>CM069917.1:45548568-46748568 GCA_036172215.1 Camellia granthamiana | reverse complement strand
CTCCTCCTCTCCTCTGGCCTTAGCTCTAAAAATATCATATCCATAGCAACTCTAACACTGAAGAACACTTAAGGACTGAAGAACTTCAACCTAAATTCAGATTCCAAGCCTGAGGCAAGTTTACAAGCGAAGAACTCGTTGTTTCGTTGCATTATTCTCCGCATGCTCTTCGGTTCTTAAAAACCAGCAGGTAAACTACTTCTAATCTCTGTATTTCAATAGTCCTTTTGCTTATTTTTAGTAGTCAATCCATGCTAGGTTGTTAGTCCATCTTAACATCATCTAGTCTTTTAGTTTTTCTTACTATCTTGGCTCTTCTTGCATGCTTTCTTTCTTTTAGTTATCATGTAGTTAGTTTACATTTATTCTTTTATTTGTTAGTTGTCTTCTTATGCATATTCATCATGTAGTAACGTCAAACTGGGTCTAGAACCATTCTTGTATCTTTAGTTGCATGCTTTAGGTCATATTTATTTTATGTCTTGCATGTAAGATGCAGAAGTGGGCATCTGAGTAAGTGTCTTTGTCTTTCTTGGCACATGTGATGTTTGCATTGTCCTTTAAATAATGCAAGTTTCTATGCTTTTTGTATGCAAAATTGTGTGTTTTGTATGTTTTCTTGAATATTGTGTATTTTAGTTTATATTCAAACACATGGGTTGTCGTTAAAGGTTTCTTAATTCATCTTTTAAAATTGAGTGGCGACTCTATCTCAATAAGGCAAGTCGGTGTGGGAAGCAATGCCTTAGACTTGAAAAAGGCACAATGCCCACATATATTCAATGAATAATATGAGTGAATACAAGGCTCCCTTATATAAGAGAAGAAGAAGCTAAGTATAGAAACTCTATCTATGGTAATACACAATATGGTAATATAAATATATACAACTAACACCCCCCTCATGCTCAAGGTGGTAATGCAGATATCAACTTAAGCTTGGAAAGTAAGGCGGAAAAGCATTCTGGAGGATGAGCCTTGGTGAAGATGTCGGCTGTCTAATCAGCATAGATAATAAAGGTAAGACGAACAGTGCCACTAGTAATATGTTCCCGTATCAAGTGACAATCAATCTCAATATGTTTGGTGCGATCATAGAAGACATCATTATGGGCAATCTGAATAGCACTTTGATTGTCACAATAAAAGTTAGTAGCAGCCGAATGAGAAACCCTCATATTAGAAAAAAGCCAATGAAGCCACACAAGCTCCTGAATAATGTCAGCAAGAGCACGATACTCAGCCTCAATACTAGAATGAGCAATGAGAGTTTGCTTCTTACTGTACTAGGTAATGAGAAAGTCACCTAAGAAGAAGCAGAATCATGTGGTAAAATCGTGTAGTAGAACGGTGGTCAGTAGGATCCCCTACCCAATCTGTATCAGAAAAAGCCTATAATTGTATAGAAGAGTCTACTAAGTAGTGAGGACCATGAAACATAGTTCCTTAGAGATAGCGCAAAATGCGAAACAGAGCATCATAGTGCAAAGAGCGAGGAGCAGCCATGAACTGACTAACAATGTGAATAACATAAGCAATATCTGGACGAGTAACCGTGAGATAGACAAGATTGCCAATTAACCGTGAATAACCTGGTACTATCAAGAGGTGTGAGATAAGTCTAAGAATCAACTGGGGTAGGAGCAGTCTTGCAATTGGTAAGACTAGTATAAGCCAAGAGATTAGAGGTATACTTGGCCTCGGTGAGAAAGTGACTAGAAGGATTATGAGAAATTTCCAAGCTAAGGAAGTAGCTAAGCAAACCCAGATCTTTCATCTCAAACTGGCTACTGAGAAACTACTTGAGACTAGAGATACCCACTGCGTCATCTCCAGAGATGATCATATCATCCACATAGAGAAGAAGAATAATAATACCACGCTCTGTCTTATGTATAAGCAAAGCAGAATCATAGGTACTAGAGGAGAATCCAAAGTCAAAAATAGTATAACTGAACTTGGCAAACCAAACACGAGGAGCTTGTATCAAACCATACAAAGCACGACGAAGTTTGTAGACTTTAGTGAATGGAACTAAGAAAGTAGGGGGAGGCTGCATATAAACTTCCTTAGTGAGATCACCATTGAGAAAGGCATTCTTGAAATCCATATAACAAAGGCTCCAATGGCGAGCAAAAGCGACGACACTTAGGCTGCGAACTAAAGCAAGATGGGCAACATGAGCAAATGTTTCCTCAAAATCAATCACATATTCTCGACTAAACCCCCAGGCAACAAGACGAGCTTTGTGACGTTTAATGGAACCATTAGAGTGGGTTTTGATCTTGTAAGCCCATTTGCAACTAGCAACACTCTTTCTAGGTAGAAGGTCTATATGCCAGGTATGAGTTTTAATTAAAGCCTGTGTAGTTCATCAATCATAGCTTGCTGCTAAAGAGGTTAGAACAAACCTGTCAATAGGATGTAGGTTCATGAGAAGAAAAAACAGTGAAACCAACAATGAAATCACGAAGTAGGACAAAAGGTTGTGTTACACGAGTAGAATAACGAAGAGGTACCTCTAGTGTAGAAGATAATGTAGTGGAATCAAGGGATGCATGAGGCTCACTGTGAGAGAAAATGAAGATAGGACTACGAAGTGGAGCAGGAGCAGGAGCAGGAACAGGAACAGGAACAGGAACAGGAACAGGAGCAGGCTCAAGATCAAGGAGTGGAGCAGCAATGCCAGGAGACGGATTAGAATCCTTAGGATGGGCCGGAGTCATCA
The DNA here is from genome assembly GCA_036172215.1 of Camellia granthamiana. Lineage (NCBI taxonomy): Eukaryota > Viridiplantae > Streptophyta > Magnoliopsida > Ericales > Theaceae > Camellia > Camellia granthamiana. The sequence continues at coordinate 46,745,840 of CM069917.1, read as the reverse complement.
TGTCGGAAGTAGTGTCTGTATCAAGCTTGTTAAACAGAAGACAAGGATCTATAAGGAATGATGTAGTGAGAGGAGTGGACAAATAAAATTTAGATATGGATGAGAACATCTTGTGTTTCCAAAATACCACATGACGAGAGACATGAAGACGACAAGAAAGTGGATCCCAACAACGATAACCTTTATGTTCAATAACATACCCTAAGAAGCAATACAAATGGGCACAAGGTTTTAATTTGGTATGCTCATGTGGTTGAAAAAGAACAAAACAAGCACATCCAAACACACGAAGACCATTATAGGTAAGAGGTATGCCATACAGACGCTCATATAGGGTTTGATTGCTGATGGTAGGGGAATGGACACAGTTGATAGTATAGACGGTTGTAAGAGCAGCTTCCACCTAAGAACGTTCAAGACAAGAAGAGATTAAAAGAGCACATATAGTGTTTAGGATGTGGCAATGTTTACGCTCAACATGACCATTTTGTTGGGAGGTACCAAGACAAGAATAGTGAGAAAGTGTACCATTTTGATAATGGAATCCCAAAAAATGAGTTTCTTTGTATTCCTGGGTATTATCAGCACGAAACATTTTGATAGTGGAAGAAAATTGAATTTTGACCATGTGTGAAAAATCATACTATATTTAGGTCTCGTTTGGGAATAAGCTTTTTTAGTAATTTTTTGACTTTATGGCTAAAATATGATGTAAAAAAACTAGTATGTTTGGGATATTTTTTTATTTTTTACGAAAAGATGTGCAAAAATTAGAAAGAAAATGAAATCTTTGACTTTTTGGTATAAGTTGTTGGCTTTTTGGTTTTTTTAGTGACTTTTTGGCTAACATCACCACTTGCCAAACGAGGCCAATTGTAACTTAGAGCGAGATTTCATAAGAAATAACCAAGTAAAACGAGTGAAATCATCAACAAATATGACAAAGTATTTAGATCCCCCCATAGTGATATTAGGTGAAGGCCCCCAAACATCAGAGTGTATGAGATCAAAAGGTGCACGAGATATAGAGGTACTATTATTAAATGGTAAAGTAGGTTATTTTGTAGGTTGACAAGATAGACAATCTATTTTATCATTTAGAACACCTAATTGACCATTTGAAACTAGTGAGCGTAAACGATCAAAAGACACATGACCTAACTGAGAATGCCATAAAACAAGAGGGAACTAGTAGTAATAGAAGCAACAGTCTCGATAGTGGAAGGACTGGAGGAGGGAATGCGAAGGTGGATGAGTTCGTACAGACGTCCATGTCTACGATCTATCCCAAGTGTTTGTCCCGTCTTCAGATCCTACACAACACAATCAGTTGGAGAAAATAGAATAGTGAGGCCAATATTACAAAGTTGACTAATAGAAATAAGATTAAGTGTAAGATTGAGGATCATAAGTGTGAGGGAGAAAGACATTGGAGGTAGAAATATGGCCTATTTGACTAACATGTATTTGAGAATCATCAGCAATGTGAATGATAGATAAATTACAAGGACATGTGGTAAAAGAAAATAGTGTAGGGTCAGAGATCATATGGTTGCAACAAGCTGAATCAAAATACCATGAAGAGGTACCTAGAGTAACTGAGAGAGTAGTAGAGGGTGTACCAGAAGTAGAGAAAAACCTTGTTCACAATAGCTTCAATATCATGAACAGTGTGAGTGGAAGATGAGGCAAGTGCAATAATAGTAGAGGAAAACTGAGCCGAAGAATGATGCTAGCTGATAGAGGATCCAGAAAAGCCACAATATAGAGGAAAACTATCTGAATAATCCATGAAATGATCAAAGTATTAGTCACTAAAAAGGCCTGGTGGTGTCAGAGAGTGTCCCAGTGAATCCGAAACATCGAAAATAGTTGGATAACAGTTGAGTTGTCCCAGAAATAGCTAAAAAATGGACCTGTAGATGACCAGGTGTGAAATAAGCCAAAAATGACGTCAGCAATAGGTAAGGGTAATGTCAGCGTGCACAGCGCACGTTAACAGAAGAGGCATACAACACACGGTAGCTACAGAGACGTGCACAGTGCATAATAACAGAAAAGGCACATGAGCACATGAAGTTGATGTCAATAATGATGTGCACAGGAGCACGGAGGCTGACGTCAGATAGGGTTGACATCAAAAAGGTCAACTGTTGAAGCGACTAGATTGGAACAGTGCGGCAGAGATAGCTAGAGTGGCTCCGCGGCTAGGACTGACGTTGCGCGTGATTGCTCGTTGGAGAGTGGAAGCAGAAGCGATAGCAATTGATGCGTTGATGACAAAATCATCTTGTGAGCGTGCGTGGAGAACTTGCTAGTGATGAGGTTAGTGGTATTGGAATCGTGAGAAGATTCCGATCAATTTGATGATAAGGTCGAAAAAAATTTGGTCACCGTAATAGTGCTTGAACAGAGGTGCTACAGTGCCGCTATGTACGGGCAGTAAGCGAAGGAAAAAAAAGACTAAGACTTAAAACTTGTGCCCTGATACCATATTATGATATTAGAGAGAGAGAAAAAGAGAAAGAGAGAAAACTCTGTATTATATTCAATGAATAATATGAGTGAACACAAGGCTCCTTTATACAGGAGAAGAAGAAGCTAAGTATAGAAACTCTATCTATGGTAATGCACAATATTGTAATATAAATATATAAAGCTAGCAGTTTATATTGGAACCAAGCATTTCAGTGTCATCTATGGTGAAGATGATGAGTAATGTATTAGATAATAATGGTGAAGATGATGAGTGTTGGAAGATGACAAAGAAATACAATGTTTATATGTTTAAACCCTAAACCCTATTGGCGATGATGGTGTGTGAAAAATATTTTGTGTTTTTAAATATGAAATCTTTGAATGGGTAGAATACACCCCCATATTGTCCTTAATGGTCTTTTCATTTGAGGATATTATTAGAATATAAATTTAAGGGAAGTTCTATTTACACACCACTAATCCCCTCAGTACACACCATTAACAGATTAAGAGTAATTTTATTTACGCACCACTAATCCTCTCAATACATACCATTACATATTACGCACGCATAATAATTTTTAGGGTTTGAAAATATCTTAGTTCACACCTTAACTTTCCATTACTAGTCCTTAGGTAACACACTATCTGTCTGTTTGAATACACACTATAATCCACACCCAAATATCTCCATTTTCAGAACACCAGAGACCTCCATCTTTAGAATTCCATAGATCTCCATCGTTGGCGTTGAAGATCTCCATCACCAGCGGAGGGTTTCATTCAACTGGTACATTATCGTCATTTCAAATCTCCATCATCGCTGTCGTTTCGTTGTTGGCTTGCCAGTGCATTGTCGTTGTTTTAGATCTCCATCTTCATCGTCGTTTCACTGTTATTTCACCAGTGCATTGTCGGTGTTGAAGATTTGTCATTCTCACCCTTGATTCACACATTTGATTCTCACCTTGATATGTTTTCCTATTTTCTTTTGATTTGGTTACTAATTCAAATTAAAATATTAAATTTTATATATATGAACGTTTATAATTTGGTCAATCTTAATAATTTGAACAAAATTGTTTTGTTCGAATAAAAATGATCGAACATTGTGTAAAAGTTCAACTCTAATTATCCAAACATGTGACAAACAAAGTCATCTTCCCAATGGTTATACGAACGAGATAAACAAAAAATCAAAAAGCTACAGTATTTTATTTTATTTTTTTTTTAGAGGACCCAAAAAGATAAATATTAAACTGATCATGTCATTGTTGCATTATTCGAAATCAACAATCTTAGTGTCATCCATGATGTGCAAATATTCAAAACCAATTGATTTTAATATGCTCCAATCTTAAATCTTCAAAACCAATTGATTTCAATATTCTTAAACCCTAAAACCAATTGATTTCATTGTTCTTAAATCCTAAATCTTCAAAACCAATTTATTTTGGATGTTTATATGTGTATAGGTGATGATGTTGTCTGAAGAGTGTTTTGTGTTTTTTGTTTTTATATATGAAATCTTTGAATAGATAGAATACGCCCCCTTATTGTCTTTAATGGTCTTTTCGTTTGAGGATATTATTAGAATACAAATTTAATCTGTTAATGGTGTGTATTCTAACCATTCAAAGATTTCATATTGAAAAATACAAAATTAATACTCTTCACACACCATCATCACCTAGAGGGTTTAGGGTTTAAACATATAAGCACTATATTTCTTCATTATCTTCCAACACGCATCATCTTCACCATTATTATCTAATACACTACACTCATCATCTTCACCATGGATGACATTGAGATGGTTGGTTCCAATATAAACATTAAAAATGTTGATTTGAATATTGAAAAGGTTAGTTTATTACATAGTTTTTTAGTTTTTTATTTATCTCGTTCATATAATCATTGGGAAGACGAGTTTGTTCACTATGTGTTCAGATAATCAGAGTTGAATTTTTGCACAATATTCAATTATTTATATTTGAACAATATAATTTTGTTCAAATTATTAAGATTGACAAAATATTAATACATAACAAATTGAACATTTTCAGTTAGTTCGGTTAAAACAAATTAAACTTTTATTCTTTGTTCAGATATAAATTTTTGAACACATATAAATTAGTTCAACTCTATATTCATGAAGAGGACTATTTTTTTATTTTTTTTTTGGGTTAAATTTTTTATAGAATTCTATACCCACCCAATGTAGCAATGTTGAAATTGATTGTGTTGTTGATACACAAGTGAATTTGTTACTAAAGATGTACAATCATGTTTGAAAATTACAATAAATTGTGGTTCATTTTAATATTCTCTCTCTCTCTCTCTCTCTCTCTTTGTGGTGGAGGAGGAGACATGAGGGTTAGGTTACAATAGAGGTGGAGAGGAGATGAATCACGATGGTAGGGACGGGCAGCAGTGTTGATCACAATGGCGAAGGTAGGGATTGGGGTTGTTCGCAATGGCGGTGGGGGGAGTGAGGTTGTTCATTATAGGTTGGGAAGGGCGTACTATGGTAGAAGGATGGACGGTGGAGTTGGGAAGGAACAGCAGGGCTGGAGAAGAGGGGTTAGTGGTGGCTGCAGCAGTGAGTGTTCGAGAAAAGGGATTGATGGCATTGGCAGGAAGGTAGGGAGGCTGTGGAGAGGGCAACGACCGAAGAGAAAGGGTGGCTGCTTGCTATCAGCTATCGGCGTTGGCTGTGGTTAGGGTTTTGGTGGAGGAGGAAGGGTAGTTTAGTATTATTTGAAAAATAGTGGTATGTATTGAGAAAAAAAATCAAAACTTTCAATTTGAGTGTAGTGTGAACTAAGCACAAAGGGAGGTGATGGTGTGTATTGAAATAGTTAGTCCTGTGTAAATAGAATTTTCCATAAAAATTAAATTAAATTAAAGAGTGTAAAAAAGTTAGAAGTATGGTGTAAGTAGAATTACCTTTTATTAAATCAAGGGAGAGACTTTTTTTTGGTATCAAATTGAGAATTCATCAAATTTAAATTTGATAAAATTTAAAAAGATAAAGTATCGGTGATTATTTTTTTTTTCATCAAATTTGATGAAAAGGAAAATTTGGAATGAGAGGAGAATTTTTCTTAACTTGGAAACCAGTTAAGAACCTTGTGACTCTGGATGGTGGTGGTGCTCCTTCCCTTGTTCAACAATATTGGTAATCTTTCTCTTCCTCCTAACTGTGGTTAAGCTAACATTGGAAGGTTGCTGCAATAGTCGACATTGCATCATATCGAGTAATCGCGACTGCAAATGCTTGTTCATCTCTATCACATGTTTTCCCATTCTTGTGGCCCAAGCTTCACTCTCCAGCCTTGTTTCCACCATCATTTCCATAGCTGCAGTTGTCTCCCCGGTCTGTTCAATCACAATCACAGCCACAACCACAATCATGCCAAGCCATGAGAGAGAGAGAGAGACAGTGAGAGAGAGAGAGAGAGAGAACCTCCAACTCAAGGATCTGTTGTTTCAATAAATTGGTGGTTCGAAATTCAGAGGCAATACAATGACCTTCATCCCTAGAAGAACTTGAAGGTAGGTAAGTAAGTACTCCTTCAGATGAGTTGGCTGGCTTAGGATACTTATCAAGCACAGAAACTCTGAACTGGTTAAAGGTTTTATGATTATGGTTAATCCTAGGAAACAGTGACAATTGTGGGATCACAACCAAATTAGTTATGAAACCTGCAAATAAATCAGAGAATGACTTTATTCTTGATTGTTAATTTTTAGGTATAGATGAAACACATAGAGATTCAATAGGAAAAAAAAAAAAAAAAAAGACTTGTGTGCACTTACGTCAAACAAAATGTAAAATTCCCCAACCTTGTTTCAACTTTGTATTTAAAATGTTGGAACATATAAATCCCATCAAAATGAACGTATATGTCATCCCGTTAAGCAAAGCTTAGGGCCCATTTGATTATGTTTTCATTTTATTTTTTCTGTTTTTATTTTCAGAAAACATAGGAAATTAGCAATACGAATCTAGAAACCTCCAAAAATTAGAGTTAAAAACTATAGGAGTGGACATTAGATGGTATTAAATTCCCCTAACCCAACTACAAAATTAATTTTTAAAAAAAGAAAAGAAAAAGAGATTCCACTTGCCTTTTAGGTGGTTGAATCTTCGAATGATTACACAATTGACAACATCCCAAAGGCAGGCAGTGCAATCTTCAGATGCAGAGACCAAGCCCAATCCGCAAAATGTCAAAGCAGTTATAGATCCACTGCATCAACAAAGATTGGTCAGTTCCTCAGTTTTTGTTTGTGTTCACACTAACAACAAATGCACACAAGTTTTTAAACTAGGTATAGAGACTAGAGAGGATCATTATAGAACACTCATTGCCACCCTTTTATGTATGTGAAATTTTGAGTGTGTAAATTTACATCCACAAGATTATATTAAACCACAGTGAAAAAGCCAACTAGCTAAGCTATTGCAACTTTCAATGTGTGCAAGTTAGAGATTAATGCAAACTTATGATAACTCTTTTTATTTATTTATTTATCGAACTTATGATAACTTTGACGTACATTTTTACATGAAAATCTATTCAAGAATACATACATCGCGGCAAATAGGATCGTTTGATTTCCTATAAAGTAACAACATCATTAGTCTTTAAAAATCACAAGAAAAGTTTTAAACTGTTAAAGTTGGTTTGGATTCTCATGTCACGCTCACTAATTCTGGGTCACCACTGCCCTCAATGAGTTGGGGTCAAGCTATGGCTCAAGTCCATCTTACAGGAGTGACCGTGGATCCCCCATGTTTGCGGGCCCATGTCTCACTTAATAGATAGGGGCTCCTATGTTCATACCCAGGGATGGTTGCCACACGCTGGTTGTCCCTTTCTACACATTTTTACAATCTTTTACGGAGTAACCAAAAAGAGGAAGGGGAAAAAAAAAGGTTTAAATTCAACAATTTCACTAACTCTTTCTACATCTAAATAGAGTATTTTTCTATAAAGCATTTTGAGAGTTCCAAACCCAAGATTTTACTTACTTGCAACAAAGACCACGGATATAGAACTAGCCACATAAAATAATCCTAGCCATACATATCAAATGGTGAGACCTATCATAAGAAAATACAATTTACTCAAATTGCTCCACTTATATGATATGTCTATGGTCAATTCTATTGTCTTTGGACTTATTGTACTGACTTGTGTCCCGTTAGCAAGGTTGGCTCATCCTCTAAAATAATTGAAGTATCTTCCACCACTCCAAAATCAAGTGTATTCAAGAAAATCGTTCCATCTGCGCTACCAGAAAATAACTTCTTGTCTGTTGGATCAACAACTATTGCAGTAATTGGTAGCGGAAAGGCTCGAGTTTGTAAAAGTCTTCCAGTAACCAGGTCCCATACCTACAATACGAAAATAAGTCATTTCAAGTGACAAAAAGACTCATGCTAGGAAGATATTATTTTGAAACATTTAACGTAATTAAGTAACCTTGCATGTGCCATCGAGGGAGCTTGATAAAAAAGTTGAACTTGACCCACTTGATGCAGTTAATAGGCCCGTTATAGAGGATGAATGCTCTAATGAAAAATTTAGTATTAAAGGCACAGTCCAACAATCTGTCTCGTCTACCAAACTTCCACCAAAGAATGTGATTACAAAATTAGTTATTTATTTTTCCTGAACAATAAAACTAAACGACATTCAAATATGAACATTCAATTGTTGAAGAAAGGAAGATTCACTTTTTTTACCCGATCATAGGCCAAATAATGATCATGCCATCTTCTGAACCAGAAATAAGAAATGAATCATCGTTGGAAAATGTCAAGCAAGTCACTGATTTATGATGTGCGCACCAAGTCCTGACCAATCTCCCATTTGAAATCTACAAATTACCATGGCACTCAATATTTGGAAATAATGACTACAAATAATATGTACGAATGAAGCTAATGGCCCACAAAGACAACTATTTAGTAATTTTTTTATATTGTGATCAAAAAAAAAAAATGATCTTTGCATATGGGGCTACAAAAAGAGTTTATTAACCTCCCAAACATAAGCATTTCCAGAAGGGGCTCCACCAACAATATATGTGCCATCCTTTGTGCATGTTATTGGTCCAATGGACTCCATTGGGTAGCTTCGGACCGGTGCTTGAGGCTAAATATCAATACGTCATACAAAGAAGTAAATTGAGTTTCACAACAAAAATCTGGAACGATGTTTAATAGAACAAAATATTATCAGATCATAAACCCCAATTTACAAAGTTAACTTCCTTAATTCAATCAAAAAAAAAAAAAAATTCTTGATTAGTCTGTTTTCATTATTGTTTTGCAAAATATGTCAAATTCAAGTGATTGTAACCAATGATCACTATGATAGATGAATTTTAAAAGTAATTACTAATAGCATCATTACTTTTGTCCATTTAATCATATGCTATTCGCAACGGTAAAGAGAATATTATTACAAACCAAAAATAGAGCAAAACTAAAGAATCCAGCTAATAGCTAATCAATGATAAAGAGCTTATTTTTGTCAATACTTGGACTGGACTTTTTCATTAATATAATAATGAGATTTAGCTAACCAGTTGTTTTAAACCATCACATCATGTTTTGGATGAGAAGAAAGAAGAAAATCAACAAGGGACACAAGGGGGAAAATCAGCAAGAACATGAAACCCTTGTTATCGATTTCAACACATTTTTCACTGATTTCCAGATACTTTTTAGCTTTTTCACTTATTTTCAAAACAATTTTCACCCCAATCTCGATGCAAACCAGTGTCCCAAGGTAGAAGTTAGCATTATCCAAACAGAAATTGACACAAATATAAACACCAATTGCATTTCCTAAATATATAGAGACCATCATTGCTCACAAACTAACCTACAGAAAGGGCTTCTATAGACCAATCGGCTATATATTACTTCTAGCTAGGATTCAAAAACCTACATGATTCAACTTAAAAGAAACATCAACAAATAGAATATTTAACTTGTAACAAAACACATATACAAATTCATATGTAGGCAATTCAAAGTACTCAATTCCCAACTTACCCCATACCAGTGGCATGGCCAGAAATTTGATTCAATGATGTCATTAAGCTATTTGCCTTCAATATCATTATTTCATATTATTAGTTCTACAAAAAATTTTAAAATAAGCTTTCACATAATATACTACAATAGAAATATAAAATCATATATTCGCAATAATAACATTGCATACATAATTTGAATTTGTTGAATTTCATCAAATGAACTGTGAGAGATAGGGGAAAAAAAGACAAAGTAAGACTTCATTTGAAGAAAAAAAAAATCATAAACATTTAACAATCTCATGCTTAAAAATAAGATAACTCTGTGAGAGAGAGAGAGAGAGAGAGAGAGAGAGAGAGAGAGAGAGAAGTAACTCTTAACAAAATTTTACTTTTTAAAAAAAATTAATATACAAACAAAATTTCTATACAAAATGATGACTTATTATTTCCCCTTCATTTGCAATTACAACACTCACAATTGCCCTCATAATTTTTATAAATACCATTAACACATCATTTTGGATATATTTTCTATTTAAACTGTCTATTTTCAAAATCATTTTGACACTATCATATTTACCTTTTAACAATTTTACTGATGCTAATTTATGAAAACCTGTCAATAAAATTGCATAATACTAGTAACCATTTCCTTTTTAATTTTTTTGTTTATATTTACAAAAAATTTAAAAACTATCATATAAACTTGTTCATTAAGTTTTTGAGTTTATAAACAAGTCTCTCAAATTAAAAACTAAGCTAAAAATTATAAACTGAAAAAATGTGTTTACAAAAGTTTAAAAACAACAGAAAAACTCGGAAGCAATGTGGAAGGAACACAGATGCACGAGGTCAGTTATTCAAACTACAGGGGCAGGGCCGGCCCTGCCCTAAGGCAGGTAAGGCTTGTGCCTTAGGCCCCATATTTTGGCCCAAAAATAGGGCCCCCAAATTTAAAAAATTGTTATAGGTCCAACCTTTTTTTTTTTTTTTGGGTTTTAAGATCAATTTAAAGGGCCCCAAATGTTTTATTGGGCCCATATATAATTTAGTCCATATTTATTTATAAATGTGTTTGGCCCATATTTATTAAAATGAAAATATATAAACAAATAAAAAAAACAATAGGGCCCCTAAATTTGGTAAAACATATAAACATATATAACATAGGGCTCCTAAATTTGGCCCAAAAATAGGGCCCCTAAATTTGGTAAAATATTATAGGCTCAATGTTTTTTTTTTTTGGGTTTTAGGATCAATTTAAAGGGCCCCAAAATATTTTTTTGGGTCCATGTATGATTTACTCCATATTTATTTATAAGTGTAGTTTTGTCCATATTTATTAAAATGAAAATATATATTAAAAAAAAAAAGTGTTTAGGCTCGAGAAAAATAATACATACAATATATGGGCCCTATTTTTTTATTTTTTATTTTTACCTTCTTTATCTATTAGATTTTAGTGGAATAAATAATTTTGCTCAAATTTTTTTACCTAGGTCTTTATCAATTTTAATTGAATAATTTTTTCCTAATCTTTTTGTTATAATTTTGTTTTATTAAATTGTTTTGTTTATAATTTTAATGATTATATGTGTAAGTAAATTTTGCTATAGCTACAAACAAATAAAAAAGTTGTAATTTATCATTTTATTCATGAATTTTTTTTTCAATAGAAAAGGATCCCAACTTCCGAAGTTCGCCTTAGGCCCCGACGAACTCAGGGCCAGCCCTGTACAGGGGTAGCATTCACGAATGCATTTTTTGTTCTAAATTTTTTTAAATATTTGTTCAAACCAAACATGTTTTCAATTTTTATTTTTCTAAAACTAAAGAAAAGTTAGTTTACAAATTTTTTATAAACATAAAGGAATGTAAATATTACCAAACGGCATCTATATAATCTTTAAAAAAAATTAAAACTTTAGTGGGCTTAATTAAACCCACTAAATTATGTATAACTCTGTCCACAGCTAACACCAATCTGATCAAGTAATGAAAATGACAACTTATTTAAAAACTCATGAATGAAGGATGACAAATTAGATACCAACCCAAATTAAGTTTTTCCTCCCAAGTGAAGTCGGCTATTTTACAGATTTAAAAATAAATAAATAAATAAGCATACTCAGAGCTCATGGGAAATCTTGATAAAAACTTGAACTCTCAATGCACAAAACTTAAACTAGGGTGAGTTCCATTTTAGGAGAGATTGTTTATTACGTGACTCAAACCCACTAAAGTTGCACGCATGCTAAATTGAGAATGAAACTTGCACATTTGAGTGATGAAATAAAATTTTCCATATGCTCCTTTAATTAGAATGGAGATGGAAAAACATTCAATAATGTGGATCACTGGCTCTATATATACAAAAATACTATGAACTCACTTTTATCAACTCATAATTCATCTTGTGTGGTGAAAATTAAAAAACTAAATTGATGAAATGTAGGATTTATGTATAAATGAATAAATTTTGGATTTATAAGTCTAAGTTTGTAGTGTTGTTTATACATGTATATATAATCCTAGTGCAACAATTCACAGAGAGCAGAGACACAGGATTTGAAAGAGATCTTGAGATTGAGCTAGAGGGTATTATTGAGATTAATTACCTTATTGAAGGGCCAAATAAAGATGACCCCACCAGCAACTGAGCCCTGCCTGTGTATCTGAGAAGCCACAAGACACTGGTTTGCCAAGCAGATGAGTCCATGAGGAGGTGAAGCACTGGTTGGTATGTGGAGGAGATTTTCCCCACTCTCTATGTCCCATATTGTTATTCCTATCCCCAAGCTCTTGTCACTGCACACTACCAATGCTTCCTTACCAATTCCACCCATCTCTCTCAAGCAACTTTTTCTTTTCTCTCTCTAGACAAAGACAAAACAGTTTTGAAGCTGCAAGCATGCAAAGCACTATGTAACATTGCCAAAGTGGCAAATGTGGTTGAAAATTTTGGCACATTATATGGCAGGTCCCTAGCTATTAATGCAGCTCTTCTACATTTGTTTACCATGCAGTGTTGCTGCCTATTCCAGCAGGACACATCATTGTAACCGCTGTGATGATAAAGTCATCATGAAAACAACTTTATAAACTCCAGTAGAAACTAAAATTTCAAATCACATTTTCAAATTTGAAAAAGTGTGAAATTTTTATTATTTTTTATAATTTATATTCAATTGAGATCTTATTTTATAGAATTTTTAAAAATATAAATTTTATCAAAAATAGATATGTATATCGAAAATAGCAGAATTTTAAAGTTTGAAACATAAAAAATTAAGAGGAAATTACACGTTAATTACAAATTCATCAAAAAAATTATTATTTTATTTTTTAAAATTTGTAAAGCTTATTACTAATATGAAAATATTTTTTCAAACTCCCACTAATGTGAAATTACCCCCAAAAAATAATAGCTACCATATAAATATGTAAACTATTTTTGTTAAATTTGTGCTTGCACAAAATAAGGATATATTATGGAACTTTATCAATTAAAAATATAATAATAGAACTTAATGAAATACAAGTGCATGCAAAAAAAAAAAAAAAAAATCCTTGAATAAATTTACTGAATTACCTTTTATTTACCAAGAAATTACTCTACTAAACCTGATCTCTTTTTCGGTTCAGCCAAAATTCTCTCTTTTTTACACCCAACCAAAATGGATCTATGGAAGTGTAGGGCAGCAATCACACCCTCAAAAAATTTAAAAATATCAAATACTATATTAATAATTAATAAGATAAATACAAAATCTTAAAAGTTCACAATCAATTATAATTCTAAAGATTTGTAAATTTTTTTTAAAAAATAATTAATTTAGATTTATCAAATATTAATGTCCAATTTTGTTAACTTGACACAACAGATCAATGTGAACTATGCGTATTTATAAAAGGATGTCAAACTGTAGCTCGACTTTTTCGTGCCCCCTCTCGGAAGACGAATAAGCCCTACAGTATCGGTCTTCCGCGGTTTTGGATCTAATCTCATAAGTGCAATGTGAAATAGATAAACACCAAAGAGTCCCAATCTGGCAAATCTTTTGGAAAATCAATTTTGAATCAAAAATGCCAAAAATGGACTGTTTTGCCAGATACAGAGTCGCCACCTAAATAGTTTTTGAGAAATTTAGGAAACCAATAACTCGTGTCAAAGGCCAAGTGTCCGTCATCACCAAGATTGTCTCGGCTTGGGAAGTTAGGTACGGGAGGGGAAAGTCATGAATTGAGCACCCCTCGCTCGCCCGATCAAAGATCAGTCTCTACTGATCATGATATGAATCTTATTTACATTATATGCTCTTATTTCGATTTATTAGGCTAGCATTACTATGTGATGTGCACACACACAAGTATAGACTAAATTGCAAGAATTAGAACATTTCGATTCATGTTTATTTTTTAAAAGAGTTTTGAATATATATCACTTGAAAAAGTGATCGCATATAAATATTTGCTCAAATTATTCCAATTCAAGCAATTAACCTTTATCCACAGGCATTCAGGCAATTTATCACTTAAGCATTTAGCCTCTTGACAAGCATACTAGACATGGCAACAATCACATGCATGCGATATGCTAAAGTGAGTAAAGGCTCACCTAGTACTCTAAGCCAAAAAGATGAAAGAGTTAGAACAATGCATAATCCTAACTATGCAATATGACTAATGCAACACATGCGATATGCAATCTAAATAAGCTCGGCTACTAGCATAGCATATGAATTAATTAAATAGCATGCAGTCTAAGCACGTATTCAAAGAAGTATTAAACTAACAATGCAGTTAGAATGATGAACTAAGCCTCGGTACATGCAATACAAGTGGATGCAAGGTATGAGAGATGCTAAACTAAACTAACCAACATAAGCAGGTAAATAAAAGGGAGAAAGACGTGGGGTTGGAAGAACGTTATTACAACATTGCACCCTCACGTAGGAGGGTCCGAATGAACAAACTAGCTAACAAATTAAAGCTAAACTAATTAAGTAACTATTACAAACCCAAATGAATAATTTAGCTAAACTACTTGACTAATTATTACAACAAATTAATTAACTATTCTAGCTAACTAATTATTACAAAAAATAAAAATGAACTAATTATTTATATGAATACAACATGAAAAGGGTGCTAAGCTAGCTATTCTAATTACTCCACCTCGGGAAACGAGGAATGCTCAAGCATGCACGAACTTTCCACCAAAAAAAGCCACTATTTCTACTGCCTAATGCCTCTGTTGCATAGTAGAATACTTGCACTGATTTCCACCTCATAACCAACTCTGTTCTTCTTCAAAAGTACACTGCTGGATTTTGCATTGGTGGCCGGCAGATGGCCTGCAGTCCAATGATGGTGGCCTGCCGGCCACTGATGACTGGACTTTCCTACTACAACAAAGAGCAAACAAAGCAGAAACATGGTATTCTCAAGGGTTTGTTTGCACAATTCACCCCTCTTTATCATTTGAACAGCTCAAAGGAGTAACAAGTTTGATTTACAACCACCAATGGATGCAATTTCATTACATGATAACTTATGAACCAAATGTGCAATTTCAATTAATGTAACAAAATAAGACTCTCAAAACCATCTCTCTATCATGAATGATCAAAGGGAGTAGTTGATATTGAATCTTGAACCGTTTTCATCACTAATGAGTATGAAACGACTCAAGACTCAAGGGTTCAATTAACGTCTGATTGAACCCAAATCAAATTATTATCTTGCACCTTTTTATTCACCAATTTTATTATTCCATTTTAATTACCTCTCAATTCTTTAATCAATTAAGTCCACAAGTGAATTTTAAGTCCTCTAATAGAAAGAGGGCTCAAACCAAGTGTTGCTTTAGATATAAAAGCGACATCATACCGTTGGTAATGAACCCCCAAAGGGATTAAACCGTTAAACATGACACCTCAATCTCATGCTTAAACAAACAAATAATTTGAAACCACTTTCAGAGCAAAGAAAAAGCCAAGAAAAGAGGGAGGTTGCAGAGGTGATTAAAGGTGAGAACAAGTAAGAAAAGCACTAAATAAATGCAATCAACTCAAATAAGGTGGTGTCTAAGGCCTAAAACACTAAACTTATGAGGACAATTACACTACAAGCATGCGATACAAGGCTCAAATGCAATGAACACTTAAAAATAGTGCTAAAATAGTGCTAAATAAGTCCTAAAACATGCTGTAATTAAGACAAAAATAGCTAGAATAATAAGCTAAAACATAGAGCTATGTAAGCTAGTAAACAAGATACAAGGAGGGAAGACTGACCCCTCTAATTTTGGACTTCAAAAAGTGTTTTTAGCCACAGAAATAATTTTGAAATTTAGTATTTAAAAGCTTAAAAAAAGGTGACAACAAGGTGGGAAACACAAGGGTAAAGGCCTTGGAAGCTAGGTAGAAGAAATGGTGAGCCACCCTTTCACCCTTATTGGCCTTAAACCACAAGTTTTAGCCCAAACTTTCAGAGTTTAGATAGTCCAAAAATAGCTCAAAAATAGTACAAAAATGTGCTGGAATGAAGACAAAAGTAGCTAAAACATAGAGCAATTTGCTAAAACATAGAGCAATTTAAGCTAGTAAACAAACCAAAGGAGGGATGTCTAACCCCTCCATTTTTGGGACTTCAAAAACCACTTTTTTAGCCTTTGAAAACCTCTAAAAATCAGTAGTAAAAAGCTCAAAAAAAGTTGATGAAGAGATGGAAAACACAAGTGTAAAGGCTTGGAGAACAAGGTTCAAAGAAGGGTGATTAACCCTTCTACCTTTAATAGGCTTAAACCACAAGTTTCAGCCCATAAAAATAGTTGGAAAAAAAAAACAGTTCAAAATTAGCAAGAAAAGATAGAAAATAAGTAGTGCAAAGGAGCTAGTAGTTATACCTCTTGAAAACGAATAACACTTTTGTTCACAAACCAACAAGTTCTCAATCTCAGCAAGGAGAGCTCCAATATTGGTTTAGGAAGTGTTTGGGTAAGGTGTGTGTGTTGCAAGATAAAGATAGAGAGAGAATTTCAAGAATTGGAACTTTTGGAATTTTTTTCAACCTTAAACCATGAGGGAAGGCCTGCTATATATAGAAAAATAGCCCCTCAGGTCGAAAATATCATGCCTGGAACAACTGGAGCTTTTGGGGGACAGCTGGCCAAAAATATCTATGTTTTTCACCAGTGGCTGGCAGGCCAAAAGTGTGAATTGCCGGCCACGAAAATCTGCTTCCAGGTCCGACTTCAAACGGGCATATCTCCTTCATCCAGACTCGATTTTAGGTCATTCTTGAGTCTAAATTGAAGTCCCGGAAGTTTACTTTCCAATGGTGGCAGCCTCAAACTAAATTCTAAGTATGCAAAGAGATATGCCTATTTTAGTGAAGGTTGCTCATTTTTATCTTAACCGAATTGATGCCTAAATTCAAACGGCCATATCTCCCTTATCCGAACTCGGCTTTAGGAGATTCTTGAGTCTAAATTGAAGCCCTAGAAGTTCAATTTCCAATGGTGGTGGCCTCACAACTAAAGTCTAAGTGTACAAATAGATAGGCCTGATTTAGTGAAGGCTGCTCAGTTCTCCCTTAACAGTTTGATACCCAACTTCTTCCCTAACTAGTTTTCTTCCCTCTCCTCCGATTTTCTTCAACACCAAACCTATAAATAAGAGGTTTTAAAGATTTTTTAAAGAGTTCACCTCTTTTCCATTTATTTCCACTTTGTCCTTGCTTGGTTTATCGAAAAGTGCAACTTTTAAACGAAATGTGAGCCTCAGAACATCGTAGAAACATTTGGAAAAATATTTTGAAAGAGAGGGTTTTTAAGGTCTAAAATAGTCTTGGTCAAAAATGGGGTGTAAGGTTGGGATTTAGAAGTTTTTCTTGCTAAAGAAATCGAACGTTTGTACAGCATAACTTTCATCATCGAGTGATCAACTTGAGGCTAGTAAGTCCTAAGGGCAGTCAAAAATGGGGTGTTTACACAAACCATCTGTATACTATGATATCAAATCATGCTAGTGGGATAGTTTTATTTCCACACACCATTTACTCTATAGGCATTGGCTCCCTTATTATTGACAACACAACTACTTGCTGACACTCAATTAGTAGCTCTGGCACGTCACTTTTCAAAGTAAATGACCAACTTAGCTCGTCTATGAAAGGAAGATGATCCACTCCTCATTTCCATTGTTCAAACCCGAAGAGGCTCGACAGGACACAATCAATGATAATTATAAAGATTTGCAAATTTAAAAATAATTTTTAATTGAAATTTATCAAATATTAATCTCCGATTTTGTTAACTTGACGCAATGGATCAATGTGAACTTCACATATTTATGAAAGGATATCAAACCATCTATGCGCGTCCTATCAAACCAAGTTAGTGGGGTGACTCTATTTGCACATAACATTTACTCTTTGTATACTTAATGAATAAATTTTATGTTACAATTTTACCACTAAATAAAATTACTAATATAGACATAAATATACATATCCCACTCCAAATTTAAATTTTCTCAATAGACATCCTTATAATTAAGAAATTCATACCACACATCCATTATAAGTGTAACATTAAACACATTAAACCCTAGTTCTATTCTCCATTGTTTCTCACTCAACTTTTCAAAGTTCAAATCTATCAAAACCTTTCATCTTTCAAATCTATTGTCACCCAAACCTCTCATTAGTTTAATATTTGAGTTCTTCATGATCATTACGGAAGATTTGAAAATGAAAATTCAGATTTTGAGAAGAACATTGTTCACAACAAAACTCACAATAAAAATGTAAGACTGTGTTCAGACAAACTTCTAAAACATGATTCCACCCCTTCTCTTGAACCTTCTATTTGGATAAAGAGGTCAGAAATTAATTCCACCACAGTTTTCAAAACACACTTCTGTTTCACGTTTGGCAATAGTTTGCAAGTCAAAACTCTCATATGTTTGTACATACGCTCAAATTCGTCTTCTCCATTCTAAAAGTTCATATACCAAAGAAGAGCAAAGCTAATGCTTCACGGGTGAACTACAGCTCTGAAATTACTTCCTCATCTCTTTGAATGAATCTCTGACCTTTAAATCCAAACAATGCCTGCGAACCGACTCTCCTCCACCCATAAATTGGCATCGATGAGCTCCCACAAATCAAGTGACGGTCAGTTTGTGCGTTGTGTTCGATTCACCCTCTGAGCAATGAAACAATGACAACATCATAAATTTTTGTACATAAATATATATGGGTTCTGCAACTGATTAATTATGTGCTTACTTTCAAAATGTGTCTGTTGTAGGTCAAAGTTGTGAAGCCTTTTCTCAAATCAGAGGAAGACCGAAGCAACGTAGATCAATTAGCTATACTCACTTCGTTACTAGTGACAATTATTCAACTCCTGCTCCTGTGGTATGTATCTCCTTTAGTCGATTTGTTGTGGAATAGCTGAGAAGTGTAATGGGTTAGCTCTAATCTGGGCAAAAATTGGCTGAGCCGATTGTCCACCAGGACTTCTAGCCGGTCAACCGCCACTTGTTTTCCTTCAGCTGCTTCTTGTTCTGCTTTTGGTTTTTTCTTCTGCTTTCTTACAAGAATGTTTAAATTGTGATTTCTCAGCACTCTTGAAGCTTTGTTGTCATTAATCATCAATTATCATATTTAAATTTCTATTTTCCAGCATAGTTTTGTTGTGATTAATCTTTATTATTAATATTTCATATGATTTTCTTGCCTTTTTAGTGGTGATCAGGTTCAATGGAAACAAATTGATATTTTAAGAGTTATGGAGAAGTTGCAGAAGGTGTTCTAGTTTTCAATTTCTTGCCTAGGCTTAGTTTAATATAAATTCTATGTTAGATGGATACCAATAATTTAGATGATAATCAAGACACAAAAATGTGGAGCTCCAGAATTGAGTCACGGCTTATTAACATGTTGAGAGATGAGGTGCAAAAAAAACCAATCAAAAGACCGTAGTACCATCTGGGCACCGAGGCATTAGACCCATTTTGCAACAGAGTTGCAAAATACGTGTGGGTTCCGATACATACCAAAACAGGTCAGACAAAAATATCAGCGACTCAAAGCTGATTACTTAACTTTCAAGCAGCTTCAGGCACAGACTGGTCTTGGATAGGATCCGATTGTAGGCACGGTTATTGCACCTGATGAATTTTGAGATTAGGTATCGTATTAACCTGTTCCCTATGCCTTACATTTATTTGTAAAATGTTGTCACTCGTACCCTATGCTTTTGTTCATATTTTCTAATTGGAGGTAGGCACCAAAAAATGTAAAGAAATTCAGGACTAAAGAATTTGAGTATTTCCATGAAATGGCCGACATTGTTGAACACTATTGTGCGACAAGGGGCCTTAGCTCGTGCATCCACACAAGAGGCCCTTGACTCCGATAAAGAGGACGATATGCTTAACAAATTTTGGTCGCCTGGAACTAGAGGTAGCAATGTGGCTGATGCCATTCCTGTTGATTTGTGTGGAGATGAGTACATGGAAACAAGGTAAGGGTAAAAGTAAGAGGAGGGGCCATAGCCAGAGTGACAGTGGTCATTCTAAAAAGTCCTGGTCAAGTGGCTTTGATGATGTTTGCACAGCTTTCATTGTCTATGTATCGGCAAAGACGGAACAGTCCCATGCACGATCAATAGACACGGTTGCTGTAAGCGCAGGTGGTAATGACTATTCCCTTGATGCATGTCAAGATGTCCTACTTTAGCTGGGAGACATACCACTAGTGCAGTATGTTAAGGCATTGACACTATTCAAAGATAAAGATTGGCGGAGGTTTTTTATGCGCACTCCTACGCATATGAGCCTATCAATGATCCTAGCTTTGTAGAACTGTGAAGCTGTGTCTTTAGTGGGGTTCGCGGTTTTCTCAATGGTTGTAAAACATGCTTTTATGATTAGTCTTTTTTTTCTTTTTCTTTTTCTTTTTCTGTTTCATTCATGTCTTCTGATGTTTTTTTCCTTTTTAATTCATATTTATGTTTTCTACTTCTATCATCCTCTTGTCAGGAGAAAAACACTGCATCTAATGACTCATCTCCCATTTATTTCTATCCAGGTTCTATTTATACCTATCTGGTTTTTTCAATGTTTTCTACTTCTATCCCATTTATTTCCCATTCAAATTTCTACCTATCTTGTTTTCTGCATCAGCATGTTAAACAAAAGGAACAAATGTTAACATGTATACATTGAATGTATATTTCAATTAAAATCAATACTTAAATGACTAAGGCCAACTAATTAATTATATAGGCTAATTTCATATTCATCAATAATGACATTACTTATCCTCTTTCTAATAAGTCATAATAATTGTGCTTCTATTGTTATGTAACCAAAACACAATGTCACATCATACACAAAACAATGCAATGGTAAGCTCATCAGAGAAGGATGAGGTTATGGAAGATTTTATGGACTTTTTGGTGATTGCTTCTATGAATGAACATATCAATGCGTCAACCACAAGACGATCGCAGCGAACTTGTCCATTCAAAGGTGATGATTACATCTTCAGTTTATTAAGTGGCCACCCTAAAACAATGATGGACATCATGCGAATGGATGCCCTAACCTTCATTTCATTGAAAGACGCCTTACTTCAAAATGGCCTTGTCAATATTGAAGAGATGCATATCAGTGTGGAGGTGTAGCTTGCCATTTTCTTATATACATGCGCACAAAATGACTGACAGAGGCTGCCGACCGATAGATTTCAGCACTCCACTAAAACGATTTGTCGGCACATTAAAATCATTATGCGGGCCCTATGCAAGCTTGCATCAATGGTTATCAAACCACAGAACCAATGGGAAATACTGACAAAAATTTTCAATGATAGGAGGTTTTACCCTTGGTTCAAGGTATGACTAAATTTTTGACCAACAAATTTGCAATGCCAGTAACGAATAAATTTGATTGTTATTTTTCCAAAGTCAAATCTATGTTTGAGACGTGTTTGACGGAAAACTTCTAATATGATGTAGGATTGTGTCGGTGCTATCGATGACACATTGGTAGACGCGTGGGGCCCTGCCTCAAGACAGAACACATTCCACGGTCGCAAAGCCACGGTACCATAAAATGTAGTCACATCTTGCGACTTCGACATGTTGTTCACATTTATCAATTCTGGATGGGAAGGTAACACCCACGACAATGCAATTTAGTTGACTCGCTTACAAGAGTTGATGTGTATTTCCCATACCCACCTCATGGTTAGTATTACAAAATAAGATACTATATTTTGCTTGTACGATTTTTGTGTACATTATTTGACGGCGCGTTACAAACATTATTCACATGTAAGCAAGTATTATTTAGTGGATGCTGGGTTCACCAATATGCCAGGATTTCTTGCCCTATTTCATTCACAACGCTATCATTTGCAAGAGTTCTATAGCCGTCATTATTCTGGACCCAAGGAATTGTTTAACCACCGACATTTATCATTACGGAATGTCATAGAAAGAACATTTTGGGTACTAAAGAAACGGTTTCCAATATTACGGTCCATGCCTAATTACAAGTCAACACGACAAGGACCCCTCGTCATTGCATGTTGTGTAGTGCACAATTAGATCCGTTTGCATGCAGCTATGGACCCATTCTTCATGGAAGTTGATAATGAAATAGTGGCTGAAGCGGCTGCAAACACGTTTGATGGAAGCCAAGTTGAGTATGTGGACCTGTCACAACATGGGTTGACATACCAATCAAATTTGAGGGACGCAATTGCAAATGCTATGTGGATAAATCATGTTTGTCATGGGTAGATATGTGATGTCAACAAATAATGTGAAGATTTGTTTGTTATGAGTTGTATGTATATATTATTTATGTTATTTGTAATGTGTGAACTGCAATTTGATCAAATGTGTCGCCAACCAAATTTTGTAATGCGTGTTTTTTGACAAATACTTCTCCATTTTTGAAGAGTTCCTAATGCAAAAATTGACTAAAATTAGAGATGCCTAAACCATTTATTATTGTAAACATTAAATTCATTTACAGTAAAAAATTGTGAATTTTTTTGATTAATTTTGACATTTTTAGTAAATTATTTGGATATTTTCAACCAAAAAAAAAAAAAGAACTTTTTGAATTCATCTACCTTGAGAAAAAAATATCCAACATAAACTACTAATAAGTTTAATAGTTAAAATTAATTCAAATTAAATTTCATTGAAAATAAATTTTCAGAAAATTATAGTTAAAAATAATTTTTTGTGACGATTTTTTGCATATGTCGTTAATTATTAACAATTAGTGACTTTTTTTTGTTACGATTTTTAGAAATTATCATTCAGACTTACAACTATAGGCGTATTTTTGTATAATGAAATATTCAAACTGTCGCTAAAAGTTAAACATGTGAAATACATTTTTGTTGTGCACAAATAACATAACAAGAATTACATATATAAAAAAAAATGAATGAAAACAAAATTTCAAATATAATGCAAAATTATTTGTTTAATTGTACATAGAATTTTATGTTTATTGATTCAAAACCAATTCAACAAACTTTTTAAATACATACAATTTCATCAACATTAAATTTGAAATATCTGATGTAGAAAAAATATTTATTAAATATGAATAACACAGAAATAGTGCATACTATTTACCAAATTCTGTATTTTTTTTTAACAAGTTCTGTAATGCACTTATGAATTTTTTTTTTTATCAAATTGTGTTACCCACGTAGAAATATTTTTTTATTAAATACTTTAAGTCACAATTTTTTTATATTAAATATGAAGAACATATAAATAGTACATACTAAAAAACAAATTTTGTAGTTTTTTAACAAATTCTATAACCCACATATAAATTTTTAATTTTTTTCAAACTCTGTAACCCATTAAATACAAATGTTTGTTTATTAAATATTTTTAATCCAAATTTTTTTTTTTTTAATTCAAAATATAAGTCAAATAAGTGTTGGCACTGCAATGTAAATAGTGCATTGCTAAGTTGTGTCAGATTCAACACATCAGTGTCACATGGGAATGGGGTATGGCTAGCTGAGAGAGAGAGAGTGAAACTGAGGCAGTGCAATGGGGTGGGCCCATTGCACTTTTAACTTATTGTATATTTTATTTATTATTTACATATATATATATATGTATATATTTTAACACATATCTTAACACACATCGTAACATATCAATTGTATCACCATTCACGTACTATTCACTCACTAAATTAACAAACGAGTAACAATTTTTTGAGTCCCATTTTTATCACTATTTTTTCATATACCACAATATAACAAACATTTTTAACACATCTATTATGAATGCATATGCAAGCTTCACCAACCCCACAGGAAATTGTATGTAATGAGGTCAAACTTCATTAATTATAAAAAATAAATTAAATTAAATTAAAAAAAGGTGCTTACATCCATGATAAAAAAAAATTAGCCAGGAAACTGTGCAAGTACATCAGTAAAAAAGGTAGTTAGTTTGTAAATAAAAAAACGTAGTACAACAAACACAACAATTAAAAAAAAAGTAAGTACGAGTACATCTTCAAAACAAGAAAATATCACAGATTAAGAAACTCATCTAAGCGCTCATCCAAACACGTCAAATGTCATTGTCAAGTGGTGGTGGAGTTAGAGGGAAGTAGTGATGGTACAGCTGACTGACTTGATGGTCAATTTGATCTAAATGATTGCTTGTCACTTCATGACGTGTTTCAGTGTCCACACAAAACTCACCAAATTGTTGAATTAGTGAGTTATGAGCGGCGACAAATGCATCGAACTAATTACCCAATGCATTGAACTGATTACCCAATGTATTGAACTTATTAGCCATTTGGTGTTCCCATTGAACGTACTGATTGTGTCGTTCTTGTTCAATCGCCACACAATCAATCCAGTATTGGGGTTGTTCATTTTGTGGAATGGCATTGTCATTGGAGTCTTCGAAAGCATCATCTATTGGTGCATTTACCACATTCAGAGATCCCAATAAGTTTTCAACACCACCAGTTCGGCTAAGTGTGTACTCTGAAATCGGTGAAGTGATTTTTGTCGCTACTTGACTTACAAGTCTGACATGAAAAACTTTGAAAATTTTGGTTAACAGAGCTCCGAAAACTAGTGACCGGCCACTGATATTACCAAGATTTGCAACCACTATTTCCTTCAGTAATATGTAGCATAAATCCAATTTATGTCTAACTTCAAAACCATATAACAAATAAGCATTATAAATTGAAACAACATCAAAATGTCCTTTTTTTGGAGTGACATTTTCGACTATCCATCGATGGAGAATACGAAGGTGGGGTTTCAAATGTCTTGCTTGTAAATTATTGTCGGTAAATCGCCTATCACAAATTGTAGTATAAACTTCACTTATATCACCAACAATGTTAACTACGTCAGACTCACTTTGAAAATGGAGTTGCGTATCCCCTGGTTGAACTCCAATAATTTGTGCCAAAGTTTGATTGTTCAATGTGATTATTTTACTTTTGACATAAGATGTAAGACTATTGTCTCCAACTTTTCCCTCAGTAGGTCTCAACTGAACATAAAATAAATACACAAGACGTGGTTATACCTTTTGTGGTAAATTGATTAAAGGTAGCCACCTTATCATCTCAAGTTTGCCAATCAATGGAGGATCATATTGAGAAGAAAGATTTACCTTTCTCCCGGTAACAATTGGTCAGTTGCAAAAATGTTGAAAAGCTTGTTCATGGTTGTATGTGAGAAAATCAATAGTTGGATAAGCCTGTTGTTGCTGTTGTTGGCGTGGTGGAGGGTTAGAGGTTTCGCCATGTTCTGTTAAGACTATTTTTGTTGTCGTCATGACTTATGAAGGTAAGCAAAAGGATAGCAAAATATATGAAAGGTTTCGGCTGCTACTATGAGGAAATGGTGTGCCAAAGGTAAGCAACAGGATAGCCAAAGTGAACCCTCGGGTTGAGCCTTGCTAGAAGCTGGGAGCAGGTGCAGCCGGTTGACCACTTGGTCGACCGGTTCGGTGAAGATTTTGGTTGCTGCTTGTATAGCTCTAAAATTGTGAAGCTCTGATGTTGTGAACCTCTGATCAAAGCTCTTCCTCTCTTCTTTTACATAGATATGAGTTGTAAATATATAGATTGAATTTGTGAAATTAATTGTAGAATGTGGTGGCCTGAATTTGAATTCGAGTGCTGTTGTGAAGCTTTGAAATTGATGCAAGCTTTTCCTTTCTTGTCTTGTTTTGCACGATCAAGATTTGTAAATATGTAGACTAAATTTGTGAAATTAATTGAGGTAGGTGGTGGACTAAATTTGTGAAATTAATTGAGGTAGGTGATGGAGGAGGTGGTTGTATATTTCAGGTTAGTGGTAGTTGTATTGATACTATTTGAATAATGAAGGTAAATGTAGATGGTGAAGAAGTTGCTGAAAGTTGTGAAGGCCATGTTTGGGAAGGCAGGCTATGACGCCATTGTAGCCTTAGTCAAACAAATGGCCAAAAAGATCTATAGCTGAGTTTTTTTTTTATTTATTTTTATTTTTATTTTTATCAAAAACTGACCAACTGAGGTTTTGCAGAAAAGTCATGGCTCTGTAGAACCTATGTGAAATTACAATTTTGCCCTTTAAATTTTTGACTAACAAACCAACTTAGCATTCCAAAACACAAAGGCAATTTAGTCATTTCAATGCCAAACACATCAATCAACAGGCACACTAATATAGATGAGGACGGTACAGAAGTTCACAAGTGAGGCACAATAACATAGATGAGGACAGTATAAAGGTTCACAGATTTCCCACGAAAGTGATGAAATTTAACAAAAGAAAAAATTTCAATAATATTGAATTATGTGCGGTAAACTGTCTAGATATTAATCAAATGATATTTTAATTTTTGTTTGACTCCCAATGTATATAATATTGATAAATTTTGTGGCCATTTATTTGAAAATAACAATATAATAACTAGCAAATGATTAGTGACAGTAATTATTAAAAATATAAAAATATTTGAACTGAAAATTACTGGAAAAAACATAATTCGAACCAAATATACAATCATAAGTTCAATATGATCAGTAATTGAATATTTATAATGACTTTTAAATTATTTTGTTTATAATATTTTCAATACAAAAATTTTGTATTGAAAATTTTTGTTAATAATTAATTTTTTGAGTTGAATTTGAAAAAAATTTGGGTATGACTGCTATTTTTTCAATTAAATTTTAAAAAGAGTTTGGTTAAGAGTGTTTTTTTTTTTTTGGTTAATAATTAATTTTTTGAATTGAATTTTAAAAAGAGTTTGGTTATGACTGCTGATCAAAAATTGCAATAGAGTTTTGAGTTGTGTGTTTGATTATGAGTTATAGCTTTTTGAATTAAGTTTTGAAAACTCTTTTCAAAACTCATAACCAAATTTTTTTTTTATTTCTCATGTCACATCAAACTTTCAAAACTCAATTCAACACTCAAATCAAAACTCAATTCAACACTCTTTTCAAAAATCATAACCAAACAAATTTTCTACACTCAAATCATAATTCCAAAACTCACAAACTCAAAATACAACTCTATTCTCAAATCATATTTCTAAAACTCTATCAAACGCAACCTAAGTTTTTATGTGTAAAATCACCCTTTTTTTTTCCCGATGCGATCCATTCAGTAAACTAACATCAAACCAAATGACATAGTTCGATAACTTCTAAATATCGTTAAATATCAACAATTAGTTCGAATATATAATTAAAGTTCAACAGACAACTTTCAAACTATTTGCAATATTTCGGAAACTTGTCTAAAATAAAATAAAAAAACCAACTTCATAAGTTATCTAAATTCAGAAATTTCCCTAGAATTAAAAAATAAAAATCGGCATCATATATAAGTACCTTCTCAAGTTCAGGTTCACACAAATGAAAATGGTTAGGCAAATTTCTTTTTCTTTTTTTTTTTTCATGTTTGAATTGTTCCTATTGAAATTCAAAGAAAATCACCTTTTTAGATTATGTTGTTCATAGAGATATGTTGGGACTATTTGTGTAAAATATATATATATATGTCATCACTTCAAGTTCATGGATGGAATTTGATAGAGTTTTGGTAAATTTTTGTTAGAATTTGATGAATGTTGAGTGACTGAATGATTGAAAATGGTGAATAGAATCATCATGTCTTCAGCCACATTTTGCTGCTCTCTTCGACATGATTTTTCTTAGTTGAATTCTGTTAACTAATATGGAAACATTCACATAGGATCAAGATGAAGATTGACTCTTCATCTACCTTTGAAAAAGCAAAAAAAGGTCCGTACTCATCAAAAGAAGAACCCACGTCTTATGACTAAAAATTTCACAGCTGCAATATTAAAAAAATAAAAAAAAAGTTAGTGCCGCACAAGCTTGTTAGTGAATGTATATGCCTATGCTACTTTTATGCCTCCCCATATCTTGGAGTAATTGAAGGGAAAGATAATCACCCACAATGTCAAAAAGAAAAAAAGATTCCACCAACAATAACAAAATAAAATCTTGCAACAATCACAATCACAACAATCACAAAAAGATTCCCCTTAAAGTGAATCAAATTTGTTCTAGTTTGTAGGTGTGCTTCCACCATAGCTAAGAAGAATAAACAAGTTGTTTACACAAATCTTGTTCTTCCTTACTTCTTGAAACTGTGAACACAGCAAGGCCATTTTATGTTGGCAATTCATTCCCATCACTTCTTCAACCATTAAATAAAAAAGCAATTTCCATGACAATAAAAAATTGTCATCCCTTCATTAAACGAAAAAAAAGTCATTACATTTATTATCACTTCAACAAAATGCTAGTGGTCCACCATACATTACATCCACATTCTACCTACAAGTCATTTTTGTTGGAAAAAATGGATTTTTGGTGACTTTAATTAAATATTAAAGTGGGTCCCAACCGTCTATTGTGTTGGGTCCAAGTGGGTCTAGATACTTTGCAATGTGATCTTTACACCACAAATAAAATGGCCAAAAACCATTGAGAATTGCATGAGAAATTGCCCCATGAAGTTAGCTTTATGAAAGAGTTAATGGGGTTTGTAACTTCTGCCTTTATTGCAGAGTTTAATAGTGCATTAACGGGGTTTGTAACTCCTGCCTTTATTGCAGAGGTTAATGGTGCATTAGTGACCAGCCATAAAGGCTGGAGGCTTCTTTTCTCTCCCCTATACATGTATAAATTGAGACCCTCCTGTCAAGTCTCAAACACAGAAATTGTTTCTTCCATTCTTTAGTCAGTTTGCTAGAAATTTCTACAGTGAGAGAGTGCTGTCATTATTTTTGTTCGCTAAGCTAGACAGAAAGTGCTTCTGCCGTAGCTGGTTTTTGACCGTCGTATCCTGGGAGACAGATGCCGGGATTCCTCAAGCACTCGACCCGTGAGGCGGCGAAATCTGTTTTAAGGAAACTACTACCGTGCAGGCTTTGGTTTGGTTTCTTTACTATTTTATTGTTTTGTGTATTTCTGTTGAAATTTAGTTGTAATTATCAGGATATGTTCTTGGTATATAATTTTGATTTCTTCATAAATCTATTTATTTAATTTCACAATTTAGACAACAAGCTTAAAACAGATTTTTTATATATTTTCTATGAAATTGATCGAATAGATTTATATAGACAATTAGGTTAGCTTTGTATAATGTTACTAGGAACTGTCGTGGAATTGCTCACTGTTTCAATGATTGTAAATTATGCAATGTTATTATCTAATTACTTAGTTTAATTAGAATGCTCTATCATAATTTGCATACTTAATTGTATTAGTATGATCTTATTTTATGCATATGGTTTATCATTCCCCTACCATGATTTGCATGAATTTTAAGGTTATAAAATATAATTTATGGATGCTGCAATTTTGACATGCTAATTCTATTCTAGTTTTAATTTGTTACATGCTTATTATTTTCTAGACTAGATTACTTAAGTTAAATTTTTTTTTAGAATTATTTGCATATGTTAATTGCTAAATGGTTATTGGTTTGTAACTCTTGCCTATTAATTTTAGTTTAATGTATTTTGGAGTTATAGAGTTTTGTAACTTGTATGAATTTATGTATATGAATATTCTGAATTTAATTGGGTGCATTAATCTGAATTATTTAATTGGGTGCATTAACTTTGAATTTAACTTATTTATTTGGAGTTATTAGTTTAAAATGGTTTCAATTATTTATTATATTTATTTTTTGCTTAGATTATTTGTTTGTATTTTGTTGTGATTTTTTCTGCTAACTTTCTTTACAAGAATACTTATGCAAAAGGAAATGGAAAAACAAATACAAAACCAAATAAATAGTATTTGGGATGTAAAAACGAAAATGTTTGGACTACTAACTTTTGTGTTGAATAGGAATATCTAAGCGTGGAAAGGCTTTTGGACTAAATAGAATCCTTATGGATTGGCTATTTTATTTAAATGGTTGAAGTATTTTTTGCTTGAGATTTAGTTGGTTTATTTACCAATTTATAGTAGCAAGTTTTATTTGCTTGTATTATTAGAAGCATTTTATATGCATGTATTTGGGGGATAGCAATTTTTAAATTGCTTGTAAGTTTGGAATTTGGTTTGGTTTTCTGTAATAGAAACCAAAGTGTTTAGCTTTGGCTAAAGAGTAGTTCTTATTTGTTCAGAAATGACAACGAAGACGGATTTGGTTTCAAACCTTTGGAGTTTGAGGAAGTCTTTGGGTTTAACCATTTTATTCCCAAAGTGTTGGAAAACTAAGTTTGGAGAAGGTCTTTGGTTATAATCTGATTATGTCCAAAGTGTTTTGGTTTTGAAAAAGGAAACCAAATTTTAGCTTTAGCTAAAATATTTCTAATTTTATTCAGAAATAATGGGCTTAGTTCCGGGAGTACCGGTTAACTTTTATTAGTGGCATAATTCTGGTAGCAAATTTTATTTGCTTGGGAATTGGTTTGTTATAACCTGGTTTATCTCCTGGAAAACTTAATTTTTAAATTTGTTTCCCATGGACTAGGAGTCAACATGCTCTTGAAAGTTTTGTCAAAAGGATAACTGTGTTTTAAGTGGGACCATTGTGACCCCTCCAGTCTTCCTGGGAACATTCTTAACCATGTTCGATTCTAGGTTAAGTGGTGAGACTAATTTTGAATTAAATTTCCAACTGTGGATTTTCTAGTGTTAAGTTTAGTTTATGAAAAAAAAAACAGAATAATGAAATTATGTTGTGATTTTTTAGAAATGGCTTCAAGAGGTGACAACAGAAATGCTGTTCCACTTGACAACGTTAAGCCTTGCGAGATTCTTAAAATATGATCTAGAGAGATCAAGTGTGATTAAAGGAAATCATAAGATTGCATGATAACATTTCTGAATTGATCAGAGGCAATTAGTATGGTATCCTTGTGTTATTTATAGCATTTATGATTGCTATGTGACTTTGTTTGAAAGCAAATATGACAACCTGTTATAGTGGGTGAATATTTTTTGGAGTTTTAAATTCCAAATATATTCTTAAATTGGTGGCTCCTAGTGAGTACAAGATCACTGATCACAGAGATAGAAAACTAGTGGTTCCTAGGAGGTGTTAGACCACTAGCTACACAATTATGAGATTGTGGTTCCTAGTAGTGAACAGATTACTGATCACATGTCAAGACATCATGGTTCCTAGTAGTGGAGAGGCTACTGATCATATGTCAAAACATGCTGATTCTGAGTAATGAAAGAGTCTATTGATCCTATGTTAGGACGTTGTGATTCCTAGTAGTAAAGTGACTACTGATCACAGGTTAAGACATTGTGATGCCTAGTAGTAGAAAGTCTACTGACCACATGCTGAGAAATTAGTGATTCCTAGTGATAAGACTACTAGCCATGTTATGAAGTTCCATATAGTAGACTATTAAACACTGGATTTGTGTTCCTTAATAGTAAGACTATTGGCTTCAGAGTGATAGGTTGGACCAAATATATTTGGGTGCCTAATTCGGTTGATGACATTCTGGGAATGTATTTACTGTAATATGATTTTGAAAGTTTCATAATCATTGTGATACAAGGAATTGTTTAAAGACCCTGTATGAATTTTCGGAAAAAGGCCAAAAGCCTTTGTATAAATTCTACAAATGTGGGGGTGTCATGCAAAAGGCGGGAATACCTAAACCCAAGAGGGTTAGGATAAGCCTAAAAATCCGTTGACTTTGTATTCAACGGTTATGCACAATATAGCAGTGCATATCGATTTCTTTTGGTTTAGTCTGCAATTCCAGATATACACAAGAATACTATCATGGAATCAAGAAATGCATCTTTCTTTGAAAATGTATTCTGAGTTCCATGAAAGAGGTTGAAGGTGACAATGATTACATAGCTAATCAAACAAATGATCACTTGCGTGATCAAGTTGATGATCAAACTGAAGATGTAGATGAGCTAAGAAGGAGTAAGAGGGCTAGGACTGCAAAGTCCTTTGGTTAGGATTTTTTGACTTATATGTTAGAGGGAGAACCTCGAACTTTGCATGATGCTGTGACTTCACCTGAAAGTCCTTTGTGGAAAGAAGCAATTAAGAGTGAGATTGATTCCATCTTGCAGAATCATATTTGGGAGTTGGTTAATCTACCCCTAGGCAGTAAGGCCTTGGGGAGTAAATGGATCTTTAAAAGAAAGATGAAGGCCGATGGGTCAATTGACAAGTATAAGGCGAGGCTTGTTATCAAAGGGTACAGGCAACGAGAAGGCCTAGATTACTTTGATACGTATTCACCTGTGACAAGGATTACATCCATTCGCATGGTGATTGCGATAGCAGCGCTACGTGGTCTAGAGATACATCAGGTGGATGTAAAGACAACTTTCTTAAATGGAGATTTGAATGAAGAAATCTACATGGAGCAACCCGAGGGGTTTTTAGCTCCAGGACAAAGTAAGAAAGTCTGTAAGCTTGTTAAATCATTGTATGGTTTGAAGCGAGCTCCTAAGCAATGGCATGAGAAGTTTGACAACGCTATGTTGTCAAATGGATTTAGAATCAATGAGTGTGACAAATGCATATATGTTAAAGACACTGACAGAGGTTATGTCATTTTGTGTCTATACGTTGATGACTTACTCATTATTGGTAGTAATGATGAGATGATTATAATTACCAAGAGATTGTTAAACTCTAAGTTTGACATGAAAGATATGGGCCTTGTAGATGTTATTCTACGTATTAAGATTACCAGAACATCTAGTGGAATTGTACTTTCTCAGTCTCACTATGTTGAGAAGATACTTGAAAAATTTGGTAAATCAGATACAAGTGTGTCTAGGACACCGGTATATGTCAGTCTGCACTTGACCAAGAATAATGATGAGAGTGTCTCTCAGCTAGAATATTCTAGGTTCATTGGCAGTTTGATGTATCTGATGAGTTGTACTAGGCCGGATATAGCTTACTCGGTTAGCAGGCTTAGTAGATACACAAGTAATCTCGATGCTTCTCATTGGAAAGGCATTGTGCGGGTGTTAAGGTATTTACGCTACACTCGGGATTATGGGCTGCATTATACTCGATATCCAGCGGTGCTAGAAGGCTATAGTGACGCAAATTGGATATCAGATATAAAGGACTCAAAGTCCACTAGTGGATATGTGTTCACTCTTGGTGGGGCAGCCGTGTCTTGGAAATCTTCCAAGCAAACGTGTATATCTAGATCAATGATGGAATCAGAGTTTATTGCTTTTGATAAAGCAGCGGGAAAAGATGAATGGCTTCGCCATTTTCATTGAAGATTTGCCACGTTGGTCTAAACCTGTGCCAGCTATTTGTATTCATTATGATAGTCAATCTGCAATTGGTAGGGCACATAGTAATATGTATAATGGAAAGTTTAGACATATCCGTCGTAGACATAATTCCATACGATAACTACTCTTGAATGGAGTTGTCTCTATAGACCATGTAAAGTCTAAAGGACAGCATTGCAGATCCGCTAACCTAAGGGTTAAACGAGTGTTGGTCGAGACGTCGTCAAAAGGAATAGGGTTGAGGCCTTTGGAAGTTATTGGAATGGAAACCCAACCTAGTTGACTGGAGATCCCAAGATCTAGGTTCAATGGGACAACCTAATTGCGTGTAACGGTGGTATGTCACTGAGGAGGTTAAACCTCCAGCCATTCCTTCTATCAGTGATACCTGCAAGTGTAGAGGTTAAGCTGAGCTTTTAATGACTCTAGTGTGTTAAGCTGTTGAGCTGAGTATAGTAAGATACTCAAGTAGAGTCACCTATGTGAGTGTGAAGTGGGGCCGCTTCTAGAAGAATTGGGCAGGCCAAGATTCTTTGAAACCATTCGCTGAACCAGGCTAGTGCCCAGGGCCATACAGGACACACCAGTGAGAACAGAATGGTGGTAGAAGTAATTCCCGTGTGAGATCTATTATCTCAGTTTACATAAACGGCAGAGCAGTTCAAGATGTCATATTCACTGATCAGCCAATAAACTCGATCGGTTTTCACTGGGAGAGGTTCAAAGCCAAAAGCTACCTTCTCTGATGTCAGGGTTAGTCCGTTGAACTCTCTCCAAGTCTTTATTGTTGAACAGTGTCCGTTTGTTGAGTCATTTGGTCAATTTTTATTCATGTGGGGGATTGTTGGAAAAAATGGATTTTTGGTGACTTTAATTAAATATTAAAGTGGGTCCCAACCGTCTATTATGTTGGGTCCAAGTGGGTCTAGATACTTTGCAATGAGATCTTTACACCACAAATAGAATGACCAAAAACCATTGAGAATTGAATGAGAAATTGCCCCATGAAGTAAGCTTCATGAAAGAGTTAATGGGGTTTGTAACTTCTGCCTTTATTGTAGAGTTTAATAGTGCATTAATGGGGTTTGTAACTCCTACCTTTATTGCAGAGGTTAATGGTGCATTAGTGACTAGCCATAAAGGCTGGAGGCTTCTCCTCTCTCCCCTATACATGTATAAATTGAGACCCTCCTGTCAAATCTCAAACACAGAAATTGTTTCTTCCATTATTTAGTCAGTTTGCTAGAAATTTCTACAATGAGAAAGTGCTGTTACTGTTTTTATTCGCTAAGCTAGACAGAAAGTGCTTCTGCCGTAGCTGGTTTTTGACTGTCGTATCCTGGGAGACAGACGCCGGGATTCCTCAAGCACTCGACCCGTGAGGCAGCGAAATCTGTTTTAAGGAAACTGCTACCGTGCAGGCTTCGGTTTGGTTTCTTTACCATTTTATTGTTTTGTGTATTTCTGTTGAAATTTAGTTGTAATTATCAGCATATGTTCTTGGTATATAATTTTGATTTCTTCATAAATCTATTTATTTTATTTCACAATTTAGACAACAATTTTAGCATTACATACAAATTATACTCATTCTACCCTACATTACATATACTATTTCAAATAGACTAGAATGACAACTAGCACCAACAACACAACAATAAAAGCAAAGGCGTAATTCAACTTATCACCAACTCTCCCAATCACCATTGCCAAGTCCTTATATTGTTTCATATTCTTAACATTCATGTTTTTGAGTTCTCTATTCAAGATAATTACTTCTCTAAGAATAGATAAGACATCCATGTGTTCTTCAAGAATATCATTTTTGACTACCTTCAAATTATGCTGCATATGTGAAGGGATCCACCACTCAAAGAACTTGCAGCCATCCACAGAATGGGAGCATACAAAATATAAGCAATTTGGATTATTCGTTGACTGAGAAATCTTAACCATAGCTTTGCTGCCACATCGACAATTGTGATTGTCGAAGCTAACTTCATGAATGCCGGCCATACTTACATTCGACATTGACATTGACCTACAAAAAAAAAAAATATCGAATAGCAAAAATAATTTATAATATCAAGCAACCTCCAAGCACAATTTGATCCTTAAAGGAAAAGCAAAGACCGCCATGGATCTGAGATTCCTATTCTAGGAAATCACCGCAGCCTCTTTGTTACTTAGTTCGGTTTGTGAACAATTATTTTTCTTATCTCTCTCTCTCTCTCTCTCTCTCTCTCTCTTTTCCTCATAATTAAGGGATTATAAAGTTCCTTCTAATGAGTTTCAAAGGTATAAATTTTTCTCTCATGAATTTTTTTTATAGGTTGCAATCTTATGTTTCTTATTTTAATAGTTTAAATGTAGACAGAAAGTGGAAATTTAGGGCAAAATTTGTTAGTTACTCCACGCTTATCAATTTTATTTTTTTCAATTTTTTTGAGCCAATATGATAAATACAAATACATACAAAATTAGAACAAAAATTTATCTATGAAATTAGGGTTCTTTGGAGTAATGTGTATCAATCTTATTTTTATTTTATTTTTTTAGGCCAATATGGTAACCAACAAATGCATACAAAATTAGGGCAAAGTATATCTATAAAATTAGGGTTCTTTGGAGTAATGTGTGTGCACATGAGACAGAGTTAGAGAGAGAGAGAGAGAGAGAGAGAGATAAATGATTACAAGAACATAAAGTTTCGTATTCAAGTCTCAAGGATTTGGGTATGGCCACCTTTGCTGCCGGCAGTGTACATGGTGGTGATGGTCGTCTTCCTCTCATCTTCCTTCACAGAGTTTGAGTTCGTGAGAAGAGAAAAGAACAACTTTGTTTTGGAGGAAATTTTGAATTAATTTTGAATTTTTTTTTGTACTGAAGCAATCTGAGCCACCCATTGTTAAGTGGGTGACGTAGCTCAATTTGGATCGTCCTTTGGAAGAAGCACGGGAGACAACTATTGGAGAGGATTTGAACTTGCAGTGATAGTACCTCCTTTTTATCCAATGGGATGGTCTCTCATTCGTCACCTGTCTAAACATAAATAAATTAAAAAAAATTATATCTACATCTGTCCTTACTATCAAAATTGTTTAAAATGAATAAATTAGATTGAATTGGTCGATTGGATTGTTGGATTCATGGACCCTCCTAATTTTTAGTATCACATCTCCTGAAATTGTGAAATGGAAAAAAAAAAAAAAATTTGAGTAAATTATGCAAATGGTCCTATATTTTACATGATGTGTCAATTTGACTTCACTGTTTTATCATTTGATTTTGTCCTTTAATTTAACAAATTATGTCATATTGGTTCAATAAATAACGGCTGTTAGGTTTGGTGAGTAGAAACTCAAACGATGTGTAAATTTGGTT
Organism: Camellia granthamiana; assembly: GCA_036172215.1. Classification (NCBI taxonomy): domain Eukaryota; kingdom Viridiplantae; phylum Streptophyta; class Magnoliopsida; order Ericales; family Theaceae; genus Camellia; species Camellia granthamiana. The sequence goes on along the minus strand of CM069917.1, from coordinate 46,709,067 downwards.
CCTATAATTTACATGACGTGTCAATTTAGTCACTGTCAAAATCGAACAAATTAAAATAATAAAAATCAAATTGACATATCGTGTAAACTATAAAGACTAAATCGACACATTATTTGAACACGTAACAATTTTTTGTCTACCAAACCTAATGTTTGTTGTTTATTGAACCAATATCAATTAAATTAAAAGAAAAAATCAGACAACTTAAAATAATAATAAGAATCAAATTAATACACCAATTAAACTACAAGATCATTTAACAAAAAAAAAAAAAAAAAAACGAAAAAACTTTTGTCACGTGTAGACGGCAAAAGCGAGCGTGCGTCCTCAATCTTCGCCAAAATGATAAGAGATATATTTGATGCTCCTCCGTAAAATCCTCTGCTAGTCTCTCTCTCTATTTCCCGCTTGAAAGGCCCTCCGAATGTCCAGAGGTTTAGGGTTTCTAATTCATAGTTTTGATCCTCAGTAACCTGTATAATATCTCTACACTTTCGATTAACTTATTGGGAAACAATCAGTAACAATCATAGAAATGGCGGCTTTCAGTGCACTCTCGCTATGCCCCTACAATTTCTCTTGTCGACCAAACCCTAACAAACGTCGCTTTTTGTGCTCTCTCGCCTCTCCTTCTTCAATAGGTAAGCAGTCTTCGAGCTTTTCCTGACAAAGTGGAAAGTTTTATCTTTTCTATTTTCTTTCTGGCATGTTTTTCTGATTAACCAAACAGGGGATATAGCTCGTTAATGTATTGGATTATGATGTGAGACGTACTATTTGTGTTGTTTATTGATAGCTAATTAATTGGATGAATGAGATTTTCTATTGCATATGGCTCTCTTTGCAAACAAGTGATTTATGACATGTTTGTAATCGGTAGATTAGGGCACTTAAATCTTCTATTCATACTAAAAAATGTATTTTTGCTATTCATACTAAAATATGTATTTTTGCAAGTTTTTGTAGAGCCTTATAATTGAAATCAGAAATTCATGATTGAAGCTTTGGTTCATTTAGCATGACTTTAACAAATTATGTTCTGGTTTCATGTTTGCTTGAAGCTAATGCCAGAGTTAAAAATCACTTCATCCTCTGGGTTGTTGCCAAGAAAAAAAGTGGGACAAGAAAAGGAAACGAAATCTTTTTCTTATGCCTGTTTTTGGGTTTCCAAGAAATGAAAAACTTCAATCTGCCCAAGCTAATTGTTGGACTAGGTTCACTTGACTGGGGTTATATTTTCTAGGTCGTAAGCAATAAAATTTTTAAGATTTTAGAAGTTTTAAAGCTACAGGACATATTTTATCTTAGGTTTTGTTTGTAGAATACAAAAGATAAGTTTACCCATATCATAAATTGTCTTCTGCAATAAATGTGTTTCTTATTCTTTCGATGTACATTTCTGCCTGTTGCAAACCCTCTTGTTTACTTTTGTTAAAATCCAACCTTCTCAATTGTTTGTTTTGTTGTCTGTGTTATATTTATTTCTGAAATACATGAATGTGATACTGTTGGTCCATTGTAGGTACGCATGGACCTAAAGTACCCCGTAAAAAATCAGGAAGATTGGAAGGGGCTGGAAAAAGTATGGAAGATTCTGTTCAGCGTAAGATGGAACAGTTTTATGATGGGTCTGATGGTCCACCTCTCCGTGTCCTTCCAATTGGAGGCCTGGGTGAAATTGGGATGAATTGCATGCTTGTTGGGAATTATGATCGTTATATTTTGATCGATGCTGGTGTTATGTTTCCGGAGTAAGTCTTAACAAACTGGTCTGATTTACATTTGTTTAACAAGTTGTAGCTTGGTGATCATCATGCTTCGTTCCCGTCATCTGAAGGTTTTTGTTTTCTTGGGGTCTTAACAAAGTATATGCTCAATTGTGTAATTTCATCTGTGCTACATCTTTCCCTGCTGCTCTGGATTCTCTGCTGCAAGTAGAGGATCTAATTGTATTAATCAAATTTGCTTCATAAAATTATTTTTCCAGCGTGGAAAACTGTGGCAGGCATTAACTTTTTCTAAATGATTTTATAATTATTTGTCACCTGAAACCATGTGACAACGCTGCACATCCACATGAGCGAGCATGCAAGGCTAGAGTAAATCCAAACAATCTTGTACCACAATAATCAGGGGAATAAAATAAATATTCAATTATAAGGTTCTAAAGTCCACCCAAAAAAAAAAAAAAAAACTACAATAAATCTTAAACATTTAGAAACCTGCACCAAAATCCCCTTGTATTCCATTAACAAAATTTGTAATCTAAAATAAATTAAAATCAAACTCCTACACTCAGCACTCCCACAAGCAAAACCTGCGCAACTCTACTCCTCTGAATTTGACAAAAACATAATAAAAGAAGGGTGAGCTCAACAATCTAACAAATGACCAACTATCAGTACTAGTTGGATCAAGCATATAGAAAATAGTCGATAAACAAGGAAATATGGTTTCTAACAATTCGATGAAGGAGCAATTTATTTCCAAGGTAGATACCTAGCTAAAATTAACATAGTGTAATGTCACAATTTATTTGAAAAGATAAGTAATCCAATAAAAAGTCATTTGTTCAAGACAATGGTTTGATATCCAATAGTACAATAATTCAATAAACAAAACCCAAGTCTTAAAAGACTATGGCCACATTAGTTCGTGACAAGATTCAGAACCACACATAGGCCTTTGGAAAAAGCCCCAGTAGAAACTAGTTTTTATGCCAATAAATAACCTCCATTGGCTAGAGGTCCAAATCATAGTTAGACTAGAGTCATGTTTGCAATTCAAACAAGAAATAAAATATTCAATGTCTTTGGAATAACATTTTGATAAAATTTGTTCGAATTGTTTCACAAAATATATCTGATTTATTTGCACAATTCATATTCGATGTTATTTCATAGTTGATCCGTATTTTTCTTTTAAGAACACAAGTGAGTGATAAAATATATTTTTTTCTTTTTGCAATATACGAAACATATAGGGCTTGTTTGATTTGTTTTTGGGAGAGTTGTTTTTGAAAAAAAATTTGGGGAGAGAGTTTCGAAATTTTTTTGGTTTGTTTGGTTGTATATTTTTAAAATAGTTTTGGAGTTTGGGATGATTTGATTTTTTGTTGTAATTGAGTAGATTTGTGTGAGAGAAAAAGTGATTGAGAAGGAGAGAGGAGAGATAAAAAGTGATTGATTGATGTGTAAGAGAGAGAAAGTGATTTTGGAAATTTTTTGAGAAAAATCACAAACCAAACAAAATTTTGAAATTTTTTTTCAAAAACAACTCTCGCAAAAACAAACCAAACAAGCCCATAATTTTTAAATGATACAATAGGAATGAAAACAAACCAATGGTGATACCTCAAACGATAAAAGAATATTTCAAAATCTAACTCCAAAATACCAAGATCCACTTCAATCACGCAATCCTAATAAATATTACACAACATAAGTAAATATAATTATCATCTTATTTAATTCCCATTAATTAAACCATAGTACTGTAATTCTAAAATAACCAGTCACCACCCTTGATATGAATTCTAGAATCATTCAATAGTTTCATTCAGCAACTGCAATCTCCATTCAATTGTTTCTTTTTTTAACCATCCTAAATTCCACTGAACAGTTTATATTGTCAACCCTATCTAATGGACCCTCATGCTGACCACTACTCACGGTTCAATTCACCCCCAAAATCCAAATACAAATTAAATTCATGAGTGAAATCCAAGATTCATGCATAGGGAACTTTACCTTAAATTAAAATCAACTCAACTTCAAGTATTCCATAAAATTTTATGAATATTATTCTCAATGAAACGCTAGGTCTACATATTCCATGTACTCATGATTACAACATGGAGAAGTTGAGAGTCTAAGGTTTACCTTCAAATGATTTTAGCATTAATTGATTCCTTGAATCGCTTCTTTTTTATGGCCTCCTTCAATAGAATATGTAAAAGTGGAGAATGTAAATATGATGTCTTATATATATAAACTAGGAGGGTTTTCTTATCTCTATCTCTTTTCTGCATAAATCTTCAAAAATTATCTAATTTGCTAAGAGGAGGCCCCTCTACAAAAAATATAAAAATAATATATAACCTCAATATAACCATAATGAACCCTTTTTTGGATATAAAATTGTTAGTACTAGTGAAATTTTCTAATGTAATTATTGCTTATTTAGATTCCTCCCCTTCTTTTTTGATACACCGACTTTTGATCACATGTGGACACGTATTTCAGCTATGATGAGCTTGGTGTCCAGAAAATTATACCTGATACCACCTTTATAAGAAAATGGAGTCACAAAATTGAAGCAGTTGTCATAACACACGGTCACAAGGATCACATTGGTGCGTTGCCTTGGGTAAATTTTCTTTTCTACCACTTTATTATCTTAGCAATGCATTAAACGTTTGTGCATAATACATTGTGTTTTTCTTGGATTATTAGATGTTGAAGACACTGATTCACTTGTGTTTTGAATAGAGAAGTTGAGAATACGCCATTCAAGAGGTTCATATATTAATTACTTGCTACATTGATGATTTATTTGATGGGGTCAAAAAACAATCTGTGAAAAGTACCTATATGATCATTAGCTGCTCTATATTTTGATGCAGAACTCAATTCATTGGTAGGAGTTTTGATGTAGGATGACTTACAGTGAAGCAAATAGCTGATAACTACCCATTAGTATGTTCACCACATATACAAGTTCAGTTGGCAGACATAGCATTTTGTTCCTTGTTTCCATGTAGTGCAACTGAATGTTAAATTTTTGCTGGAGAAATCATTAGTAATCAAAAAGTAACATTGATTCTCTAAGAAATATATTTAATTTTGATCCACTTTAACATTCATAACAAGTTTTGATAGTGTTGTTGGTAAATAAATATTTTGTAGGGTAGTTGAACTAAGTTTTAGATTGAACAACCTTTCATATTAAGTGTGTGCACCACATGTATAATTTAGATGGACAAACGAAAAAAGCATTTCATTACCACCAAGGGTGGTAGCCTAATGGATGGGAGATCACTCCCACTGGTTTTGGTGAGCATGTTGCTCTGGGTTTAAATATTCGCAGGTATAATGTCATTCTCATCCTCCTTCGCTCTGTGCTTCGGCTCTCTAGGACCCTAGTGGGGCTATGAGTTAGGCTATGTCTCACCCCTCTTGGTAGGGTCCCCAGTGGGTAGGTGGTCCTATGGTCCTCTAGGTTGGTCGCTCCCTCTTTCCTTCTTGAATCAAGCAAATAAATTTCATTTCTTTGTTTCCATACCAATGTTATTAAAAGCACACCTAGGCGCAAGGCCCAGCCATGCCCACCCCCTGCGCCTGGCAATGGTCAAGGCGAGGCAACTTCACTAAGGCGTGATTAAAGCGTGCGATTGGAACAAGGCGTGATTAAGCCCAAGGCGCAGGCCTTGAGTTTTTTTTTTGTTTTTTATATTTGAATTGGACCATTGAAATTACATGGGTCAGCTACAGCAGATCATATTTATTTAGCCCCAAATCAACAAACGACAGAAGAAAAAACAAGCCCTAATCCAAAGCTCCAAAAAAGTCAAACTCGTCGTCCAGTCCAGGAGCTGCGAATGTGCAAGTATGTCTATCTTCTCTTTGTTTTTGTCTCTTCTTCCCCTTCTCTTTGTCTGTTCTTCTCTTCGTCTCTTCTATTCGTCAGTCATCGTCTTCTTCTTCTTCTTCTTCTTCTTCTCTTCCTTATGCTACCTTCATCTTATTTTTCGTTTATTTTCTGGAATGCTCTATTTTTGTTTATGGAGTTAGGCTGAGCTGAGATTTTTAGGGCTTCAAATGTACTATGTTGTCTTCTTCTTCTTCTTCTTCTTCTCTGCTTTTCTACTTCTTTTTATTTTATTTTATTTTCTTCTCTGGACTGCTCTATTTATTAAATATATATTCTGAATTGCTCTATTTCTTCTCTACTTTTATGATTTAGTTGACCTTTAGATCATGGATATTCGTGTTTTATATTGAACTTTGGAATATTACTCATTTGTCTATGTTAAAATAGCGATATTTGTTGGTATTTATTTTTTAAAATGTTCAGTGTTTCATTTTGTTTATGTTATACTAGTTAGTTATTTGCTTGCATGCCTCATATTAAATTATATTATTTCAACCTGCTATGGTGCACCTTACTTTGATGAAGCCTGTGCCTCGCATTGCACCTTGTGCCTTGCGTCTAAGGTCTCAGGAGACCTCGGTGCCTTGGTGCGCTTATCTCTTTTAATGACACTGTTCCATACACTGCAATTGAATGTTCAAGTTTAGTTAGAGAAATATATTGTCATCAAAAAGTAAAATTGATCCTATGAGAAATGTCTGATTATGAGCCTCTATAGCATTCCTAACAAGTTTTGATATTGCTAGTAAAGAAATAGTTGAATTGAAAATATGGACTAAACAATCTTTTCCTCTGATACTAACATTGTTGACACACTATATTATATAGACTTAGGTATTGCCTAAACACTATGTTACACAGACTTTCTTACGGGTGCATGTTCAAGCGTTAGGGGGTTAGGGTTTAGGGTTTAGGGTTTAGGGCAGGGTTTAGAGGGTTAAGGTTTATGGTTTAGGGTTTGGTGTCCGGGGTTAGGGTTAGAGGTTTCAGGGTGCGGGGTTTGGGGGTTTAGGGTTGAGGTTTTAGGAGTTTACGGGTTGGGGTTTTCGGATTTAGGGTTTAAACCCCAACCCCAACCTCAACACCCAACCCTTAACTCTAACCCCTAAGCCTAAATCCTAACTCTTAAACCCCCGACCCAAAACCCCCGACCCTGGACCCTGGAACCCTTAACTCCTAACCCTTAGGCTTAAACCTTAACTCCTAAACCTTAAACCCTAAACCTCTGACCTCCGACCCTAGACCCTCGACCTTAGACCCTAAACCCTAATAGAACCTTAAATCCTAAACCTTAAATCCTAATAGACCCTAGACGTTAGACCCTAGATCGTAAACCCTAATAGACCCTAGACCCTAGACCCTAAACCCTAGACCCCAGACCCCAAACTCGAAAACCCCAAACCCCAAACACCAAACCTCAAACCCCAATCCCGAACACCAAATCCTAATAGATCCTAAACCCTAAACCCTAAACCCTAATAGTTCCTAGACCCTAGATCCTAAATCCTAAACCCTAATAGTTCCTAGATCCTAGACCCTAGACCCAAATAGACCCCAGATCCCAACCCCCAAACCCTAACCCTAACCCTAACCCCAAACCTAAAACAGTGAACCCCCTAAAAACCCTCTAAACCCCAAACACTAAACTCCAAATCCATAATCCAAAACCCAAAGCCCAAAACCCCAAAACCCTAATCCCCTAAAACCTTAAAACCCTAAAACCACCAAACCTAAACCTCAAAACCTAAAACCTAAAACCTAAACCCCAAACCCAAACCCAAACCCAAACCCAAACTTGAAACTCGAAACCCCTAAAGCCCTAACCCCTAAATCCCTAAACCCAAACCCTAACCCGTAAACTCTAAACCCTAACCCCTAAGCCCCTAACCCTTAATCCTTAACCCCTAACTCCTAAACCCTAACCCTAAACCCGAAACCCAAAACCCTAACCTCTAACCTCTAACCCTAAATCCTAAACCCTAAAAAACTCTAAACCCACAAACCAAAAACCCCAAATCCCAAACCCTAAACCCCCAACCCAAACCCCAAACCCTACCCGTAAACTCTAAACCCTAACCCCTAAGCCCCTAGCCCCTAACTCCTAAACCCTAACCCTAACCCTAAACCCTAATCCCTAACCTCTAACCCCTAATCCTAAATCATAAATCCTAAACCCAAAAAAACCCTAAACCCACAAACCAAAAACCCCAAATCCCAAACCCTAAACCCTAGACCCCCAAACCCTAAAAGCTAAACGCCAAACCCCGAAACTGCGAAACCCCAAAACCTCAAACCCTTAAACTCCAAACCCCAAACCCCAAGACCAAACCCCAAACCCCAAACCCCAAACCCTAAACCCTACCCTAACCCCTAAACCCTGAACCCCTAACCCTAAACCCAAACCCTACACCCTAACCACTGACCACAAATCCTAAACCCAAAACCCAAAATGCAAAACCCAAAAATCCCAAAACCCCAAATCACAAACCCTAAACACTAAACCTTAAACCCTAAACCCCCAAACCCTAAAAGCCAAACCCCGAACCCTGAAACCCCAAAACCCAATTACCCCAAACCCTAAACCCCAAACTCCAAAACCTAACCCCATACTCCAAACCTTAAACCCTAAGACCTAACCCCAAACCCCAAACCCTAAACCCTACCCTAACCCCTAAACCCTGAACCCCTAACCCTAAACCCAAACCCTACACCCTAACCACTGACCACAAATCCTAAACCCAAAACCCAAAATGCAAAACCCAAAAATCCCAAAACCCCAAATCACAAACCCTAAACACTAAACCCTAAACCCTAAACCCCCAAACCCTAAAAGCCAAACCCCGAAACCCCAAAACCCAATTACCCCAAACCCTAAACCCTAAACCCCAAACTCCAAAACCTAACCCCATACTCCAAACCCTAAACCCTACCATAACCCCCTAAACTCTACCCTAAACCCTAAACCCTAACCCTCTAACCCCAAAACTTCAAACCCCCAATCCCAACCCCCAAACCCTAAATCTCAACCCCCGACCCTAGACCCTTAACCATACACACTAGACTCTCGACCCTAAATTCTAGGGCCCCAACAACCAACAACCAACCCCCAACCCCTCAACCCCTCAACCCCTCAACCCCCAACCCTAAAACGAACACCTAAACCCCAAACCCCAACACCCAAACCTCTAACCCTCAAACCTCAAACCCTAAATCTTAAACTCTAAAACCCTAAACTAAACCCCTAAACCCCTAAAACCCTAAACTAATCTAAACCGCAAGCCCCTAACCCTAACCCCAACCCCTAACCCCTAAACCCCTAACCCCCAACCTCCTAAACCCTAAACCCTAAGGTTTAGGGTTTGGGATTTAGGGTTTGATGATGATGATGAGCGGATTGTCCTGAGTAAGATGCCAAGTGCGGCAATCGCATCCAGAGCGGAGACGATATTCATATCATTGGCTTGCGAAAGTCGGAAGAAATTATTGGGATCAGCATCGGCTCCCAACAATGCGGTAAAGAGGTCTCCCCAGCCACGCACTAGTGCTAGCATCCAGTCAGGGGGTGGCGAAAAACTGCTGCTGCTGCTAAATGTGGTAGTGAAAAGGTCAGAGATGCGAGTGAATGTAATTGATTCGCAGATCATTTGAATCACGATGATCAGTGACCTTATGCGGTCTACGTAGGAGATCGTGGTGGTAGCCAGATCATTTACGGCATTAGTGAGTGCGGTCAGGCCAAGGGCTATGTTATTCATACATTGTCCGGAAACATGTTCCAGGACATTGTAGCCGCCATTGTAACCCAAGAAAGTGGATCCGGGAATTAGATGTAGAGCAATAGGAGAAGTACGCCCGAACTCCAACCACTTCTCAGAATTCTCCAATTGGTAGGCGTCCAAGTAGGGGTTGTCCCGTTGAATACTCAGCCTGATCCAATGGTTGTTGGTTCGCAGTATGATGTTGAACCATCGAGCGGGTGGATTCTGCTAAGCAGTAAGTGTGGAAATATTGTGTGAAAAGGTCTCTCCCAATTCAATGCGCAAGTCCTCAATGAAGTCCCTGTAATCTCCACTACCGCTTTCAATGTTGAATTCCTTTGTGAATTCCGCCATTAACTGAATTCAAATTTACCATTGACAATAGTAATCAATTAATAGAAAAATATAAAAATAATAACTCAATGAAAGTGCTTGTAATTATCCTTTTCAACGTTGAATTCCGCCATTGACAATAATAATAAATCAATAACTAAAATAATAATAATTTGATAATATTAATAAATAATTTTTATTTTTCTCATCTCAGGCATTATAGTCAAATCTTGAATCGAATCGTGAATCGTTTTGCTAAAATAATGAATCGTGAATCGTGTGATTCACTTTATTTGCGCCCGACCGCTAGTGTTAAATAAAATGAATCATACGATTCACGATTCGATTCGAGATTTGACAAGAATGTCTGAGATGAGAAAAATAAAAATTATTTATTAATAGTATTTAATTATTACTATTTTAGTTTTTAATTATTATTATTTTAGCTACTGATTTATTATTATTGTCAATGACAGAATTTAATTGAGTTAATGGTGGAATTCAACGTTGAAAATGATAATTACAAACACTCCATTGAGTTATTATTTTTATGTTTTTCTATTGATTGATTATTAATGTCAGTGACAGAATTGAATTCAATTACTGGTGGACTTCACAAAGGAAAGGGGTAGTGGAGCGTACAGGGACTTCATTGTGAACTTGCGCGTTAAATTGGGAGAGGCCTTTTTACACAATATTCCCGTACTTCCGGCTCGGTAGAATCCATCCACTAGATGGTTCAACATCATACTGCGAACCAATGATCATTAGATCAGGTTGAGGATTCGACGGGACAACCTCTACTTGGACGCCTACCAAATGGAGTTTTTGAGGAGTGATTGGAGTTCGGGCGTACTTCTACACTTCCAATTCCCATATCCACTTTCTTGGGTTATGATAACGAGTACAATGCCCTGGAACGTATTTTCGGATAAGGTATAAATAACATAGCCGTTGGCCTGACTGCACTCACTAATGTCGTAAATGATCTGCCTACCTCCGCGATCTCCTTCGCAGATCGCGCGAGGTCACTGATCACCGTGATTCAAATGATTTGCGAATCGAACAGATTCACTTGTATCGCCGATCATCTCACTGCCACATTCAGCAGCAGTAGTTCTTCGCCACTCCTTGATTGGATGCTAGCACTAGTGCGTGGCTAGGGAGACCTCTTTGCCGCATTCCTACGAGCCAATGCTGATCTCAATAATTTATTCTGAATTTCGCAATCCAATGATATGAATATTGTGTCTGCTCTAGACGTGGTTGCCGTATTTGGCATCTTGCTCAGGAGCGCCTGTGCATCATAATCATCAAACCCGAAACTCATAGGGTTTAGGGTTTTTGGTTTTGGAGTTAGGGGTTTAGGGTTTTAGGGGTTTGGGTTTAGGGTTGGGGGGTTTAGGGTTGGGGTTTTGGAGATTGTGGGTTTTGGGGTTTAAGGTTGGGTTTGGAGGGTTAGGGAAGGGGTTAGGGCTTAGGGTTATGGTTTAGGGGTTGAGATTGGGGTTAGGGTTCGGGTTCAGGTTCAGGTTTCGAGGTGGGGGTCGGAGTCAAGGTTAAGGTTTTGGATTTAGGGTTTAGCGGTTAGAGTTTAGAGATTGAGGGTTAGGGTTTTGCATTTTGGGTTTTGGATTTTTAGGGGGTTTAGGGTTTTTAGTGGGTTTGGGGTTTAGGATTTATGGTTTGGTGTTTAGGGTTTTGGGATTTGGCGTTTAGGCTTTGGGTTTAAGGGTTTTGAAACCCTAAATCCCAAATCCCAAACTCTAACCCGTAACCCCTAAAACGCTAACTCCTAAAAACCCTAACCCCTATCCCCTAAAACGCTAACTCCTAAAACCCTAAAACCCTATCTCGTAACACCTAAACCCCAAACCCCAACCGCCAAACCCTAACTCCCAACCCCTAAGCCTAAACCCTAATCCCTAAATCGTAAGCCCTGGACCCAAAACCCTTGACCCTAGACCCTAGACCCTAGAAACTAAACCCTAATAGACCTTAATAGACCTTAAATCTTAAACCTTAAATCCTAATAGACCCTAAACCCTAGACCACAAACCCCAAAACCCCAATCCCCCACCGCAAACCCTAATAGACCCTAGACTCTAAACCCTAATAGTTCCTAGACCTTAACTCTAATAGACCCTAGACCCATGACCTCAAACCCCAACCACAACCTTAAACCCTAAACAGTGAACCTCCTAAATACCCTCTAAACCCCAAACCCAAAACCGAAAGCCCAAAACCCCAAAACCTCTAAAACCACAAAACCTAAACCCAAACCCAAAACCAAGCCCGAAACTCGAAACCCGAAACCCGAACCCGAACCCCTAAAACCACAACCCTTAAACCCTAAACCCCTAACTTCTAACCCTAAATCCTAAACCTTAAACCCTAAACCTTAAAAAACCCTAAACCCTCAACCCAAAAACCCAAAAATGTTAAAGCCCCAAACCCTAAACCCTAAACCCCCAAACCCTAAAAGCTAAACCCCGGGCCTCGAAATCTCGAAACCCCTAAACCCTAACATCTAACCCCAAACCCTAAACCCTAAACCTTACCCTAACCCCTAACCCCTAACCCTAAACCCTACACGTTAACCCCTAACCCCTATTCCTAAATCCAAAGCCCTAAACCCTAAACTCAAAACCCCAAAACCCCAAACTCTAAACCTCAACCCACGACCCTAAACCCTCAACCCTAGACCATAGACCCTCAACCCTAAATCCTAAACCCCAAACCCAAACCCCAATACCCAACCCCCCAACCGCTAACCTCCAACCCTTAACCGAACACCAAAACCTCAATCCTCAACATCCAAACCCCGAACCCTTAAACCCCAAACTCTAAACCCCTAAAACCCTAAACTAAACCCTTAAACACCTAAAACACTAAACTAAACCTCCAAACCCCGAACCCCAATACCTAACCCCTAACCCCTAAACCTCTAACCCCCTAATCCCCAACCTCCTAAACCCTATATCCTAAACCTTTAGGGTTTGATGATGATGACGATGTGCGGACGCTCCTGAGCAAGATGCCAAGTACGACAACCGCGTCGAGAGTGGACACGATATTCATATCATTGGGTTGTGGAAGTCGGAAGGAATTATTGGGATCAGCATCGGCTCGCAGCAATGCGGCAAAGAGGTCTCCCCAGTTACGCACTAGTGCCAACATCCAATCAGGGGGTGGCGAAGAACTGCTGCTGTTAAATGTGGCAGCGAGAAGGTCGGAGATATGAGTGAATGTAATCGATTCGCAGATCATTTGAATCACGATGATTAGTGACTTCATGCGATCTGCGTAGGAGATCGTGGGGGTAGCCAGATCATTTACGACATTAGTGAGTGCGGTCGGGCCAAGGGCTATGTTATTCATACCTTCTCCGGAAACACGTTCTAGGGCATTGTAGCTGCCATCGTAATCCAAGAAAGTGCATCCGCGAATTAGATAGGGAGAAGTAGGAAAAGTACGCCCGAATTCCAACCACTCTGCAGAATTATCCAATTGGTAGGCGTCCAACTATAGGTTATCCCGTCGAATCCTCAGCCTGATGCAATGATTGTTGGTTCGCAGTATGATGTTAAACCATCGAGTGGATGGATTCTGCTGAACGGGAAGTAGGGGAATATTGTGTGAAAAGGTCTCTCCCAATTCAATGCGCAAGTCATCAATGAATTTCTTGTAAGCTCCACTATCCCTTTTAATGTTGAACTCCTTTGTGAATTCCGTCATTAACTGGATTCAATTCTGCGATTGACAATAATAATCAATCAATAGGTAAAATAATAATAATTAAAAGCTAAAATGATAATAATTAAATAATATTAACAAATAATTTTCATTTTTCTCATCTCAGGCATTATTGTCAAATCTTAAATCGAATCGTGAATTGTTTTGCTAAAATAATGAATTGGGAATTGTATGATTCACTTTATTTGCGCTCGATCGCTAATGTTAAATAAAGTGAATCATACGATTTATTATTCATTATTTTAGCAAAATGATTCACAATTCGATTCAAGATTTGACAATAATGCCTGAGATGAGAAAAATGAAAATTATTTATTAATAGTATTTAATTATTATTATTTTGGCTTTTAATTATTATAATTTTAGCTATTAATTTATTATTATTTTAGATATTGATTTATTATTATTGTCAATGACAGAATTCAATTGAGTTAATGGCGGAATTCAACGTTGAAAAGGATAATTTCAAGCACTCTACTGAGTTATTATTTTTATGTTTTTCTATTGATTGATTATTAATGTCAATGGCAGAATTGAATTCAGTTAATGGCGTAATTCACAAAGGAGTTCAATTTTAAAAGAGGTAGTGGAGTGTACAGGGATTTCATTGAAGACTTACGCGTTAAATTGGGGGAGGCCTTTTCACACAATATTCTGGTTCTTCTCGATAAGCAGAATCCACCCACTCGATGGTTCAACATCATACTGTGAACCAACAATCATTGGATCAAGCTGAGGATTCGACGGGACAACCTCTACTTGGTTGTCTACCAGATGGAGTTTTTGAGGAGTAGTTGGAGTTCGGGTGTACTTCTCCTACTTCTCCGCATTTAATTCCCGGATCCACTTTCTTGGGTTACGTTGGCGGCTACAATGCCCTTGAACGTGTTTCCAGATAAGGTATGAATAACATATCCCTTGGCCCGACCGCAATCACTAATGCCGTAAATGATCTGGCTACCTCCACGATCTCCTTCGCAGATCGCGTGAGGTCACTGATCATCGTAATTCAAATGATCTGCGAATCTAAATCGATTAGATTCGCTTGTATTTCAGAACTTCTCGCTGCTACATTCAGTAGTAGCAGTTCTTTGCCACTCCCTGATTGGATGCTGGTACTAGTGCGTGGCTGCAAAAACCACTTTGTCGCATTCCTGTGAGCTGATGCTGATCCCAATAATTTCTCTGACTTCCGCAACCTAAGAATATGACTATTGGGTCTGCTCTTGACGTGATTGCCGTACTTGACATCTGGTTCAGGAGCGTCTTCGCATCATAATTATCGAACCCTAAGGGTGTCGGGGTTAGAGGTTTAGGGGTTGGGTTTAGGGTTTAGAGGTTTAGTTTAGGGTTTTAGGGGTTTGAGATTGAGGGGTTTGGGTGTTGGGGTTGAGGGTCAGGGGTTAGGGTTTTGGGTTTTATGTTTTTATGGGGTTTAGGATTCTTAACGAATTAGGATTTAGGGTTTAGGGTTTTTAGAGGATTTAGTGCTTTTAGGGGGTTTGGGGTTTAGAGTTTGGGGTTTAGAATTTGGGGTTTGGGGTTTAGGTTTTGTGATTTATGGTTTGGGGTTTGGGGTTTTGGGTTTTAAGGGTTCTGATATCTTAAATCCCAAACCCAAACCCCTAACCTGTAAACCCCTAACCTCAACCTCAACCTCAACCTCAACCCCAACCCCAACCCCAACCCGCACCCCTTGACTTCTCACCCCTAAGCCTAAATCCTAAACCCTTGACCCAAAACCCCTGACCCCCGACCGTGGACCCTTGACCCTAGACCCCCGACCCTAGACCTTAGACCCTAGACCCTAAATCCTAATAGACCTTAAACCCTTAACCCTAAATCCTAATAGACCCTAGACTTTAGACCCTAAACCCTAATAGTTCCTAGACCCGAAACTCTAATAGACCCCAGATCCTAATAGACCCTAGACCCTAGACCCCAGACCTCAACCCCCAAAACCCAGCCCCAAACCTCAAACCCTAAATAGTGAACCCCCTAAAAACCTTCTAACCCCCTAAAAACCCTCTAAACCCCAAGCACAGAACCCAAAACCCAAAGCCCAAAACCCCAAAACCCTAAAACCACAAAACCTAGACCTCAAACCCCAAACCCCAATCCCAAACCCAAACCTGAAACTCGAAACCCAAACCCCTAAAGCACTAAAACCCTAACCCTTAACCCCTAAACCCTAACCCCTAACCTAAATCCCAAACTTTAAACCTTAAAAAATCCTAAACCCTCAACCCAAAACGCAAAACCCAAAACCCCAAAACCCCCAAACCTCTAACCTCAAACCCTAAATGCCAAGCCCTAAACCCTAAATCCCCAATCCCTGAAAGCTAAACCCCGAACACCGAAACCCCGAAACCCCCAACCCCCAACCATAAAGCCGTAATCCCTAACCTCTAACCCCAACCCCAACACCTAACCCCAAGCCCTAAACCATAAACCCTGTCCTAACCCCTAACCCCTACACTCCTAACCCCTAACCCTAAACCTTACAGCCTAACCTCTAATACCTAACCCCAAATCCTAAATCCTAAATCCTAAACTCTAAATCTTAAAAAGCCCAAAACCCAAAAACCCAAAACCCCAAAACACCAAACCCCAAGTCCTAAACCCAAAACCCAAATCCCAAAACCCCAAAACCCAAAAATTCGAAAACACTAAACCCCAAATCTCAAACCCTAAACCCTAAATCCCCAAACCCTTAAAGCTAAACCCCAAATCCCCGAAACCCAAAAACTCCAAACTCTAACCCCTAAACCCTAAACCCAAAATCCTAAACCCCAAACTCCAAAACCTAACCCCAAACCCCAAACCCTAGACCATAAACCATAAACCCTATCCTAACCCCCTAAACCCTATCTTAAACCCTAACCCCCTAACCCTCTAACCCTAAACCTTCAAACCCCCAATCCCAACTGCCAAACCCCTAAACCATAAACCCCAACCCCTGACCCTAGACCGTCAACCCTAGACCCTAGACCATCAATCCTAAATCCTAAATCCTAAACCCCAAACCCCAAACCCCAAACCCCAAACCCCAATCCCTACCACCCAACCTCCCAACCCCTAACCCTCAACCCCTAGCACTAAACCGAACACCCAAACCCCAACACCCAAACCCCAAACCCCAAACCCTAAACCCAAAAACCATAAAACTCGAAACTAAACCCCTAACCCCCTAACTCCTAACCCCCAAACCCTAAACACTAAACTCTAAGGGTTTAGGGTTTAGGGTTTGATGATGATGCACGGACGCTCCTGAGCAAGATGCCAAGTATGGCAACCGCGTCCAGAGCGGACACGATATTCATCTCGTTGGGTTGCGGAAGTCTGAAGAAATTATTGGGATCAACATCGGCTCGCAGCAATGCGGCAAATAGGTCTTCATAGCCACGCACTAGTGCCAACATCGAATCAGGGGGTGGTGAAGAACTACTACTGCTGAATGTGACTGCGAAAAGGTTGGAGATACGAGTGAATGTAATCGATTTGCAGAACATTTGAATCACGATAATCAGTGACCTCATGCGATCTGCGTAGGAGATCGTGGAGGTAGCCAGATCATTTACGAAATTAGTGAGTGCGGTCAGGCCAAGGGTTATGTTATTCATACCTTGTCCGGAAACACGTTCCAGGGCATTGTGGCCGTCATCGTAACCCAAGAAACTGGATTCGGGAATTAGATGTAGAGAAGTAGGAGAAGTATCCCCAAACTCCAACCACTCCTCAGAATTCTCCAATTAGTAGGCGTCCAAGTAAAGGTTGTCCTGTCGAATCCTCAGCCTGATCTAATAATTGTTGGTTCGTAGTATGATGTTGAACCATCGAGTGGGTAGATTTTGCTGAGCAGGAAGAACGGGAAGATCGTGTGAAAAGGTCTCTCCCAATTCAACGTGCAAGTCCTTAATGAACTCCCTGTAAGCTCCACTATCCTTTTCAACGTTGAACTCCTTTGTGAATTTCGCCATTAACTGAATTCAATTTTGCGATTGACAATAATAATCAATCAATAGAAAAACATAAAAATACTAACTCAATGAAGTGCTTGTAATTATCATTTTAAACGTTGAATTTTGCCATTAACTCAATTGAATTCTGTCACTGACAATAATAATAAATCAATAGCTAAAATAATAATAATAATTAAAAGCTAAAATAATAATAATGAAATAATATTAGTAAATAATTTTCATTTTTCTTATCTCAGGCATTGTTATCAAATCTTGAATCGAATCGTGAATCTTTTGCTAAAATAATGAATCGTAAATCGTATGATTCACTTTATTTGTGCCGGACTGCAAGTGTTAAATAAAGTGAATCATACGATTCACTATTCATTATTTTAGTAAAACGATTCACGATTCGATTGAAGATTTGACAATAATGCTTGAGATGATAAAAATAAAAATAATTTATTAATAGTATTTAATTATTATTATTTTAGCTATTGATTTATTATTATTTTAGCTACTAATTTATTATTATTTTCAATGGTAGAATTCAATTGGGTTAATGGCAAAATTCTACGTGTAAAAGGATAATTACAAGCACTCCATTGAGTTATTATTTTTATGTTTTTCTATTGACTGATTATTAATGTCAATGTTAGAATTGAATTCAGTTAATGACGGAATTCACAAAGGAGTTCAACGTTGAAAGGGGTAGTGGAGCGTACAGGAACTTCATTGAGGACTTGCACGTTGAATTGGGAGAGACCTTCTCACACAATATTCCCATACTTCCCGCTCAGCAGAATCCACCCACTCGATGGTTCAACAGCATACTGCGAACCAACAATCATTGGATCAGGTTGAGGATTTGACGGGACAACTTTTACTTGGACGCCTACCAAATGGAGTTTTTGAGGAGTGGTTGGAGTTCGGATGTACTTCTTCTACTTCTCCACATCTAATTCCCGGATCCACTTTCTTGGGTTATGATGGTAGCTATAATGCCTTGGAGTGTGTTTCCGGACAAGGTATGAATAACATAGCCCTTGGCTTGACTGTACTCACTAATGTCGTAAATGATCTGGCTACCTCTACGATCGCCTTCGCAGATCGCGCGAGATCACTGATCATCGTGATTCAAATGATCTGCGAATCGATTAGATTCAGTCGTATCTCCGATCTTCTCGCTGCCATATTCAACAGTAGTAGTTCTTCGCCACCCCCTGATTGGATGCTGGCACTAGTGCGTGGCTGGGGAGACTTCTTTGCCTCATTCTCGCGAGGCAATGCTAATCCCAATAATTTCTTCCGACTTCCGTAACCCAATGACATGAATATTGCGTCAGCTCTGGACGTGATTTCTGTACTTGGCATCTTGCTCAAGAGTGTCCTCGCATCATAATCATCAAACCCCAAATCCTAAACCCTAAAGATTTAACCCTAGGGATTTAGAGTTTAGGGGTTTGGATGTTAGGGTTTGGGTTTAGGATTGGAGTTTAGGTTTGAGGGTTGGTGTTTGGGGTTAGGGTTTAGGGTTTTGGGTTTACGGTTTGGTGTTAGGGTTTGTGGTTTTAGGGTTTAGTGTTTCGTGGTTTATGATTTAGGGTTGGGGTTTTAGGAGTTTAGGGTTTGTGGTTTTCGGGTTTAGGGTTTGAGATTTGGGGTTAGGGTTTAGGGGCTAGGGGTTAGGGGTTAGGGGTTAGGGTTAGGGTGTATCGTTTAGGATTTAGGGGTTTAGGTTGGGGTTCGGGTTTGGGAGTTCGGGTTTCGGGGTCGGTGTTGGGGTCGGGGTTTGGGGTTTTAGGTTTGGGTTTTGGGTTTAGCGTTTAGGGTTTAGGGTTAGGAGTTGAGGGTTAGGGTTGAGGGTTTTAGGTTTTGGGTTCTTAAGGGGTTAGGATTTAGGGTTTTTAGGGGTTTGGGGTTTATTGTTTGTGGTTTTGGGGTTTGGGTTTTGGATTTTGGGTTTTGGGTTCAAGGGTTTTGAAACCCTAAATCCCAAACCCCAAACCCTAAACCGTAAAACCTTAACTCCTAATCCCAACGCCTAACCCCTAACGCTAAACCTTAACTCGTAACCCCTAAACCCTTAACCCAAACTTGAAACCCAAACCCCTAAAACCCTAAAACACTAACCCCTAAACCCAAACCCCAAACCCTAAACCCTAATCCCTAAACTCTAAACCCCAAACTCTAAACCCTAACCCCTAAAACCCTAACCCCTAAACGCCTAACCCTGAACCCCTAACCGCTAACCCCTAATCCTAAACCCTAACCCTTAAACCCCAAATCCTTATCCTAAACACTAATCCCTAAAAACCCAAAACCCTCAACCCAAAACTCAAAAACCAAAAGACCCCAAAACCCCATACCCGAAACCCCATACCCAAAACCCCAAACCGAAAACCCTAAACCCCCAAACCCTAAAAGCTAAACCCCGAAACCCCAAATCCCATAACCCTAAACCCCAAACCCTAAACTCTACCCTAACCCCTAATCCCTAAATTGCTAACCCCTAACCCTAAACCCTAAAAAATCCTAAACCCAAAACCCCAAGTCCCAAACCCTAAACTCTAAATTCTAAACCCCCAAACCCTAAAAGCTAAATCCCGAACACTGAACCCCGAAATTGCGAAACCCAAAAACCCCAAACCCTAATCCTTAAACCTTAAACCCTAAACCTTAAACCCCAAACTCGAAAATCTAACCCCAAAAGCCACAACCCTAAACCCTAAACCCTAAACCATAAACCCTACCTAACCTCCTAAACCCTACCCTAAACCCTAACCCCTAATCCTCTAACCTCAAACCTTGAAACCCCCAACCCCAACCCCAACCCCAACCCCAACCCCAACCCCAACCCCCAAACCCTAAACCTACCTTGACCCTCAACCTTACACCCTAGACCCTCAACCCTAAATCCTAAATCCCAAACCCAAACCCCCAACCCCTAACTCTAAACCGAACACCCAAACCCCAACACCCAAACCCTAAAACCCCAAACCCTAAACCCTAAACTCCTAAAACGTTAAAACCCTTAACAAAACCTCTAAACCCCAAACCCCTAACTCCATACCCTTACCCCCCAGCCCCTAACCCCCCAAATCCAAAACCCTAAACCCTAAAACCTTAGGGTTTAGGCTTACGGTTTGGGGTTTAGGATTTGATGATGATGATGATGATGAGTGGACGCTCCTGAGTAAGATGCCAAGTACGGCAACCGCGTCTAGAGCGGACACGATATTCATATCGTTTGGTTGCGGAAGTCGGAAGAAATTATTGGGATCAACATCGGCTCGCAGCAATGCAACAAACAGGTCTCGTAGCTACGCACTAGTGCCAGCATCCAATCAGGGGGTGGTGAAGAACTATTACTGCTGAATGTGACAGCAAGAAGGTTGGAGATACGAGTGAATGTAATCGATTTGCAGAACATTTGAATCACAATGATCAGTGACCTCATGCGATTTGCGTAGGAGATTGTGGAGGTAGCCAGATCATTTACGACATTAGCGAGTGCGATCGGGCCAAGGGCTATGTTATTCATACCTTGTCCAGAAACACATTCCAGGACATTGTAGCCGCCATCGTAACCTAAGAAACTAGATCTGGGAATTAGATGTAGAGAAGTAGGAGAAGTACCCCCGAACTCCAACCACTCCTCAGAATTCTCCAATTAGTAGGCATCCATGTAAAGGTTGTCCTGTCAAATCCTCAGCTTGATCTAATGATTGTTTGTTCGTAGTATGATGTTGAACCATCGAGTGGGTGGATTTTGCTGAGCAGGAAGTACGGGAAGATTGTGTGAAAAGGTCTCTCCCAATTCAACGCGCAAGTCCTCAATGAACTCCCTATAAGCTCCACTACCCTTTTCAACGTTGAACTCCTTTGTGAATTCCGCCATTAACTGAATTCAATTTTGCGATTGACAATAATAATCAATCAATAGAAAAACAAAAATACTAACTCAATGGAGTGCTTGTAATTATCATTTTCAACGTTGAATTCTGCTATTAACTGAATTGAATTCTGTCATTGACAATAATAATAAATCAATAGCTAAAATAATAATAATACTAAAAGCTAAAATAATAATAAATAAATAATATTAATAAATAATTTTTATTTTTCTCATCTCAGACATTAGTGTCAAATCTTGAATCGAATCGTAAATCATTTTGCTAAAATAATGAATTATGAATCGTATGATTCACTTTATTTACATCCAATCGCTATTGTTAAATAGAGTGAATCATACGATTCATTATTTTAGCAAAACAATTCAGGATTCGATTCAACATTTGACAGTAATGCATGAGATGAGAAAAAAGAAAGTTATTTATTAATAGTATTTAATTATTATTATTTTAGCTTTTAATGATTATTATTTTAGTTATTGCTTTATTATTATTTTAGCTATTGATTTATTATTATTGTCAATGATAGAATTCAATTGAGTTAATAGCAAAATTCAATGTTGAGAAGGATAATTACAAGCACTCCATTGAATTAGTATTTTTATGTTTTTGAATTGATTGATTATTAATGTCAATAGCAGAATTGAATTCAGTTAATGGTGAAATTCACAAAGAAGTTTAATGTTGAAAGGGGTAGTGGAGCGTACAGGGACTTCATTGAGGACTTGCGCATTGAATTAGGAGAGACCTTTTCACACAATATTCCCGTACTTCCCGTTCAGCAAAATCCACATCATTCTGCGAACCAATAACCATTGGATCAGGCTGAGGATTCGACGAGACAACCTCTACTTGGACGCCTACCAAATGGAGTTTTTGAGGAATGGTTGGAGTTCGGGCGTACGTTTTCTACTTCTCCATTTCTGATTCCCGAATCCACTTTCTTGGGTCAAGAAGACGACTACAATGCCCTGAACGTGTTTCCGGACATGGTATGAATAACACAACCGTTGGCCCGACCGTACTCACTAGTGCCGTAAATGATCTGGCTACCTCTATGATATCCTTCGTAGATCGCGTGAGGTCAATGATCATCATGATTCAAATGATTTGCGAATCAATGAGATTCACTTGTATCTTCGATCTTCTTGCTGCCACATTTAGCAGCAGTAGGTATTCGCCTCCCTCTTATTGGACGTGGGCACTAGTATGTGGCTGGGGAGACTTCTTTGTCGCATTTCTGCAAGCCGATGCTGATCCCAATAATTTCTTCTGACTTCCGCAACCCAATGATATAAGTATTGTGTTCGCTCTGGACGTGGTTGGCATACTTGGCATCTTGTTTCGGAGCGTCCGCGCATCATAATCATCAAACCATAAACCATTAGGGTTTAGGGTTTCAAGGTTGGGGGTTTGGGTTTGGGATTTAGTTTAGGGGTTAGGGATTTAGGGTTTGAGGTTTAGGGGTTTGGGTTGAGGGTTGGGGGTTTAGGGTTTAGGGGGTTAGGGTAGGTTTTATGGTTTAGGGTTTGGTGTAGGGTTTAGGGGGTTTGGGTAGGTTTTAGGGTTTGGTGTCTAGTGTTAGGGTTTGGGGTTTTAGGGTTCGGGATTTGGGGGTTTAGGTTTGGGGTTTTCGTGTTTAGCGTTTCGGAGTTTAGGGGTTTGGGGTTAGCGGTTAGGATTTCGGGTTAGGGATTAGGTGTTAGGGGTTAGTTTTTAGGGTTTAGGGGTTTAGGTTGGGGATTGCGGTTTGGGTTGCGGGTTTCGGGTTTGGTTGTGGGGTTTCAAGTTAGAGTTAAAGGTTTAGGATTTTGCATTTTTGGTTATGGATTTTGGGTTTTAAGGGGGTTTAGGGTTCTTAAAGGGTTAGAATTTAGGGTTTAAGATTTAGGATTTGCGATGATTTGGGGTTTCGGGTTTACGGGTTTTGAAATCCCAAATCCTCAACGCCTAACCCTAAAACCCTAAACCCTAACCCCAATACCCAACCTCAACCCCAACCCCAATACCCAACCCTTAACTCCTAACCCCTAAGCCCAAACCCTAACCCCCAGACCCTAAACACTAAACCCCCGACCAAAAACCCGTAACCCCTGACCCTATAACCTAGACCCCCGACCTTAGTCCCTAGACCCTAAACCCTAATAGACCTTAAATCCTATTAGACCCTAGATCCTCCTATTAGACCCTAGACCCTAGATGTAACGCCTCAAATTTCTAGGCTAAATGATAATACAACAATCATGGCTCTTTCAAGGAAAGCTGAATATAAATCTCCAAACTTACATTGCATGATACAATAGTTCTTCATGCAATAATATATTAATCCAACAAGTAAATAAACAAATAAATACCCTTAAGGGTTTACAAGTTTTCAAGGTTTGAGCCTAGTTACACAAAACGGTTATTCAAACCCACACACATACAACCCTTAGCTTACACA
This sequence comes from Camellia granthamiana, assembly GCA_036172215.1. Lineage (NCBI taxonomy): Eukaryota > Viridiplantae > Streptophyta > Magnoliopsida > Ericales > Theaceae > Camellia > Camellia granthamiana. Next base: position 46,685,249 of record CM069917.1, on the reverse strand, counting down.
CAGAGTCACCGCAAAATGAGTCTCGTACTCTCAACACACATTTCTTCGCCTTTAGTTAGGCGGCATCACCACTGTGGGAGCCGAATATAAGTACATGCAGGGAAGCCGAATAATTCTGACCATAATTAGGATATATATTATATTCGGCTCCGTCCTGTACGATCCCGAAGCCGAATGCACTAATCGGCCATAGAACCAGCTGAACAGAAGGCTGAGTGGGAATTGGCATATGACAGAAGGGGCCGACTGAGCAATCACACGATAGATTAAGAGTGGGTCCGACCCTAAGGCCCAAGAGCGAATATAATAGAGGAACAGTAACCAAAGAAAGGTATGTGAGAACAAACCCAAATACTTAAGACTCAAGTAAATAAGAGACCTATACTAACTTGTCCGTCAGAATGCTAATTCCGGCACCCCCGACCGGAGTGTTAATCCCTTTTTCAAGTGGCAATCAGAGGATCAGGGACGCCCTTCAGGATCCAAGAGTATTTCCAAACCTACTTCCCCACAATTGGCGCCGTCTGTGGGAATAGTCAAGCATATTCATGGCGAGCGTCACAGAAGATCCTCCGATAGTCGCTGATGAAACTACACCGAGAGACAACCTCACTCCAAGAAACATGCTGAGACCGGAGAATATTGCCGCGCGACGTGCCTTGAGCTTTGATTCAGTAACTTAGACCTCACCCTCAACTCCAATGCATGAGACAATGCAGACGATTATGGATCAAGTAAAGCAAAATGAATAGCGGCTGGAGAACATGATGGCTGAGAATGAGCGCCTGCGCCAGGATTTGGCCTTGGAGGTTGTGAAATCCCAACAAGCCGCATGCCAAGACCGGGTTCGACCTTCGAGAAAGAAGGACGATCGCCGACGTCAACTTCAAAAACGCAATAATGACAGTGATTCAGACTCACCATCCCTGGTGCCCAGAAAGAAAGGGCGCGTTGATGTATCCAGTTCATCTGAAGGAAGTCCTTATGCACGGCATAAACGAGGGAGAAGCGATGATTCGAATGAGGAAGATAAACACAACCCATTCGTGCGACAAATTGCAAGGGCTGTGCTATCCAAAAAGTTCAAGGCACCGTCGTTCACCCTCTATGACGGAAAATCAGATCCCACTGATCACATTCGCCATTACAAGCAAGCGATGACACTCCATGCTGACGATGAAGCCCTCATGTGTCGAATATTTCCAAGCAATCTGGGACCACTGGCCGTGAGGTGGTATTATAAACTGGTGCTGGCATCGATTAAGAGCTTCCACCAACTCCAAAAGTCATTCAAGGCGAGATTCATCACTAATGAGGTCCAGCCGAAGCAAGTTGATTCTCTCTGGGCCATGCAAATTAGATCGGAAGAAACTCTTCGTGAATACTCGGCCCGCTATTGGGAGTGCTTTAATCTGGGTGATGATGCTTGCGATGATTCCATGGCCATCACCGCCTTCAAGATGGGATTGCATCTTGATAGCCCCCTTCGTAGTTCATTAACCAGGCGGCCCCCCAAAATAGTCTAGGCGTTAATGAAGAAGGTCGAAGAATACTACAAAGTGGAAGATGATGCCCTGCGAATCAAGGCCGAACGTAAAGCCGTTGAGACGGCCACGTCGGGAATTGTTCAGCCGATTAGCATTGTGCCATCAAGAAGCCCTGAGCGGCGGAGCCAGCCTAAACGAGACAAAAGGCGTGACTTGTGCCGATCAAACATCTAATGTTCACATCGAGCTAATGAACAGTATCAAGTGGATAGCAGGCGCACAAAGCGCTCAGGCAAGAAATACACAGAGTTAACAGAGCCGATCAATAAGATTCTGTCGAAGGTACAACACCTTCCGTTCTTCAAGTGGCCACCCAAGATGACGGGACCTCCCGATGTGAGAAGACAGGATAAACGATGTGAGTATCATAAAGACCACGGTCACAACACCGATAGTTGTTATTCATTAAAAGATCACCTTGAAGAATTGGTGCAAGACGGCCGTCTTATGCAATACATCCAAAAGAACAATTCAAAAAACACAGTAGCTCTACGGCCGGAGTCCCCTCCTCTTGGTGTAATTCATATGATATACAACTTGCTGGCGCCACCCGAGATGCACACAATCCAGTTACCGTCTAGCACGCATAGCCCAATGACGCCAGCGAAACGGCCACACGACACTAGAATGATTAGTTTCGATGACAGTTATTTAGTTGGAGTAACCTACCCCCACACTGATCCCCTCGTCATCGAGCTACGTGTAAACAGATTCACCATCGAGTGTGTTCTCGTTGACTAGGGCAGCACTTCTGAAATAATGTATTACAAAACTTTTGTCAAACTTGGCTTTGCAGATTTGGACTTGTCTCTAGTTGATTACCCGTTATTCGACTTCAATGCTAACTCGGAGTATCCTTTGGGCAAAATCACACTACCGGTACGGGGCTGGCACCAGATCGGTAGACGTAGAATCTCTAGTTGTCAAGCTTCTTTCGCCGTATAATCTCATCATGGGCCGAATTTGGTTACATACGATCACTACTAAAAAAAATACTTTTTGCGACCACTACAAGCCGTCGCAAATAATAAAAAAACAGTTGCAAAAAACTTTTTGCGACGGCCCATGGACGGCAAATGAGGGTCGCGAATGTGGGGGTGGCAAATACTTTTTGCGACCGCAAAATAGTAGTCGCAAACTATTTGCGACCGTCTAACCTACTTATAGCGACTGATATTTTGCCGTCGCAAAAAAGTTTAAAAAAGGACCTACAATGTATTAGCGACCATCTTCTTACCGTCGCAAAAAAAAAAAAAAAAAAAAAAAAAAACCTACAATCATATATATATTCAAATATTATATACAATAAACATAAAGACATATTTGCAAAAATCTCAACATTCATGCATTATTTTTCATTTCTTCCCTCAATAAAATTTTCTTCAAAAAAAAAAAAAAAAAAACCTATCCACAAATCATACAGATATGTCCAAAGAGATGAACAAATATCCCTAAAAAAAGAGGCACAAACACATTATTTTCCATTTCTTCCCTCAATAAGACCATATGTAATCAAGGATTTGGGGCAGCTAACTAAACCAGAACCTGTTTAGGGGCCCCATAATTGGATTATGCGGACCATGAACACAGTCAACGGCAGCGACAGAGCTGTAGCAAAAATATATGTATTCCCTTGTACAACCTGCAAGGGTAGGCTCAAAAAACTGGCTCTGTAGTGGACACCATAACAAACAGAATATTTATAGATTGCTATCAAGGCATTCAGCACCTGAGACCAGCTGCAATCCGCCCAGAAAAATAGTCCCTGCAGCCATTCTTCATGTCAATGATCTGCCAACAGTGCTTCAGCTTACTACCAACATTCTTTACAATTGTACCACCCATCTTCAATCTTGAAGAATTAGTAGAACCTGTCCAAAATTGTAAATGGAGTGAGTACAACCAAGCAGAAACCCAGCCTATGTATAGGATGCAAGAAACTAACTAAAACATAATGAACGGGCTAACTTCACTCAACCCACAATACATTGGCTCACAACACTCGGAACAATAATTTACAATACACAATATTAGAACTAATATCCTCAACCCACAATACAGATCACATGAGCAATATATCCATAACATGACCTGGTAAAAATACAAGACTATCAAAGTTGCCGAGTAATTTCATAATCACAACGTGTGCAGAAAATTTACAAGACTATTATAGAGGAATACACAATAAAAGGAAATTCAAGGACAAATTTTGTATTTATGACTGCACATGAGAAGCCAGCTTTGAAGAGCAAAAGCACCATTTCAAATTTCAAATATAAATGGAGACTAAGTTCGTTTATTTGTTTGTGCAGTGTTGTGGTGGTCCGAAACTAGTGGTGAACAAGAAGACCAAAAGGAAAAAGAAAAGGAAAGAAAAGAAAGTTCGGGATGAGAAAATAAAAGATGGGGAAAAATGTCAACGGTTATGAAAAAGATGCTCAATGCAACTTTGAATTTTATATACACTTACAAATTCTGAGTCTTTCTTTTCGTTGATGACCCCTTTCTCAAATTCTGTGCAGCCTTTGATTTGTTTGGCAGCAGCCTCAACAATCTTCTCATAATCTTCAAGTACTTTCTCCCTAGTCGTCTTCTACATGGCCCACCACACTCATCAAATCCTAACCTGCGCATTACATGTACAAAAATAAATAAAATTAATAAAGTTTGAGAAAGATAAAAAGTAAATGAAATGTATTTCATTTTCTTCTAAGATCCAAATGAGAAATGTGCTTTGCATCAATATATACAGTCCCTTCAAAATTTGTTACTGATGGGTGCAAGTGGTTGGGTTTCAACTAAAAGAATATAACCAGGAATGTTGAAACATGACCCCATGTTTCAGCTAACATACTACATCGAAGGAAGCAAAAGATTGTAACAGTTCTACTCAAGAAAACTTCACTAGAGGGTTAGGAAAAACATATAGTATTGTCAAGGGTAAAAAAAAAAAAAAAAAAGAAGCAAAAACAGATATTGATCACACATTCCTCTTTTAACAAGGGTATAGAAGACCAAAATAGTCCTGCAAAAGAAGTACGTGACACCAACATTTCTGTGTGGTTATTATTATAATAGAGAAATATATTCAACATCTAAAGGGTGGCAAGGGATCTGGGGATTAATGAAAGGCGGGGTTGGGGTCATGGGTGTTATGGTATATCCAAAGCTTTTAGAAAGTAGATGTAAGTTGCAGGCTTAAGGTACAAACCACATACCATTTGCCTTGTTAAAAAAGACTCCGCATCTTTTTATCTCACTCTGTTGCCACAAGCAAACAAATGAAAAGGTTCTCTTGTATTCCTTTCCCTCTCAACACACTTGCATATGTCATCTTCCATCAGGGAATCTCATCTCAACAGAACAACCTTTCTTTCTTTTTCTTCTTCCTTCCCATGCAAATAATTACTAAATCCTTCTGCTGCAAATCCCTATGCAACTCCCTCTTTTCCACAACCCTCTTTTCCTTATATAAAATATGGATAATTTGAATGTTCAATCCACCAAAGTCCAAATTAAAAGAGGACGATCTCATCATAGTGGAATGCACATGATTCAGAATTTTTTTTTTTTTTTTATATATAATATGAATAAATTTTATGGGCAGGATATTGAACATCTACAGAATTCCCTTGAGATTGACAAAGGCAATAGGCCAATGTAAATACATCACAGACCCAATCCATGGCCATATCTCTAGGTCGTGTTTGGTTCACTAGAATGAAAGTCAATGATGATTCTATTTACAATATATTCTTTATCAATTTTTTTAGTGAACCAATCGCGACTGAGAATGGACAATATGATCATTCTATTTCACTTGATTCCAATGAAGCAAACATAATCTAAGTAGTTTAACACTATGCAGGAACACAATCCTCAATTCCCTTTCTAATTTCCAATCAAGTGTGTGTGAAATCCTCATAAATATCAAAAGAACTCAACCACTTCTGCCTTGCAGGAGTTTTCCACAAAATAAAACAGAAAATAGGGGAAAATCTAACATAATCCTATTGAGGCTAAACTAAGTTGAATCACAATAAAACCAGTCAAATAAAACAGCATACGATTAGAATCTAAAAGTTATAGCAAATCAGAACAAGGAAACAGAAAATAGGGGAATTTACCTTTACACCGATCTGTAACTCCGTAACATCTCCTGACTTCTTCGCCGAAACTGAGAAACAAATGAAAGTTATTGTATTTCAATTTTCTTGGATCCAAATCAACATTCTTCAAAATTTAATTAGAAAAACAAATCTCTTCTACAGAATGCTCAGTCACGAATCACACAAACAAGAAGAGTGAGAAATTAAAATCACCTATTTTGTATCTATATGGCTATAACATTGATAGAAGGATGGGGAAATTGTCAGTTTTATTCAGTATTCCTGAACTAAATGGAAAAAAGAACAGAAAAGAAAAAAAATAATTTCTGAATCTGGTTATAGTATTGTTTTTGGCTCTAAAAAATGAAAAATAAAAATAAAAATACATTTTTTTGCTCTCGTTTTATAACATTTTCACAATAAACAAACTGAGATTCAAGTCTCACTTGAGGAAAAACAAACGTTTATGATCAATCTGATCACATAAGGAGCTAAACAAGTTCTCAGATCAAGATAGAGATTGAAAATAGATAGAAACATTTCAGACGAGAAAAGAAAGAATTGCAAATAATTGAAAATCTAGATTTCCTAAGTCAGATAGAGAGAAGCAGAGGCGATAGAGGAGGTTGAGGATTGCAAATTTACTTCTATTCTCACAAGACATTGATGAAATCACCTAATTTGCAATGAAATCACCTGAAAATTCAACAAATTGACAAGTATATTACAAGCTTGAGAACTCAAGAAAACGAGAGAGAGAGAGAGAGAGACAGCGAGACAGAGAGATTGAGAGATAGAGATTGGGAGGGAGATTGCGAGACAGAGAAAGAGAGCGAGATTGAAAGAGCGATTCATACCGATGGAGATCTTCAGACGACAATGGTGAGCGGAAGAGCGAGAGAGCAGAGCTATGCATGTCTGTAATGCGAGAGAGAGAGAGAGAGAGAACAAACCGTGTTTTAATTTTTCTAAAACTAGGGCAAATATAAGGAAGGAAAACGGGTAAAAGAGGAATAAATTGGTTATTTGCGACGGCTAATCAAGTGGTCACAAATTATATAGTAGCAAAAGGTCCTTTTTCTAGTAGTGGATGCAAGCCGTGCGAAGCACCTACCACCAACTACTTCGTTTTCTTACTAAATACAGTATCAAACAAATTTGTGGCTCTCAGAAATCGGCGCATGCATGTTATCTTCTAGCTACAAAGAGACCAAGGGAACTGGAAGTGCATTCAATTGAGGTACCGGATAGGGAGAGCCTCGAAGACATTGGGAGGATCCCAAGTGAAAAAACAACCGAAGCCCTGCATCGGAGAGCCTCGAAGACATTGGGAGGATCCCAAGTGAAAAAACAACCGAAGCCCTGCATCGGGTTGAAATTGACGGAAGTCCTGACAAGTTCTTCATGATCGGCGCTTCCTTGGATACAGTCGAAAGGCAGGAGTTGGTAGCCTTCTTACTCAGCAATATTGATGTATTTGTGTGGTCCCCATACAAGATGTTAGGAGTGGATCCATCAATGGCCCAACACCGTTTGAACGTCAATTCGAAATGTAAGCCAATTATTCAGAGAAGCCGGCGGTCAGCCGCGGAGCATACTTCGGCCGTCATTGAAGAAGTAGATCGGTTATTTGATGCCGGGGTGGTTCACGAAGTAACCTATCCTACATGGTTGTCCAATTGTGTGGTCGTAAAGAAGAAGAATGGCTCTTGGCGTGTCTGTGTGGATTTCACGGACTTGAACAAAGCTTGTCCCAAGGACTGTTTTTCCCTGCCTAGAATAGACCAACTCGTAGATGCAACAGCACATCATCAACGCATGAGCATCTTAGATACCTACAGGGGCTATCATGAAATTGCCATGCATCCAAAGGATCAAGAAAAAACCGCATTCCTCACCCCAAGAGGAACCTATTGCTACAAGGTCCTGCCTTGTGGGCTGAAGAATGCGGGGGCAAGTAGGCTATTACCGACACTTTGTTCAAGATTTCTCAAAGATAGCATCACCCTTGGCTCAACTAACTCAGAAAAATACACCCTTTGAATAGACGGACAAGCAAGAATGTTGCTTCCAAGAGTTGAAAAACAGACTTCTGACAGCTCCTATACTAGCACTCCCTACGGGAACATGGTTTGGGTTGTGTCCTTATGCAAACTGGAAAAATCATTGCGTATGCCTCACATCAACTAAAGACCTATGAGAAGAACTTCCTGACCCACGATCTGGAATTAGCCGCAGTAATCTTTGTCCTCAAGATCTAGCGTCATTATCTCTACGAAGTAACCTGCAAGATTTACACTAATCACAAGTCATAAATATCTATTTACATAGAAAGAACTGAATATAAGGCAACCACGATGTCTAGAATTTATGAAAGACTACGATGTAGAGATCCATTACCATCAAAGCAAAGCTAACGTGGTAGTAGACGCGTTGAGTCGAAAGATACCAGAAGGTTAGCATGTATCCTCATCCCTCGCAAGATCACTGGATGACTCGCCAACATAATTGTGGAACCCACGTTGGTTGAAGAAATTAGAGCACGCCAATGTGAAGATAAACTTTTGAAGAAAAAATACTAGGAGCAAAGAAGTACGCTCGATCCTGATTTCACTAGAAGCAATGGGTGTCACACCTCAACTCCAGGCATGACTAGCCGTGGCCCACAAGGACTTCGCCCAAGGCACATGTAAACCTAAACATGATCCGAAAATCACAAAAGCCCAGAAATAAATAAATCAAAACTCAAACCAGTGACAAGTCACAAATATAAATGGTAAAACCAGCCATAATCAACTTCCAAAAATATATACTAAATGGAACACAAACCGCCCATAAAATAAAATAATTCTAAATAAAATCCAACTACAATGTATGCACAAAATCAAAATAACAAGTTAAAACAAAATAATGAATGTACTAGAGGTCCATGCAATTGAGTCCCCTCTACGCCATGAATCCACTCTAAGTCCTTCTAACACTTGGAAATGATAAACAACTAAGTCAACTGATAGCTCGGTGAGTAGCAACATGGATAGTAAATACAGTTTTGAAAATAGGGTTCAATTTCGAAATAAGATATATATATCACAGAAACTAGATTGGGATACAGTCTTGATAAAGATAATCTGTGTCAAAAAGAAGGTTCCACAGTTCAACAGTTAAAATATTCATGTCTCTCAAGAACATGATAAATGACATTTTCTACTTAAAACAAATTACAACATGAACACCAATAATTTTCTGGGTACCAAGAATAACAAGTAACATGTCACAAAGTTCTCAAGGCAATAAGCCCATTGGATCTAATATCGAACCAAGAGTCATCCTCGGGGTGGCAGCCCGTGCCTTTTCTCTAAGACGATCCGATTGAAGGTCACCTAGCCTAGCTTAGCCTAGGTCTTTTCCTTACAATCGTTGAGCACTAGAGTAATTATGGCCCAACCCGAATCTGTTCCCTAATGGCCAGAGTCACCACACACAGTGGAATAATTTTCTTGCACTAAAATACACAGATGGTCCCGATAATCAATACAATTCAGTTTCGAAAAACATGGTAGTTCACCATTATAAATATGAGACCATAAAAAATAGTTTACAGTATGTCAAATTTACGCATGTTTCAGAAATAATTTAATTCCATTAATAATATAATAATCTATCAAAACAATTTATTCCTGAAACAACAATTTAATTTTCCAACAGCTCAAAGTAGGGAAACATTTATAAAAATATGTAGCATGCAACTACTCACCTGAAAACGAAATAATATAATCCTCGAATAGAGGATGAAAGTCCAACTAATGCCCTGAACCAAATATGAAAACTACACGTCACTACTAATTCAAAAATACTAAAAAGAATAACAAACTAAGTACCCCACTCTAAAGTGCACTAACACAGCTCAACCCCACTCACCGTTACGCTTAAATAATACCCGAGTTCATGTTCTTCAAGGTCTCAAATTACTCATGACATGGGTTCAGATCGAAACTTAATTAAAAGTAACTTTAAAATAAAACAGAATTTTAAACAAGTTTTCAATTTATTCACTAACTTTGAAAATTAAAAAACTCACTTCACACTGTTCGAAAAATTCCAAAACCCTCCAGATAACAACTAATATATCCTAAGTTTCAAACCTAATTGATTTTACTTGATCTTCTTATCAAAATAGTTATTTACAATTAATTATGTCCAAACAGGTTGTTTTCTGCAGCACTTTAAAGAAATTAATGGCTCTCTTATTATACATGAGCAATCGACGCAAGGCAAAAAATGTAAGAAACTAGACTCGTAAACAGTTCTAATGACACTGATTTGATAATTTTCAGATTTATACCCAAAGAGAACGACACTTTTGATGTTACTGTTTTACACCAATTTTCTAGATAGATTTGAACGCACTAGTTAATATAGATTTTGACTCCCAAAAATTATGAGAAAATTCTCATATGAAATTAAATATGTAATTAATCTATTGTAAAAGTCTCAGTTCAAAATTCATCTGTTTGATATGATTCCTCGATTTTTAAAGTTTGTGATTCTGTACATAATTTTTAAACTAAGAATTACACTTATTCTTTACACAATTTATTTCCTCAGGTTTCTTAACATTGTATATATATACAAAATACATAAACCTACGACTTCTCCATCGATGAACTAAATAATAATAGAATAAGGATAACGATGAAAGAAAGAGGAAAACTTAGGAGAGCTATCCTTTGGTGATCACACACGGCACAACACACCCAATTCTTCCTTTGTTGCAACCTATTTCCCCCCTCCCCCCCCCCCAATCTCTCTCTCCTGCGGCAACTGCTGCTGCTAGGAACACTAGGGTTTTTTTTTTTATTTTATATATATCTAAACAAAAGGTTTTAAATTATTATCTCTTTATATTATTATATTTTCTATCTCCAATAATTTAAATAAAATATAACTATTATTATATCAAAATATACTTATTAATTTGCCCCCTATTTATTTTTTTAAATAATAAATCTTGCCTCTAAATTAAAGACTTTCACCATAAATTTATTTTAGGTTTTAAAATTAATTAAAAGACCCTCCAATCATATTTAGTTTGCACTTAAAGATTCACAAGCAAAATATTTGAGATTGTAAAATAATTATTACTTAATTATTTATTTGATTTGTATATTCGGGTTCTCACAATGGGATGCTAAAATTTAGAAATCGAATTTGCGTACCCAACATTCCAGAACTCAAGAAGAATATATTGGTAGAAACCTATAGCTCGAGATTTGTGGCTCACCCTGGCAATACAAAGATGTATCACGATGTGAGGGAACACTACTGGTGGACTGAAATGAAAAGAGACATAGCAAGCTATGTCTCCAAATGCCTGCATTATCAACGTGTTAAAACAGAACTCCAGAGACCTACAGGAGCATTGCAACAACTCCCTATTCTTGAATGGAAATAGGAGCACATTATTATGGACTTCGTGGTCAGGCTACCGCAATCAGACTCAAAGAATGATGCAATATGGGTTATAGTAGATCAATTGACTAAGTCGGCGCATTTTCTACCAATCAGAATCACGCACTCCTTAACTAAGTTCATGACTCTATACATTAAGGAAATTATTCGTTTGTACGGTACCCTAGTTTCAATCGTGTCTAACTGGGACCCCCGCTTTGTGTCTCACTTCTGGAACAAATTGCAAAAGGCTTTGGGAACCACATTGAAGTTTAGCACTGCTTATCACCCACAAACTGATAGGCAATCCAAAAGAACAATTCGGACTTTGGAAGACATGTTACGTGTGTGTGCTAGACCTCAAAGGTCATTGGGATGGGCATCTACCTTTAGTGAAATTCGCCTATAACAATAGCTATCAAGCAAGCATCGGAATGGCACTGTACAAAGCACTGTATGGAAGGAGATGTTGATCACCTCTTTGTTGGGCAGAAGTTGGGGACAGAAAGTTATTAAGCCCTGAAATCGTGCAAATAACGAGTGATCATCCAACAACAAATTCGCATTACCCAGAGCTGCCAAAAAAGCTATGGAGATACACAGAAACGAGATTTAGAATTTCAAATAGGAGATCATGTGTTCTTAAAGATCTCACCAACAAGAGGGGTTATCCAATTTAGGAAGCGAGGAAAGTTAAACCCACGTTATATCGGGCCATTCAAGATACTAGAAAGGATTGATCCTGTGGCATATCGCCTTGCACTGCCACCTGAACTGTCCAATGTCCACAATGTATTTCATGTGTCAATGCTCCGGTGATATCTTTGAGATCCAGAACATGTCATTAATCATGAAGACGTCGAAGTTCAAAACGATCTCTCTTATGAAGAACAATCGATACAGATCCTCGACCGTCGTGATCAAATTCTCCGAAACAAGACTATACCTCTCGTAAAGTTTTATGACAAAATCATTGTGTCGAAAAAGCTACGTAGGAAACAGAAAATCAAATACGGGCCAAATACCCACAAATCTTCAAAAACCAAGGTATGACAAGTTTGGGGACAAACTTCTATTTAGGAGGGGAGAAATGTGACACCCCAAATGTTCAATTAATTTAACACCACTTAATATTAAATTTTGGAAGCATGTGATTAAAAGAGTTAGATGTTATTAAATTTTAGAGTATTAGAAAAAATTATAAATAAAAATAGTTCATTTTTTTGAATTTTTCTAAATAGTTATTCACATTATTTTAAATTTAATAGTCAGTATATTTTTATACTGAAAATTATTTCAAAAAAATAATTTAACTTTATATTATTATTTGATATTATTTTATGGTATTATGGTATTTTTCTCTATATTTTTCCTATATCAAAATACACTAAAATATAACATTTTCTGTGCAACAAAAATACGTGCTCTCCAGTTGTCTTGCTGCCTACACCTCTTGTTGCCTATGCCCTGTTCACTATATATAGATGCTAATCATTTTATGCCTCATCATCTCTTTCCCCAAACTCTCTTATTCTCTCTGTTAGGAGCCAAAAAAAAAAAAAACCTTTTGAGTTTAGTGGGAGTATTTAGTGGGTCACAATAAACGGAGTACAAAGTTGGAATTGACATTATGGTGAGTTATATTATAGCTTGAGTCATCATAAAATATTTTACGTATATATCGAGTTACCACAATTTATTTTATGCAATTCATATTTTATACATTATATTAATATTTTAATTACGTTAATTATTTTATGAATTCTGTTTACTTAAACTGAAACCCATGGATATGGTTGTTTAAATTTTAGAAATTATTTGACAATAATTTTTTAAATATTTGTTTTTGTAAGTACCACCATGGGAATCTCATGCCTTGAGGGACTTAAATAACCATTGGCCTCTGGACGGTCACTTTGTGGCCCTTTGTTTGTTATAGATCCAGTGACCTCTGTTCTGATTGTCACTCCAGTGACCTCTGTTCTGTTCTGTTCAGTTACCAAACTATCCTCTGTTTATCCAAATAATTATCCATGGTAATTTTTGTACCCTCATGTTCACTGTATGATATTTCTCACTCTGCCATGTGCTTATAGCTGTTAATCATTTTTAGGTGACGTGTAAGGATCAGTACATGGGATAGGCACAAGGCATTTTGTGGTCATAGTGCAGGTTTGGTATTGTAATTAAACAGAAGCTCCAATGTATACCTTTTTGTTATACTTAAATAAAGATTTGGGTACCTTTTATTTTACTCCGTTACACTATTAATTTGTTATGACTTCAGTTATTGTCTTGTTGCGACGCCGAACCTTTAGGTGCCGGGTTTGGGTCATGACATACCCGTTGTCACTAGGCCACCGCTTAGTTAAGCTTAAAGGCCTTATCCCCCGACCAACCACAAGATGAATCATAGGTATTGACCTCGTATGAAGGAAAATCCCGATCTCCCTTTTTACATAATTCGTGGACTGATTCCGACGGATTAGGCTCTTTTCCTCTTATGAGTACTTACTATAAAGGGTGGTCTGGAATCGGTTAAATGAATGCCCTTGCTTTTTTTTAGGGTACGACATGCTATGGCGAAAAAGACAAGAAATAAAGGAAAGTCGCTCCCTCCCTAAGAATGAATGTTGGAAATTCTTTGATGACATGTTCCTTTGAGTGCACAATTTCTTAGTTGTGCCTCTTTGGTACCGAGCTCTTTGATGGCCTTTCTTTATCTAATCACGGTAAAAGTAATAATTCGACAAAAAGGAGGATTATTCAGGGCTCAATGGATAATGGGGTTGGAATAATGGTTGGATGGTTAGGACACACTATCTTTAGAGATGAAGAAAAGTGTGAAATGACTACTTTTTGACTATGAACCTTCCTACTGCACCTTTCCAGAAAAGAATGACTGGTTAATTCTCTCAACTTACTGTAGGTTGCTAGTATTCTCCGATTGAAGAGAACACTAAGCCAGGTCAGGAATGCACCAAGGTGGAAAAGTCCTTTGTATAAGTCAATCAATCAATAGTGGAATAGAAGAGTCACAGTAAGAGTCTCATCCAATTGCCTAGTGTAAGCTTAATGAACTTCTCTATCTCGGTCCTCGCTCTCTACCCAATAGGTTTGTGCTATTGCCGATTTTGGCATTTGGTTATCAGCTCAAATCATATAGATAACCTCAACCACCTCGTGGGCTTGCTTCTCCTGGTATTCCATGTAGTCACGCCATTCCTTCGCGTTGAATTCCAATCGCTCAACCGTAGGAAACAATTCTCCATCTTGGGAGTCAGACTTGCAATCAATCCCTTTTCATCTTAGGCGCACAACTGTGCACTCTCCGAAACAGAAAGATAAAGACCACTTTTAAAAGTGCCAACTCCTCATCGGAGGCTTCGTTAGTAGCCTGGCCCATCAAAAGTCTTGTTCCTTCACGTCTCCAAATCGTCCTCTTGAAGCTCATTCTCTTTATCATAAATGATTTGCTTGCCCCGAAATGACCGGCTTATCAGATTAAAGCAAGAAAAGAGACAAGCGTTAGAAAGAGGTAGGAGCATTCACTCTTGCTATGCCACACTGTCATACTTTTAAGTAAGAAATTCCCTGCAAGGCAGTTATCGGCGTCTGTTCACGAAAGTTTTCTTTTTTGTACTTGCTTGAGGTTATGTACGCTTAGTTATCTTTCTCTATGTAAAGTCGAGAAATGGAAAGACTTTGTCTGGCGGTATCATATATAAGAGACTAAAATAGATGCTTCAAGTATTTAGTTACCAGCTTAAGACCACGTCTTCTGCTATCGATTCGCAGGTGACTGGCCGGCCTGCCTTTCACTTCTGTACCCCTCTTCTAGTTGTAAAGTAAAGCTCCTTCCATTGTGAAGACTGTAATGAGTGGGTGGCTTTCTATATAGCACTCTCTTTCATTCCATGGTGAGAGTAGACCAGGAATGATGCAAGTTTCCTCTTTCCACTTTTAGCTAATCCTAATTAACTACCTTTCGATTCAATTTAAAGCCTTCTTCTATAGGGAGCAATACAATAAAAGGGATGCAAGCACAGAATCCTATAAACTAGCCTACTTTCCTATTGTTTTAGTCCTCTTTATTTCCTCTAGTTCTGGAGTCTTTGGTCTGGAGTTCTGTTTAGTAGCTAGCTTTTCTAATATCTTTTCTAGCTGTGTTTTTTACCTCTTCCCGCCAAGAAAGAACTAAGAGTCCCTTGATGACCCCCCATTTTCAAGACAAAAAAAGTAGAAGCGGGAATTCACCCTACCTAGTCAAGTCAGCAAAGCTCTACATCTTCTACTCTATCCCCTCAAGTGAGGAAAGAATAGATCGATATGTGATGTGAAAGTAGCATTGCTAAAAGAAAGACCAAGGCTTGAATCAGATTGGTGTACTCTCTTTACTTATAAAAGATAGGATGCGAGAATGTGTACGACCTGCGAGAGGTGAAGTTCATTGGCTTGATAGTGGGCCGTGGTATCTGACAGAACATTGGCCTCCTTCTCACTACGGCTCGCTCTACCTTCTTTTAGCTATAGGCATGTCCAATCCGATAATAGTCCTCGGTGGGGTTTCGATGTTATGGACGCTCCAACCACATTTCAACATGCTATTAGGAAGACTATGGATGCACCGACTTCGAGTCGTGCCTTCGATCATTCAGCAAAGAATCAAGTATCTCAAAGGGGACTGTATGGTCACTTTGGATAGTAACACTTCTGTACATCCACCCCCCAATGTGACCACCCCTTTACTAGAGATCCACCATGGAGATAAGGATGTCTTCCTCTTAGGCTTCACCTTGGCAGAAGATCGGATAGTACAATCTGTCTTGGCGCTTGAGGAGGATCAATATGTTGGTGCACCCTTTATTCTTATGATAAACAAACAAGGATAAATTCCTGATTTCGATCTGGGAAGGAGCGGTAAATAGGGAGTTACAAAGGTGCCAAAAGTCAACAACCATTTGTTAACCTTTAGGCTGGGATATCAACAAACAAAAGAAGATTTGATGGCAAAGGCGATTGAAGCACGAGACAAGGCAAGGGAAAAAAGAGAGGGTAGAAAATGCAAGCTCAAGTACAAATCCATCCAAGGAACCCTCAACGGGAATTTTGTTAAGAGGAGGAGAAGACTTCTCATTTTGTGGGTTTTTAGAACCTTGGGTTGATCATGCGACAAGGAAAAGATATTCGGGGTTTGAAATTTTCTTTGATCACGAGCTCACAAATAGCGATGAAGATTTCATAGACCTAGATATAGACGTTGGGCAAGATAGATATAATTCAAGCTAGGAAAGCAAAGACTGGATAGACAATTTAAATGGTGTTGATATGAAGACTAGCTTGAGTACTAAGATTGGTTATGTTGACTAGGGGAATTTCAATGCCATGATGATGCTAGAAAATGGAACTTTGGAGGAAGACGTCGCCAAATACATAGGTGATGTAATGGAGGGTCAAGTGTAAAACTGGTCCATCAAAAAGTGTATTGTTAATGAGTCTAACAGCGAGTCTAGTAGCGAGTCAAGTAAGTCAGAATCCGGCCTGTCAGACTTTGACACATCCAATGACTTATATAAACCTAGGGGTCGAGATTGAGTCTAAATTTTCTGTTTATTTTGAGTTTGAGTCAGATGTAAGTTCCCCTGCTTCAATTAATGAAATAATGGATGATTTTAAGTATCATGTAGTGCCATTAGTTAACAACATTGGCCTCGCCAATTTTAAAAATGAAAAAGATTTCAAGAAAGAAATTCCTCAAAGCATAAAAGACTTAATTGAATGGGAAAAGGAGAGGCGAGCTAAACTTGTCATGAACGAAATAATCTCAATAAACCTAGGCAATAAGGAAAATCCTCGCATGGTCCAAATTGGATCCACACTGTCTTCAGAGGAACGCGAGCGCCTAGTCTCCCTTTTAAGAGAATTTAAAGATGTTTTTGCATCCTATGAAGACATGCCTGGAATCGATCATGAGATTTTACAACAAAAAATCCCCTTAGACCTTGAGGCTAACCCGTGAAACAAAAATTAAGAAGAGTTCGTCCAAATTGCGCCCTTAAGATTAAAGAAGTAATGAAACAAATCAATGCTGGATTTTTAATAGTATCGGAATATCTGACATGGCTAGCCAACACAGTTCCAGCCCTGAAGAAAGATGGCAAAATTAGAGTTTACATTGACTTTAGGGATTTGAATAAAGCCATGCACTTCTATCATTGATGGTTGGGTTTTCTAGATACAATCAGATCATGATGGCATCGAAAGACAGAGAGAAGACAACCTTCACTACTCCGTAGGGACATACTGCTATAGGATCATGTTGTTTGGATTGAAAAATGTCGGAGCTACCTACCAGAGAGCCACTACCACACTGTTGCACGACATGATTCATAAAGAGGTAAAGGATTATTTAGATGATATGATTGTCAAGTCCAAGGAAAGAAAAGGCCCCTGCGCCACTTTGGAGAAATTCTTTGAGAGGATCCGTGAGTACAGACTAAGGTTGAATCCGTAGAAGTGCACATCCAAGGTAACAGCAGGGAAGATGTTGGGGTTCTTAATCACACAAAGGGGTATAGAAGTGGATCCTTCCAAGATTAAGGCTATTTTAGAAATGCCTCCACCAAGGATTGAAAACGAGGTGAGAAGCTTTCTAGGCAAGGTGCAGTTCATAAGTCGACTCATTTCAAAGTTGACGTCAACATGTGAACCGTTGTTCAAGCTTCTGAAGAGGGGAACCAGGTTCCATTGGGATGAAAGATGCCAATTCACCTTCAAGCAAATCAAGCATTACTTGCAAATTCCACCAATATTATCACCATCGGAGCCTGGGAGGCCCTTGACTCTATATTTATCAGTGATAGATTCAACCATGGGATGTGTGCTGGCACAAGAGTCAAAAAAAAAGTAGAAAAGGCCATCTATTTACCTTAGCAAAAGGTGTTGGACTATGAGTCCTGGTACACACCATTAGAGAAGACATGTATTGTATTGGTGTGGGCCACTAGAAAGTTGCGACATTATTTGCTTGCCCATTTAGTGGTGTTGGTTTCCAAACTAGACCCTATCAAATATCTTTTCAAAAAACCAACATTAACTGGTAGGCTAGCACGTTGGCTGCTACTTTTGGCTGAGTTTGACTTAAAGTAAGTCACCCGAAAGTCAATGAAAGGTAGGGCAATAGCAAAATTTTTGGCTAGTCAGCTGACCGGAGGGAAAGGATAGCTCAGAATATTTGTTCCCAGATGAAGAGATCGTGTAAGTGATGGAAGAAACCTAGAAGTCATATTTTGATGGGGCTTCAAACCAAATTGGCTATGGGATAAGGGTCCTCCTTATTGCCCCTGATGAGTTACATGTCCTGTTAGCCTTCAAGCTCCATTTCGACATTTCAAACAACCAAGCAGGATATAAGGCATGCGTTGCTGGATTAGTGGCGGCCCTTGAATTAGGGGTAAGACGGTTGGACGTTGTTGGTGATTCAAATCTAGTAGTTTCACAAGCTAGGAAGGATTAGAAAGTCAAGAAAGAAAAGATGAAAGTATATCACCATACCCTAGATTGTCTATTGCCAAGGTTTGAGAAAGTCACGTACACCCACATAGTTAGGGAGAATAGCCGTTTCGCTAATGTTTTGGCAACTTTGGCTTCTATGGTAGAAATCCTGGAAGGAATCAAAATTGAGACCAATCATCATAGAGCAAAGGTATGTGCCATCATATGAGATGGTCACCACTGTAGAAGAAGTCTGAGATGGGCATCCTTGCTATTTCAACATTTGGAACTTTGTAGAAAAATGAGAGTATCCGCAAGGAGCAACAGAGAAAGATAAAAGGGCCATTCGACGTTTAGCAACCCAATACATCTTGTGCAGGGGTAGATTGTACAAGAGGGGTAATTTAGGGATGCACAAACAGTGTGTAGACGTAAAGGAAGGGGGCAAGATCCTGGAATCAATACATGGAGGAGAATGCGAGGCACATGTGAATAGAGTTATGTTGGCTAAGAAGATCTTCATGCAAGGGTACTACATGGGCTACCATGGAGAACTTGCATATAGTTCATCAGAAGGTGCCACAAATGCCAAATCCATGTGAATCTCATGAATGTACCACTCTGGCATCTAAATAACTTAACCTCGCCTTGGCCTTTCTCTGTATAGGGAATTGATGTAATTGGGGCAGTCGTGCGAAAGGGATCAAATGGACATGAGTACATACTAGTGGTTATCGATTATTTTACCAAATGGGTTGAAGCAGCACCTTTTTCGGTCCTCAAAAGTTCACATGTGACCAAATTCATCCAAAATAATATCATCTACAAATATGGTGTGTCGAATGAAATTGTATCAGATCATAGCTCTCACTTCAAAGGAGAAGCAGCAGATTTGCTCGAAAAATATGGTGATATCAAAAGAACGTAAAAACCATTCTACGAAAGACCATCGATATATACAGAGATTGGGCAGACAATTCGCGTTATGGGGATATCAAACACTGATCAAAACTTCAACTGGGGCAACTCCCTATTCTCTAGTCTATGGAATGGAGGTTGTCTTACCTATCTAAATTGAGATTCCTTCACTACGTGTACTGGCAGAATGTCAAATTGAGGAGGCGGAATGGCAAAAGAAAAGAATTGATGCTTTTCGATGAAAGGAGGCTCCAAGCCTTATATCATGTTCAAGGTTACCAATGGAGGATTGCTCAGCATTTAAGAAAAAGGTGAAAGCTAGGAATTTGAAAGAAGGAGATCTAGTACTCGAAGAGAACCGGGATCCAGTACATGACCCAAGGGAAAAGTTCAAACCAAATTGGACGAGGCCGTATATCATCAAAAAGATCATGACTGGAGAAGCAGCTGTTCTAATGGATCTGGATGGGATAGAATTCACATAGCCTATCAACTTGGACAAGTTAAAGAAATACTATCCTTGAGAGAGCTTATTAAGCCGAAAACCCAAGAGGGTGACCTACGCAAAATTTAGAGTGTAAAAACAAAAAAAAAAACAAAAAAAAACAAAGGCGCACAAGATTGAAAACCTGAAAGAGCAATCTTGGCAAAAGTTAGAGCACAAAAGGAAAGTGTTAATACCCTAAAGAACCTGACTCTGAACTACGAATGGCCTTATTCGCAGCCTTGGGATACATAGGCAACTTCACCCTGAGGTTCGGCCCTATCTCATCCAGGTCTAATCACTCGTTAGCACCAGTCATCAGCATCAAGTGCTAGGTTTCTCAAGCATCGTACAACTTCTAGAATCAGTTGTGGAAACTGTGTGATTAGTGAGCTAGAAAAATTATCATCACTTTTTACAAGGAGGGTGAGTGATTCGTGCACCTTTTTTTTTTTTTTTCAAAAAAGCTCTCATTGCGTTATTTAATTTCGAACATAACAAACTAAATCCCATTCAAAGAAAGTTTTGAAACATCAAAAATGTAAACGGAGGTAAATTGGTGACCTTGGGGGCATTGTGGGTAGAGTTAGAGTCATTCAGATTTTGTTTCTCATATGCTCTCATATAATTCCATGCTATTCTCGAAGAATCTGCTTGCCAAATTGTTGCAAGATCAAAAAGGACTTTCATGCCTGGCTATATCTCTGTAAGTCCAAGAGTCTATCCCATCATGCCAGTCTTTAACAAAATCCATCCTTACCCAACCATGCCCAAGCATGGTATGAAATTGCCGAGTAAGAGGTAGAAGTTGCCCGTACCTTCAATTTGTCCATCAACCATATCTGGGAAAAGAAAGAAAAAGAAAAGAGAAATAAAAGAATAGAGAGATATGAGTTGAGTAGAAAAAGTGAGTTGGGGTGTGCTAAAAATAGAAAAGAGAGATAAAAGAATAAAGAAGTGTGAGATGAGAAGCCAAGTGAAATGGGTGGTACCTAGAGCAATAATGGACTCCCACCAAATTCCATGGTCTTATTGGCGTCGACTTTGTCCAAACCAATCAGGGTCTCTACAAAGATCAATCCAACCAAGCTTGTCCTGTCCCTAACCTTCCTTGCCGCATCCGCCAAGATAGGAGCTGATTACTCTACTACTTGGCATCGCTAAAAGATTGGGCAAATAAACAGATATATGGAACAGTTTGCTAAGAAACAACAACAAAGCAGCAAGCATATCAGGCATGGCAATTTGATTCACTTCACGACAGGGCTCTCACCTTTCAAAGAAGCAATAGGGGCATTTTGATCAATCTTAGGTGGTTAGGATGTTTGTTAGATGTCCTTTTCAAGTTGTAATTTTCATTTATGCTCTTGTTGAAACTTTGTATAAAGAGTCACTATTAGATTTAATAAAAAAATGCACAATTAGAGGGAATCTGGTTAAAACTCCATTTCGTGAATTGTGGAAATATCTTTCCTGTACGCATTTTGCGCAACAGTATCTAAAAGGAAAGCTGGAGGAACACTTTATGGATCAATGCAAGAAGAATCCTCAAGGCATGCGAAGGCATCAAAAGAATGGGAGGGCCGACAGAACCTATCATAGTAGAAAAAGGGCTCTTCTCATCATCATTATCACTGCCCTCGTCAATAAAATTCACCACATAAGAGGTCATTAAAAACTTTTGCCCAAAGAAGAGGCCTCGAAATGTAGAAACACTTCCAAATCTGGACCAGATTGGAGTATAAAAATCTCGAGGCTTTAATCGTCTGATAGAAGTCTTGAAGGGAACTGTGATTGCATCGCAAGCTATTACACTTGTTCTTTTAGAACATAGATGGAACTAGTGTACATGAGCTGCATTCCCAGGAAAACACAGGATTAAGATATTTCCTTGAAATCTTGGATAAAGAGCCATGGAACCAGCTAGGCGGAGGCATCGTTTAGTATACCAAAATGGTCTTGGTGTAATTAACTAGTATCGAAGTTTGTATCCTCTCACATGCAAAGGCTAAAGGATCAAAGAAGGTAAGGATCCATGGAAAATTTGCAAAACTTTTGGATAAAGAGCTACACGGGCAGGGCACTTCAGTCATATTAGTTGGCAAAATGGAAGGTTTTGGCCACGATCATGAAATAACTTGGCCTCCTAATCTGAGCAAGATGAAAATAATAAGTTGGTTGGCATGAGAAATCAAGAGCTTCTTGATTACTTTAGTTTTGACACTCTCTGGACATCCTCAAGGTACATGTATATTCTAAACTCAAGCTTACACATTGGCACACCTTTTGAGCCACATCATCTTATTGGGCTCAAGTATCGACACGTCATTCAAGGCACATCATCTTAGCATTCTAGGCATTGGCACGCCTTTTGAGGCACACCATAGACTAAAACTTAGGCATTGGCATGCCTTTCGAGGCACATCATAAACTCAAACTTAGGCATTGGCACACTTTTCGAGGCATATCATTTTATCAAACTCGGGCATTAGCACGCCTTTCAAGGCACCATCATTGACACGTCTTTTGAGGCATAATTATTTTATCATATTTATGGCATTGTCACTGGCACACAAATCACTTGGCATGGCAAAAATATTACTCAAAATCACATTTGACATCATGACATAAAAACTGGCAAATTCTGGCACCAACTTGGCAAACACCTGATAAACCTTGACAAATTCTGACACATTTTGGCAAAAATACTTGGCACCATTTAATACATTATGGTAAACTTGGAACCACTAGGTGTCACTTGGCACCCATTTAAACCTCCATGTATTGCCGATGTGAGTATGGAAAGGCACCACTTAGCATTTAAAATTCTCACGTCTTGCCAATACAAGCACAGAATAGCATTTAAACCCCCATGTTTTGTTGATGCGAGCATAGAAAGGCGCCACTTGGCATTTAAAATTCCCATGTCTTATCGATACGAGCATGGAATAGCATTTAAACCCCCATGTCTTGTCGATGTGAGCATGGAAAGGCATCGCTTGGCATTTAAACCCCATGTATTGCTGATGCAAGCATGGAAAGGGCACCACTTGGCATTTTAAACCCCCACGTCTTCCTGATGCGAACATGGAAACAACGTGAAATAAACCCCCATGTCTTGCGAATTCAAACATGGAAAAGGGACTACTTGGCATTTTAACTCCCATGTCTTGCCAATGCAAGCGTGGAAATGGCATCAAACAAACCCCCATGTCTTGCTGATGCGAGCATGGAATGACACCTAATAAACTCGGCATCTTATCGATGCGAGTGTGGAATGGCATTCATTAAACCCCATGACTCGTCGATACGAGCAGAGGACGGCATCACCTGGCATTTAAACACCTCCATGACTCATTGATACAGGCATGGGAAATCACCATTTTGCTCTTAATGAAACCACGACTCATCGGTACGAGCATGGAATGACATACAATAGCATACCCTTGCCTCGTCGAAATAAGCATAGAATGGCATACCTTGGCATCATAATGGCATCCCTCTAATCACACAGTAGTGTGCTTTATTATTTGGAATAGGTTTATCTAGAAAAAATTTGCAGGATTGGCACAAACCTGGAAAAGAATGGAAAGGAACTTGGCATAGGTACGACAAGGTGAGTACGACAGATACCGTCTGCTCTCGTCCCTTTACAATGCATGCTTGAATGAATGCTTGAGTTCTTGTTGCACACACTCCCTCACATATATTTTTGCACAACTGCCCCCGAACTACACTAGTCTGATTCCTTGCAATTAAGGATATGTAGGCAACCTGCAGGTTCGATCACTGGCATGAATGTATGGCACTACCTTAAGCCTTAGGGTTAAGTCAATTGGGATGGTCTCGGGTCTTTGACATTCGTTTCTCATCACTCCATGATTGTTTGAGCTCTGTCAAACAGGGGCAACTGTAGACACTTTTTTTTTTTACTAACCTTAAGATTTTGGGCGCTTACAAGCCTCCTGATGATGAAATGGTACTGACTTCATCCCAAAAATGTTTCAAGGTTATTTAGAGTTGCTGTATAGACCTATTTTATCCAAAAATTAACTTTTTATAAAATGACCATTTTACCCCTGGACTCATTTTTAGCCAAAAAAACCAGTTTTTTAACCCCGAAAAGCATGATTGTTCCTTGATTGATCGTATTTTTCAAAATTAGTGGCCCGTTTTATTAAAAAAACATTGATCAAAATGTGATTCAGGCTTCCTTGCGCCATAAGCAAGCCAAAGGCATAGGATCACGTAGTTATGCATGCATGCATGACATGTGTACCAAGGCAAAGTGCGCGTGTGAGCGTTAGAAATGAGTGCTCACGTTGTTTGTATGTGCGCACAATCATTGTGCGTGCACACATGGTCAATACATGCGCATATTGAAGCATCGCAGAGTTATTTTTGGTAACTCAATTTTGGTGCATTTTTGGTAGGAACAGTGGAGGGGAAAGCGATGAAACCCTAGAAGGGTTCCAGAGGCTTCCCCCAACTCTATAAATAGAGCCTCTCCCTCTCCCTTTGAAAGGGTTAAGGACTTGAAGCCTTTTTGTGCATTTTAAGAGCAAAATACACCCTCTCCTCCTCTCCTCTGGCCTTAGCTCTAAAAATATCATATCCATAGCAACTCTAAACACTGAAGAACACTTAAGGACTGAAGAACTTCAACCTAAATTCATATTCCAAGCCTGAGGCAAGTTTGCAAGCAAAGAACTCGTTGTTTCGTTGCGTTATTCTCCGCATGCTCTTTGGTTCTTAAAAACCAGCAGGTAAACTACTTCTAATCTCTGTGTTTCAATAGTCCTTTTGCTTATTTTTAGTAGTCAATCCATGCTAGGTTGTTAGTCCATCTTAACATCATCTAGTCTTTTAGTTTTTCTTACTATCTTGGCTCTTCTTGCATGCTTTCTTTCTTTTAGTTATCATGTAGTTAGTTTACATTTATTCTTTTATTTGTTAGTTGTCTTCTTATGCATATTCATCATGTAGTAACCTCAAACTAGGTCTAGAACCATTCTTGCAACTTTAGTTGCATGCTTTAGGTCATATTTATTTTATGTCTTGCATGTAAGATGCAGAAGTGGGCATCCGAGTAAGTGTCTTTGTCTTTCTTGGCACATGTGATGGTTGCATTGTCCTTTAAATAATGCAAGTTTCTATGCTTTTTCTATGCAAAATTGTGTGTTTTGTATGTTTTCTTGAATATTGTGTATTTTAGTTTATATTCAAACACATGGGTTATCGTTAAAGGTTTCTTAATTCCTCTTTTAAAATTGAGTGGCGACTCTATGTCAATAAGGCAAATCGGTATGGGAAGCAATGCTTTAGACTCGAAAAAGGCACAAGGCCCACATATATTCAATGAATAATATGAGTGAATACAAGACTCCCGTATATAAGAAAAGAAGAAGCTAAGTATAGAAACTCTATCTATGGTAATACACAATATGGTAATATAAATATATACAACTAACACCCCTCTCAAGCTCAAGGTGGTAATGCAGATATCAACTTAAGCTTGGAAAGAAAGGCGGAAAAGCATTCTGGAGGATGAGCCTTGGTGAAGATGTCGGCTGTCTGATCGGCGTAGATAATAAAGATAAGACGAAAGTGCCACTAGTAACATGTTTTCGTATCAAGTGACAATCAATCTCAATATGTTTGGTGCGATAATAGAAGACATCATTATAGGCAATCTGAATAGCACTCTGATTGTCACAATAAAAGTTAGTAGCAGTCGAATGAGAAACCCTCATATTAGAAAAAAGCCAATGAAGCCACACAAGCTCCTGAATAATGTCAGCTAGAGCATGATACTCAGCCTCAGTACTAGAATGAGCAATGAGAGTTTGCTTCTTACTGTACCAGGTAATGAGAAAGTCACCTAAGAAGAAGCAGAATCATGTGGTAAAATCATGTAGTAGAACAGTGGTCAGTAGGATCCCCTACCCAATTTGTATCAGAAAAAGCCTATAATTGTAAAGAAGAGTCTACTAAGTAGCGAGGACTATGAAACATAGTTCCTTAGAGATAGCGCAAAATGCGAAACAGAGCATCATAGTGCAAAGAGCGAGGAGCAGCCATGAACTGACTAACAATGTGAATAACATAAGCAATATCTGGACGAGTAATCGTGAGATAAACAAGATTGCCAATTAACCGTGAATAACCTGGTACTATCAGGAGGTGTGAGATAAGTTTAAGAATCAACTGGGGTAGGAGCAGTCTTGCAATCGGTAAGACCAGTATAAGCCAAGAGATTAGAGGTATACTTGGCCTCGGTGAGAAAGTGACTAGAAGGATTATGAGAAATTTCCAAGCTAAGGAAGTAGCTAAGCAAACCCAGATCTTTCATCTCAAACTGGCTACTGAGAAACTACTTGAGACTAGAGATACCCACTGCGTCATCTCTAGAGATGATCATATCATCCACATAGAGAAGAAGAATAATAATATCACGCTCTGTCTTATGTATAAGCAAAGCAGAATCATAGGTACTAGAGGAGAATCCAAAGTCAAGAATAGTAGAACTGAACTTGGAAAACCAAACATGAGGAGCTTGTATCAAACCATACAAAGCACGACGAAGTTTGTAGACTTTAGTGAATGGAACTAAGAAAGTAGGAGGAGGCTGTATATAAACTTCCTTAGTGAGATCCCAATTGAGAAAGGCATTCTTGAAATTCATATAACAAAGGCTCCAATGGCGAGCATAAGCGACGACACGTAGGCTGCGAACTAAAGCAAGATGGGCAACAAGACGAGCTTTGTGACGTTTAATGGAACCATTAGAGTGGGTTTTGATCTTGTAAGCCCATTTGCAACTAGCAACACTCTTTCTAGGTAGAAGGTCTATATGCCAGGTATGAGTTTTAATTAAAGCCTGTGTAGTTCATCAATCATAGCTTGCTGCTAAAGAGGTTAGAACAAACCTCTCAATAGGAAGTAGGTTCATGAGAAGAAAAAACAGTGAAACCAACAATGAAATCACGAAGGACAAAAGGTTGTTACATGAGTAGAATAACGAAGAGGTACCTCTACTGTAGAAGATAATGTAGTGGAATCAAGGGATGCATGAGGCTCACTGTGAGAGAAAATGAAGACAAGACTACGAAGTGGAGCAGGAGTGGGAACAGGAGCAGGCTCAGGATCAAGGAGTGGAGCAGCAATGCCAGGAGACGGAGTAGAATCCTCAGGATGGGCTGGAGTCATCATGTCGGAAGTAGTGTCTGTATCAAGCTCATTAAACAGAAGACAAGGATCTGTAAGGAATGATGTAGTGAGAGGAGTGGACAAATAAAATTTAGATATGGAGGAGAACATCTTGTGTTCCCAAAATACCACATGACGAGAGACATGAAGACGACAAGAAAGTGGATCCCAACAACGATAACTTTTATGTTCAATAACATACCCTAAGAAGCAATACAAACGGGCACAAGTTTTAATTTGGTATGCTCATATGGTTGAAAAAGAACAAAACAAGCACATCCAAACACACGAAGACCATTATAGGTAGGAGGTATGCCATACAGACGCTCATATAGGGTTTGATTGCTGATGGTAGGGGAATGGACACAGTTGATAGTATAGACGGTTGTAAGAGCAGCTTCCACCTAAAAACATTCAAGACCAGAAGAGATTAAAAGAGCACATATAGTGTTTAGGATATGGCAATGTTTACGCTCAACACGACCATTTTGTTGGGAGGTACCAAGACAAGAATAGTGAGAAAGTGTATCATTTTGATAAAGGAATTCCAAAAAATGTGTTTCTTTGTATTCCTGGGCGTTATCAGCACGAAACATTTTGATAGTGGAAGAAAATTGAATTTTGACCATGTGTGAAAAATCATACTATATTTAGGTCTCTTTTGGGAATAAGCTTTTTTAGTAATTTTTTGACTTTTTGGTTAAAACATGATGTAAAAAAACTAGTATGTTTGGGATGATTTTTTGGTTTTTTACGAAAAGATGTGCAAAAATTAGAAAGAAAAGGGAATCTTTGACTTTTTGGTATAGGTTGTTGGCTTTTTGGTTTTTTTAGTGACTTTTTGGCTAAAATCACCACTTGCCAAACGAGGCCAATTGTAACTCAGAGCGAGATTTCATGAGAAATAACCAGGTAAAACGAGTGAAATCATTGACAAATATGACAAAGTATTTAGATTCCCCCATAGTGTTATTAGGTGAAGGCCCCCAAACATCAGAGTGTATGAGATCAAAAGGTGCATGAGATATAGAGGTACTAGTATTAAATGGTAAAGTAGGTTGTTTTGCAAGTTGACAAGATAGACAATCTATGTTGTCATTTAAAACGCCTAATTGACCATTTGAAACTAGAGAGCGTAAACGATCAAAAAACACATGACCTAACTAAGAATGCTATAAAACAAGAGGGGAACTAGTAGTAACAGAAGCAACAGTCTCGACAGTGGAAGGACTGGAGGAGGGAATGCGAAGGTGGATGAGTTCGTACAGACGTCCATGTCTACGATCTATCTCGAGTGTTTGTCTCCGTCTTCGGATCCTACACAACACAATCAGTTGGAGAAAATAGAATAGTGAGGCCAAGATTACAAAGTTGACCAATAGAAATAAGATTAAGTGTAAGATTGAGGATCATAAGTGTGAGGGAGAGAGACATTAGAGGTAGAAATATGGCCTATTTGACTAACATGTATTTGAGAATCATCAGCAATGTGAATGATAGATAAATTACAAGGACATGTGGTAAAAGAAAACAGTCTAGGGTCAGAGGTCATATGGTTGCAATAGGCTGAATCAAAATACCATGAAGAGGTACCTAGAGCAACTGAGAGAGTAGTAGAGGGTGTACCAGAAGTAAAGAAAAACCTTGTTCACAATAGCTTCAATATCATGAACAGTGTAAGTGGAAGATGAGGCAAGTGCAATAATAGTAGAGGAAAACTGAGCCGAAGAATGATGCTAGCTGATAGAGGATCCAAAAAAGCCACAATATCGAGGAAAACTATCTAAATAATCCATGAAGTGATCAAAGTATTAGTCACAAAAAAGGCCCGATGGTGTCGGAGTAAAATTGGGGGAAACAGTGTCCCAGTGAATTCGAAACACCGAAAATAGTTGGATAATAGCTGAGTTGGCCAAGAAATAGCTAAAAAATGGACCTGTAGATGACCAGGTGTGAAATATGCCAAAAATGACATCGGCAATAGGTAAGGGTAATGTCAGCGTGCACAACGCACGTTAACAGAAGAGGCATACAACACACGGTAGCTACAGAGACGTGCACAGTGCATAATAACAGAAAAGGCACAAGAGCACATGAAGCTGATGTCAATAATGATGTGCACAAGAGCACGGAGGCTGACGTCAGATAGGGCTGACATCAAAAAGGTCAACTGTTGAAGCGACTAGATTGGAACAGTGCGGCTAGGACTGACGTTGCGCGTGATTGCTCGTTGGAGAGTGGAAGCAGAAGTGATAGCAATTGACGCGTTGATGACAAAATCGTCTTGTGAGCGTGCGTGGAGAACTTGCTAGTGATGAGGTTAGTGGTGTTGGAATCGTGAGAAGATTCCGATCAATTTGATGATAAGGTCGAAAAAAATTTGGTCAACGTAACAGTGCTTGAACAGAGGTGCTACAGTGCCACTATGTACGGGCAGTGAGCAAAGGAAAAAAAAGACTAAGACTTAAAACCTATGCTCTGATACCATATTATGATATTAGAGAGAGAGAAAAAGAGAAAGAGAGAAAAGTTTGTATTATATTCAATGAATAATATGAGTGAACAGAAGGCTCCTTTATACAGGAGAAGAAGAAGCTAAGTATAGAAACTCTATCTATGGTAATGCACAATATGGTAATATAAATATATAAAGCTAGCAGTTTATATTGGAACCAAGCATTTCAGTGTCATCCATGGTGAAGATGATGAGTAATGTATTAGATAATAATGGTGAAGATGATGAGTGTTGGAAGATGACGAAGAAATACAATGTTTATATGTTTAAACCCTAAACCCTATAGGTGATGATGGTGTGTGAAAATATTTTGTGTTTTTAAATATGAAATCTTTGAATGGGTAGAATACACCCCCATATTGTCCTTAATGGTCTTTTCATTTGAGGATATTATTAGAATATAAATTTAAGGGAAGTTCTATTTACACACCACTAAGCCCCTCAGTACACACCATTAACAGAATAAGAGTAATTTTATTTACGCACCATTAATCCTCTCAATACATACCATTACGTAGTACGCACGCATAATAATTTTTACGGTTTGAAAATATCTTAGTTCACACCTTAACTTTCCATTACTAGTCCTAAGGTAACACACTACCTGTCTGTTTGAATACACAGTATAATCCACACCCAAATATCTCCATTTTCAGAACACCAGAGACCTCCATCTTCAAAATTCCATAGATCTCCATCGTTGGCGTTGAAGATCTCCATCGCCAGCGGAGGGTTTCATTCAGCTGGTACATAATCGTCGTTTCAAATCTCCATCATTGTTGTCGTTTCGTTGTTGGCTTGCCAATGCATTGTTGTCGTTTCAAATCTCCATCTTCATCGTCGTTTCACTATTATTTCACCAGGGCATTGTCGGTGTTGAAGATTTGTCATTCTCACCCTTGATTCACACATTTGATTCTCACCTTGATATGTTTTCCTATTTTCTTTTGATTTGGTTATTAATTCAAATTAAAATATTGAATTATATATATATGAACATTTATAATTTGGTCAATCTTAATAATTTGAACAAAATTGTTTTGTTCGAATAAAAATGATCGAACATTGTGTAAAAGTTCAACTCTAATTATCCAAACATGTGACAAACAAAGTCATCTTCCCAATGGTTATACGAACGAGATAAACAAAACATCAAAAAGCTAAAGTATTTTTTTTTTTTTTAGAGGACCCAAAAAGATGAATATTAAACTGATCATTTCATTGTTGCATTATTCAAAATCAACAATCTTAGTGTCATCCATGGTGTGCAAATATTCAAAACCAATTGATTTTATTATGCTCCAATCTTAAATCTTCAAAACCAATTGATTTCAATATTCTTAAACCCTAAAACCAATTGATTTCATTGTTCTTAAATCCTAAATCTTCAAAACCAATTTATTTTGGATGTTTATATGTGTATAGGTGATGATGTTGTCTGAAGAGTGTTTTGTGTTTTTTGTTTTTATATATGAAATCTTTGAATAGATAGAATACACCCCCATATTATCTTTAATGGTCTTTTCATTTGAGGATATTATTAGAATACAAATTTAATCTGTTAATGGTGTGTATTCTAACCATTCAAAGATTTCATATTGAAAAATACAAAATTAATACTCTTCACACACCATCATCACCTAGAGGGTTTAGGGTTTAAACATATAAACACTATATTTCTTCATTATCTTCCAACACACACCATCTTCACCATTATTATCTAATACACTACACTCATCATCTTCACCATGGATGACATTGAGATGGTTGGTTCCGATATAAACATTAAAAATGTTGATTTGAATATTGAAAAGGTTAGTTTATTACATAGCTTTTTAGTTTTTTATTTATCTCGTTCATATAATCATTGGGAAGACGAGTTTGTTCGCTATGTGTTCAGATAATCAGAGTTAAATTTTTGCACAATGTTCAATTATTTATATTTGAACAATATAATTTTGTTCAAATTATTAAGATTGACAAAATATTAATACATAACAAATTGAACATTTTCAGTTAGTTCGGTTAAAACAAATTAAACTTTTATTCTTTGTTCAGATATAAATTTTTGAACACATATAAATTAGTTCAACTCTATATTCATGGAGAGGACTATTTATTTTTATTTTTTTTGGGTTAAATTTTTTACAGAATTCTATATCCACCCAATGTAGCAATGTTGAAATTGATTGTGTTGTTGATACACAAGTGAATTTGTTACTAAAGATGTACAATCATGTTTGAAAATTACAATAAATTGTGGTTCATTTTAATACTCTCTCTGTCTCTGTCTCTCTCTCTCTCTCTCTCTCTCTCTCTTTGTGGTGGAGGAGGAGACATGAGGGTTAGGTTACAATAGAGGTGGAGAGGAGATGAATCACGATGGTAGGGATGGGCAACAGTGTTGATCACGATGGCAAAGGTAGGGATTGGGGTTGTTCGCAATGGCGGTAGGGGGAGTGAGGTTGTTCATTATAGGTTGGGAAGGGCGTACTATGGTAGAAGGATGGACGGCAGAGTTGGGAAGGAACAGCAAGGCTGGAGAAGAGGGGTTAGTGGTGGCTGCAGCAGCGAGTGTTCGAGAAAAGGGGTTGATGGCATTGGCAAGAAGGTAGGGAGGCTGTGGAGAGGGCAACGACCGAAGAGAAAGGGTGGCTGCTTGCTATCAGCTATCGGCGTTGGCCGTGGTTAGGGTTTTGGTGGAGGAGGAAGGGTAGTTTAGTATTATTTGAAAAATAGTGGTATGTATTGAGAAAAAAAATCAAAACTTTCAATTTGAGTGTAGTGTGAACTAAGCACAAAGGGAGGTGATGGTGTGTATTGAAATAGTTAGTCGTGTGTAAATAGAATTTTCCATAAAAATTAAATTAAATTAAATTAAAGAGTGTAAAAAAGTTAGAAGTATGGTGCAAGTAGAATTACCTTTTATTAAATCAAGGGAGAAACTTTTTTTTTTTTGGTATCAAATTGAGAATTCATCAAATTTAAATTTGATAAAATTGAAAAAGATGAAGTATCGGTGATTATTTTTTTCATCAAATTTGATGAAAAGGAAAATTTGGAATGAGAGGAGAATTTTTCTTAACTTGGAAACCAGTTAAGAACCTTGTGACTCTGGATGGTGGTGGTGCTCGTTCCCTTGTTCAACAACATTGGTAATCTTTCTCTTCCTCCTAACTGTGGTTAAGCTAACATTGGAAGGTTGCTGCAATAGTCGACATTGCATCATATCGAGTAATCGCGACTGCAAATGCTTGTTCATCTCCGTCACATGTTTTCCCATTCTTGTGGCCCAAGCTTCACTCTCCAGCCTTGTTTCCACCATCATTTCCATAGCTGTAGTTGTCTCCCCGGTCTGTTCAATCACAATCACAACCACAATCATGCCAAGCCATGAGAGAGAGAGAGAGAGAGAGAGAGAGAGAGAGAGAGAACCTCCAACTCAAGGATCTGTTGTTTCAATAAATCGGTGGTTCGAAATTCAGAGGCAATACAATGACCTTCATCCCTAGAAGAACTTGAAGGTAGGTAAGTAAGTACTCCTTCAGATGAGTTGGCTGGCTTAGGATACTTATCAAGCACAGAAACTCTGAACTGGTTAAAGGTTTTATGATTATGGTTCATCCTAGGAAACAGTGACAATTGTGGGATCACAACCAAATTAGTTATGAAACCTGCAAATAAATCAGAGAATGACTTTATTATTGATTGTTAATTTTTAGGTATAGATGAAACACACATAGATTCAATAGAAAAAAAAAAAAAAAAGACTCATGTGCAGTTACGTCATACAAAATGTAAAATTCCCCAACCTTGTTTCAACTTTGTATTTAAAATGTTGGAACATATAAATCCCATCAAAATGAACGCATATGTCATCCTGTTAAGCAATGCTTAGGGCCCATTTGATTATGTTTTCATTTTATCTTTTCTGTTTTTATTTTCAGAAAACATAGAAAATTGACAATACGAATATAGAAACCTCAAAAAATTAGAGTTAAAAACTATAGGAGTGGACATTGGATGGTATTAAATTCCCCTAACCCAACTACAAAATTAATTTTAAAAAAAAACAAAAAAGAGATTCCACTTGCCTTTTAGGTGGTTGAATCTTCGAATGATTACACAATTGACAACATCCCAAAGGCAGGCAGTGCAATCTTCAGATGCAGAGACCAAGCCCAATCCGCAAAATGTCAAAGCAGTTATAGATCCACTGCATCAACAAAGATTGGTTAGTTTTCAGTTTTTGTTTGTGTTCACATCAACAACAAATGTACACAAGTTTTTAAACTAGGTATAGAGACTAGAGAGGATCATTATAGAACACTCATTGCCACCCTTTTATGTATGTGAAATTTTGAGTGTGTAAATTTACATCCACAAAATTATATTAAACCACATAGTGAAAAAGCCAACTAGCTAAGTTGCAAGTTAGAGATTAATGCAAACTTATGATAACTCTTTTTATTTATTTATTTATCGAACTTATGATAACTTTGACCGTACATTTTTACATGAAAATTTATTCAAGAATATATACATAGCGGCAAATAGGACCGCTTGATTTTCTAAAAAGTAACAACATCATTAGTCTATAAAAATCACAGGAAAAGTTTTAAACTGTTACAGTTGGCTTGGATTCTCATGTCATGATCATTAATTCTGGGTCACCACTGCCCTCAATGAGTTGGGGTCAAGCTATGGCTCAAGTCCATCTTACAGGAGTGACCGTGGATCCCCCATGTTTGCGGGCCCATGTCTCACTTAATAGATAGGGGCTCCTAAGTTCATACCCAGGGATGGTTGCCACACACTGGTTGTCCCTTTCTACACTTTTTTACAATCTTTTACAGTGTAACCAAAAAGAGGAAGGAAAAAAAAAAAAAAGGGTTTAAATTCAACAATTTCACTAACTCTTTCTACATCTAAATAGAGTATTTTTCTATAAAGCATTTTGAGAGTTCCAAACCCAAGATTTGACTTACTTGCAACAAAGACTACGGATATAGAACTAGCCAGATAAAATAATCCTAGCCATACATATCAGATGGTGAGACCTATCATAAGAAAATACAATTTACTCAAATTGCTCCACTTATAAGTTATGTCTATAGTCAATTCTATGTCTTTAAACTTATTGTACTGACTTGTGTCCCGTTAGCAAGGTTGGCTCATCCTCTAAAACAATTGAAGTATCTTCCACCACTCCAAAATCAAGTGTATTCAAGAAAATCATTCCATCTGCACTACCAGAAAATAACTTCTTGTCTGTTGGATCAACAACTATTGCAGTAATTGGTAGCGGAAAAGCTTGAGTTTGTAGAAGTCTTCCAGTAACCAGGCCCCATACCTACAATACGAAATAAGTCACTTCGAGTGACAAAAATACTCATGCTAGGAAGATATTATTATAAAACATTTAACATAATTAACCTTGCATGTGCCATCGAGGGAGCTTGATAAAAAAATTGAACTTGACCCACTTGATGCAGTTAATAGGCCCGTTATAGAGGATGAATGCTCTAATGAAAAATTCAGTATTAAAGGCACAGTCCAACAATCTGTCTCGTCTATCAAACTTCCACCAAACAATGTGATTACAAAGTTAATTATTTATTTTTCCTGAAAAATAAAACTAAACGACATTAAAATACAAACATTCAATTGTTGAAGAAAGGAAGATTCACTTTTTTACCCAATCATAGGCCAAATAATGATCATGCCATCTTTTGAACCAGAAATAAGAAATGAATCATCGCTGGAAAATGTCAAGCAAGTCACTGATTTATGATGTGCGCACCAAGTCCTGACCAATCTCCCATTTGAAATCTACAAATTATCATGACACTCAATATTTGGAAATAATGACCACAAATAATATGTACGAATTAAGCTAATGGCCCACAAAGACAACTATTTAGTAATTTTTTTATATTGTGATCCAAAAAAAAAAAAAATGATCTTTGCATATGGGGCTACAAAAAGAGTTTATTAACCTCCCAAACATAAGCATTTCCAGAAGGGGCTCCACCAACAATATATGTGCCATCCTTTGTGCATGTTATTGGCCCAATGGACTCCATTGGGTAGCTCCGGACTGGTGCTTGAGGCTGAATATCAATACGTCATACAAAGAAGTAAATTGAGTTTCACAACAAAAATCTGGAACGATGTTTAATAGAACAAAGTATTATCGGATCATAAGCTCTAATTTACAAAGTTAACTTCCTTAATTCAATAAAAAATTAAAAATTAAAAAAATCCTTGATTTCTCTGTTTTCATTATTGTTTTGCAAAATATGTCAAATTCAAGTGATTGTAAATAATGATCGCTATGATAGATGAAATTTAAAATTAATTACTCATAGCTAGGGGTGTAATTTGGGCAGGTTCAACCCGAGCAACCCGAACCCAGTCCGAATTTTTTTAGGGCTTGGACAAAATATTTTTAAATTTGGTACGGATTTGGACAAAAATTCAGAAGCCTGAATTAAATTTAGGCGGGCTTGGGCAAAGACGTCAAACAACCCAAACAACTCAAAACCCGAATTATATATATATATAAATATTAAAAATATATAAATTATTAGCCATTATATGATATCAAAGTAATTTAGATTATTAAATCATATTGAATATACATTATAAATACAAATAATAGAAAATCTTACTTTTTCTATTTTCACTCATAAATTGTAAAGACTACCATAGCAGCATCTCTCTTATATTATATAAATTAATTTTTTTGATGGTATTAATGATTTTCTATAAATAAAAAAAAATTAAATAGAGTCAAATTTTAATAATTTAATAATTTAGCTGAAAAAAAATTAAAATTTATTTACAATTCGGACAACTCCGATAATTCGAGTTTAACTCGGATCGGGCTTGGGTAGGTAACTTCAGATTACAATTCGGACCTGAACAAGTCTTAACACAACTTAAACTAGGCTTAGATAACCTTCCAACCCAATCGAACCTGTCCGAGTTACACCCTTCACATCATTACTTTTGTCCATTTAAGCATATGCTATTCACAACGGTAAAGAGCATATTATTACAAACCAAAAATAGAGCAAAACTAAAGAATCCAGCTAATAGCTAATCAATGATGAAGAGCTTATTCTTTGTCAATACTTGGACTGGACTTTTTCATTAATATAATAATGACATTTAGCTAACCAGTTGTTTTAAACCATCACATCATGTTTTGGATGAGAAGAAAGAAGAAAATCAACAAGGGACACAAGGGAGAAAAACAGCAAGAACATGAAACACTTGTTATCGATTTCAACATATTTTTCACTGATTTCAAAATACTTTTTAGCTTTTTCACTTATTTTCAAAACAATTTTCACCCCAATCTCGATGCAAACCAGTGTCCCAAGGTAGAAGTTAGCATTATCCAGTCAAAAATTGACACAAATATAAACACCAATTGCATTTCCTAAATATACAGAGACCATCATTGCTCACAAACTAACCTATAGAAAGGGCTTCTATAGACCAATCAGCTATATATTACTTCTATCAAGGATTCAATAACCTACATGAAGGGGCTAAATGTGAAATGGGTCAGGTCCAAGCCTTGGGCCAGCCCAATCTGACAAAGCCCAAATCCAAGTGGGTCAGATGAGTATATGGACAAATCAGTCGAGCCCAACTTCATGATCAACAGCCCGCCCAAGTCCTCCAGCACTTGGGCCCAACTCGTAGCGGAAAAGCCAGCCCAGCCGTAGTGCTAGTCTGGGCCGAGCTGCGGGACAGAATTTGTGGGCCGAACAGATAATGACCCAGCCCATCTCCGTAAATGAGCCTGGAAAAGGCCGAGCCGAGGCACACCAGTACCGAACTGAAGAACATAAGTACCGAGCTGGAGAAATCTCACAAGAAAACGTGGGATCTGTGAGTGCAAGCATGTGCAGGTTGCCACCTCAGCTGGTCCCCCACACCTAAAATCACGGAAGTTGTTGAGCCAAAGGAATGTGGTTTGTTATCAGCATGCTTACAATAAGAATATACAATCAATGACAACTATCAAGTGGTCCCCCACCTGGAGCAATACTGAAAGGACACCTAGCAGCACCTATACTCCATGAACTCACCTTGAGAAGCAAGTAAGGAACACTATATAGAGATAACATGAACTTCACATGGAAGGTAACTGAACGATTCCAATCAAAACCACACTTACATACAAATTCAGCTCTACAATCCTTCACCGATCGCTAATTCCCACACCGGAGGGGTTATCCGGCCAACCCCGGCCGGGTAGCTCTAACGGTGCTTCTTGTGGCAGGAGTCCTGGTCCCTGGATAGTCCAACTGAGTGTGAAGGCCCGATCCATTTTCATCTAGTGCATAATCCAGTACGCACAATTGGTGCGGTGAGCGTAGATCATTTTCATCTCTAAGCTCTGCATTCAGTTCCGGCAATGGGGATTGAGGACGTTCCGCCTTCATCACATACTCCGCAGACGGAAAAGACGAAGGACAAAGGTTTGGCACTCCCGACAGTTCTGGAGGAGCAAACTGGAAACAATAATCGAACCCCCGAATCTGTCGAGCATCGATTGCCCTGCGCCGGAGGTTCTTCTCAACATTTCCTTCTGGAAAAGGATTATAGAGATCGAATTATAGATTCCATGGGAATGGAGATACAGGAATTGAAAGCTCAACTTAAGAAGGTGTTGGGTGATCCGACGGAAAAGAGGACGGAAGCAGAGCCCTCTCGTTTGCAACGAAGGAGCTCATCTAGAGAATTACCAGTGAAGAAATTCCCCAGGAATGACTCCGGGCAACGAAGCCAACCAATCCCAACACAGAGCGAAGCGGCGAGTAGCCACACCCGTGGGTCACGCCGGAGGAGGGCCAAGAGGCAGAAGACGGGTAGTCAACAAACTGAATACCCTCCTTAGGACCTTCGCACTTGGCTGATTGGCAATAGGCAGAACGAGCAGCATCGAGATCATCTGGACCATACTGTTCACCAGAGAGAACATCGAGCGCTGGACAGACTCGTCTCTTCGCCATTCTCTCCGGAGATTGAAACCATGAGACCTCCAAAGAAGTTTACTCCATCGAAGTTCACTTCCTACGATGGGAAATCGGACCCTCTGACGCATATCAGCCATTTCAGACAGATGATGTCCCTCTGGAGCCAAGATGAGGCACTGATGTACAAAGTCTTCCCATCCAGCCTGGGAGAAACCGGACTCCGATGGTTCGATCGACTCCCTACTGGATCAATTCATGGCTGGAAGCAACTCTCCGAAGAGTTCCTGGCCAGGTTCGTCTCCAATACTAAGATCTCGAAAGAGCCGGATACACTGTTCGGCCTCAGGAAGGAACAAGAGGAAACGCTACGCAGTTATGCTAGGAGATACTGGGAAGAGTATAACGATCTGGAAGAAAATGTGTGCAGCGAGCAAATGGCCGTCATGTCCTTCAAGCATGGTCTGTGCCCGGAAAGTAAGTTGAGACAATCACTTACCAAGCGCCCGGCCACAACTTTGAAAGACTTACGCGCCAGGATTGAGCAGTATTCTTGTCTCGAAGACGATCAGATCCCCATTGAGGTAGTATCAGCAGAACAAGCAGCCCGGCAGAAGAAGAAAACGGATCGAGGAGAACACCGAGGGATTGTAGTGAATGAGGTGGATAATTCCAAATCCCATGAAGCCGTTGTGACCGTGTTCAAGGAGCCAATCTATCGAATCCTGGAGAAGATCAAGAGAGAACCCTTCTTTGTTTGGCCGCCGAAAATGTTGGGAGATCCAGCTCGGCGCAATCAGAAGCTCAGGTGCACCTACCACCAAGACAGGGGACACATGACTCAGAACTACAGGGCACTAAAGCAACACTTGGAGGACCTGGTGGCAGCTGGGCACCTAAGGGAATACATTGATCAGGATAAGGAGGTGGCCGAGCTGGGGAACCCACCTCCGGAAGCAAACATTGAGCATCCGCCCTGGCTGATAATAAATGTGATCCATGGGACAGTGGCTCAGGAATCTGAGGAGGCACTGAAAGAAGAGATCGCTAAGGCTGCCCAAATTCAGCGAATCATGTCAGTGGAGCCGGCATCGAAAAAGGTACGTACCGTACCAAAATCCCCCCTGTGCACTGTTTCATTTACTAGCAAAGATTTAGAAGGCATACAGCACCCACATACTGATGCATTGATCATAACTGTTGGGATTGGGAAACGATTTGATGTGAAACGAGTCCTAGTAGATCAGGGCAGTGCAGCAGACATACTGTATTATGATTTGTTCAGAAAACTCGACCTCTCCGAGCAGCATCTCACCCCAGCGGCAGCCCCGTTGGTCTGTTTCAATTCACAGCCGGAATGGCCGCTCGGCCGCTCGGTCATAGCGGGGACAAAAACCCTCCAGATAGAGTTCTTGGTTATTAATACACCATCCCCTTATAACGCCATACTTGGCCGCCCGTGGATTCATCGAATGGAAGCAGTCCCTTCAACCTATCACCAGCTCATCCGTTTCCCAACGGAACACGGAGTAGAGCAGATTTCGGGGCACCAAGTTGCGTCTAAACATTGCTTCATGGCAGCATTAGAGGCAAAGCCACTCCGCAACCGGGTATAGACAGTAGAAGTGGCCGGACATCCAGTCTTGGAAGATGTGGGAGGAACTCCAAAGGAAAAGATGGTGGAGGATTTGGAGAAAGTCTTGATAAAAGAAGACGACCCGGAAAAGTACTTCCTTATCGGTATCTCGCTAGGCGCTGATGAGAAACTTCAGCTGCTGGAACTGCTGAGGGAAAATATGGAGGTATTCGCGTGGTCAGCATATGATACTCCAGGGTTGGACCCAGAATTTGCTTGCCACAAGCTCAACATCAATCCTTCAGCTCGGCCCATCGTACAGAAAAGTCGAAGATCCTCAGTTGAGCACACCGAAGCAGTGATTGCCGAAGTCGAAAAACTCCTGGCCTCGGGAGCAATCAGAGAAGTACAGTACCCGCAATGGCTGTCCAACACAGTTGTAGTCAAGAAGAAGAACGGAAAATGGAGAGTTTGTGTCGATTTCACTTGCTTGAACAAAGCCTGCCCTAAAGATAGTTTTCCACTGCCTCGCATTGATCAACTAGTAGACTCAACAGCAGGGCATGAGCGCATGAGTTTTCTGGACGCCTATAGCGGTTATCATCAAATACCATTGTTCGGTCCGGATCAAGAAAAGACAGCGTTCATCACTCCAAGAGGAACTTACTGCTACAGAGTAATGCCGTTCGGCCTCAAGAACGCCGGAGCGACCTACCAGCGAATGATCACTCGGATGTTCAAAGACCAACTAGGGAAAACCATGGAAGCCTATATAGACGATATGGTAGTAAAAAGCAAGTTCGCTACAAACCACCTCACAGACTTGAGAGAAGTTTTTAGCATCCTGAAAAACCACCAGCTTCGCCTCAATGCCTCGAAATGCGCCTTCGGGGTAGGAACAGGGAAGTTCTTGGGATACATGGTCACTCATAGAGGATTTGAAGTGAATCCGGATCAGATCAGGGCGATACAGGACCTCGAAGTGCCAACAAAGTCTAAGGAACTGCAGAAACTAGCCGGAATGGCAGCCGCATTGAATCGGTTTATTAGCAAATCCTCAGATCGGATGAAGCCCTTCTTCCAGCTCTTGAGGAAAAAGGCAGCATTTGAATGGAATAGCGAATGTACCGAAGCACTGCAGAATCTCAAAAGATACCTTAGTACACCCCCTCTATTATCCACTCCAGAACCGGGAGAGGAGCTGTATCTCTATCTAGCAGTCTCAGATCATGCCATGAGCGCAGTGTTAATTCGAGAAGTTGATAAGGAGCAGAGACCAGTATATTACGTTAGCAAGACTTTACTAGATGCCGAGACACGGTATCTACCACTGGAAAAGTTAGCTTACGCGCTGCTTATTGCCTCAAGAAAGTTGCAACATTACTTCCAGGGGCATACCATTAATGTCCTCACTGAATCCCCCTCAGATCTGTATTCAGCCGAGCCGATTTCTCTGGCCAAACAGCAAAGTGGGCAGTAGAGCTTGGTGAGTTTGACATTCGGTATCAACCCAGGACAGCAATCAAGGCCCAGGTCTTGGCGGATTTTGTCGCAGAATTCACTCCCACCCAGAGTACCGAACCGGGGAATCTGAGTTCGGCACAGGTGCCATGCGCCGCCGAACAAGAAAAACCCAGCGCTTCGGAAGCATGGAAACTCTTTATTG
Source organism: Camellia granthamiana (assembly GCA_036172215.1). NCBI lineage: Eukaryota > Viridiplantae > Streptophyta > Magnoliopsida > Ericales > Theaceae > Camellia > Camellia granthamiana. Next base: position 46,643,287 of record CM069917.1, on the reverse strand, counting down.
GAAACATCTGGCAACTCTACGTCGATGGTTCGTCCAATAACCGAGGCTCGGGGGCAGGAGTAGTTCTTATTTCTCCAGAAGGATTCATCTGGGAACAGGCTCCCAGGCTAGGCTGGAAAGCTTCAAACAACGAGGCCGAGTACGAAGCGTTATTAGCCGGCTTACGGAGCGCCGAACACTTCAGTGCAGAACAGCTTCTTGTTTTCAGCGACTCACAACTAGTGGTAAACCAGCTTTTCGGGGTCTATGAAACTCGAGATGAAAGAATGGCTATGTACGCAGGCAAGGCCAGAGACCTACTCAGAAAATTTCAATCCATACGAGTGGAACGAATTAGTCTGGACAAAAATAGCCACGCAGATGCTCTGGCATGCCTAGGCTCATCAGTGGACACAAAGGATGCCAGAAGAGTTTGGGTTGAGTTCATACCAGAACCAAGTATTGCATCTCCGGTCCTCTGCAACAACTTAGAGCCGAGCTGGATGGATCCAATATTGGTCTTTTTGAAATCTGGTAAACTCCCCGAAGATAGAAAGGAAGCCAACAAGAACAGGCATAAATCAGCTCGATTCTGGATCTCACCGTCTGAGAAGCTTTACAGACGTTCCTACCTTGGCCCCTACCTCCTATGTGTGCATCCAAATCTCGTCGAGAATGTTCTCTACGAAATTCACGATGGGATTTGTGGATGCCACGTTGGCGGGAGGTAACTGGCGCATCGAGCCCTAACTCACGGGTACTGGTGGCCACGAATGCAGCAAGATGCACAGCAGTACGTGCAAAGGTGCGACAAATGTCAGAGGTTTGCTCCACTCATTCATCAGCCAACCAAAACTCTCACTCCACTCACCAGCCCATGGCCCTTTGCGCAATAGGGCCTGGATATTGTTGGACCATTGGCGCGAGGCACTGGGAATAGGCGATTCTTCATTGCTGCAACCGACTATTTCACCAAGTGGGTTGAAATCGAGGCACTGGCAAACATCAAGGAGGCAGACACAAAACGATTTGTTTTAAGGAATGTGGTAGTGCGTTTCGGCATTCCACGGGTACTGATCGCGGACAATGGAACACAGTTCGATGGAAAGATCTTCAGGAAATTTTGTGCCGACCTCAGAATTGAGTACAGGAACTCTTCTCTAGGGTACCCACAGAGCAACGGTCAGGCAGAAGCGTCGAACAAAACCATCATCAACGGAGTGAAAAAGCGGCTTGAGCATGCCAAAGGCAAATGGGTTGAGGAGTTACCACACGTATTATGGGCCTACCGAACCACAACACGACGCCCCACAGGAGAAACACCTTACTCTTTAACCTATGGGATGGAGGCCATCATCCCACTCGAAGTAGGTCTCCCAACCTTTCGGTCTGAATTATTTGAAAGCTCCAGTAATGAGGAAGCTATCGCGCAAGCACTGGATATGGTAGAGGGCCGAAGAGAGGCAGCGCTGATCAGACTCGAAGCATATCAGCAACAGCTCATCAGAAGTTTCAACCAAAAAGTTTTCCCAAGGCAATTTATACCAGGAGAATTGGTTTTGAGGAAAGTCATGGACTATAAACGGGTGCCTGATGAGGGCAAACTTGGGCCAAACTGGGAGGGTCCCTACAAAATCACAGCCGTAGTTGGAAATGGAGCTTACTACTTAGAGGATCTGAATGGCAAAGCAATACCTCGGCCCTGGAACGTAGCAAACCTCAAGAAATACTACCAATAGAGTCATTCCCCAACCTCTTTATCAGGATGTAAAGGCACTTATTTGTTGACCAATACAAATGTTTTCCCACTCCTCTCAGATTTATCCAATTCTTGTAATTAGTTTTGATGTTTATCAAACGGAATTAGCTTTGGTGCTTACCAAACGAAATCAGCTTTGGTCTTTACCAAACGGAATTAGCTTTGGTCTTTACCAAACGGAATTAGCTTTGATGTTTATCAAACGGAATTAACTTTGGTTTTAACCCAAATGGCTCAGTTTCAGAACGACTGAACGGAATTTAAATTCAGTTAGGATTCAAACATGCTAAGTGGTATAGCTTGGTGGAAAATGTTTGGCAACTGAATTGGAATTTAGCCAAGTGGAATTGCTTGGTGGAAACCGCACTAATGTATCTTAAGTAAACACCTCTATTTAGCTAAGTGGCATTGCTTGGTGAAAACTACACTGACGAATCCTAAGCACACATCTGTGCCCCTACAGAACTTCTTAAATATCAGCACAACAACACTTCAGTATTGACTCAAACAAGCAAAGTTGGAACAAACTCAACCGAGCTACGCCAAGAGCAAACTTCTAGCATCAGCCTTACTCAGCTCCAGCTGGGAGCAAACAATTTTTTTTAAAAAAAAACCTACCTGGACCTGAGTAAGGCATCTCTCTTTGCATTTCTCTCATTCAAACACACTTGTACTATCAAAGTTGAAACAGACTCAAGCAGTTCTAGACAAGGGACAACTCTTCAGTATCGATCTTACTTAGCTCCAGGTGGGGGCAAACGATTGCTTTCTTTCGAAACCAACCTGGACCTAAGAAAGACCCACTTATGAACTCAAAGCACAGCCATACCACATATCCGTTAACCACGCTGATCACTAGTTCGGCCCCGAGGTCCCAACAATGCTCGGCCGAGGGCAAATAAGTGCAATGCCACACAGAGCATCAGTTCGGCCCCGAGGTCCCAATAGCGCTCGGCCGGTGGCAAGCAGTACAGAATCAGCCAGAACATCCATTAAAAGGCAATACAGAACCAGACCGAGCATCTATTCGGCCCCGAGGTTCCAACAATGCTCGGCCGGGGGCAAGCAGTATAGGAAATGTTTAAACATAGAAGCTAAACAACATCAAATTGCAAAGTTCAAAGAGAAAATCACATCATCCAAGCAAAGGGCACAGAAGGCCCCACAACCAGCAAAAAAAAAAAAAGAAAAGAAAAGAAAAAAATTGTCTTCACTAGAACAGAAAAGCAAAAAGTTCAAATCATTTCAACATCAACTTCCGTCAACAGTGGGCAATTCAGGAGCAGCATCAGCAATTTTGTCAAGGCCATCTGCGGGAGGAACAGTAGAGGAAGCTCCAACTTCCTGAGAAGTAGGAGCCACCTTAACCACATCTCCCGTGGCTTCGGTCTCTAGGGTTTCAACCCCTTCAATGTCCACCGTTTCAGTGGCAACGTTCATGCTCTGGGTCTTGCTTACAGAATCATCTTCTGGGGAAACATTGTCTGGCAGAACAGCAGGGGTAGAAGTAGTCTTCAAACCTGAGAATTTCGAAGGAACAGGGACATCATGATACAGAGAAGAGCCTTCAGGAACCATCGCAGCGGCTAAGGCACTCGTCCAACCCTTCACAAAGAGTTTGTCTCGCAGCACTAGAACCTCCTCCTTGTATGCCGCCCCAGCTTCATCCCAGCCTTGTTGCCAGTGCTTGGCCTCCAGCGCAGTACGCTCGGCAGCCATCACAGCAATAACGGCCTCCAGTTCGGCCACCTTCCCCTCAAGTTGAGCCTGGGTCTCAATGGCAGCCTCCTTCGATTGTTCAGCGGAAGTGACAATCTTGTTCAAACGGAAGGCTTCCCACTCAGCGGTTCGGCGTCCTTCCTTCTCCGACTCCAAGTTTACTGTCAGTCTTTCTACGTTCATTGCAGCCTCCAGCACGGCCCTTTCCAGCTCTTCAGCACGGGTAATGGACAGGTGCATTCTCTAGATACACTGAAAAGGACGACAAGGAACTCAGAGAAAAGGAAGACAACAATGCAACAGTGAAGTTAAGTAAAACAAAGAAAAAACTTACAGCAGTCAGCATTTGAAGGGTCCCCTTCAAGATAGGAATGTCACGAGGCCCATTATGGCCAGCCATATCAACCGGCATCAACAAAAACTTGGTCAAACTAAAGGCAAAATCCTGTGAAGTGACAACTAAATCAGAGGTAGAAATGGGCCTGCCCTCATACGATATCGGCGGCTCCCATTTCTCAAAAGTATCATCCTCAGCAGGATCCCAAGAAGCTTCCCCCACCATTGCTTTGCCAGTTTCCCTTCTCCTCTTTTTTGCTCGTGCAGCGACTGAAGCTGAGGGCTCGGCGGCAGTTACAGGGGTCCCAGAAGCTCCAACCTCCATCTTCACCTCCATGAGGCTCTTCACCTCGGTCTTCTCCAGAGGGGTTTGCAAAGCGCTAGAGGCTCCGAAGGCCTCGGCCTCTAAATCCACCAACACCCTTCTCTTTGCCACAGACCCGCTCCCTGCGAAACTGGGGGCAGGGGAGGGCGCGCTCTCAGGAAATGCATCTTGACTACTACGACATCTCGGGACCAGCGGGGTGAGAGACGTGTCAGTCTCGGTATCAGAGTCCAGAAGGACAGCAACGAGTCTTGCTTTCTTCGGAATAACAGAACGGTAACTTGACTGGTAGTCCAACAACTCAGGTGCAGATCTTTTCTTATATCTCAAGGTAGCCTTGATGGCTTCAGCATTCTCCCGATTCGGCCTTCGCTGGAAACGGGAAGGTTCTGCAAAAAGAAAGAAACCCATCAGAGCAATATTCAAAATAAAGTAAGAAACACCAAAGGCATTAAAAGGAGAGGCCCGGACCTGGGTAGCCGTCTTTCTGTGGCATCCGTTCACACTGAAACTCGGTTTCGGCGGGAAACTCCCACTTTCCACCAACTTGTAGGAAATCATCATTGTGTTTATCCGAATCAGGTAATCCAGTAACTAAGTGACAATCAGCAGAGCGAACACGCAGGTAGTATGTACTATGGTGTTTGTTATGAGAAAGGGTGTAACATCCCAAAATATCCCATATGTCAAGGTTCAGGCCTAGTCGTCTATTGAGGGCAGATACGCCGCAAACAACACGGAAAAGATTCACAGACACCTGCATGGGGGTTAACTGGACTTGATGCAGAAAACGGCGCACTAATGGGTCAAGAGGAAACCGAACCCCTCCCTCGACAATCGCAGCAATGGGAAAGGCAACGGTGTTCCTCGTACCCATACGTTTGGCGTCTACTTTCGCCAGTGAAAGGGTAATGTCATGAGGAATATTGTAATCTAGACGGAACATGGCCATGGCCTCTGGGGTATCAACTAAGGAACGGAACTTCCCCATCTGACTAAACTAGTGTGACAGAAGTGGGATTCAGATAACAGGATATGAGACACAGATAGCAAGTGCACCAGACCAGATGATTAAAACAGAAAGGGGAAAGAGAAGAAGAGTCATAAGAGGACTTACAGAAATCACAGCGGCGATAGCAAAGCAGGATCAACGGCGAAGAAGCCCAAGCGGAGCACCAGCGAGATCGGTCCAAAGGAATGGGAAGAGTCTCTCTCTCTCTTTCTCTTTCTTTGGAACTCACTAGAGGAATGAGAAAATCAAATCGAGGGATTTGAATTGATAGCCTGAGCATTTATTACACCAGTCGGCGCGCAGGCATACAAATCACGACCTTCGGTATGGAGTCAACATATTATCTCTGCACGCCTATTGCACGTCGCCACGTGTCACATGAAAGGACGCATGCAGGAATCGTGTGTCAGGATTGGACCGTCACCAAGGCCGAACTGGGGAGGAGCCAAAACGACACGACACTTGGAAGGCAAAACAATAACTCCCCCCAAGGGGAACCTTAGCGCGAGCTAGGGGGCAAATGAAGGGGCTAAATGTGAAATGGGTCAGGTCCAAGCCTTGGGTCGGCCCAATCTGACAAAGCCCAAATCCAAGTGGGTCAGATGAGTATATGGACAGATCAGTCGAGCCCAACTTCATGATCAACAGCCTGCCCAAGTCCTCCAGCACTTGGGCCCAACCCGTAGCGGAAAGGCCAGCCCAGCCGTAGTGCTGGTCTGGGCCGAGCTGCGGGACAGAATTTGTGGGACGAACAGATAATGACCCAGCCCATCTCCGTAAATGAGCCTGGAAAAGGCCGAGCCGAGGCACACCAGTACCGAACTGAAGAACATAAGTACCGAGCTGGAGAAATCTCGCAAGAAAACGTGGGATCTGTGAGGGCAAGCATGTGCAGGTTGCCACCTCAGCTGGTCCCCCACACCTAAAATCACGGAAGTTGTTGAGCCAAAGGAATGTGGTTTGTTATCAGCATGCTTACAATGAGAATATACAATCAATGACAACTATCAAGTGGTCCCCCACCTGGAGCAATGCTGAAAGGACACCTGGCAGCACCTATACTCCATGAACTCACCTTGAGAAGCAAGTAAGGAACACTATATAGAGATAACATGAACTTCACATGGAAGGTAATTGAACGATTCCAATCAAAACAACACTTACATACAAATTCAGCTCTACAATCCTTCACCGATTGCTAATTCCCACACCGGAGGGGTTATCCGGCCAACCCCGGCCGGGAAGCTCTAACGGTGCTTCTTGTGGCAGGAGTCCTGGTCCCTGGATAGTCCAACTGAGTGTGAAGCCCCGATCCATTTTCATCTAGTGCGGAATCCGGTACGCACACTACATGATTCAACTTAAAAGAAACATCAACAAATAGAACATTTAACTTGTAACAAAACACATACAAATTCATATGTAGGCAATTCAAAGTACTCAATTCCCAACTTACCCCATCCAGTGGCATGGCCAGAAATTTGATTCAATGATGCCATTAAGCTATTTGCCTTCAATATCATTATTTCATATTATTAGTTCTACAAAAAATTTTAAAATAAGCTTTCCCATAATATACTACAATAGAAATATAAAATCATATATTCGCAATAATAACATTGCATACATAATTTGAATTTGTTGAATTTCATCAAATGAACTGAGAGAGTTAGAAAAAAAGACAGTAAGACTTCATTTGAAGAAAAAAAAATCATAAACACTTAACAATCTCATGCTTAAAAATAAGATAACTCTATGAGAGAGAGAGAGAGAGAGAGAGAGAAGTAACTCTTAACTAAATTTTACTTTTTAAAAAAAATTAAAATACAAACAAAATTTTTATACAAAATGATGACTTATTATTTCCCCATCATTTGCATTTACAACACTCACAATTGTCCTCATAATTTTTATAAATATCATTAACACACCATTTTGGATATATTTTCTATTTAAACTGTCTATTTTCAAAATCATTTTGACACAATCATATTTACTTTTTAACAATTTTACTGATGCTAATTTATGAAAACCTGTCAATAAAATTGCATAATACTAGTAACCATTTCCTTCTGAATTTTTTGTTTATATTTACAAAAAATTAAAAAACTATCATATAAACTTGTTTGATAAGTTTATGAGTTTATAAATAGGTCTCTCAAATTAAAAATTAAGCTAAAAATTATAAACTGAAAAAATGTGTTTACAAAAGTTTAAAAACAAAAGAAAAATGCAGAAGGAACATGGAAGCAATGTGAAATGAACATGGATGCACAAGGTCAGTAATTCAAACTATGGGAGTAGCATTCACGAATGAGTTTTTTGTTTCAAAATTTTTTAAATATTTTGTACAAACCAAACATATTTTTAGTTTTTATTACTCTAGAAATAAACAAAAGTTAGTTTACAAATTTTTTATAAACATAAACGAACTTAAATATTACCAAACGGCATCTATATAATCTTTAAAAAAAATTAAAACTTTAGTGGGGTTAATTAAACCCACTAAATTATATATAACTCTGTCCAAAGCTAACACCAATCTGATCAAGTAATGAAAATGATAACTTATTTAAAAACTCATGAATGAAGGAAGACAAATTAGATACCAACCCAAATTAAGTTTTTCCTCCCAAGTGATGAAGTCGGCTATTTTACAGATTTAAAAAATAAATAAATAAATAAGCATACTCTAGTCCGAGCTCATGGGAAATCTTGATAAAAACTTGAACTCTCAATGCACAAAACTCCTGCTAAATAGGGTGAGTTCCATTTTAGGAGAGATTGTTTATTATTTGACTCGAACCCACTAAAGTTGCACGCATGCTAAATTGAGAATGAAACTTACACATTTGAGTGATGAATTAAAATTTTCCATATGCCCCTTTAATTAGAATGGAGTGTCAGTGATTCACATTCAATAATGTGGATCACTGGCCTATATATATACAAAAATACTATGAACTCTCTCTTATTAACTCATAATTTATCTTGTATGGTGAAAATTAAATTGATGAAATGTAAGATCTATGTATAAAATGAATTTGAACTATTAATTTATTTTTTTTGAATAAATTTTGGATTTATAAGTCTAGTTTGTAGTGTTGTTTATATATGTAGATAATCCTAGTGCAACAATTCACAGAGGGCAGAGACACAGGATTTGAAAGAGATCTTGAGATTGAGCTAGAGGGTATTATTAAGATTAATTACCTTATTGAAGGGCCAAATAAAGATGACCCCCCTGAGCCCTGCCTGTGTATCTGAGAAGCCACAAGACACTGGTTTGCCAAGCAAATGAGTCCAGGAGGAGGTGAAGCACTGGTTGGTATGTGGAGGAGATTTTCCCCACTCTCTATGTCCCATATTGTTATTCCTATCCCCAAGCTCTTCTCACTGCACACTACCAATGCCTCCTTACCAATTCCACCCATCTCTCTCTCTCTCTCTCTCTCTCTCTCTCTCTCAAGCAACTTTTTCTTTTCTCTCTCTAGACAAAGACAAAACAGTTTTGAAGCTGCAAGCATGCAAAGCACTATGTAACATTGCCAAAGTGGCAAATGTGGTTGAAAATTTTGGCACATTATATGGCAGGTCACTAGCTATTAATGCAGCTCTTCTACATTTGTTTGCCATGCAGTGCTGCTGCCTATTCCAGCAGGACACATCATTGTAACCGCTGTGATGATAAAGTCATCATGAAAACAACTTTATTAACTCCAGCAGAAACTAAAATTTCAAATCATATTTTCAAATTTGAAAAAGTGTGAAGTTTTTATTATTTTTTATAATTTATATTCAATTGAGATCTTATTTGATAGTTTTCAAAAATATAAATTTTATCAAAAATAGATATGTATATCGAAAATGACGGAATTTTAAAGTTTTAAACATAAAAAATAAGAGGAAATTACATGTTAATTACAAATTCATCAAAAAATTTATAATTTTATTTTTTAATATTTGTAAAGCTTATTACTAATCTGAAAATATTTTTTCAAACTCCCACTAATGTGAAATTACCCCCAAAAAATAATAGCTACCATATAAGTAGGTAAACTATTTTTGTTAAATTTGTAGTTGCACAAAATAAGGATATATTATAGAACTTTATCAATTAAAAAAATAATAATAGAACTTAATGAATACAAGTGCGTGCAAAAAAAAATAAAAAAATCTTTGAATAAATTTACTTAATTACCTTTTATTTACCAAGAAATTACTCTACTAAACTTGATCGCTTTTTCGGTTTAGCCAAATTCCTCTTTGTTTTACACCCAACCAAAGATGGATCCATGGAAGTGTAGGGCGGCAACCACACCCTCAAAAAATTTAAAAATATCAAATACTATATTAATAATTTATAAGATAAATACAAAATCATAAAAGTTCACAATCAATGATAATTATAAAGATTTGTAAATTTAAAAAAATAATAATTAATTCAGATTTATCAAATATTAATGTCTAATTTGGTTAACTTGACATAACATATCAATGTGAACTATGCATATTTATAGAAGGATGTCAAACCATCTGTGTACTATGATATCAAATCATGCTAGTGGGATAGTTTTATTTCCACACACCATTTACTCTATAGGCGCTGGCTCCCTTGTTACTGACAACACAACTACTTGCTAACACTCAATTAGTAGCTCTGGCATGTCACTTTTCAAAGTAAATGACCAACTTAGCTTGTGTATGAAAGGAAGATGATCCACTCCTCATTTCCATTGTTCAAACCCGAAGAGGCTCGACGGGACACAATCAATGATAATTGTAAAGATTTGCAAATTTAAAAATAATTTTTAATTGAGATTTATCAAATATTAATTTCCAATTTTGTTAACTTGACGCAATGGATCAATGTGAACTTCACATATTTATGAAAGGATATCAAACCAAGTTAGTGGGGTGATTCTATTTGCACATACCATTTACTCTTTGTATACTTACTGAATAAATTTTATGTTACAATTTTACCACTAAATAAAATTACTAATATAGACAAAAATATACATATCCCACTCCAAATTTAAATTTTCTCAATAGACATCCTTAGAATTAAGAAATTCATACCACACATCCATTATAAGTGTAACATTAAACACATTAAACCCTAGTTTTATTCTCCATTGTTTCTCACTCAACTTTTCAAAGTTCGCATCTATCAAAACCTTTCATCTTTGAAATCTATTGTCACCCAAACCTCTCATTAGTTTAGTATTTGAGTTCTTCATGATCGTTATGGAAGATTTGAAAATGAAAATTCAGATTTTTAGAAGAACATTGTTCACGACAAAACTCACAATAAAAATGTAAGGCTGTGTTTGGACAACCTTCTGAAACATGATTCCACCCCCTCCCCTGAACCTTCTGTTTGGATAGAGAGTTCAAAAATTAATTCCACCACAGTTTTCAAAACACACTTCTGTTTTACGTTTGGCAACAGTTTGCAAGCCAAAACTCTCACATGTTCGTACATACGCTCAAATTTGTCTTCTTCATTCTGAAAGTTCACGTGCCAAAGAAGAGCAAAGTTGATGCTTTACAGGTGAACTGCATCTTTGAAATTACTTCCTCCTCTCTTTGAACGAATCTCTAACATTTAAATCCAAACAATGCCTGCGAACCGACTCTCCCCCACCCATAAATTGGCATCGACTAGCTCCCACAAATCAAGTGACAGTCAGTCTGTGTGTTGTGGTCAATTCACCCTTCGAGCAACAAAACAACGACGATGAAGAGGTGTAGTGTTCATAAATTTATGTATAGAAATATATATGGGTTCTGCAACTAATTGACTCTGTGCTTACTTTCGAGATGTGTCTGTTGTAGGTCAAAGTTGTGAAGCCTTTTCTCAAATCAAAGGGCGTCCGAAGCAACGCAGATCAATTAGCTGTACTCACTTCGTTACCGGTGACAATTATTCAACTCCTGCTCCTGTGGTATGTATGTCCTTCAATCGATCTATTGTGGAATAGTTGAGAAGTGTAATAGGTTAGCTCTGATCTGGGCAAAAATTGGCTGAGCCGGTCGACCGGTCGACCACCACCTGTTTTCCTTCAGCTGCTTCTTGTTTTGCTTTTGGTTTCTTCTTCTGCTCTTCTGCTTTCTTATAAGAATGTTTAAATTTCAATTTCTCAGCACTCTTGAAGTTTTGTTGTCATTAATCTTCAATTATTATATTTAAATTTCTATTTCCTAGCACAATTTTGTTGTGATTAATCTTTATTTATCATATCTCATATGATTTTCTTGCCTTTTTAGTGGTGATAAGGTTCAGTGGAAATAAATGATATTTTAAGAGTTATGGAGAAGTTGCAGAAGGTGTTCTAGTTTTCAATTTCTTGCCTAGGCTTAGTTTAATATAAATTTTGTGTTAGATGGATACCAACAATTCAGATGATAATCAAGACACAAAAATGTGGAGCTCTGGAATTGAGTTACGACTTATTAACATGTTAAGAGACAAGATGCGAAAAAACCAATCAAAAGACCGTAGTACCATCTGGACACCGAGGCATTGGACCCATTGCAAAATACGTATGGGTTCTGATACATACCAAAACAGGTCAGAAAAAATATCAGTGACTCAAAGATGATTACTTAACTTTCAAGCGGCTTCAGGCACAGACTGGTCTTGGATGGGATCCGATTGTAGGCGTGGTTATTGCACCTGATGAATTTTGGGATAAGGTATCATATTAACCTATTCCCTATTCCTTACATTTATTTTTAAAATGTTGTCACACGTACCCTACGCTTGTGTTCATATTTTCTAATTGAAGATAGGCATCAAAAAATGTAAAGAAATTCAGGACTAAAGGATTTGAGTATTTCCATGGAATGGCCGACATTGTTGAACATTACTGTGCGACAGGGGCCTTGGCTCGTGCATCCACAAAGGGTGGCCCTGACTCTGATGAAGAGGACGATACGCTTAACAAATTTTGGTCGCTTGGAGCTAGAGGTAGCAATGCGGTTGATGCCATTCCTATTGATTTGTGTGGAGATTAGTACATGGAAACAGGTAAGGGCAAAAGTAAGAGGAGGGCCCATAGCCAGAGTAATAGTGGTCATTCTAAAAAGTCTCGGTCAAGTGGCTTTGATGATGTTTGCCCGGCTTTCGCTGCCTATGTATCAGCAAAGACAAAACAGTCCCATGCACGATCAATAGACACGGAGGCTGTAAGCGCAGGTGGTGATGACTATTCCCTTGACGCATGTCAAGATGCCCTGCTTCAACTAGGAGACGTACCACTAGTGCAGTATGTTAAGACATTGACACTATTCAAAGATAAGGATTGGCAAAGGTGTGAACTGTGAAGCTGTGTCTTTAGTGGGGTTTGTAGTTTTTTCAATGGTTGTGAAACATGCTTTTATGATTAGTCTCTTTTTTTTTTTTCTTTTTTTTTTTTTTCATTCATGTCTTCTAATGTTTTTTCTTCCTTTTTTAATTCATGTTTATGTTTTCTACTTCTGTTATCCTCTTTTCAAGAGAAAAACATTGCATCTAATGACTCATGTCCCATTTTTTTCTATCCAGTTTCTATTTATACCTATCCGGTTTTTTCAATGTTTTTTACTTCTGTCCCATTTATTTCCCATTCAAGTTTCTACCTATCTTGTTTTCTGTATCAGCATGTTAAAACAAGAGGAACAAATGTTAACATGTATACATTGAATGTATATTTCAATTAAAATCAATGCTTAAATGACTAAGGCCAACTAATTAATTATAGAGGCTAATTTCATATTCATCAATAATGACATTACTTATCCTCTTTGTAATAAGTCAGAATAAATGTGCTTTTATTATTATGTAACCAAAACACAATGTCACATCATACACAAAACAATGCAACAGTAAGCTCATCAAATGAGGATGAGGTTATGGAAGATTTTATGTACTTCTTGGTGATTGCTTCTATGAACACTACAACAAAAAAGGGTTTTTACGATGCGCAATGCACGCCATAAAAACTCTTCTATGACGTGCAGTGCACGTCATATTATGACCAGTCATGAAAAGTCATTCACTTTCAACAACATGCTTCGTACGCCGTTAAAAACTATTTAATGGCAGATTTTGTGCGTCGTTGTTACTTTTTCAACGACATGCTTCATATGCTATTAAAAACTATTTAACGGCAGATTTTGTACGTCGTTGTTACTTTTTCTACGACATGCTATAGTACGCCGTCAAAAACTATTTAACGGCAGATTTTGTGCGTCGTTGTTACTTATTCTACGACTACTTTTGCACGCCATTAATTGGTGAGACAAATAACGACGCTAATTGCGCGTCGTAAAATATGTAATACAACGACTTATTATGCCTACCGTAGAATATGCAATTTTTTTATTTTTAAATTCAACAGGTTCTATTTGACCAATTTTGTACAATTTAACAAATATTACAAACAAGTATCACAAAACATCAATCAACCACCAAAATATTGTTTGAAACATCAAAAAGAAACTATGTCCATAAATTATAAGCATTCAACAATTGTCTATACATTCCAAACATTCGAAAACTATATCCTTAAGTTCTAAACTGTACAAAAAGTTTAAACCACAATAGCAATCAGTACATCTACACAAATGTTCTGAAAGGAATATTTACTTCAAAGCTGCTTCATGACACTGCTCTACAACATCATCAAAGATGCAAATTGCTATCCTTCTCTCCTCAGCTGTTTTATCCTTCCCCTGCAATTGAGACGAGTAGGCAAGTAATGAAGCACGATGTAATAGAGCTGCTCGCACAAAATTCAACATTAACAGAATGATGAATAGAAGAGTTACAAAAGACTATCATGTGGGTACACAATACAACAAACCAATGAGCATCAATTATCAAAGCTCAATTAAACACAAAAGATACATAAAACATGAATGGGTAGCTTGAAGCAGAACTTACCAACATAGGCGTAAGATATGATGAAAGCTCATCAAATAAGGGCAAGAAAGAGGCCTTAAATGTTTTTATCAAAGTTCCCAAGATTTCACCTACCTGAATCAGGAAATCCATTTGTGAGGCAAAAAATGAAATTAAATTTTATTAGAACCATATAATAAAAAGATGAACATGTGATCCATGACACTAAAAAATGATTAGTGGAAGACAAACTTGATCAAATAAAACTTCTTCCACTTGCTCATTTTCCTCTCTTAGTATTTCCCCCTCCTCAGCATCGAAGTCTTTAGCTTCGATGAAAATCAGCAGCAAGTTTTAATAGTGAAAACTAGCCAAGCTGAGTCAAGACAAGTCAACCAAAGACTATTTATTTAGCTCTTATCCAAATGAACTTTTGATGAATAAAAGGTAGTACAGCCATGGGGACTTTATTTTGGGTTTTCAAAATCTCTTCATCCCTACCCTCATGAAATTATTAATTTGTTAAAGGTCTAAACTTCAGGTTCCAGAATTGTGAAGTTGTATACAACGTGTCACCAATTTTATAGATTTAATCAAATTTTCAGAACAAGAATCCATTAATTAACAGAGCCATATTCATATTGAATTCATAGTTATCCATTGGATTACCAGATTGTGGTAAGAACTCTTTACTTATGGTCTGGATCATTGCTGATTCATTCAACTTCAACCTAGTACAATTCCAACCCCCAAAGTATACAAATGTATTGTGGAAATTACATATCAATGATATCATTATTATCTAATAATATGGACCAACATTCAGAATCTGTTACCAAGCATAAGCGTTATGAGTGTCATTCTTCACAAATGAATTGCATTGAATTACAAAATCATTTGCTATTAAAAAAAGATAAAAATAAGAGTCTATGATCCAAATGTAAAATGAAAACCATTTCATTAGATTTGACACAGAAAATGATCTCAAAGATATAACAGTATGGGATCTATATGTTATCCATTTATAGCAGATAAATTATTTGAAATAACCACAGTATAAAAATGGAAAACCTGTATGCATTCATTCAATGCATCCAACATGCTTGCACATATTTCTGTATCAGGCTCCTGCAATATGATGCCCATTAAAAAACTTTAGTTCTCAAATCAAAAGCATAATATAGTGACAAGAATTATGTCACCACATAGCATAATTATTTAACAACAAACTACACCTTATGCAAAGCTTCCACCAAAAGCTGGAACAATGTAGTCAGATATCTGCTTAATATAAGACCCATTACGACCTTGAGCAATCCCCTTCTCTACAACTAATTTTGCTGAACGCAATAGCTCCGGCATGGCTTGAGAAATAATAGTTCACCTCAAGATATTCAGTACACCAACAATAATGGAAAACAAAAAAAAAATGGGAAACTATGACTCGAGTGTATACCAATTTACAATTGTACATTCCTCCTCTAGATGGGGCATCATGACTTGCAGTATCATTTATCTTTGGCTTTCACCCATTTATGTTGCTTTATTGATGCCTTGATGTCACATAATTCCACCTAATTAGGTAATTGAGTCTCCAGCTGTAACTTGCAGGGAAAATTCAATTCCAGCTACTGCCCATTTTTCAGTCATAATATCTAAACATCTTATTTAGAATTAGAAGCCTATAAATTTTAGATTGCTTATAGTTATATATCCCTCTTTTTTTTCTAATTTAAAAAAAAAATGGAATTGTCAAAAGGAAGTTGATTAAGAATTATACAACTACTCAATCATGTTCAGTATTTCAAGATTGAAAATTGAAATAAATAGCTACTATAAATGAAGGGCAATTGTTCCTTGTAGCTAGTTAATAATATTTCAAAATTTTCACTTATTGGACAAGTGTATCTATTTCTATTCAGATGCATTTTCCATCCACATTATGTGCATCATTATCTCAACAACTAGCTTCAGATAATAATAATTCTTCCACAGTATTTTTTGTATTAATTAGTATTTTGTTTTAATTTCTCTACATATCAATCACCATCATTTAAAGCAATCCCTATTGCTAGCATATTTCTTCTTTCCCACTTTATACACCCATACCAGTTGCAACCATCACAAGAAAGTGAAATAAACCACAAAATTCATTTTGTCAGATTGACTGTAAAATTAGTGTCTTATAACAGGTAAGATTCTAATAAACTTTCTCCCAAAAATTCCTTTCCCAACTACTCTCTAATGAGTAGAATTGTAACTATATATCCAAGTTTTGTTAAAAAAAAAGTCACCCATTAATGCATTAGTTGCCACAGAGTTCTATACTTCAATATTACCAATAGCTAGATTGTTAAATCAGTACCAAACCTCCATATTTTTTCAACCAAACCACTTCAGCTTTCTTCATCATTATAACATACTATCTCGAACAGGATTTGACATTTCAAATAAATCTCCAATAGGGGTCAGAAACATATCTTCCTCGCACTCAATTAATCATGTTCTTTACCCATCCAGATCAAATATAATCATTAGAGCACTACATAAAGAACAACAATCTGTCCTTTCAATTACATTTTGTAGTAGAAATGTTCTATTTATTATATACAATTCACGACAACCAATACAGTAATCTGAGAATGAAAAACACATAAAAGTAGCTACATAAACAAAGTATCACCAATCAATCAATGAAGCCATATATATTTATATATATATATATATATTCAATTGAGAATGAATGGTAAATAAATTGACATGTGATTCAGACAAACCAGTAGGTGCGCTCACAACCTTTTACAAGAGTAATTTCTTGAAGAACTATCTTATTCAAACAGATGGCACAAATTCCATGATGATTTTCACAAGCCACTTGTTTACCCTCCCTTATACTCTGCATTTCCTTCTGAAAATCACCATCATATTCCAATTAACAAATCCAATCAAATACACTAACCCCTCACGCTCAGTTTGGTTGCTACCAACATGAATCAACAATAAATTAAACACAAAAATCCTATCATTTCTCCATAAACTCAACTAAACTGAACCAACCTGGGTATTCGGCCCATGTTTTTTCAAAAACCCATTTTTAGTAAACCATAAGAACCACGAGATTCAAAGATATCTTTTTCATTGTCCATTTTCTAATTTTTTTCCCCCCTCAATTTTCTCAAGTACCAAACAAGATAGGCTCCAGACTTTTGGGAACCCCCAAGGAATTAATACATAGGGAAACATGAAATCGACATACCTGTTCTTGGATCGATTGGTCATTGGCTCGTTGGTCGTTGCTGAATCTTGGATCTATTGGTCGTTGGTTCGATGGTTGTAGCAGCGGAGGAAGAGCCCTCACATCTCATATCGTCATCGTCCGAGAATGGCACGAAGATGGTAAAGACGATGGTGGTGGTGGTGGTGGTGTGCGGTGGATGTGAGGGTGAAGAGGTGGCAGCCATGGAAGAGGAGTAAAGGCGCGGGGAGATTGTCATTGATCTAGTAAGGAAAAGAGAAGATGAGGAGAGAAAAAAATGTAGAGAGAAGTAAGCCGTCGGAAGCAAATCGATGTCCTGAAGCAACAGGCCGAGAAGAGAGAGAGAGAGAGGTCGGTAACGGAGGTGATGGCGGCAGCCCAACAGTCATAGTGGCAGTGGCAGTGGCGTCAGAGGCAGAGGGGAGAGAGAGGAAGTGTAACCGTGTATGGGTTTGAAGAGTTGGGGTTTTCTTTTTGATGATGATGAGTAGGAGGTTAGGGTTTTGGGATTGAAGAGTTGGAGTTTTTGATTTTGATTTTTTTTTTTTTTTTGGCGCTCAAAAGTTTTATTTTGGCGCCTATTTTTATTTTGGTCATACTATTCACGATAGAAATTGCATGTCATAAAAAGTAAAATATTTTTAATGGCTTGTATATATGCGTCGTGGAAAGTGTACATTTTAACGGCTGAGTTTTTGTGCATCGTAAAAAGTGTAATATTTTTAACGGCTGGTGTACGTGTGCCGTACATAGTTAATGTATTAACGGCATGCCAAATGCACGTCGTAGAAAGTTTTATTATTTACAGCTAATATTGCAATCGTAAAAAAATCATCATTATTAGCATTCACGGCCTACGCAATAGACACGTCGTGGTTGAGGAATTATTTACGACATGCAAAAAAAGTAAGTCGTAAAAGTGAGAAACCACGGCTTGCATTTACTATATGTCGTTAATGTGGAGCCAGAAAAACTCAGTTTTGTTGTAGTGGAATGAACATATCAATGCGTCAACCACAAGACGATCGCAGCAAACTTGTTCATTCAAAGGTGATGATTACATCTTCAGTTTATTAAGTGGGCACCCTGAAACAATGATGGACATCATGCGAATGGATGCCCCAACCTTCATTTCATTGAAAGACGGCTTACTTCAAAATGGCCTTGTCAATATTGAAAAGATGCATATCAGCGTGGAGGTATCACTTGCCATTTTCTTATATACATGCGCACAAAATGATTGACAAAGGCTACTGACTGATAGATTTCAGCACTCCACTGAAACGATTTGTAAGCACGTTAAAATCATTATGCGGGCCCTATGTAAGCTTGCATCAACGGTTATCAAACCACAGAACCAATCAAAAATACAGGCAAAATTTTCAATGATAAGAGATTTTACCCTTGGTTCAAAGTATGACTAAATTTTCGACCTGCAAATTTGCAATACCGGTAACAAATAAATTTGATTGTTATTTTTCCAAAGTCAAATCTATGTTTGAGACGCGTGACGGATAACTTCTAATATGATGTAGGATTGTGTCGGTGCTATCAATGGCACATTGGTGGACGCGTGGTCCCTACCTCAAGACAGAACACATTTCGTGGTCACAAAGCCACAGTAGCACAAAATGTACTCACAGCTTGTGACTTCGACATGCTATTCACATTTATCAATTCTAGATGGGAAGGTAGCACCTACGACAATGCAATTTTAGTTGACTCACTTACAAGAGCTGATGTATATTTCACATACCCACCCCATGGTCAGTGTTACAAAATAAGATACTATACTTTGTTTGTACGATTTTTGTGTTCACATGTAGGCAAGTATTATTTAGTGGATGCCGGGTTCACCAACATGCCAGGATTTCTTGCCCCATTTCGTTCATAATGCTATCACTTGCAAGAGTTCCATGGTTGTCATTATTCTGGACCCAAGGAATTGTTTAACCACCGACATTCATCATTATGGAATGTCATAGAAAGAACATTTGGGGTACTGAAGAAACTCTTTCTAATATTGCGGTTCATGCCTAATTACAAGTCAACATGACAAGGACCTCCCGTCATTGCATATTGTGTAGTGCACATTTGGATCCGTTTGCATGTAGCTATGGACCCATTCTTCATGGAAATCGATAATGAAATAGCGGCTGAAACAGCTGCAGACAGGTTTGATGGAGGCCGAGCTGAGTATATGGACCTGTCACAACATGGGTTGACGTACCAATCAAATTTGAGGGACGCAATTGCCAATGCTATGTGGATAAATCATGTTGGTCATAAGTAGATGTGTGATGTCAACAAATAATGTGAAGAATTGTTTGTTATGAGTTGTATGTATATATTATTTATGTTATTTGTAATGTGTGAACTGCAATTGATCAAATGTGTCGCCAACCAAATTTTGTAATGTGTTTTTTTGACAAATACTTCTCCATTTTTTAAGAGTTCCTAATGCAAAATTGACTAAAATTGGAGATGCCTAAATCATTTATCATTGTAAACATTAAATTCATTTACAATAAAAAAATTGTGAATTTTTTTGATTAATTTTGACATTTTCAGTAAATTATTTGGATGTTTTAAAAAACAAAAACTTTTTGAATTCATTTAGCCCGATAGGAAAAAAATATCTAGGGTAAATTACACTTTGCACCCCTGCACTTTACACAAAATCTCACTTTAGTCCCTACATATCAAATTGTGACACTTAACCCCTTGCACTTTTGGTCAAGTGTCACATTGGCCCTTCTATTAATAGTGAGGTAAACAAAAGTTATCCTTTTGGGAGTTAAGTGTCACAATTTTGATGTGTAGGGACTAAAGTGGGATTTTGTATAAAGTGTAGAAGTGCAAAGTATAATTTATCCTCACATGTTTTTCATGTGACTAACCTCTGTTAATAATGAGGCTAACAGAAGAGCCAAAGTGACACTTGACCAAAAGTGCAGAGCGTTAAGTGTCACAATTTGATGTATAGGGGCCAAAGTGTGATTTGATGTAAAGTGCAGGGGTGCAAAGTGTAATTTACCCAAATATCTAACATAAACTACTAATGGGTTTAATAGTTAAAATTAATTCAAACTAAATTTCATTGAAAATAAATTTTTATAAAATTATAGTTAAAAATAATTTTTTGTAAGGATTTTTTGCATATGTCGTTAAATATTAACAATTAGTAACTTTTTTTTGTCACAATTTTTATAAATTGTCATTCAGACTTACAACTATAGACATATTTTTGTATAATGAAATATTTAAACTATCGCTAAAAGTTAAACATGTGAAATACATTTTTGTTATGAACAAATAAAATAACGAGAATTACATATAAAAAAAAAATGAATGAAAACAAAATTTCAAATGTAATGCAAAATTATTTGTTTAATTGTACATAGAATTTTATGTTTATTGATTCAAAACCAATTCAACAAACCTTTTAAATACATACAATTTCGTCAACATTAAATTCAAAATATCAGATACAGAAAAAATATTTATTATATGAAAAAAAAGTGATAAAAATGGGACCCAAAAAATTGTTATGCGTTTGTTAATTTAGTGAGTGAATAGTACGTGAATAGTGATACAATTGATATGTTATGGTGTGTGTTAAGATATGTGTTAAAAATATATATATATATATGTAAATAATAAATAAAATATACAATAAGTTAAAAGTGCAGTGGGCCCACCCCACTGTACTGTCTCAGTTTCACTCTCTCTCTCTCTCTCTCTCTTTCTCTTTTCTCTCTCTCGGCTGGCCATACCCCATTCCCATGTGACACTAATGTGTTGAATCTGACACAACTTAGCAACAAACTATTTACATCGCAGTGCCAACACTAATTTGACTTATATTTTGAATTTAAAAAAAAAAACAATTTTTGAATTAAAAATATTTAATAAACAAACATTTGTATTTAATGGGTTACAGAGTTTTAAAAAAAAATAAAAAATTATATGTGGGTTATAGAATTTGTTAAAAAAATATAGAATTTGTTTTTTAGTATGTACTATTCATGTGTTCTTCATATTTAATATAAACAAATTGTGACTTAAAATATTTGATAAAAACACATTTCTATGTCGGTAACACAATTGGATAAAAAAAAAAAAAACATTCGTACGTGGATTACAAAAGTTTAAAAAAAAAATACAGAATTTGGTTAATAGTATGCACTATTTCTGTGTTATTCATAATATAACAAACATTTTTAACACATCTATTATGGATGCATATGCAAGCTTTGACCCCACAGGAAATTGTATATAATGAGGTCAAACTTTATTAATTACAAATAAAATAAAAGGTGCTTACATCCATGATAAAAATAATTTAGCCAGGAGACTATACAAATACATCAGTAAAAAAGGTAATTAGTTAGTAAATAAAAAAACGTAGTACAACAAACACAATAATTAAAAAAAACAGTAAGTACGAGTACATCTTCAAAACAACAAAATATCACAAATTGAGAAACTCATCTAAGCGCTCATCCAAACACGTCAAACGTCATTGTCAGGTGGTGGTGGAGGTGGAGGTGGAGGGAAGTAGTGATGTTGACTGACTCGATAGTCAATTTGATCTAAGCGATTGCTTGTCACTTCATGACATGTTTTAGTGTCCACACGAAACTCACCAAATTGTTGAATTAGTGAGTTCTGAGCTGCGGCAAATACATCAAACTAATTACCCAATATATTGAACTGATTTCCATTTGTTGTTCCCATTGAACGCGCTGATTGTGTCGTTCTTATTCAATCACCAAATAATTAGTCCAGTATTGAGGTTGTTCATTTTGTGGCATGGCATTGTCATTGGGGTCTTCGGGAGCATCATCTATTGGTGTATTTGCAACATTCAGAGATCCCAATAAGTTTTCAGTGCCACTAGCTCGGGTAAGTGTGTACTCTGAAATCGGTGAAGTGATTTTTTTCTCCGCTTCACTTACAAGTCAAACATGAAAACTTTGAAAATTTTGGTTAGCAGAGCTTCAAAAACTAGTGACGGCCACTAATACTACCAAAATTTGCAACCACCATTTCCTTCAGTAATATGTACCATAAATCCAATATATGTCCAACTTCAAAACCATATAACAAATAAGTATTATAAATTGGAACAGCATCAAAATGTATGAAGGTGGGGTTTCAAATGTCTTGCTTGTAAATTACTGTCGGTAAATTGCCTATCACAAATTGTAGTATAAACTTCATTTATATCACCAACAATGTTAATCAAGTCAAACTCACTCTGAAAATGGATTTGCATATCCCCTGGTTGAACTCTAATAATTTGTGCCAAAGTTTGACTGTTCAATGTGATTATTTTACCTTTAACATAAGATGTAAGACTATTGTCTCCAACTTCTCCCTCAGTAGGTCTCAAGCGAACATAAAATAAATACACAAGACATGAATATACCTTTTGTGGTAAATTGATTAGAGGTAGCCACCCTATCGTCTCAAGTTTGTCAATCAACAGAGGATCATATTGAGAAGGAAGATTTACCCTTCTCCCGGTAACAATTGGTCGGTTGCAAAAATGTTAAAAAGCTTGTTCATGATTGTATATGAGAAAATCAATAGTTGGATAAGCCTGTTGTTGTTGTTGTTGGCATGGTGGAGGGTTAGAGGTTTCACCATGTTCTGGTCTGGCTCTTTTTGTTCTCGACATGACTTATGAAGGTAAGTAAAAGGACAGCAAAATGTACGAAAGGTTTCGGCCGCTACTGTGAGGAAATGGTGTGCAAAAGGTAAGCAACAGGATAGCCAACGTGAGCCTCGGGTTGAGCCTTGTTGGAAGCTAGTAACAGGCACATCCGGTTGACCGACTGGATGACCCCCCGTTTGACCGCCCAGTCAACCGGTTCAGTGAAGATTTCGGCTGCTGCTTGTGTAGCTCTGAAATTGTGAAGCTTTGGTGTTGTGAACTTCTGATCAAAGCTCTTCCTCTCTTTTTTTACATGGATATGAGTAGTAAATATAAAGACTGAATTTGTGAAATTAATTATAGAATGTGGTGGACTGAATTTGAATTCGAGTGTTGTTGTGAAGCTAAAATTGATGAAAGCACTTACTCTCTTGTCTTGTTTTGCACGATCAAGATTTGTAAATATATAGACTGAATTTGTGAAATTAATTGAGGTAGGTGGTGGAGGAGGTAGTTGTATGTTTCAGGTTAGTGGTGGTTGTATTGATACTATTTGAATAATGAAGGTAAATGAAGATGGTGAAGAAGTTGCTGAAAATTGTGAAGTAATGAAGTTGTTGGATGTGCTCACTGATATAAAGGCCATGTTTGGGAAGGCAGGCTTAGTCAAACAAATGGCCAAAAAGATCTGTAGCTAAGTTTTTTTTTTTTTTTTTTTTTTTCCTTCTTCTTCTTCTTTTTTTCTGTTCTTTTATTAGAAACTGACCAACTGAGGTTTTGCAGAAGAGTCATGGCTCTGTAGAACCTATGTGAAATTATGATTTTGCCCTTTTATTTTTTAACTAACAAACCAACTTAGCATTCCAAAACACAGAGGCAATTTAGTCATTTCAATACCAAACACATCAATCAACAGGCACAATAATATAGATGCGCACGATATAGAAGTTCACAGGTGAGGCATAATGTCACAACCCAAACTCGCCCCTATAAGTTTAGCGTCATGACCGGCCAGTAATCATAGATTACCTACAGCCTCCATACAAATAAACAAATAATATAAAGTACGGGGCTTAGCGGAAGTCTAAAATGTTATAAAATTCATCCATTGAGCCGTGCATATATGAGGAGAGCAAATATGTTAAGTAAGATTTTGTTTCAAGTTACACCCAACATAAGTACAAATTCATATCTTACAAAAACACTACCCCAACTATGTACAAAATACAAAACCATTAAAACCACACAAAAGGAGTTCGACAAGCATGGCTCCGCCCAAGCCTGATTACTTCACTTAGAAGCTCCACAAAAGGCTGACCTGGGTAAACTTGAGGCTATCTAACTCTAATGTTCAGTTTGCCCACCTACAATTACATATATAAATAAATAGTGAGCTAGAGCCAATGAGTAATAACAGAATAAAGAGGTTAAATGAATGAAGTTCGACAATAGTACAAAAACGTGTCTTACAATTTTGAAATGAATCTTAAATCATTTTCAAAGGAAGATATTCACCACATTAGATCAAATTCATAACAAGACATTTTGATTAGCAATAATAGCATCTCTTTGCAGTGACAAAAGCCATTCATAACATTATATGTGGTACATCCATGAAGTGACAAATATTATTCCAATGATAACGTATCATACTAGCCATGGTATTGTTAACCCCAGGCAAAGGCCTAGCCATGGTATTATTACCTCCAGGCAATGGCCTAGCCATGGTATTGTTACCCCCAGGCAATGGCCTATATTCAATGGATGCCACAATATCGTTTCAAAATAAAACTCCATTCATTAGAGGACATAACATTTCAATAAGCCATGCTATCAATTATCAAATCATTTTAAGAATTCATTCAATCAATCACATATCCATTTTGATAGCAATAACATTTTCGAAAGTAAAGATAATTTGAACATATCTTTATAAGGTTATTACGCACAGTGGTTTGCGGTGACACTAAGCCTCGAACGTTCACCTAAACGAAGCACATAACAAAGTACAAATGAAACTCCATTTCATTTTAATTCAATCTTCTTTATGCGGTTCTAACTTATTGTATGATTATCGGAGTCCAAATGGTGCCTAAGAATGCTTGGAGTGGCATGAAGATGCAAATATGCACTTAAAAGAGTTAGTAAAATTTTGCTAAAAACAGGGTCTTCGCTCGAGCTCAACTTCCTACGCTCGAGCGTAACTTCTGTCACTCGAGTGATCTGTAAAAGTACTAGATACATGAAATTTCAACTCAGTGGTCGCTCGAGCGGGAGATTAAGAAAAAAGGGTCCTCGCTTGAGCGCCACTTTGGTCGCTCGAGCGGACTGTAAAATTTCAGAAACTTCTGGGAGCCCGAATTCCACGCTCGATCGTGGACTCCCTCACTCGAGCGGACAACACGAATTCTAGAATTTCTAGAACTGTTTTTGAAGTTCAAACATGGTACTCAAAGCTTCAAATCTTGTGTTTTTGGTATAAAAACATGGAGAGTCACTATATAACATGAAAACGCTTCCAATTTGAACCCATTTATTCAAAATCATGGTAATTTCCCAACTAATGACTCCAACCTCGATTTATAAAATAAGTTTAACTCAATTTGAGTGTATATTTCTCCAAACACATGTTCAAAATATGATCAAGTGACATGAGAAGCATGAAAACATGAAGGATTCTCCAAAATGAGGTATAATTGTGCCATGCATGTATGAATTTCATGGAGCTTAACTCAAAATATGCATGCATGTAAGCAATTCAACTCCATTCTTCCATTTTTATGATATTCATAGCTTGTTTTCTTCAATAACATGCCAATGAGTTCAAAAATGAGAGGAATTCAACTACTATATGCCATAATTACATGAATTAGTGATGAATGCCATACCTAGTGTTGAATTCAAGTATATTATGGCTCCAATCTTTGAATCTTCCACTAATTCTCTACAATTCTCCTCTTTCTCTCTCTAAATGTTGAACTCTCCTCTCCTCTCTCTCAATTCTCAACTGAGTGTGTATATAAAATGGGCTCATAAGCTTAATTTGGGTCTTATATAGGATGTGATTAAGTTATCCTAATCAAATATGGTTAGGATTAATTAACTAGGCTTAATTCTAACTAATTCAATCAGTTTATTCTAATTATTTTGATCCAAATCAACCATCAATTAAAGTTTCCATAAAATTCTAAATATTCTAATTAGCCTATTGGGCTAGTCAATTTCGGTTTCTGAAGCTATTTGGGCTCCCAATTTCCGACTCTAAGTTGTTGATTTAAACAGATATTCCATATATCAACAGATAATTATAGAATTAAACATGTAATCACACAATCAAGCACATAATCATGCAACTAAACTCATTTAAATCATATAATGTACTAGTTTGGAGGTCAGGGTCGTCACACATAATAACATAGATGAGTATGGTACAGAGGTTCACGGATTTCCCACGAAAGTGATGAAATTTAACAAATGAAAAAATTTCAATAATATTGAATTATGTACGGTAAATTGTGTAGATATTAATCAAATGATATTTTAATTTTTGTTTGACTCCCAATATATATAATATTCATAAATTTTGTGGCCATTTATTTGAAAATAACAATATAATAACTAGCAAATAATTGGTGACAGTAACTATTAAAAATATAAAAATATTTGAACTGAAAATTATTGGAAAAAACATAATTTGAACCAAATATACAACAATAAGTTTGGTATGATCAGTAATTGAATATTTATTGTGACCTTCAAATTATTTCGTTTATAATATTTTCAATACAAAAAATTTATATTGAAAATTTTTGTTAATAATTAATTTTTTGAGTTGAATTTGAATTTTTTTTTTTGGATATGACTGCTATTTTTTTGTTGACCAATAATTTTTTCAATTGAATTTTAAAAAAAGTTTGGTTAAGAGTTTTTTTTTTTGTTAATAATTAATTTTTTGAATTGAATTTTAAAAAGAGTTTAGTTATGATTGTTGATCAAAAATTTCAATAGAATTTTGAGTTATGTGTTATAGCTTTTTGAATTAAGTTTTAAAAACTCTTTTCAAAACTCATAACCAAACAAATTTTCTTATTTCTCATGTCATATCAAACTTTCAAAACTCAATTCAACACTCTTTTCAAAAATCATAACCAAACAAATTTTCTACAATCAAATCATAACTCCAAAACTCACAAACTCAAAATACAACTCTATTCTCAAATCATATTTCTAAAACTTTACCAAATGTAACCTAAGTTTATGTTTAAAATCACCTCTTTTTTTTTTTCCGATGTGATCCATTCAGTAGACTCACGTCAAACCAAATGACATAGTTCGACGATCAACTTCTAAATATCGTTAAATATCAACAATTAGTTCGAATATATAATTAAAGTTCAATAGACAACTTTCGAACCATTCGCAATATTTCGGAAACTTGTCTAAAATAAAATAAAAAAACCAACATCATAAGTTATCTAAATTCAGAAATTTCTCTAGAATTAAAAAAAATAAAAAGTCAGCATCATATATAAGTACCTTCTCAAGTTCAGGTTCAAACAAATGAAAATGGTTAGGCAAATTTCTTTTTTTTTCATGTTTGAATTGTTCTTATTGAAATTCAAAGAAAATCACATTTTTAGATTATGTTGTTCATAGAGATATCATTACAACAAATAAGAGTTTTAGAAACCAAATATTTTGGTCTCTAAAAGTGAAAATTTTATTGCAAAAGGCACTCAGGGACAAATTTCTATTGTCATAAGGATAGTCATTAAAAGATCATCCTGAAAAATTCAAAACAAAGCTTTTAACAACAAAATTTTGAAAATGTCACTAATAAATAGACTTTTAGGGATAAAATAATTTGGTCTCAAAATTGTTTATTTTTTTAGACAAAAAATTTGGTCCCAAAAGGATAATAATTTATCACTAATATCTAATTTTTGTTGCTAAAAATATAATAACGGCACTTTTCGCAACAAAAATATTTGGTCCCTAAAAAATAATTTTGTTCCTAAATTTTAGTCTCTAAAACCTTAATTGTTTGTAGTGTATGGGGGTGTTTGGGAAGGAAGTTTTTTGGTTTTTTTTTTCACTAAAAGAGAAATTGGTTACAAAATAAAATAAAAAAAAACAAATCCAAACAAAATATCATATCAAACCCCATAATCATTTCACTTTTTCTATTACAAACATCACATCCAACCACAAAAAAACCCAACTATCTTCCCAAACACAAAAAAAAAATTCTCCAATAATATCGTACAACTGAAAAAACCTACAAAAAAACTTACTTCCCAAGCACCCAGTATGTTGAGACTATTTGTGTAAAAAAATATATATATCTCATCACTTCAAGTTCATGGATGGAATTTGATAGATTTTTAGTAAATTTTTGTTAGAATTTGATGAATGTTGAGTGACTAAATGATTGAAAATGGTAAATAGAATCATCATGTCATCAACCACATTTTGCTGCTCTCTTCAACATGATTTTTCTTAGTTGAATTCTGTTAACTAATTTGGAAACATTCACTTAGGATCAAGATGAAGATTGATTCTTCATCTGCCTTTGAAAAAGCAAAAAAAGTCCATACTCATCAAAAGAAGAACCAACATCTTCTGACTAAAAATTTCACAGGTGCAATATTAAAAAAATAAAAAAAAGTTAGTGCCACACAAGCTTGTTAGTGGGGGTTTTTGGTAGAGCTTATAAACTACTTATTTCAGCTTTTAACTTAATTTAAGCTAAAAGTTTGTGTTTGGTTCCGCTTAACTTCATCAACTTGTAGCTTAAATGAAGCTAATTTTCCACTTTTTTGAAAAGTTGGTGAGGGGGTGCTTATCTACTTAGCTTAAGCGCACAGCTGGTATTGGGGAGAGAAAATGACTTAAATACCCCTTACAATTTCAAATTATTACATGTGTGCCATGTATATAAACCAAAACACTCTCATTTTTGCCTCTTCCATGAATTTGTCTGGCGATTTCTAGCGACTTCGGGCGATTTCTGGTGAACCAGAGATCTCTCTATCGCACGAGCATGAACCATCGATCTCTCTATTCTCACTGCTACATCCATGGCGCTATACCTAGGGTTTTTCACCGTCGATCTCAGGCGTGTATCAATTTTAATTTATAATGAAAAAATGTATCAATTTCAAATGTAAATAATTTTATAATGAAATAATTTTATCAAAGGTATCAATTTTAATGACAATTGATACATTAATCAAATGTATCAATTTCAGCTTAAATGTATCAATTTTATCAAATGTATTAATTGATAGTAATTAATACTAATTGTAATGACAATTGTTATATTATTAATTGTAATGAAAAAAAAAAATTAATGAAAAAATGAAAAAAATTATACTACTTGATACAATTAATAATTTTAGTATTAATTGATGGTAATTAAGCCATTAATTGACACCTAATTCATTTATAATGACAAAATGAAAAAAATTATACTAATTGATACAATTAATAATTTTAGTATTAATTGATGGTAATTAAGCCATTAATTGACACCTAATTCATTTATAATGAAAAAATGAAAAAAATTATACTAATGGATACTATTAATAATGTTAGTATTAATTGATGTTAATTAAGCCATTAATTGCCAACTAATTAATTTATAATGAAAAAATGAAATAATTTTATACTAATTGATACTATTAATAATTTTAGTATTAATTGATGGTAATTAAGCCATTAATTGACACTAATTAATTTATAATGAAAAAAATTATACTAATTGATACTATTATTAATTTTAGTATTAATTGATGGTAATTAAGCCATTAATTGACTCCTAATTCATTTATAATGAAAAATGAAATAATTATATTGATACTATTATTAATTGATGGTAATTAAGTATTAATTAAGCCACTAATTACATGAAAAATGAAATAATTAAGTATTAATTAAGCCATTGATAGTATTAATTATATTGATGGTAATTAAGCCATTAATTGATACTATTATTAATTTCAATATTAATTGACTAATTATATTAACTTTTGTAATACTAATTATATTAACTTTTATTAATGAAATAATTTTTTTAAAATTAAAACTGAAAAAAATGACAAAATAATCATTTTTATATCATATAAGGGCAAAAAGGACAATTACACAGTAAAAAATTATTTTACAGCTTATTAACCAAACACTACTCTGCTGCTTGAATCTATAATCTCACAACGACACCAAACAAGTTAAAAGCTTATGTTCACAGCTATAAACCATAATCTGTTAAGTTATAATCTATAATCACTTTTTCACAACTCTACCAAACGGGGCCAGTGAATGTATATGCCTATGCTCCTTTTCTGCCTCCCCATATTTTGGAGTAATTGAAGGGAAAGAAAATCACCCACAATGTCAAAAAGAAAAAAAGATTCCACCAACAATAACAAAATAAAATCTAGCAACAATCACAATCACAATAATCACAAATTCAAACAACAATCACAAAAAAGATTCCTCTTAAAGTGAATCAAATTTGTTCTAATTTGTAGGTGTGCTTCCACCATAGCTAAGAAGAATAAACAAGTTATATGCACAAATCTTGTTCTTCCTTACTTCTTGAAACTGTGAACACAGCAAGGCCATTTTATGTTGGCAATTCATTCCCATCACTTCTTCAACCATTAAATAAAAAAGCAATTTCCACGACAATAAAAAATCATCATCCCTTCATTAAACAAAAAAAACCATTACATTTATTATCACTTCAACAAAATGCTAGTGGTCCACCATACATTACATACACATTCTACCTACAAGTCATTTTAGCATTACATACAAATTATACTCATTCTACCCTACATTACATACACTATTTCAAGTAAACTAGAATGACAACTAACACCAACAACACAACAATAAAAGCAAAGGTGTAATTCAATTATCACCAACTCTTTCAATTACCATTGCCAAGTCTCTATATTGTTTCATAGTCTTAACAGTCATGTTTTTGAGTTCCCTATTCAAGCTAATTACTTCTCTAAGAATAGACAAGACATCCATGTGTTCTTCAAGAATATCATTTTCGACCACCTTCAAATTATACTGCATACGTGGAAGGATCCATCACTCAAAGAACTTGCAGCCATTCACAGAATGGGGGCATACAAAATATAAGCAATTTGGATTATCCGTTGACTGAGAAATCTTAACCATAGCTTTGCTGCCACATCGACAATTGTGGTTGTTGAATCTAACTTCATGAATGCCGGCCATACTTACATTTGACATTGACAATGACCTACAAAAAAAATATCGAATAGCAAAAATAATTTATAATATCAAGCAACCTCCAAGCACAATTTGATCCTTAAAGGAAAAGCAAAGACCGCCATGGATTTGAGATTCCTATTCTAGGGGGTTGTTTGGGATATCCTAAATAAGTGCACTTTTTAACTTTTTATAAAATATGGGTTGGGTTTGAAGTGATGTGGTAGAGAGATGATGTGACTTAAATAGGATAGTGACTTTTTGACTTTTTTTGAATATGCCAAACCAAGCCAAGGAAATCACAACAGCCTCTTTGTTACTTAGTTTGGTTTGTGAACAATTTTTTTTTCTTATCTCTCTCTCTCTCTCTCTCTCACAATTAAGAGACTATAAAGTTTCTTCTAATGAGTTTCAAAGGTATTAATTTTTCTCTCATGAATTTTTTTTATAGGTTGCAATCTTATGTTTCTTATTTTAATCGTTTAAATGTAGACTGAAAGTGGAAATTTAGGGCAAAATTCGTTAGTTACTCCACATTTACCAATCTTATTTTTTTCAATGTTTTTGAGCCAATATGATAATCAACAATACATACAAAATTAGGACAAAAATATACCTATGAAATTAGGGTTCTTTGGAGTGATGTGTATCAATCTTATTTTTTCTATTTTTTTTTTTTTGGGGCCAATATAGTAACCAACAATGCATACAAAATTAGGGCAAAATATATGTATAAAATTAGGGTTCTTTGGAGTAATGTGTGTGTGCATGAGACAAAGTTAGAGAGAGAGAGAGAGAGAGAGAGAGAAATGATTACAAGAACTTATAGTTTCGTATTTGGGTCTTAAGGATTTGGGTATGGCCGCCTTCGCCACGGGCAATGTACATGGTGGTGGTCGTTGTCTTCCTCTCCTTTGTTAGTTCCATCTTCCTTCACGGAGTTTGAGTTCGTGAGAAGAGAAAAGAACAACTCTGTTTTGGAGGAAATTTTGAATTAATTTTTTTTTTTTTTTTTGGGGTACTGAAGCAATCTCAACCCATTGTTAAGTGGGTGACGTAGCTCAATTTGGATCTTCCTCCCGAAAAAGCACTAGAGACAACTATTGGAGAGGATTCAAACTCGTTGTGATAGCACCTCCTTTTTATCCAATGGGATGGTCTCTCATTCGTTACCTGTCCAAACATAATAAATTTTAAAAAATTCTATCTACATCTGTCCTTACTATCGAAACTGTTTAAAATGAATAAATTAGATTGAATTGGTTGATTGGATTGTTGGATTCATGGACCCTCCTAATTTTTACTATCACATCTCCTAAAAAATTGTGAAATGGAAAAAAAAATTTTTTGAAGAAATTATGCAAATGGTCCTATAGTTTACATGATTGGTCAATTTGCCTTCACCGTTTTATCATTTGATTTTGTCATTTAATTTAACAGATTGTGTCATATTGGTTCAATAAATAACGACTGTTAAGTTTGGTGAGCAGAAACTCAAACGATGTATTAATTTGGTCCATATAGTTTATACGACATGTCAATTTGGTTTTTATCAAAATCGTGCAAATTAAAATAATAGGGATCAAATTGACATATCGTGTAAACTACAAAGACTAAATTTACATATTATTTGAGCACGTAACAATTTTTTGTCCATCAAAACTAACGTCTGTTGTTTATTGGACCAGTATCAGTTAAATTAAAAGGAAAGGAAAAATCGGACAAATTAAAATAGAATCAAATTAACACAATCACACCCAAAAAAAAAAAAAAAACTTTTGTCGCGTGTAGACGGCAAATGCGAGTGTGCGTCCTCAATCTTCACCAAAATGATAGGAGAGATATTTGATGGTCCTCCATAAAATCCTCTGCTACTCTCTCTCTCTCTCTCTCTCTCTCTCTCTCTCTATTTCCCGCTTGAAAGACCCTCCGAATGTCCAGAGGTTTAGGGTTTCTAATTCATAGTTTTGATCCTCAGTAACCTGTATAATCTCTCTACACTTTTCGATTAACTTATTGGGAAACAATCAGTAACAATCATAGAAATGGCGGCTTTCAGTGCACTCTCGCTATGCCCCTACAATTTCTCGTCGACCAAACCCTAACAAGCGTCTCTTTTTGTGCTTTCTCGCCTCTCCTTCTTCAATAGGTAAACAGTCTTCGAGCTTTTCCTGACAAAGTGGAAAGTTTTATCTTTGAGTTAATGTTCGTTTCTTTTTTCTTTCTGGCATGTTTTTCTGACTAACCAAACAGGGGGTTATAGCTCGTTAATGTACTGGATTATGATGTGAGACGTACTATTTGTGTTGTTTATTGATAGCTAATTAACTGGATGAATGAGATTTTCTATTTCATATGGCTCTCTTTGCAAACAAGTGATTTATGACACGTTTGTAATCAGTAGATTAGGGCACTTAAATCTTCTATTCATACTAAAAAATGTATTTTTGCAAGTTGTTGTAGAGCCTTATAATTGAAATCAGAAATTCATGATTGAAGCTTTGGTTCATTGTAGCATAACTTTAACAAATTATGTTCTGGTTTCATGCTTGCTTGAAGCTAATGCCAGAGTTAAAAATCACTTCATCCTCTGGGTTGTTGCCAAGAAAAAAAGTGGGACAAGAAATGGAAACGAAATCTTTATCTTATGCCTGTTTTTGGGTTTCCAAGAAATGAAAAACTTCAATCTGCCCAAGCTAATTGTTGGACTAGGTTCACTTGACTGGGGTTATATTTTCTAGGTCGTAAGCAATAAAGTTTTTAAGATTTTAGAAGTTTTAAAGCTACAGGACATATTTTAACTTAGGTTTTGTTTGTAGAATACAAAAGATAAGTTTACCCATATCATAAATTGTCTTCTGCAATAAATGTGTTTCTTATTCTTTCGATGTACATTTCTGCCTGTTGCAAACCCTCTTGTTTACTTTTGTTAAAATCCAACCTTATCAATTGTTTTGTTTTGTTGTCTTTGTTATATTTATTTCTGAAATACATGAATGTGATACTGTTGGTCCATTTTAGGTACGCGTGGACCTAAAGTACCCCGCAAAAAATCAGGAAGATTGGAAGGGGCTGGAAAAAGTATGGAAGATTCTGTTCAGCGTAAGATGGAACAGTTTTATGAAGGGTTTGATGGTCCATGTCTCCGTGTCCTTCCAATTGGAGGCCTGGGTGAAATTGGGATGAATTGCATGCTTGTTGGGAATTATGATCGTTATATTTTGATTGATGCTGGTGTTATGTTTCCGGAGTAAGTCTTAACAAACTGGTCTGATTTACATTTGTTTAACAAGTTGTAGCCTGGTGATCATCATGCTTCGTTCCTGTCATCTAAAGGTTTTTGTTTTCTTGGGGTCTTACCAAAGTATATGCTCAATTGTGTAATTTCATCTGTGCTACATCTTTCCCTGCTGCTCTGGATTCTCTGTTGCAAGTAGAGGATCTAATTGTATTAATCAAATTTGCTTCGTAAAATTATTTTTCCAGCGTGGAAAACTCTGGCAGGCATTAACTTTTTCTAAATGATTTTATAATTATTTGTCACCTGAAACCATGTGACAACGCTGCACATCCACATGAGCGAGCATGCAAGGCTAGAGTACATCCAAACAATCTTGTACCACAATAATCAGGGGAATAAAATAAATATTCAACTATAAGGTTCTAAAATTCACCCAAAAAAAAAAAAAAAAAAACTACAATAAATCTTAAACATTTAGAAACCTGCACCAAAACCCCCTTGTATTCCATTAACAAAATTTGTAATCGAAAATAAATTGAAATCAAACTCCTACACTCAGCACTTCCACAAGCAAAACCTTCGCAACTCTACTCCTTTGAATTTGACAAAAACATAATAAAAGAAGGGTGAGCTCAACAATCTAACAAATGACCAACTATCAGTACTAGTTGGATCAAGCATATAGAAAATAGTCGATAAGCAAGGAAATATGGTTTCTAACAATTCGATGAAGAAGCAATTTATTTCCAAGGTAGATACCTAGCTAAAATTAACATAGTGTAATGCCACAATTTATTTGAAAAGGTAAGTAATCCAATAAAAAGTCATTTGTTCAAGACAATGGTTTGATATCCAATAGTACAATAATTCAATAAACAAAACCCAAGTCTTAAAAGACTATGGCCACATTAGTCCGTGACAAGATCCAGAACCACACATAGGCCTTTGGTAAAAGCCCCAATAGAAACTAGTTTTTATGCCAATAAATAATCTCCATTGGCTAGGGGTCCAAATCATAGTTAGACTGGAGTCATGTTTGCAATTCAAACAAGAAATAAAATATTCAATGTCTTTGGAATAACATTTTGATAAAATTTGTTCGAATTGTTTCACAAAATATATCTGATTTATTTGCACAATTCATATTCGATGTTATTTCATAGTTGATCCGTATTTTTCTTTTAAGAACACAAGTGAGTGATGAAATTATATTTTTTTCTTTTTGCAATACACGAAACATATAGGGCTTGTTTGATTTGTTTTTGGGAGAGTTGTTTTTGAAAAAAAAAATTGGGGAGAGAGTTTAGAAATTTTTTTGGTTTGTTTGGTTGTATATTTTTAAAATAGTTTTGGAGTTTGGGATGATTTGATATTTTGTTGTAATTGAGTAAATGTGTGTGAGAGAAAAAGTGATTGATTGATGTGTAAGAGAGTGTGATTTTGGAAATTTTTTGAGAAAAATCACAAAGCAAACAAAATTTTGAAATTTTTTTTCAAAAACAACTCTCCCAAAAACAAACCAAACAAGCCCATAATTTTTAAATGATACAATAGGAATGAAAACAAACCAATGGTGATAGAGGGTTATTAAACCTCAAACGATAAAAGAATATTTCAAAATCTAACTCCAAAATACCAAGATCCACTTCAATCACGCAATCCTAATAAATATTACACCACATAAGTAAATATAATTATCATCTTATTTAATTCCCATTAATTAAACCATAGTACTGTAATTCTAAAATAACCAGTCACCACCCTTGATATGAATTCTAGAATCATTCAATAGTTTCATTCAGCAACTGCAATCTCCATTCAATTGTTTCTTTTTTTAACCATCCTAAATTCCACTGAACAGTTTATATTGTCAACCCTATCTAATGGACCCTCATGCTGACCACTACTTACGGTTCAATTCACCCCCAAAATCCAAATACAAATTAAATTCATGAGTGAAATCCAAGATTCATGCATAGGGAACTTTACCTTAAATTAAAATCAACTCAACTTCAAGTATTCCATAAAATTTTGTGAATATTATTCTCAATGAAACGCTAGGTCTACATATTCCATGTACTCATGATTACAACATGGAGAAGTTGAGAGTCTAAGGTTTACCTTCAAATGATTTTAGCATTAATTGATTCCTTGAATCGCTTCTTTTTTATGGCCTCCTTCAATAGAATATGTAAAAGTGGAGAATGTAAATATGATGTCTTATATATATAAATTAGGAGGGTTTTCTTATCTCTATCTCTTTTCTTCATAAATCTTCAAAAATTATCTTATTTGCTAAGAGGAGGCCCCTCTACAAAAAATAATATATAACCTCAATATAACCATAATGAACCCTTTTTTGGATATAAAATTGTTAGTACTAGTGAAATTTTCTAATGTAATTATTGCTTATTTAGATTCCTCCCCTTCTGTTTTGATACACCGACTTTTGATCACATGTGGACACGTATTTCAGCTATGATGAGCTTGGTGTCCAGAAAATTATACCTGATACCACCTTTATAAGAAAATGGAGTCACAAAATTGAAGCAGTTGTCATAACACGGTCACGAGGATCACATTGGTGCGTTGCCTTGGGTAAATTTTCTTTTCTGCCACTTTATTATCTTAGCAATGCATTAAACGTTTGTGCATAATACATTGTGTTTTTCTTGGATTATTAGATGTTGAAGACACTGATTCACTTGTGTTTTGAATAGAGAAGTTGAGAATACGCCATTCAAGAGGTTCATATATTAATTACTTGCTACATTGATGATTTATTTGATGGGGTCAAAAAACAATCTGTGAAAAGTACCTATATGATCGTTAGCCGCTCTATATTTTGATGCAGAACTCAATTCATTGGTATGAGTTTTGATGTAGGATGACATTACTGTGAAGCAAATAGCTGATAACTACCCATTAGTATGTTCACCACATATACAAGTTCAGTTGGCAGACATAGCATTTTATTCCTTGTTTCCACGTAGTGCAACTGAATGTTAAATTTTTGCTAGAGAAATCATTAGTAATCAAAGAGTAACATTGATTCTCTGAGAAATATATTTAATTTTGATCCACTTTAACATTCATAACAAGTTTTGATAGTGTTGTTGGTAAATACATATTTTGTAGGGTAGTTGAACTAAGTTTTAGATTGAACAACCTTTCATATTAAGTGTGTGCACCACATGTATAATTTAGATGGACAAACGAAAAAAGCATTTCATTACCACCAAGGGTGGTAGCCTAATGGATGGGAGATCACTCCCACTGGTTTTGGTGAGCATGTTGCTCTGGGTTTAAATATTCGCAGGTATAATGTGATTCTCATCCTCCTTCGCTCTGTGCTTCGGCTCTCTAGGACCGTAGTGGGGCTATGAGTTAGGCTATGTCTCACCCCTCTTGGTAGGGTCCCCAGCGGATAGGTGGTCCTATGGTCCTCTAGGTTGGTCGCTCCCTCTTTCCTTCTTGAATCAAGCAAATAAATTTCATTTCTTTGTTTCCATACCAATGTTATTAAAAGCACGCCTAGGCGCAAGGCCCAGCCATGCCCACCCCCTGCACCTTGCAATGGTCAAGGCGAGGCGACTTCACTAAGGCGTGATTAAAGCGTGCGATTGGAACAAGGCGCGATTAAGCCCAAGGCGTAGGCCTTGAGTTTTTTTTTGTTTTTTATATTTGAATTGGACCATTGAAATTACATGGGTCAGCTACAGCAGATCATATTTATTTAGCCCCAAATCAACAAACGACAGAAAAAAAAAAAAAGCCCTAATCCAAAGCTCCAAAAAAGTCGAACTCGTCGTCCAGTCCAGGAGCTTCGAATGTGCAAGTATGTCTATCTTCTCTTTGTTTTTGTCTCTTCTTCTCCTTCTCTTTGTCTGTTCTTCTCTTTGTCTCTTCTCTTCTATTCGTCAGTCGTCGTCTTCTTCTTCTTCTTCTTCTCTTCCCTATGCTACCTTCATCTTATTTTTAGTTTATTTTCTGGAATGCTCTATTTTTGTTTATGGAGTTAGGCTGAGCTGAGATTTTTAGGGCTTCAAACGTATTATGTTGTCTTCTTCTTCTTCTCTGCTTTTCTGCTTCTTTTTATTTTATTTTATTTTATTTTCTGCTCTACTTTTCTTCTCTGGACTGCTCTGTTTATTAAATATTTATTCTGAATTGATCTATTTCTTCTCTACCTTTATGATTTAGTTGACCTTTAGATCATGGATATTCAACTTTGGAATATTACTCATTTGTCTATGTTAAAATAGCGATATTTGTTGGTGTTTATTTTTTAAAATGTTCAGTGTTTCATTTTGTTTATGTTATACTAGTTAGTTATTTGCTTGCATGCCTCATATTAAATTATATTATTTCAACGTGCTATGGTGCACCTTACTTTGATGAAGCTTGTGCCTCGCGTTGCACCTTGCGCCTTGCGTTTAAGGTCTCAGGAGACCTTGGTACCGTGGTGCGCTTATCTCTTTTAATAACACTGTTCCATACACTGCAATTGAATGTTCAAGTTTAGTTAGAGAAATATATTGCCATCAAAAAGTAAAATTGATCCTATGTGAAATGTCTGATTATGAGCCTCTATAGCATTCCTAACAAGTTTTGATATTGCTAGTAAAGAAATAGTTGAATTGAAAATATGGACTAAACAATCTTTTCCTCTAATATTAACATTGTTGACACACTATATTATATAGACTTAGGTATTGCCCAAACACTATGTTACACCGACTTTCTTACGGGTGCATGTTCAAGCGTTAGTGGGTTAGTGTCACGACCCAAACCCGGCCCTATGGGTTTAGCACCGTAACTGGCCAGTAATCCGAGATTACCAAAGGCCTGCTGTACAGTAATACAATAGAACAGAGTTCAGGGCCTGGCGGAAGCCAATACAGTCAATAACTAGTGTCCATTGAGCTGTGATAATCTGTATGCCAAAAACATTTTTCATACATTCATGCATTCAACACAGTACAGACTATACAATCATTTACAGACATTCAGTACGGGAACTCAATCCCCCGATAACAGTGCAGTAAAACAGTAGACAGTCTATACAACAGTACAAAACAGTAGGAGACAAGTGGGGAAGACAAAAACACCCCAAGCTATGGCATGGCGTCTCGGAACCTCACGGTGAGGCACATAGGCTGGCTTGACAAAACTGGGGACTAACCCACGCTCCTAGCTCCGGTCTGGCTGCTGAGAACCTACATATATATATAACAGTGAGCTAAAGCCCAGTGAATAACATAAAGCGTAAAGAGGTTATGAATGAATGTCCTTACAGTAATGAAAACAATTCATTAAACAGTATTTCAGTCTTTCAGTATTTCAGTCAAACAGTCATATGTGGTACATCCAATAGCCTATAACAGTAGGTCCAAAAGGACCGAGTCTTAACAGATCCAACAGTAATGATGGCCAATCATTCAGTAAACAGTATGGTTTCACAAGGAAACCGACAGAGCTCTGTAACAGTCAATAACAGTGGGTGTTAAGGATGCCACAATACAGTTCAGAAACAGGACATACATTCATTCAATAAACGATATCAGTTCAGTAAACAGTTTAGTTCAGTATTCAAAAGATAACCATTTTGAACATATCTTTACACATCTGTTACTCACAGAGATAGGGCTATTAGCAGCTAGAGCGTGTCCCCGAGAGCCAACCCTAAACAATTAACAGAATAGAACACACACTAAGTTTACAGTTGGAAAGGATGTTAATTAAATCCCTAAATTTCCTCGGTGTGGTTCTATGTCTAAATCCTCATTAAGATGTCTTAAACTAGGCCTAAGAATGCCTAGGATGGGATGAGGATGCAAAATACACTTGGAAGGCATTTTTCAAAAGTTGCTGAAAATAAGAGCTTCGCTCGAGCGAGCCTTCCTTCGCTCGAGCGAGCTTCCAAAATCAAAGGCTTCGCTCGAGCGAGAAATCCTTCGCTCGAGCGATCTGCATGAACAATGAAAGTACTGGTTGCTCAATTTTTACGCGCGATGGTCGCTCGATGCTCGCTCGAGCGAGATTGCAAAACAAAAGGGCTCGCTCGAGCGAGGAATCCTTCGCTCGAGCGAGGAAGCCAAATCTGGAATTTCCAGATTTGTCTCCCAAGTTCGAACCAAGCATTCAACCATTCAAAACTCAACCTCTTGGGCCCAAATTCTGGGGAATACATCCCAACTCAAAGAATAACAAGTTTCAAAAGCCAATTTGAGAATTCAAGCCCCAAAGGTGAGTCAAATAAATACAATTTCAAACCCATTTTTAAGAACAATATGTAAACATGTAATGCATGGGTTTTAAACTAATTTCAATCTTCAAATCTTGCTCCAAAGAGCTCCAATCTTTCAAAACATCTTGAAAACATGGACTATAATACAAACATGAACATGCATGTAACCTTTTTCAAGAATTCAACTTCAAAAGTCCACAAATTCAACATGCATGCATGAATTCTAGCATGAATCAACCTATATGGACTCAAACATGGTTTAATTCTACAATTGAGCAAGAATCATGCAAAATGAAGCTCCAACACTAAAACAAGAAGATGGAATTCTACCTTAGATCTTG
This sequence comes from Camellia granthamiana, assembly GCA_036172215.1. NCBI lineage: Eukaryota > Viridiplantae > Streptophyta > Magnoliopsida > Ericales > Theaceae > Camellia > Camellia granthamiana. The sequence goes on along the minus strand of CM069917.1, from coordinate 46,602,267 downwards.
AATTATATAATGACAAGCTCAAATATGCAATCCTCTAGCAATTTCCACAAATTCTTCAAGTCAATTCACAAGATGAACTTCCTCTCTCTCTAACTTCATGTTTGGTCGGCTAGGTGTGCAAGAATGTGGCTGATCAATTGTAACTCTAAGTATAGTAAGGCTCTTGGAAATCAATAAACAAAGGGGCCACTAAGGTGGTAGTTTGGTAATTAACTCAAACTTGACAATTAACTCGTTTAAATCTAATTTAATCATTCCTAATCAATTTTCAGATAAATATACCATTAAATCCGGAAAATTCTACTGATTTCAAAACACTAAACGGTTTCTAATTCGGCCGCCGATAAGGCCTTCAATTAGCAGTTTAAACGTATAATTCAAACAGGCATTCAATCAATTAAACAGATGCAATGTACAATTCAATAACTAAACTTATTCAATTTCAGTTTCAATTTCAATCGATCTATCTGGTACTTCAATCAATTCGATTATCAGTCATTATCAATTCAGTTCAGCAATAATCAGTATATAATTCAGTGGTTATTCGGTAAGCAGTACGAGGGTTGTTACAGTTAGGGTTTAGGGTTTAGGGTTTAGGGCAGGGTTTAGAGGGTTAGGGTTTATGGTTTAGGGTTTGGTGTCCGGGGTTAGGGTTTGGGGTTTCAGGGTGCGGGGTTTAGGGTTGGGGTTTTAGGAGTTTACGGGTTGGGGTTTTTGGATTTAGGGTTTAGGGTTTCGGAGTTTAGGGATTAGGGTTTGGGTTTAGTGGTTAGGGTTTTGGGATTAGGGGTTAGGGCGGTTTGGGGTTTGGGGTTAGGTTTTGGGATTTAGGCTTTATAGTTTGGGGTTTTGGGTTTTGGGGTTTTATGTTTCGAGCTTAAGGGTTTTGAAACCCTAAATCCCAAATCGTAAACCCTTAACCCCTAAACCCCTAACCTCAACCCTAACCCCAACCCCAACACCCAACCCTTAACTCCTAACCCCTAAGCCTAAATCCTAACTCTTAAACCTTAAACCCCCGACCCAAAATCCCTGACCCCTGGAACCCTTAACTCCTAACCCCTAGGCTTAAACCCTAACTCCTAAACCTTAAACCCTAAACCTCTGACCTTTGACCTTTGACCTTTGACCTCCGACCCTAGACCGTGGACCCTAGACCCTCGACCTTAGACCCTAAACCCTAATAGAACCCTAATAGAACCTTAAATCCTAAACCTTAAATCCTAATAGACCCTAGACATCAGACCCTAGATCGTAAACCCTAATAGACCCTAGACTCCAAACTCGAAAACCCCAAACCCCAAACACCAAACCTTAAACCCCAATCTCGAACACCAAATCCTAATAGACCCTAAACCCTAAACCCTAATAGTTCCTAGACCCTAGACCCAAATAGACCCCAGATCCAAACCCCTAAACCCTAATCCTAACCCCAAACCCAAACCCAAACCCAAAACAGTGAACCCCCTAAAAAACCTCTAAACCCCAAACACTAAACTCCAAATCCATAACCCAAAGCCCAAAACCCTAAAACCCTAATCCCCTAAAACCTTAAAACCCTAAAACCACCAAACCTAAACCTCAAAATCTAAAACCTAAAACCTAAACCCCAAATCCCAAACCCAAACCCAAACTCGAAACCCTGAAAACCCTAAACCCAAACCCTAACCCGTAAACTCTAACCCTTAACCCCTAACCCTTAATCCCTAACCCCTAACTCTTAAACCCTAACCCTAACCTCTAACCTCTAACCTCTAACATCTAACCCTAAATCTTAAACCCTAAACTCTAAAAATCCCTAAACCCACAAACCAAAAACCCCAAATCCCAAACCCTAAATCCTAAACCCCCAACCCAAACCCCAAACCCTAACCCGTAAACTCTAAACCCTAACCCCTAACTCCTAAACCCTAACCCTAATCCCTAACCTCTAACCCCTAACCCTAAATCTTAAATCCTAAATCCTAAAAAACCCTAAACCCACAAACCAAAAAACCCAAACCCCAAATCCCAAACCCTAAACCCCCAAACCCTAAAAGCTAAACGCCGAAACTGCGAAACCCCAAAACCCCAAACCCCTAAACTCCAAACCCCAAACCCCAAGACCTAACCCCAAACCCCAAACCCTAAACCCTACCCTAACCCCTAAACCCGTAACCCCTAACCCTAAACCCAAACCCTACACCCTAACCATTGACCACAAATCCTAAACCCAAAACCCAAAATGCAAAACCCAAAAATCCCAAAACCCCAAATCACAAATCCTAAACACTAAATCCTAAACTCTAAACCCCCAAACCCTAAAGTCAAACCCCAAATCTCGAACCCCGAAACCCCAAAACCTAATTACTCCAAACCCTAAGCCCTAAACCCTAAACCCCAAACTCCAAAACCTAACCCCATACTCCAAACCCTAAACCATAAACCCTACCATAACCCCCTAAACCATACCCTAAACCCTAAACCCTAACCCTCTAACCCCAAAACTTCAAACCCCCAATCCCAACCCCCAAACCCTAAACCTCAACCCCCGACCCTAGACCCTTAACCCTACACACTAGACCCTCAACCCGAAATTCTAGGGCCCCAACAACCAACCCCTCAACCCCCAACGCTAAAACGAACACCTAAACCCCAAACCCCAACACCCAAACCCCTAAACCCCTAACCCTCAAACCTCAAATCCTAAATCTTAAACTCTAAAACCCTAAACTAAACCCCTAAAACCCTAAACTAATCTAAACCGCAAGCCCCTAACCCCAACCCGTAGCCCCTAAACCCCAACCTCCCAAACCCTAAACTCTAAGGTTTAGGGTTTGGGATTTAGGGTTTGATGATGATGATGCGCAGATTGTCCCGAGCAAAATGCCAAGTACGACAATCGCATCCAGAGCGGAGATGATATCCATATCATTGGCTTGCGAAAGTCGGAAGAAATTATTAGGATCAGCATCGACTCTCAGCAATGCGGTAAAGAGGTCTCCCCAGCCACGCACTAGTGCTAACATCCAGTCAGGGGGTGACGAAAAACTGCTGCTGTTGCTGTTGCTGTTGCTAAATGTGGCAGTGAAAAGGTCAGAGATGCGAGTGAATGTAATTGATTCGCAGATCATTTGAATCACGATGATCAGTGACCTTATGCGGTCTACGTAAGAGATCGTGGAGGTAGCCAGATCATTTACGGCATAGTGAGTACGGTCGAGCCAAGGGCTATGTTATTCATACCTTGTCCGGAAACACGTTCTAGGACATTGTAGCCACCATCGTAACCCAAGAAAGTGGATCCGGGAATTAGATGTAGAGAAGTAGGAGAAGTACCCTCGAACTCCAACCACTCTTCAGAATTCTCCAATTGGTAGGCGTCCAAGTAGGGGTTGTCCTGTTGAATACTCAGCTTGATCCAATGGTTGTTGGTTCGCAGTATGATGTTGAACCATCGAGTGGGTAGATTCTGTTAAGCAGTAAGTGCGGAAATATTGTGTGAAAAAGTCTCTCCCAATTCAATGCGCAAGTCCTTAATGAAGTCCCTGTAAGCTCCACTACCGCTTTCAATGTTGAATTCCTTTGTGAATTCTGCCATTAACTGAATTCAAATTTACCATTGACAATAGTAATCAATCAATAGAAAAATATAAAAATAATAACTCAATGAAACTGCTTGTAATTATCCTTTTCAACGTTGAATTATGCCATTGACAATAATAATAAATCAATAACTGAAATAATAATAATTAAAAGTTAAAATAATAATAATTTAATAATATTAATAAATAATTTTCATTTTTCTCATCTCAGGCATTATAGTCAAATCTTGAATTTAATCGTGAATCGTTTTGCTAAAATAATGAATCGTGAATCGTGTGATTCACTTTATTTGCGCCCGACCACTAGTGTTAAATAAAATGAATCATATGATTCACGATTAATTATTTTAGGAAAACGATTCACGATTCGATTCAAGATTTGACAATAATGCCTGAAATGAGAAAAATAAAAATTATTTATTAATAGTATTTAATTATTACTATTTTAACTTTTAATTATTATTATTTTAGCTGTTGATTTATTATTATTGTCAATGACAGAATTTAATTGAGTCAATGGTGGAATTCAACGTTGAAAAGGATAATTACAAACACTCCATTGAGTTATTATTTTTATGTTTTTCTATTAATTGATTATTAATGTCAGTGACAGAATTGAATTCAGTTACTGGCGGAATTCACAAAGGAGTTCAACGTTGAAAGGGGTAGTGGAGCGTACAGGAACTTCATTGTGGACTTGCGCATTGAATTGGGAGAGACCTTTTCACATAATATTCCCGTACTTCCGGCTCGGCAGAATCCATCCACTAGATGGTTCAACATCATACTGCGAACCAATGATCATTAGATCAGGCTGAGGATTCAACGCGACAACCTCTACTTGGACGCCTACCAAATGGAGTTTTTGAGAAGTGGTTGGAGTTCGGGCGTACTTCTACACTTCCAATTCCCATATCCACTTTCTTGGGTTACGATAGCGGCTACAATGCCTTGGAACGTATTTCCGGACAAGGTATAAATAACATAGCCGTTGGCCCGACTGCACTCACTAATGCCGTAAATGATCTGGCTACCTCCACGATCTCCTTCGCATATCACGCGAGGTCACTGATCATCGCGATTCAAATAATCTGCGAATCGAATAGATTCACTCGTATCACCGATCATCTCGCTGCCACATTCAGCAGCAGTAGTTCTTCGCCACCCCTTGATTGGATGCTGGCACTAGTGCGTGGCTAGGGAGACCTCTTTGTCGCATTCCTACGAGCCAATGCTGATCCTAATAATTTATTCTGAATTTCGCAATTCAATGATATGAATATTGTGTCTGCTCTAGACGTGGTTGCCGTACTTGGCATCTTGCTCAGAAGCGTCTGTGCATCATAATTATCAAACCCGAAACTTCTAGGGTTTTAGGGGTTTGGGTGTTAGGGTTGGGGGTTATGGGTTTTGGGGTTTAGGGTTTAGAGGGTTAGGGAAGGGGTTACGGCTTATGGTTTAGGGGTTGAGATTGGGGTTCAGGTTTCGAGGTGGGGGTCAGAGTCAAGGTTTTGGGTTTAGGGTTTAGCGGTTAGAGTTTAGAGGTTGAGGGTTTTGCATTTTGGGTTTTGGATTTTTAGGGGGTTTAGGGTTTTTAGTGGGTTTGGGGTTTTGGATTTATGGCATTTAGGGTTTCGGGATTTGGCGTTTGGGCATTGGGTTTAAGGGTTTTGAAACCCTAAATCCCAAACCCTAACCCCTAACCCTAAAACACTAACTCCTAAAAACCCTAACCCCTAAAACACTAACTCTTAAACCCTAAAACCTTATCCCCTAACACCTAAACCCCTAACCCTAACCGCCAAACCCTAACTCTTAAATCCTAATCCCTAAACCATAAATCGTAAGCCCTGGACCCAAAACCCCTGACCCTAGACCCTAGACCCTAGAAATTAAACCCTAATAGACCTTAAGTCTTAAACCTTAAATCCTTATAGATGCTAAACCCTAATAGACCCTAAACCTTAGACCCCAGAACCTAGACCCCAAAACCCCAATCCCCAACCGCAAACCCTAATAGGCCCTAGACTCTAAACCCTAATAGTTCCTAGACCTTAACTGTAATAGACCCTAGAGCCTAGACCCCTGACCTCAAACCCCAACCACAACCCTAAACCCTAAACAGTGAACCTCCTAAAAACCCTCTAAATCCCAAACCCAAAACCCAAAACCGAAAGCCCAAAACCCCAAAACCTCTAAAACCACAAAACCCAAAGCCAAAGCCAAAGCCAAAGCCAAAGCCAAACCCAAGCCCGAAACTCGAAACTCGAAACCTGAAACCCGAACCCCTAACCCTAAATCCAACCCTCAACCCAAAAACCCTAAAATCCCAAACCCTAAACCCCCAAACCCTAAAAGCTAAACCTCGGACCTCGAAATCTTGAAACCCCTAAACCCCAACATCTAACCCCAAACCCTAAACCATAAACCTTACCCTAACCCCTAAACCCCTAACCCTAAACCCTACACGCTTACCCCTAACCCCTATCCCCAAATCCAAAGCCCTAAACCCAAAACCCCAAAACCCCAAACCCTAAATCTCAACCCACGACCCTAGACCCTAGACCCCCAACCCTAAATCCTAAACCCCAAACCCCAACCCCCAATACCCAACCCCCCAACCGCTAACCCCCAACCCTCAACCGAACACCTAAACCTCAATCCTCAACACCCAAACCCCTAAACCCCGAACCCTTAAACCCCAAATGCTAAACCCCTAAAACCCTAAACTAAACCCCTAAACATCTAAAACACTAAACTAAACCTCAAAACCCCTAACCCCAATACCTAACCCCCAACCCCTAAACCCCTAACCCCCTAATCCCCAACCCCCTAAACCTTAAATCCTAAACCCTTAGGGTTTAGGGTTTGAGGTTTAGGGTTTGATGATGATAATGCGCGGACGCTCCTGAGCAAGATGCCAAGTACGACAACCGCGTCTAGAGTGGACACGATATTCATATCATTGGGTTGCGGAAGTCGGAAGGAATTATTGGGATCAGCATCGGCTAGCAGCAATGCGGCAAAGAGGTCTCCCCAATTACGCACTAGTGCCAGCATCCAATCAGGGGGTAGTGAAGAACTGCTGCTGTGAAATGTGGCAGCGAGAAGGTCGGAGACACGAGTGAATGTAATCGATTCGCAGATCATTTGAATCACGATGATCAGTGGCCTCATGCAATCTGCGTAGGAGATCGTGGGGGTAGCCAGATTATTTACGGCATTAGTGAGTGCGGTCGGGCCAAGGGTTATGTTATTCATACCTTGTCCGGAAACACGTTCCAGGGCATTGTAGCTGCCATCGTAATCCAAGAAAGTGGATCCGGGAATTAGATGGCGGGAAGTAGGAAAAGTATGCCCGAATTCCAACCACTCCGCAAAATTATCCAATTGGTAGGCGTCCAACTATAGGTTATCACGTCGAATCCTCAGCCTGATGCAATGATTGTTGGTTCGCAATATGATGTTGAACCATCGAGTGGGTGGATTTTGCTGAACGGGAAGTAAGAAAATATTGTGTGAAAATGTTTCTCCCAATTCAACGCGCAAGTCATCAATGAAGTCCTTGTAAGCTCCACTACCCTTTCAATGTTGAACTCCTTTGTGAATTCCGCCATTAACTGGATTCAATTCTGCGATTGACAATAATAATCAATCAATAGAAAAATATAAAAATAATAACTCAATGAAGTGCTTGTAATTATCCTTTTCAACGTTGAATTCTGTCATTAACTTAATTAATTCTGTCATTGACAATAATAATAAATCAATAGTTAAAATAATAATAATTAAAAGCTAAAATAATAATAATTAAATAATATTAACAAATAATTTTCATTTTTCTCATCTTAGGCATTATTGTCAAATCTTGAATCGAATCATGAATCATTTTGTTAAAATAATGAATCGTGAATTGTATGATTCACTTTATTTGCGCTCGATCCCTAATGTTAAATAAAGTGAATCATACGATTTACTATTCATTATTTTAGCAAAATGATTCACGATTCGATTCAAGATTTGACAATAATGCCTAAGATGAGAAAAATGAAAATTATTTATTAATAGTATTTAATTATTATTATTTTGGCTTTTAATTATTATAATTTTAACTATTGATTTATTATTATTTTAGATATTGATTTATTATTAGTGTCAATGACAGAATTCAATTGAGTTAATAGCGGAATTCAACGTTGAAAAGGATAATTACAAGCACTCTACTGAGTTATTATTTTTATGTTTTTCTATTGATTAATTATTAATGTCAATGGCAGAATTGAATTTAGTTAATGGCGTAATTCACAAACGAGTTCAATTTTAAAAGGGGTAGTGGAGTGTACAGAGATTTCATTGAGGACTTGCGCGTTGAATTGGGAGAGACATTTTCACACAATATTCCCGTTCTTCCCGCTAAGCAGAATCCACCCACTCGATGGTTCAACATCATACTGTGAACCAACAATTAGATCAAGCTGAGGATTCGACGGGACAATCTCTACTTGGTTGCCTACCAAATGGAGTTTTTGAGGAGTGGTTGGAGTTTGGGTGTCCTTTTCCTACTTCTCCGCATCAAATTCCCGAATCCACTTTCTTGGGTTACGTTGGCGGCTACAATGCCCTTGAACGTGTTTCCGGATAAGATATGAATAACATATCTCTTGGCCCGACCGCACTCACTAATACCGTAAATGATCTGGCTACCTCCACGATCTCCTTCGCATATCGCGCGAGGTCACTGATCATCGTAATTCAAATGATCTGCGAATCGATTAGATTCACTCGTATTTCAGATCTTCTCGCTGCTACATTCAGCAGCAGCAGTTCTTTGCTATCCCCTGATTGGATGCTAGTACTAGTGCGTGGCTGGAAAGACCACTTTGTCGCATTCCTGCGAGCTGATGCTGATCCCAATAATTTCTTCCGACTTCCGCAACCTAATAATATGACTATTGGGTCTGTTCTGGACGTGGTTGCCGTACTTGACATCTGATTCAGGAGCGTCTTCGCATCATAATTATCGAACCCTAAACCCTAAGGGTTTAGTGTTTAGGGTTTCGGGGTTAGAGGTTTAGGGGTTGGGTTTAGGGTTTTAGGGGTTTGAGATTGAGGGGTTTAGGGTTGAGGGTCAGGGGTTAGGGTTTTGCGTTGAACGTTTAGGGTTTTGGGTTTTATTTTTTTATGGGGTTTAGGATTCTTAATGAATTAGGATTTAGGATTTTTAGGGGATTTAGTGCTTTTAGGGGGTTTGGGGTTTAGAATTTAGGGTTTGAGTTTGGGGCTTTGGGGTTTAGGTTTTATGATTTATGGTTTGGGTTTTGGGTTTTAAGGTTCTGATACCTTAAATCCCAAACCCGTACCCGTACCCTTAATCCCAACCCCAACCCCAACCCCAACCCCCACCCCTTGACTCCTCACCCCTAAGCCTAAATCCAAAACCCTTGACCTAAAACCCCTGACCCCCGACCGTGGACCCTTGACCCTAGACCCCCGACACTAGACCTTAGACCCTAGACCCTAAACACTAATAGACCTTAAATCCTAAACCCTAAATCCTAATAGACCCTAGACTTTAGACCCTAAACCCTAATAGACCGTAGACCCTAAACCCTAATAGTTCCTAGACCCGAAACTCTAATAGACCCCAGATCCTAATAGACACTAGACCCCAGACCCCAGACCTCAACCCCCAAAACCCAACCCCAAACCTCAAACCCTAAATAGTGAACCCCCTAAAAACCTTCTAACCCCCTAAAAACCCTCTAAACCCCAAACACAAAACCCAAAACCCAAAGCCCAAAACCCGAAAACCCGAAAACCACAAAACCTAAACCTCAAACCCCAAACCCCAATCCCAAACCCAAACCTGAAACTCGAAACCCAAACCCCGAAAACCCTAAAACCCTAACCCTAAACCCCTAACCCTAATCCCTAAACCCCTAACCCCTAACCTAAATCCCAAACTCTAAACCCTAAAAAATCCTAAACCCTCAACCCAAAACGCAAAACCCAAAAACCCCCAAACCCCCAACCTCAAACCCTAAATGCGAAGCCCTAAACCCTAAACACCCAATCCCTAAAACGTAAACCCCAAACACTGAAACCCCAAGCCCCCAACCATAAAACCGTAACCCCTAACCCCCAATCCCCAACCCCAACCCCAACCCCAACACCTAACCCCAAGCCCTAAACCATAAACCCTGTCCTAACCCCTAACCCCTACACTGCTAACCCTTAACCTCTAACCCCTAACCCTAAACCTTACAGCCTAAACTCTAATCCCTAACCCCAAATCCTAAACCCTAAATCCTAAACTCTAAATCTTAAAAAATCCAAAACCCAAAACCCCAAAACACCAAACACCAAACCGCAAATCCCAAGCCCTAAACCCAAAACCCCAAAACCCAAAAATTCGAAAACGCTGAACCCCAAATCTCAAACCCTAAACCCTAAATCCCCAAACCCTTAAAGCTAAACCCTAAACCCCGAACCTCGAAACCCAAAAACTCCAAACCCTAACCCCTAAATCCTAAACCCCAAACTCCAAAACCTAACCCCAAACCCCAAACCCTAGACGATAAACCATAAACCCTACCCTAACCCCCTAAACCCTACCTTAAACCCTAAACTTTAAACCCTAACCCCCTAACCCTCTAACCCTAAACCTTCAAACTCCCAATCCCAACTGCCAAACCGCCAAACCCCAAACCCTAAACCATAAACCCCAACCCCTGACCCTAAACCGTCAACCCTAGACCCTAGACCCTAGACCATCAATCCTAAATCCTAAACCCCAAACCCCAATCCCTACCACCCAACCTCCCAACCCCTAACCCTCAACCCCCAGCCCCAAACCGAACACCTAAACCCTAACACCCAAACCCCTAACCCTTAAACTCCAAACCCTAAACCCAAAAACCCTAAAACTCAAAACTAAACCCCTAAAACCCTAACCCCAACCTTTAACCCCTAACCTCTGTAGACGTCCCCGAACGTCCCGGGAGGAATGAGTCCCGTTCTGTTCGTTTGTGGGTCTATTACAATTCGGACTCAAATTGTCGCGGTTCTTAATCTGAACCAAAGAGTCCAAATCCGGCAAATCGTTTTGAGAAAAACAGATTTTTTGAAAAGAAGTGCCAAACATGGACTGCTTTGCCAGATACAGAGTCGCCACCTAAATATTTTTTAATGGGGGAATTTAGGAAACCCTGACTCGGTGCCAAAGGCCACGTGTCCGTCATTACCAAAGTTGCCTCGGCTCGGGAACTTGGGTACGATTGGGGAAGGTCAGCTATGAGCACCCCCTCTCGCCCGATCCGAAGATCGGCCTCTACTAACCGTGATATCTTGTTTTGAAAACATTACGCGTTCTTATTCCGGTTATTAGCCTAAAATTACTATGTTGTGCGCACAGCAAATAAGTATAGACCAAATCGCCCAAATTGGAACAAAACATTTCATGTTTGTTTTGAAAATGGTTTTACTACTCGCAAGTAGGTTAAAATGCCGGTTTTGCCACCCTCAAGTGGGCTTAAAACTTATAGTTTCAATGCATTTATTCCAATTTAGGTAATTCAACCTCCATCTACAGGCATTCAAGCAGTTATATCACATAAGCAGCTAGCTTCATGGTAATCATGCTATTATGGCAACACTCACGCATGCGGTATGCTAAAACATAAAAGCTTACCTAGTACTCCGTGCCAAAACAGAAACTAGTTAGTAATCATGCATGATCCTAGTTCATGTTAAAAATGGCTAATGTATCACATACAGAATGTCACTAGAATAGGCTTGGCTAATCTATAATGACATGTGAAATGCTACAACTAACACGTATTCAATTTGGAATTGAAATACAGATGCAGTTAGAATGATGCGCCGAGCCCGGTGCATGCAAAACAAATGAATGGATGCAAACATGCTGTCATACTGTATGCTAATTGAAACATGCCCTAGACTAACCATCGAAAGCTGGTAAATAAAAAGGGAAGAAAGACGTGGGGTTGGAAGACATACACACACTCACGCACACTTATTACACGATTTTCCTCGCTCGGAGGGTCCGAATAGATATTACAGTCCGAATAAATAAAACTAACTACTCTAGCTATTTAAATATTACAAAATTTCTAATTAATTAACAAATCAAATGCAAAAAGAAGGTGGCCACAGCCCCGCCTCGGAATGCGTGTGAGGGTGCATGTTCGATCCATCTTGCTCGGAAACCCGTACCATGCCACCGCTGCCTCTGTTTACACTGCCCTGCTTCTCTGAAGACTGCAAAAGTCTTGGTACATGCTCTATGGATGTTGGGGAATACCACCGGCCAAGCATAGACACCACCGGCCAAAGGGATGAACCACCGGCCACCTTTTTTGTTTACCGGCCAAAATTGATGGCCGGCCGGCACTGTATTTAGCCGACCGGCCAAAACTTCCTGCAGAACCTGCAGTTGACAACAGCAGAGGGCAAGCAGTGTATGGCATGGTATTTCAAGCAAATGTAAGCATGGCCACACTCCCCATCATGCATTGGACTCAAGGGAGCATGGCCCTCGATCCTCGGGCCATCAATTGTGCATTTTGATGCATGATGGCCTAAGGGGCCAAGGTTGCAATTCAATGTAAATGCATGCAAACAAAACACATGAATGCCAACATCCTATCATGTTGAAGTCAAGGTCATTGGCGACCGAGGGTTGAAATGTGTTACATCACTTGGAGTATGAACACTTCTCACCCCTCAAGTTTGGCTTGACACCCCAAGCCAAACAATGCAATGCAAGTATGCAATCATAGCAAATGCAATGTATTCCTAGCATGCAAGTACGCGATGTGCTAATCATATGAGAGGCAAATGTAATGCAAACATGGACAATTATGCAATAACGCTAGCATGTGACGACATATAATGAGCCAAATATGCAACAAACACATGATTAACATGCAATGGTGGACTTAAACCATAAAGGATAGACCTCAGCCTTGCCATAAACAGTGGCCAAAATGGACTAAAATGATGATGCCAGTTATGTGAAACAAGTATGCAAACTAATGAGCTTAAGACTAAGGCATGAAGGCCAACTTACAAGCATACCAAAGAAGGCAAACATGGACACTAGATCAACCAAAAAAAAAGTGTCATGAAATGCTAGAATGAGACCCAAAACCCGCACACAGGGCATCCCAAATGACTTAAGCAAAGAGGCATAAAGCATGGAGCACAAGACTACTACTCTTCATGACCACACATGGCATGAACTAAGCAACCTAAAACAGAATTCTAGCATGCAAAAATGAGCCTCAAAACCCATTGATATGGTAGCTTAAGTGACCCAAACACAGGCATACACAATGCACATTTCAAGGCGTAAGAGGGCATATCTTCAAGGCATGAGAGAAGTGATGAAAGCAAGCATACGAGCATGGTTTAGGGACTGAAATGACATGCTAAGTGATTCCAAACCACTGAAATAGCCTAACCCATGCATATTTAGGACTCACCTCCTTAGGGCTCACAAGCCAAAATGCATAGCAACTATATCAAACATGCTAAACAAGACCAAATCAGTGGCCAACAGACCTTAAGCATGACAAAATATGACCAAGTACTTCACAAGGTTAGGTCAAAATATGAGGATATGCTAGGCTAAACACATGGCACACTTCGAGGCAAAATGGAAAATTACAAAGCAAGTGTATTATACATGCAAAGGGCCATGAATCCGACCAAGAACAGAGGTATATCATAACCCAAAAACAACCAAAAACCCCTGAAATGGTACCAAATGCAACTACTCATGCATGCTATCCTTATGAGCCAAAAACATGCATAAATGAGGGACTAAGGGAGAGGGGTGTCCCTCCCCTTTACAAGACCTTAGAACCCCTTCCTCACCACTGAAAACCTACTGGATTTCAGTGGTGAGAAGGCCAACACACCAAGGTAAACAAAGCTTAACAAAAGAGAGCACAAAAGGGCCAAACAAGGCCTAAGAGGGGGAGGTCGACCCCAAATGCTAAAACAACATTAATGAAAGATCTCAAGCATGCAAAAATAAGACTTTTTCTAGTTATACACAAAGTCTAAAACAATAAGCAAGATAGGCAAAAGTCTAGTGCAAGATTGGGGATTCTAAAGTAAAGAGATTACCCTTGAAGAACCTTTGATGAACAGCAGGTCCGACCACCTTCTCTAGATCAAAACCAGTCCAAGAACTCAAGAACAACCCCCCCCCAAGCCCCTCAAGGTTGAAGCAAGGTGTGATGGTGTGTGTTTTAGTGCAAAACTAAGGTCAAAACACACTTTCTAGGCCTCTAAACACACACTAAGGATGAGAGAGAGGGAAATATATAGAGAGAGAGTATATGACAGATGTATATATGTATAATCTCTGGTTTTTTGTTCAAAACCTCCAACCCTTAACAATGGAAGAAGAGGGATCCTTATATAGGCAAAGGAAAATGGTTCTAAGCTTCTCCAAGAAGCTATACTAAAAAGGGGCAAAGGGGCAAAGGGTTCAAGGCTTCCTGAGGAAGCTAGGACAGCTGGCCAAGCTTCCCCAAGAAGCTTGGCCAAAGGTTCAATCTTCTAGAAGGAAAAGGGGGTCAAAGGCTTAAAAAGGCCACCCCCGTGCATGGGGAGTAGGGTCTGTGCATCCCAGCTGGCACAGCTGGCATGCACCAAGCCTGGAGGGTGCAAAAGGTTCACACCGGCCAGAAAAAAAAGTAACCGGCCAAATAAAGTGCCGGCCGGCCACTTAAAGTGCCGACCAGCCATTGGTATCAAGAAACCATGGCCGGTGGCAACAATTAATGGCCGGTGAGGTAAAGGGAAGGCCGGTGGGGTTTGGGGATGGCCAACAAGCCACTTCCTGCCCTCTAAGGAAAAAACTCAAGTATTTGGTGCAAAACCAAACACAAAACAAACGAGTTGAGAGATCCTGAGGCAAGGCGCGCAGCCGAGGTCTCTGGGAACTCAAAACGAGCACGAACAAGGATGATCACGGAGTGCCCCAACGGTGATCCAAGTCTTGAGGACGGTCAAAAATGGGGTGTCTACAACCCCCTAACTCCTAACCCCCAAACCCTAAACACTAAAGCCTGGGTTTAGGGTTTAGGGTTTGATGATGATGCGCGGACGCTCCTGAGCAAGATGCCAAGTACGGCAACCGCGTCCAGAGCGGACACGATATTCATATCGTTGGGTTGCAGAAGTCGGAAGAAATTATTGAGATCAACATCGGCTCGTAGCAATGCGGCAAACAGGTCTCCGTAGCCACGCACTAGTGCCAGCATCCAATCAGGGGGTGGTGAAGAACTACTACTGCTGAATGTGACAGCGAGAAGGTTGGAGATACGAGTGAATGAAATCGATTTACAGAACATTTGAATCATGATGATCAGTGACCTCATGCGATCTGCGTAGGAGATCGTGGAGGTAGCCAGATCATTTACGGCATTAGTGAGTGTGGTCGGGCCAAGGGCTATGTTATTCATACCTTGTCCGGAAACACGTTCTAGGGCATTGTAGCTGCCATCGTAACCCAAGAAACTAGATCCGGGAATTAGATGTAGAGAAGTAGGAGAAGTACCCCCGAACTCCAACCACTCCTCAGAATTCTCCAATTAGTAGGCGTCCAAGTAAAGGCTGTCCTGTCGAATCCTCAGCCTGATCTAATGATTGTTGGTTCGTAGTATGATGTTGAACTATCGAGTGGGTGGATTTTGCTGAGCAGGAAGTACGGGAATATTGTGTGAAATGGTCTCTCCCAATTCAACGGGCAAGTCCTCAATGAAGTCCATGTAAGCTCCACTACCCTTTTCAACGTTGAACTCCTTTGTGAATTCCGCCATTAACTGAATTCAATTTTGCGATTGATAATAATAATCAATCAATAGAAAAATATAAAAATACTAACTCAATGGAGTGCTTGTAATTATCATTTTCAACGTTGAATTCTGCCATTAACTCAAATTGAATTCTGTCATTGACAATAATGATAAATCAATAGCTAAAATAATAATAATTAAATAATATTAGTAAATAATTTTTATTTTTCTTATCTCAGGCATTATTATCATATCTTGAATCGAATCGTGAATCTTTTGCTAAAATAATGAATCGTGAATCGTATGATTCACTTTATTTGTGTCGGATCGCTAGTGTTAAATAAAGTGAATCATACGATTCACTATTCATTATTTTAGTAAAACGATTCACGATTTGATTGAAGATTTGACAATAATGCTTGAGATGAGAAAAATAAAAATTATTTATTAATACTATTTAATTATTATTATTTTAGCTATTGATTTATTATTATTTTAGCTACTGATTTATTATTATTGTCAGTGGCAGAATTCAATTGGGTTAATGGCAGAATTCAACGTGTAAAAGGATAATTACAAGCACTCCATTGAGTAATTATTTTTATGTTTTGCTATTGACTGATTATTAATGTCAATGTCAAAATTGAATTCAGTTAATGACGGAATTCACAAAGGAGTTCAACGTTGAAAGGAGTAGTGGAGCGTATATGAACTTCATTGAGGACTTGCACGTTGAATTGGGAGAGACCTTCTCACACAATATTCCCATACTTCCCGCTCAGCAGAATCCACCCACTCGATGGTTCAACATCATACTATGAACCAACAATTATTGGATCAGGCTGAGGATTCGACGGGACAACCTTTACTTGGACGCCTACCAAATGGAGTTTTTGAGGAGTGGTTGGAGTTCGAGTGTACTTCTTCTACTTCTCCGCATCTACTTCCTGGATCCACTTTCTTGGGTTATGATGGTAGCTATAATGCCTTGGAGTGTGTTTCCGGATAAGGTATGAATAACATAGCCCTTGGCCTGACTGTACTCACTAATGTCGTAAATGATCTGGCTACTTCCACAGTCGCCTTCGCAGATCGCGCGAGGTCACTGATCATCGTGATTCAAATGATCTGTGAATCGATTAGATTCAGTTGTATCTTCGATCTTCTCGCTACCATATTCAACAGTAGTAGTTCTTCGTCACCCCCTGATTGGATGCTGGCACTAGTGTGTGGCTGGGGAGACTTCTTTGCCGCATTCTCGCGAGGCAATGCTAATCCCAATAATTTCTTCCAACTTTCGTAACCCAATGATATGAATATTGTGTCGGCTCTAGATGTGATTTCTGTACTTGGCATCTTGCTCAAGAGTGTCTGCGCATCATAATCATCAAATCCTAAGCCCTAAAGATTTAACCCTAAGGATTTAGAGTTCAGGGGTTTGGGATTTTGGAGTGTAGGGTTGAGGGTTGGTGTTTAGGGTTTTGGGTTTAAGGTCGGGTTTATAGGGTTAGGGTTGGGTTTACGGTTTGGTGTCAGGGTTTGGGGTTTTAGGGTTTAGTGTTTCGTGGTTTAGGATTTATGATTTAGGCTTGGGGTTTTAGGAGTTTAGGGTTTGTGGTTTTCGGGTTTAGGGTTTGGGGCTAGGGGTTAGGGTTAGGGTTTATCGTTTAGGATTTAGGGGTTTAGGTTGGGGTTCGGGTTGGGGGTTTCGAGTTCGGGTTTCGGGGTCGGGGTTTTAGGTTTGGGTGTTGGGTTTAGCATTTAGGGTTTAGGGTTAGGAGTTGAGGGTTTTAGGTTTAGGGTTCTTAAGGGGTTTAGGGTTCTTAAGGGATTAGGGTTTTTAGGGGTTTAAGGTTTATGGTTTGTGGTTTTGGGGTTTGGGTTTTGGATTTTGGGTTTCGGGTTTAAGGGTTTTGAAACCCTAAATCCCAAACCCCAAACCCTAACCCTAACTCCTAAACCCTAAATTTTAAAACCTTAACTCCTAACCCCAACGCCTAGCCCCTAACCTTAAACCTTAACTCATAACCCCTTAAACCCTAAACCCATAACCCAAACTTGAAACCCAAACCCCTAAAACCCTAAAACCCTAAAACACTAACCCCTAAACCCAAACAACAAACCCCAAACCCTAATCCCTAAACTTTAAACCCCAAACTCTAAACCCTAACCCCTAAAACCCAACCCCCTAAACGCCTAACCCTAAACCCCTAACCCCTAATCCTAAACCCTAACCCCTAATCCCTAAAAACCCAAAACCCTCAACCCAAAACCCAAAACTCAAAAACCAGAAGACCCCAAAACCCTATACCCAAAACCCCAAATCCCAAACCGAAAACCCTAAACCCCCAAACCCTAAAAGGTAAACCCCGAAAACCCAAAACCCCGAACCCTAAACTCTACCCTAACCCCCTAAATTGCTAACCCCTAACCCTAAACCCTGCCCCTAACCCCAAACCCTAGACCCTAAAAAATCCTAAACCCAAAACCAAAGCCCAAAACCCAAAAACCCCAAGTCCCAAACTCTAAACCCTAAATTCTAAACCCCCGAACCCTAAAAGCTAAATCCCGAACACCGAACCCCGAAACCGCGAAACCCAAAAACCCCAAACCCTAATCCCTAAACCTTAAACCCTAAATCCCTAACCTCCTAAACCAGCCAAAACCCTAAACCCTACCTGACCTCCTAAACCCTAACCTCTAACCCTCTAACCTCATACCCTGAAACCCCCAAACCCCCAAACCCTAAACCCACCTTGACCCTCAACCTTACATCCTAGACCCTCAACCCTAAATCCTAAATCCCAAACCCAAACCCCCAACCCCCAACACCCCAACACCTAACCCCCAACCCCCAACTCTAAACCGAACACCTAAACCCCAAACCCCAACACCCAAACCCTAAACCCCTAAAATGTTAAAACCCTAAACAAAACCTCTAAACCCCAAACTCCTAACTCCATACCCTTACTCCCCAGCCCCTGACCCCCTAACCCCAAAACCCTAAAACCATAGGGTTTAGGCTTACGGTTTGGGGTTTAGGATTTGATGATGATGATGATGATGATGATGCGCGGACGCTCCTGAGCAAGATGTCAAGTACGGCAACCGCGTTCAGAGCGGACACGATATTCATATCGTTGGGTTGCAGAAGTCGGAAGAAATTATTGGGATCAACATCGGCTTGCAGCAATGCAGCAAACAGGTCTCCGTAGCCACGCACTAGTGTCAGCATCCAATCAGGGGGTGGTGAAGAACTACTACTACTAAATGTGACAGCGAGAAGGTTGGAGATACGAGTTAATGTAATCGATTTGCAGAACATCTGAATCACAATGATCAGTGACCTCATGCGATCTGCGTAGGAGATCGTGGAGGTAGCCAGATCATTTACGGCATTAGTGATTGCGGTCGGGCCAAGGGCTATGTTATTCATACCTTGTCCAGAAACACGTTCCGGGGCATTGTAGCCGCCATCGTAACCCAAGAAACTGGATCCGGGAATTAGATGTAGAGAAGTAGGAGAAGTACTCCCGAACTCCCACCACTCCTCAGAATTCTCCAATTAGTAGGCGTCCAAGTAAAGGTTGTCCTGTCGAATCCTCAACTTGATCTAATGATTGTTGGTTCGTAGTATGATGTTGAACCATCGAGTGGGTAGATTTTGCTGAGCAGGAAGTGCGGGAATATTGTGTGAAAAGGTCTCCCAATTCAACGCGCAAGTCCTCAATGAAGTCTCTGTAAGCTCCGCTACTCTTTTCAACGTTGAACTCCTTTGTGAATTCCGCCATTAACTGAATTCAATTTTGCGATTGACAATAATAATCAATCAATAGAAAAATATAAAAACACTAACTCAATGGAGTGCTTGTAATTATCCTTTTCAACGTTGAATTCTGCTATTAACTCAATTGAATTCTGTCATTGACAATAATAATAAATCAATAGCTAAAATAATAATATTACTAAAAGCTAAAATAATAATAATTAAATAATATTAATAAATAATTTTCATTTTTCTCATCTCAGACATTAGTGTCAAATCTTGAATCGAATCGTGAATCATTTTGTTAAAATAATGAATCGTGAATCGTATGATTCACTTTGTTTGCGTCCGATCGCTATTGTTAAATAAAGTGAATCGTACGATTCACTATTCATTATTTTAGCAAAACAATTCAGGATTCGATTCAACATTTGACAATAATGCATGAGATGAGAAAAAAGAAAGTTATTTATTAATAGTATTTAATTATTATTATTTTAGCTTTTAATTATTATTATTCTAGTTATTGCTTTATTATTATTTTAGCTATTGATTTATTATTATTGTCAATGATAGAATTCAATTGAGTTAATAGCAGAATTCAACGTTGAGAAGGATAATTACAAGCACTCCATTGAGTTAGTATCTTTATGTTTTTGTATTGATTGATTATTAATGTCAATAGCATAATTGAATTCAGTTAATGGCGAAATTCACAAAGAAGTTCAATGTTGAAAGGGGTAGTGGAGCGTACATGGACTTTATTGAGGCCTTGCACATTGAATTAGGAGAGACCTTTTCACACAATATTCCCGTACTTCCCGTTCAGCAGAATCCACCCACTCGATGGTTCAACATCATACTGCGAACCAACAACCATTGGATCAGGCTGAGGATTCGACGGGACAACCTCTACTTAAACGCCTACCAAATGGAGTTTTTGAGGAGTGGTTGGAGTTCGGGCGTACTTTTTCTACTTCTCCATATCTAATTCCCGGATCCACTTTCTTGGGTTAGGATAACGGCTACAATGCCCTGTAACGTGTTTCCGGACATGGTATGAATAACATAGCCGTTGGCCCGACCGCACTCACTAATGCCGTAAATGATCTGGCTACCTCTATGATCTCCTTCGTAGATTGCGCGAGGTCAATGATCATCGTGATTCAAATGATTTGCGAATCGATGAGATTCATTCGTATCTCCGATCTTCTCGCTGCCACATTCAGCAGCAGTAGTTCTTCGCCTCCCCCTTATTGGACGTGGGCACTAGTATGTGGCTGGGGAGACTTCTTTGTCGCATTCCTGCGAGCCGATGCTGATCTCAATAATTTCTTCCGACTTCCGCAACCCAAGGATATAAGTATTGTGTTCGCTCTGGATGTAGTTGGCGTACTTGGCATCTTGCTCCAGAGCGTCCGCGCATCGTAATCATCAAACCATAAACCCTTAGGGTCTAGGGTTTCAAGGTTGGGGGTTTGGGGTTTAGTTTAGGGTTTGAGGTTTAGGGGTTTGGGTTGAGGGTCGGGGGCTGGGGATTTAGGGGGTTAGGGTAGGTTTTATGGTTTAGGGTTTGGTGTCTAGTGTTAGGGTTTGGGGTGTTAGGGTTTGGGATTTGGGGGTTTAGGTTTGGGGTTTTCGTGTTTAGGGTTTAGCGTTTCGGAGTTTAGGGGTTTGGGGTTAGCGGTTAGGATTCCGGGTTAGGGTTTAGGGGTTTAGGTTGGGGATTGCGGTTCGGGTTGGGGGTTTCGGGTTTGGTTTCGGGGTCGGGGTTTGGTTGTGGGGTTTGGGTTTAGGGGTTGAGGGTTTAGGATTTTGCATTTTTGGTTATGGATTTTGGGTTTTAAGGGGGTTTAGGGTTCTTAAAGGGTTAGAATTTAGGGTTTAAGATTTAGGATTTGCGATGGTTTGGGGTTTCGGGTTTAAGGGTTTTGAAATCCTAAACGCCTAACCCCTAAAACCCTAAACCCCAACCCCTAAACCCCCAACCCCAATACCCAACCCTTAACTCCTAACCCCTAAGCCTAAACCCTAACCCCCAGACCCTAAACCCTAAACACTAAACCCCCGACCAAAAACCCCTTACCCCTGACCCTAGACCCTATAACCTAGACCCCCGACCCTAGTCCCTAGACCCTAAACCCTAATAGACCTTAAATCCTATTAGACCCTCCTATTAGACCCTAGACCCTAGATGTAACGCCCCAAATTTCTAGCCCAAATGATAATACAACAATCATGGCTCTTTCAAGGAAAGCCGAATATAAATCTCCAAACTTACATTACATGATACAATAGTTCTTCATACAACAATATATTAATTCAACAAGAAGTAAATAAACAAATAAATACCCCCAAGGGTTTACAAGTTTTTAAGGTTTGAGCCTAGTTACACAAAACATTATTCAAACCCACACACATACAACCCTTGGCTTACACACGGAGTCACAGCAAAATGAGTCTCGTACTCTCAACACACATTTCTTAGGCGACATCACCACTGTGGGAGCCGAATATCAGTACATGCAGGGAAGCCGAATAATTCAGACCATAATCAGGATATATATTATATTCAGCTCCGTCCTGTACGATCCCGAAGCCGAATGCACTAATCGGCCATAGAACCAGCTGAACAGAAGGCCGAGTGGGAATTGGCATATAACAGAAGGGGCCGAATGAGCAATCACGCGATGGATTAAAAGTGGGTTCGACCCTAGGGCCCAAGAGCGAATATAAATAGAGGAACATCAACCAAAGAAAGGTATGTGAGAACAAACCCAAATACTTGAGACTCAAGTAAATAAGAGACCTATACTAACTTGTCCGTCGGAGTGCTAATTCCAACACCCCCGACCAGAGTGTTAATCCCTTTTTCAAGTGGCAATCAGAGGATCAGGGACGCCCTTCAGGATCCAAGAGTAATTCCAAACCTACTTCCCTACAATTGGCGCCGTTTGTGGGAATACTCAAGCATAATCATGGCGAGCGTCACAAAAGATCCTCCAATAGTCGCCGATGAAACTACACCGAGAGACGACCTTGCTCCAAGAAACATGCTGGGATCGGAGAATATTGCTGCGCGACGTGCGTTGAACTTTGATTCAATAACTCAGACCTCACCCTCAACTTTAATGCATGAGATAATGCAGACGATTATGGATCAAGCAAAGCAAAATGAACAGCGACTGGAGAATATGATGGCTAAGAATGGGCGCCTGTGCCAGGATTTGGCCTTGGAGGTGGTGAAATCCCAACAAGCCGCACGCTAAGACTGGGTTCGACCTTCGAGAAAGGACGATCGTCGACATCGACTTCAAAAACGCAATAATGACAGTGATTCAAACTCACCATCCCTAGTGCCCAGAAAGAAAGGGCGCGTTGATGTATCCAGCTCATCTGAAGGAAGTCCATATGCACGGCATAAACGAGGGAGAAGCGATGATTCGAATGAGGAAGATGAACACAACCCATTCGTGTAACAAATTGCAAGGGCTGTGCTACCCAAAAGGTTCAAGGCACCGTCGTTCACCCTCTACGACGGAAAATCAGATCCCACTGATCACATTCGCCATTACAAGCAAGCCATGACGCTCCATGCTGATGACGAAACCCTCATGTGTCGAATATTTCCAAGCAGTCTGGGACCACTGGTCGTGAGGTGGTATTATAAACTGGAGCTAGCATCGATTAAGAGCTTCCATCAACTCAAAAAGTCATTCAATGCAAGATTCATCACTAATGAGGTCCAGCCGAAGCAAGTTGATTCTCTCTGGGCCATGCAAATTAGACCGGAAGAAACTCTTCGTGAATACTCGGCCCGCTATTGAGAGTGCTTTAATCTGGGTGATGATGCTTGCAATGATTCCATGGCCATCACTGCCTTCAAGATGGGATTGCATCTTGATATACCCCTCCGCAGTTCATTAACCCAGCGGCCCTCCAAAATCGTCTAGGCGTTAATGGAGAAGGTCGAAGAATACTACAAAGTGGAAGATGATGCCCTGTGAATCAAGGCCGAACGTAAAGCCGTTGAGACGGCCACGACGGGAATTGTTCAGCCGATTAGCGATGTGCCATCAAGAAGCCCCGAGCAGCGGAGCTAGCCTAAACGAGACAAAAGGCGTGACTTGCGTCGATCAAACGACCAATGTTCACATCGAGCTAATGAATAGTATCAAGTGGGTAGCAGGCGCACAAGGCACTCAGGCAAGAAATACACGGAGTTAACAGAGCCGATCAATAAGATTCTGTCGAAGGTACAACACCTTCCGTTGTTCAAGTGGCCGCCCAAGATGACGGGACCTCCCGATGCGAGAGCACAGGATAAACGATGTGAGTATCATAAAGACCACGATCACAACACCGATAGTTGTTATTCATTAAAAGATCACCTTGAAGAATTGGTGCAAGACGGCCATCTTACGCAATACGTCCGAAAGAACAATTCAACAAATACAGTAGCTCTACGGCCGAAGTCACCTCCTCTTGGTGTAATTCATATGATATACAACTTGCTGGCGCCACCCGAGGTGCACACAATCCAGTTATCGTCTAGCACCCATAGCCCAATGACGCCAGCGAAACGGCCACACGACACTGGAAGGATTAGTTTCGATGACAGTGATTGAGTTGGAGTGACCCACCCCCACACTGATCCCCTCGTCATCGAGCTACGTATAAACAGATTCACCATCGAGCGTGTTCTCGTTGACTAGGGCAACACTTCGGAAATAATGTATTACAAAACTTTTGTCAAACTTGGCTTTGCAGATTCGGACCTGTCTCTGGCTGATTACTCGTTATTCGACTTCAATGCTAACCCGGAGTATCCTTGGGGCAAAATCACACTACCGGTACGGGCTAGCACCAGATCGGTAGACGTAGAATCTCTAGTTGTCAAGCTTCTTTCGCCGTATAATCTCATCATGGGCTGAATTTGGTTACATACGATGCAAGCCGTGCGAAGCACCTACCGCCAACTACTTCGTTTTCCGACTGAATATAGTATCGAACAAATTCATGGCTGTCAAAAATCGGCGCAAGCATGTTATCTACAAAGAGACCAAGGGAGTTGGAAGTGCATTCAATTGAGGTACCGGATAGGGAGAGCCTCGAAGACATTAGGAGGATCCCAAGTGAAAAAACAACCGAAGCCCTGCATCGGGTTGAAATTGACGGAAGTCCTGACAAGTTCTTCATGATTGGCGCTTCCTTGGATACAGTCGAAAGGCAGGAGTTGGTAGCCTTCTTACTCGGCAATATTGATATATTTGCATGGTCCCCATATAAGATGTCAGGAGTGGATCCATTAGTGGCCCAACACCGCTTGAACGTCGATCCGAAATGTAAGCCAATTATTCAGAGAAGCCAGTGGTTATCCGCGGAACATACTTTGGCTGTCGTTGAAGAAGTAGATTGGTTATTTGACGCCGAGGTGGTTCGCGAAGTAACCTATCCTACATGGTTGTCTAATAGTGTGGTCGTAAAGAAAAAGAATGGCTCTTGGCGTGTCTGTATGGATTTCACGGACTTGAACAAAGTTTGTCCCAAAGATTGTTTTCCCCTGCCCAGAATAGACCAACTCGTAGATGCAACGGCACATCATCAACGCATGAACTTCTTAGATGCCTACAGGGGCTATCATCAAATTGCTATGCATCCAGAGGATCAAGAAAAAACCACATTCCTCACCCCAAGAGGAACCTATTGTTACAAGGTCCTGCCTTTTGGGCCGAAGAATGCGGGAGCAAGTAGGCTATTACCGACACTTCGTTCAAGATTTCTCGAAGATAGCATCACCCTTGGCTCAACTAACTCAGAAAAATACACCCTTTGAATAGACGGACAAGCAAGAATGTTGCTTCCAAGAGTTGAAAAACAGACTTGTGACAGCTCCTATACTAGCACTCCCTACGGGAACGGAAGGGTTTGTAATTTATAGCGATGCCTCATACAATGGTTTGGGTTGCGTCCTTATGCAAACTGGAAAAGTCATTGCGTATGCCTCACGTCAACTAAAGACCTATGAGAAGAACTACCTGACCCACGATCTGGAATTAGCCGCAATAATCTTTGCCCTCAAGATCTAGCGTCATTATCTCTATGAAGTAACATGCAAGATTTACACTAATCACAAGTCATAAATATCTATTTACATAGAAAAAACTGAATATGAGGCAACCACGATGTCTAGAATTTATGAGAGACTACGATGTAGAGATCCATTACCGTTCAGGCAAAGCTAACGTGGTAGCAGACGCGTTGAGTCGAAAGACTACCAGAAGTTTGGCATGTATCCTCATCCCTCGCAAGATCAATGGATTGCTCGCCAACATAATTGTGGAACCCACGTTGGTTGAAGAAATTAGAGCACGCCAATGTGAAGATAAACTTTTGAAGAAAAAATACGAGGAGCAAAGAAGTACGCCCGATCCTAACTTCACTAGATGCAATGGGTGTCACACCCCAACTCCAGGCATGACCAGCTGTGGCCCACAGGGACTTTGCCCAAGGCACATGGAAACCTAAACATGATCCCAAAATCACAAAAGCCCAGAAATAAATAAATCAAAACCCAAACCAGTGACAAGTCACAAATATAAATGGTAAAACCAGCCGTAATCAACTTCCAAAAATATATACTAAATGGAACACAAACTGCCCATAAAATAAAATAATTCTAAATAAAATCCAATTACAATGTATGCACAAAATGAAAATAACAAGCTAAAACAAAATAATGAATGTCCTAGAGGTCCATGCAATTGAGTCCCCACTACGCCATGAGTCCACTCTAAGTCCCTCTAACACCTGGAAATGATAAACAACTAAGTCAACCGATAGCTCGGTGAGTAGCAACGTGGATAGTAAATACAGTTTTGAAAATAGGGTTCAATTCCAAAATAAGATATATATCACAGAAACTAGATTGGGATACAGTCTTGATAAAGATAATCTGTGTCAAAAAGAAGGTTCCACAGTTCAACAGTTAAAATATTCATGTCTCTCAAGAACATGATAAATGACATTTTCCACTTAAAACAAATTACAACATGAACACCAATAATTTTCTGGGTACCAAGAATAACAAGTAACATGTCACAAAGTTCTCAAGGCAATAAGCCCATTGGATCCAATATCGAACCAAGAGTCATCCTCAGGGTGGCAACCTGGGCATTTTCTCTAAGACGATCCGATTGAAGGTCACCTAGCCTAGCCTAGGTCTTTTCCTTACAATCGTTGAGTACTACAGTCATCATGGCCCAACTCGGATCTGTTCCCTAATGGCCAGAGTCACCACACACAGTGGAATAATTTCCCTGGACTAAAATACACAGATGGTCCCGATAATCAATACAATTCAGTTTCCCAAAACATGGTAGTTCACCATTATAAACATGAGACCATAAAAAATAGTTTACAGTATGTCAAGTTTACACATGTTTCAGAAATAATTTAATTCCATTGATAATATAATAATTTATCAAAACAATTTATTTCTGAAACAACAATTTAATTTTCTAACAGCTCAAAATAGGGAAACATTATAAAAATATGTAGCATGTCACTACTCACCTGAAAACGAAATAATATAATCCTCGAATAGAGGATGAAAGTCCAACTAATGCCCTGAACTAAATATGAAAACTACACATCACTACTAATTCAAAAATACTAAAAAGAATAACAAACTAAGTACCCCACACTAAAGTGCACTAACACAACTCAACCCCATTCACCGTTATGCTTAAATAATACCTGAGTTCATGTTCTTCAAGGTCTCAAATTACTCATGACATGGGTTCAGATCGAAACTTAATTAAAAGTAACTTTAAAATAAAACAGAATTTTAAACAAGTTTTCAATTTATTCACTAACTTTGAAAATTAAAAAACTTACTTCACACTGTTTGAAAAATTCCAAAACCCTCCAGATAACAACTAATATATCCTAAGTTTCAAACTCAATTGATTTTACTTGATCTTCTTATCAAAATAATTATTTACAATTAATTATGTCCAAACAGGTTGTTTTCTGCAGCACTTTAAAGAAATTAATGGCTCTCTTATTATACCTGAGCAATCAACGCAAGGCCAAAAATGTGAGAAATTAGACTCGTAAACAGTTCTAATGACACTGATTTGATAATTTTTAGATTTATACCCAAAGAAAATGACACTTTTGACTTTATTGTTTTACACCAATTTTCTGGACAGATTTGAACGCACCAGTTAATGTAGATTTTGACTCCCAAAAATTATGAGAAAATTCTCATATGAAATTAAATATGTAATTATTCTACTGTAAAAATCTCAGTTCAAAATTCATCCGTTTGATATGATTCCTCGATTTTTAAAGTTTGTGGTTCTATACATAATTTTTAAACTAAGAATTACACTCATTCTTTACACAATTTATTTCCTCAGGTTTCTTAACAGTGTATATATATACAAAATACATAAACCTACAATCTCTCCATCAATGAACTAAATAATAATAGAATAAGGATAAAGATGAAAGAAAGAGGAAAACTTAGCAGAGCTATCCTTTGGTGATCACACACAGCACAACACACCCAATTCTTCCTTTGTTGCAACCTTTCCCCCCCCCCCCTCCCCCCAATCTCTCTCCTGCGGCTACTGCTGCTGCTAGGAACACTAGGGGTTTTTTTTTTTTTTTTTTATATGTCTAAACAAAAGGTTTTAAATTATTATCTCTTTATATTATTATATTTTCTATCTCCAATAATTTAAATAAAATATAACTATTATTATATCAAAATATACTTACTAATTTGCCTCCTATTTATTTTTTTAAATAATAAATCTTGCCTCTAAATTATAGACTTTCACCATAAATTTATTTTAGGTTTTAAAATTAATTAAAAGACCCTCCAATAATATTTAGTTTGCACTTAAAGATTCACAAGCAAAATATTTGAGATCGTAAAATAATTATTACTTAATTATTTATTTGATTTGTATATTCGGGTTCTCACAATGGGATGCTAAAATTTAGAAATCGAATTTGCGTACCCAACATTCCAGAACTCAAGAAGAATATATTGGTAGAAACCTATAGCTTGAGGTTTGCGGCTCACCCTGGCAATACACCGATGTATCACGATCTGAGGGAACACTACTGGTGGACAGAAATGAAAAGAGACATAGCAAGCCATGTCTATAAATGCCTGCATTATCGTGTTAAAACAGAACTCCAGAGACCTACAGGAGCGTTGCAACAACTCCCTATTCGTGAATGGAAATAGGAGCACATTATTATGGACTTTGTGGTCAGGCTACCGCAATCAGTTTCAAAGAATGATGCAATATGGGTTATAGTAGATTGATTGACTAAGTCGGCGCATTTTCTGCCAATCAGAATCACACACTCCTTAACTAAGTTCATGGTTCTATATATTAAGGAAATTATTCGTTTGTACGGTACCCTAGTTTCAATCGTGTCTAACTGGGACCCCCGCTTTGTGTCTCACTTCTGGAACAAATTGCAAAAGGCTTTGGGAACCACATTGAAGTTTAGCACTGCTTATCACCCACAAACTGATAGGCAATCCAAAAGAACAATCCTGACTTTGGAAGACATGTTACGTGTGTGTGCGTTAGACCTCAAAGATCATTGGGATGAGCATCTATCTTTAGTGAAATTCGCCTATAACAATAGCTATCAAGCAAGCATCGGAATGGCACCGTACAAAGCACTGTATGGAAGGAGATGTTGATCACCTCTTTGTTGGGCAAAAGTTGGGGACAGAAAGTTATTAGGCCCTGAAATCGTGCAAATAACGAGTGATCATCCAACAACAAATTCGCATTACACAGAGCTGCCAAAAAAGCTATGCAGATACACAAAAATGAGACTTAGAATTTCAAATAGGAGATCATGTGTTCCTAAAGATCTCACCAACAAGAGGGGTTATCCGATTTGGGAAGCGATGAAAGTTAAACCCACGTTATATCGGGCCATTCGAGATACTAGAAAGGATTGATCCTGTGGCATATCACCTTGCATTGCCACCTGAACTGTCCAACGTCCACAATGTATTTCATGTGTCAATGCTCTGGGGATATCTTTGAGATCCAGAACATGTCATTAATCACGAAGACGTCGAAGTTCAAAACGATCTCTCTTATGAAGAACAATCGATACAGATCCTTGACCGTTGTGATCAAATTCTGTGAAACAAGACTATACCTCTTGCAAAAGTTTTATGACGAAATCATTGTGTCGAAAAAGCTACGTAGGAAACAAAAAATCAAATACGGGCCAAATACCCACACCTCTTCAAAAACCAAGGTATGACAAGTTTGGAGACAAACTTCTATTTAGGAGGGGAGAAATGTGACACCCCAAATGTTCAATTAATTTAACACCACTTAATATTAAATTTTGGAAGCATGTGATTAAAAGAGTTAGATGTTATTAAATTTTAGAGTATTAGAAAAAATTATAAATAAAAATAGTATATTTTTTCGAATTTTTCTGAATAGTTATTCACATTATTTTAAATTTAATAGTCAGTATATTTTTATACTGAAAATTATTTCAAAAAAATAATTTTAACTTTATACTATTATTTGATATTATTTTATGGGTATTGTGGTATTTCTCTATATTTTTCCTATATCAAAGTACACTAAAATATAACATTTTCTGTGTGACAAAAATACGTGCCCCCAAGTTCTTGCTGCCCACACCTCTTGTTGCCTACGCCCTATTCACTATATATAGATGCTAATCATTTTATGCCTCATCATCTCTTTCCCCAAACTCTCTTATTCTCTCTGTTAGGAGCCAAAAAAAAAAAAACCTTTGAGTTTAGTGGGAGTATTTAGTGGGTCACAATAAACGGAGTAAAAAGTTGGAATTAACATTATGGTGAGTTATATTATAGCTTGAGTCATCATAAAATATTTTACGTATATCTTGAGTTACCACAATTTATTTTATGCAATTCATGTTTTATACATTATATTAATATTTCAATTACGTTAATTATTTTTTGAATTCTGTTTACTTAAACTGAAACCCATAGATATGGTTGTTTAAATTTTAGAAATTATTTGACAATAATTTTATAAATATTTATTTTTGTAAGTACCACCATAGGAATCCCTTGCCGTGAGGGA
This sequence comes from Camellia granthamiana, assembly GCA_036172215.1. Taxonomy (NCBI): domain Eukaryota; kingdom Viridiplantae; phylum Streptophyta; class Magnoliopsida; order Ericales; family Theaceae; genus Camellia; species Camellia granthamiana. The sequence goes on along the minus strand of CM069917.1, from coordinate 46,571,936 downwards.
CTTAAATAACCATTGGCCTCTGAACGGTCACTTTGTGGCCCTTTGTTTGTCATGGATCCAATGACCTTTGTTCTAATTGTCACTCAAGTGACCTCTATTCTGTTCTGTTCTATACCGTGGTTATGATTACTTGCTTATACGATTTCTACATTCTACTTCTGTTATTTAAAATTAGTTATGTATTTCAGTTACCAAACTAACCTCTGTTTATCCAAATAATTATCCATGGTAATTTTTGTACCATCATGTTCACTATATGATATTTCTCACTCTGCCATGTGTTTATAGCTGTTAATCACTTTTAGGTGACGTGTAAGGATCAGTACATGGGATAGGCACAAGGCACTTTGTAGTCATAGTGCAGCTTTGGTATTGTAATTAAACAGAAGCTCCAATATATACGTTTTTGTTATACTTAAATAAAGATTTGGGTATCCTTTTATTTTACTCCATTACAATATTAATTTGTTATGACTTCAGTTATTGTCTTGTTGCAACACCGAACCTTTGGGTGCCGGGTTTGGGTCATGACATACCCGTTGTCACTGGGCCACCGCTTAGTTAAGCTTAAAGGCCTTACCCCCCGACCAACCACAAGATGAATCATAGGTATTGACCTCGTATGAAGGAAAATCCCGATCTCCCTTTTTACATCATTCATGGACTGATTCCGACGGATTAGGCTCTTTTCCTCTTATGAGTACTTACTATAAAGGGTGGTCCGGAATCGGTTGAATGAATGCCCTTCTTTTTTTTTTAGGGTACGACATGCTATGGCGAAAAAGACAAGAAATAAAGGAAAGTCGCTCCCTCCCTAAGAATGAATGTTGGAAATTCTTCGATGACATGTTCCTTTGAGTGCACAATTTCTTAGTTGTGCCTCTTTGGTACCAAGCTCTTTGATGGCCTTTCTTTATCTGATCACGGTAAAAGTAATAATTCGACAAAAGGAGGATTATTCAGGGCTCAATGGATAATGGGGATGGAATAGTGGTTGGATGGTTAGGACACCCTATCTTTAGAGATAAAGAAAGCGTGAAATGACTACTTTTTGACTATGAACCTTCCTACTGCACCTTTCCAGAAAAGAATGACTGGTTAATTCTCTCAACTTACTGTAGGTTGCTAGTATTCTCCGATTGAAGAGAACACTAAGCCAGGTCAGGAATGCACCAAGGTGGAAAAGTCCTTTGTATAAGTCAATCAATCAATAGTGGAATAGAAGAGTCACAGTAAGAGTCTCATCCAATTGCCTAGTGTAAGCTTAATGAACTTCTCTATCTCGGTCCTCGCTCTCTACCCGATAGGTTTGCGCTATTGCCGATTTTGGCATTTGGTTATCAGCTCAAATCTTATAGATAACCTCAACCACCTCGTGGGCTTGCTTCTCCTGGTATTCCATGTAGTCGCGCCATTCCTTCACGCTGAATTCCCATCGCTCAACCGTAGGAAATAATTCTCCATATTGGGAGTCAGACTTGCAATCAATCCCTTTTCATCTTAGGCGCACAACTGTGCACTCTCCGAAACAGAAAGATAAAGACCACTTTTAAAAGTGCCAACTCCTCATCGGAGGCTTCGTTAGTGGGCTGGCCTATCAAAAGTCTTGTTCCTTCACGCCTCCAAATCATCCTCTTGAAGCTCATTCTCTTTATCATAAATGATCTGCTTGCCCCGAAATGGCCGGCTTATCAGATTAAAGCAAGAAAGCAAGAAAAGAGATAAGCGTTAGAAAGAGGTAGGAGCATTCACTCTTGCTATGCCACACTGTCATACTTTTAAGTAAGGAATTCCCTGCAAGGCAGTTATCGGCGTCTGTTCACGAAAGTTTTCTTTTTTGTACTTGTTTGAGGTTATGTACGCTTAGTTATCTTTCTCTATGTAACGTCGAGAAATGGAAAGACTTTGTCTGGCGGTATCATATATAAGAGACTAAAATAGATGCTTCAAGTATTTAGTTACCAGCTTAAGACCACGTCTTCTGCTGTCGATTCGCAGGTGACTGGCCGGCCTGCCTTGCACTTCTGCACCCCTCTTCTAGTTGTAAAGTAAAGCTCCTTCCATTGTGAAGACTGCAATGAGTGGGTGGCTTTCTATATAGCACTCTCTTTCATTCCATGGTGAGAGTAGACCAAGAATGATGCAAGTTTCCTCTTTCCACTTTTAGCTAATCCTAATTAACTACCTTTCGATTCAATTTAAAGCCTTCTTCTATAGGGAGCAATACAATAAAAGGGATGCAAGCACAGAATCCTATGAACTAGCCTACTTTCCTATTGTTTAGTCCTCTTTATTTCCTCTAGTTCTGGAGTCTTTGGTCTGGAGTTCTGTTTAGTAGCTAGCTTTTCTAATATCTTTTCTAGTTGTGTTTTTTACCTCTTCCCGCCAAGAAAGAACTAAGAGTCCCTTGATGACCCCCCATTTTCAAGACAAAAAAAGTAGAAGCGGGAATTCACCCTACCTAGTCAAGTCAACAAAGCTCTACATCTTCTACTCTATCCCCTCAAGTGAGGAAAGAATAGATCGATATGTGATGTGAAAGTAGCATTGCTAAAAGAAAGACCAAGGCTTGAATCGGATTGGTGTACTCTCTTTACTTATAAAAGATAGGATGCGAGAATGTGTATGACCTGCGAGAGGTGAAGTTCATTGGCTTGATAGTGGGCCATGGTATCTGACGGAACATTGGCCTCATTCTCACTACGGCTTGCTCTACCTTCTTTTAGCTATAGGCATGTCCAATTCGATAATAGTCCTCGGTGGGGTTTCCATGTTATGGACACTCCAACCACATTTCAACATGCTATTAGGAAGACTATGGATGCACCGACTTCGAGTCGTGCCTTCGATCGTTCAGCAAAGAATCAAGTATCTCAAAGGGGACTGTATGGTCACTTTGGATAGTAACACTTCTGTACATCCACCCCCCAATGTGACCACCCCTTTACTAGAGATCCACCATGGAGATAAGGATGTCTTCCTCTTAGGCTTCACCTTGGTAGAAGCTCGGATAGTACAATCTATCTTGGCACCCCTTTACTTTAGTTTTGACACCCTCTGGACATCCTCAAGGTACATGTATATTCTAAACTCAAGCTTACACATTGGCACACCTTTTGAGCCACATCATCTTATTGGGCTCAAGTATCAGCACGTCATTCAAGGCACATCATCTTAGCATTCTAGGCATTGGCACGCCTTTTGAGGCGCACCATAGACTAAAACTTAGGCATTGGCATGCTTTTCGAGGCACATCATAAACTCAAACTTAGGCATTAGCACACCTTTCGAGGCATATCATTTTATCAAACTCGGGCATTAGCACGCCTTTCAAGGCACCATCATTGACACGTCTTTTGAGGCATAATTATTTTATCATATTTATGGCATTCTCACTGGCACACAAATCACTTGGCATGGCAAAAATATTACTCAAAATCACATTTGACATCATGACATAAAAATTGGCAAATTCTGGCACCAACTTGGCAAACACCTGATAAGCCTTGACAAATTTTGACACATTTTGGCAAAAATACTTGGCACCATTTAATACATTATGGTAAACCTGGAACCACTAGGTATCACTTGGCACCCATTTAAACCTCTATGTATTGCCGATGTGAGTATGGAAAGGCACCACTTAGCATTTAAAATTCTCAAGTCTTGCCAATACAAGCACAGAATAGCATTTAAACCCCCATGTTTTGTCGATGCGAGCATAGAAAGGCGCCACTTGGCATTTAAAATTCCCACGCTTATCGATACGAGCATGGAATAACATTTAAACCCCCATGTCTTGTCGATGCGAGCATGGAAAGGCACCACTTGGCATTTAAACCCCATGTATTGCTGATGCGAGCATGGAAAGGGCACCACTTGGCATTTTAAACCCCCACGTCTTCCTGATGCGAACATGGAAACAACATGAAATAAACCCCCATGTCTTGCCAATTCGAACATGGAAAAGGAACTACTTGGCATTTTAACTCCCACGTCTTGCCAATGCAAGCGTGGAAATGGCATCAAACAAACCCCCATGTCTTGCTGATGCGAGCATGGAATGACACCTAATAAACTCCGCATCTTGTCGATGCGAGCGTGGAATGGCATTCATTAAACCCCATGACTCGTCGATACGAGCAGAGGATGGCATCACCTGGCATTTAAACACCTCCATGACTCGTTGATACAGGCATGGTAAATCACCATTTGGCTCTTAATGAAACCATGACTCATCGGTACGAACATGGAATGACATACAATAGCATACCCTTGCCTCGTCGAAATAGGCATAGAGTGGCATACCTTGGCATCATAATGGCATCCCTCTAATCACACAGCAGTGTGCTTTATTATTTGGAATAGTTTTATCTAGAAAAAATTTGCAAGATTGACACAAACCTAGAAAAGAATGGAAAGGAACTTGGCATAGGTACGACAAGGTGAGTACGACAGATACGGTCTGCTCTCGTCCCTTTACAATGCATGCTTGAATGAATGCTTGAGTTCTTGTTGCACACACTCCCTCACATATATTTTTGCACAACTGCCCCCGAACCACACTAGTCTGATTCCTTGCAATTAAAGATATGTAGGCAACCTGCGGGTTCAATCACTTGCATGAATGTATGGCACTGCCTTAAGCCTTAGGGTTAAGTCAATTGGGATGGTCTCGGGTCTTTGACATTCGTTTCTCATCACTCCATGATTGTTTGAGCTCTGTCAAAGAGAGGCAATTGTAGACACCCTATTTTTACTAACCTTAAGATTTTGGGCGCTTACAAGCCTCCTGATGATGAAATGGTACTTACTTCATCCCAGAAATGTTTAAAGGTTATTTAGAGTTGCTGTATAAACCTATTTTATCCAAAAATTAACTTTTTATGAAAATGACCATTTTACCCCTGGACTCATTTTTAGCCAAAAAACCAGTTTTTTAACCCGCGAAAGCTTGATTGTTCCTTGATTGATTGTATTTTTCAAAATTAGTGACCCGTTTTATTAAAAAAACATTGATCAAAATGCAATTCAGGCTTACTTGTGCCATAAGCAAGCCAAAGGCATAGGATCACGTAGTTGTGCATGCATGCATGGCATGTGTACCAAGGCAAAGTGCGCGTGTGCACGTTAGAAATGAGTGCTCACGTTGTTTGTATGTGCACACAATCATTGTGCTTGTGCACATGGTCAATACATGCGCACATTGAAGCATCGCAGAGTTATTTTTGGTAACTCAATTTTGGTGACTCAATTTTGGTGCATTTTTGGTAAGAACAATGGAGGGGAAAGCAATGAAACCCTAGAAGGGTTCTAGAGGCTTCCCCCAACTCTATATATAGAGCCTCTCCCTCTCCCTTTGAAAGGGTTAAGGACTTGAAGCCTTTTTGTGCATTTTAAGAGCAAAATACACCCTCTCCTCCTCTCCTCTGGTCTTAGCTCTAAAAATATCATATCCATAGCAACTCTAAACACTGAAGAACACTTAAGGACTGAAGAACTTCAACCTAAATTCAGATTCCAAGCCTGAGGCAAGTTTGCAAGCAAAGAACTCGTTGTTTCGTTGCGTTATTCTCCGCATGCTCTTCGGTTCTTAAAAGCCAGCAGGTAAACTACTTCTAATCTCTGTATTTCAATAGTCCTTTTGCTTATTTTTAGTAGTCAATCCATGCTAGGTTGTTAGTCCATCTTAACATCATCTAGTCTTTTAGTTTTTCTTACTATCTTGGCTCTTCTTGCATGCTTTCTTTCTTTTAGTTATCATGTAGTTAGTTTACATTTATTCTTTTATTTGTTAGTTGTCTTCTTATGCATATTCATCATGTAGTAACCTCAAACTGGGTCTAGAACCATTCTTGCATCTTTAGTTGCATGCTTTAGGTCATATTTATTTTATGTCTTGCATGTGCAAAAGTGGGCATCCGAGTAAGTGTCATTGTCTTTCTTGGCACATGTGATGGTTGCATTGTCCTTTAAATAATGCAAGTTTCTATGCTTTTTGTATGCAAAATTGTGTGTTTTGTATGTTTCCTTGAATATTGTGTATTTTAGTTTATATTCAAACACATGGGTTATCGTTAAAGGTTTCTTAATTCCTCTTTTAAAATTGAGTGGCGACTCTATGTCAATAAGGCAAGTCGGTGTGGGAAGCAATGCCTTAGACTCGAAAAAGGCACAAGGCCCACATATATTGAATGAATAATATGAGTGAATACAAGGCTCCCTTATATAAGAGAAGAAGAAGCTAAGTATAGAAACTCTATCTATGGTAATACACAATATGGTAATATAAATATATACAACTAACACCCCCCTCAAGCTCAAGGTGGTAATGCAGATATCAACTTAAGCTTGGAAAGTAAGGCGGAAAAGCATTCTGGAGGATGAGCCTTGGTGAAGATGTCGGCTGTCTGATCGGCGTAGATAATAAATATAAGACGAACAGTGCCACTAGTAACATGTTTCCGTATCAAGTGACAATCAATCTCAATATGTTTGGTGCGATCATAGAAGACATCATTTTGGGCAATCTGAATAGCACTCTGATTGTCACAATAAAAGTTAGTAGCAGCCGAATGAGAAACCCTCATATTAGAAAAAAGCCAATGAAGCCACACAAGCTCCTGAATCATGTCAGCAAGAGCACGATACTCAGCCTCAGTACTAGAATGAGCAATGAGAGTTTGTTTCTTACTATACCAAGTAATGAGAAAGTCACCTAAGAAGAAGCAGAATCATGTGGTAAAATCATGTAGTAGAACGGTGGTCAGTAGGATCCCCTACCCAATCTGTATTAGAAAAAGCCTATAATTGTATAGAAGAGTCTACTAAGTAGTGAGGACCATGAAACATAGTTCCTTAGAGATAGCGCAAAATGCGAAACAGAGCATCATAGTGCAAAGAGCGAGGAGCAGCCATGAACTGACTAACAATGTAAATAACATAAGCAATATCTGGACGAGTAGTCGTGAGATAGACAAGATTGCCAATTAACCGTGAATAACTTGGTACTATCAAGAGGTGTGAGATAAGTTTAAGAATCAGCTAGGGTAGGAGCAGTCTTGCAATCGGTAAGACCAGTATAAGCCAAGAGATTAGAGGTATACTTGGCCTCGGTGAGAAAGTGACTAGAAGGATTATGAGAAATTTCCAAGCTAAGAAAGTAGCTAAGCAAACCCAGATCTTTCATCTCAAACTAGCTACTGAGAAACTACTTGAGACTAGAGATACCCACTGTGTCATCTCCAGAGATGATCATATCATCCACATAGAGAAGAAGAATAATAATACCACGCTCTGTCTTATGTATAAGCAAAGCAGAATCATAGGTACTAGAGGAGAATCCAAAGTCAAGAGTAGTAGAACTGAACTTGGCAAACCAAACACGAGAAACTTGTATCAAACCATACAAAGCACGACGAAGTTTGTAGACTTTAGTGAATGGAACTAAAAAAGTAGGAGGAGGCTGCATATAAACTTCCTTAGTGAGATCACCATTGAGAAAGGCATTCTTGAAATCCATATAACAGAGGCTCCAATGGCGAGCAGAAGCGACGACACGTAGGCTGCGAACTAAAGCAAGATGGGCAACATGAGCAAATGTTTCCTCAAAATCAATCCCATATTCTCGACTAAAGCCTCAGGCAACAAGACGAGCTTTGTGACGTTTAATGGAACCATTAGAGTGGGTTTTGATCTTGTAAGCCCATTTGCAACTAGCAACACTCTTTCTAGGTAGAAGGTCTATATGCCAGGTATGAGTTTTAATTAAAGCCTATGTAGTTCATCAATCATAGCTTGCTGCTAAAGAGGTTAGAACAAACCTCTCAATAGGAAGTAGGTTCATGAGAAGAAAAAACAGTGAAACCAACAATGAAATCACGAAGAAGGACAAAGGGTTGTGTTACACAAGTAGAATAACGAAGAGGTACCTCTAGTGTAGAAGATAATGTAGTGGAATCAAAGGATGCATGAGGCTCACTGTGAGAGAAAATGAAGACAAGACTACGAAGTGGAGCAAGAGCAGGAGCAGGAACAGGAACAGAAGCAGGCTCAGGATCAAGGAGTGGAGCAGCAATGCCAGGAGACGGAGTAGAATCCTCAAGATGGGCCGAAGTCATCATGTCAGAAGTAGTGACTGTATCAAGCTCATTAAACAGAAGACAAGGATCTGTAAGGAATGATGTAGTGAGAGGAGTGGACAAATAAAATTTAGAAATGGAGGAGAACATCTTGTGTTCCCAAAATACCACATGACGAGAGACATGAAGACGACAAGAAAGTGGATCCCAACAACGACAACCTTTATGTTCAATAACATACCCTAAGAAGCAATACAAATGGGCACAAGGTTTTAATTTGGTATGCTCATGTGGTTGAAAAAGAACAAAACAGGCACATCCAAACACACGAAGACCATTATAGGTAAGAGGTATGCCATACAGACGCTCATATAGGGTTTGATTGCTGATGGTAGGGGAATGGGCACAGTTGATAGTATAGATGGTTGTAAGAGCAACTTCCACCTAAAAACGTTCAAGACAAGAAGAGATTAAAAGAGCACATATAGGCCTTGTTAGGTTTGTGTTTCCCAAAAATTTTTGGGAAAAATTCTCTACAAATAAGTTTTCAAAAGTAATCAAACCAAACAAATTTTCCCAAAAAAATTTCCCAAAACTTGTTTGGTTTACAAGTTTTCCAAACAAATCTCTCTCTCATACACATCAAATCAATCACTTTTTCCAAAACTCTCTCTCAAAATAATTTTCCAAAACATCTTTTGAACAAAACCAAACCAAACAACTTTTCGTATTTTTTATCTCTAAAACTCATCTCCCAAACTCAAACCAAACATACCCATAGTGTTTAGGATATGGCAATGTTTACGCTCAACACGACCATTTTGTTGGGAGGTACCAAGACAAGAATAGTGAGAAAGTGTACCATTTTGATAAAGGAATCCCAAAAAATGAGTTTCTTTGTATTCCTAGGCATTATCAGCATGAAACATTTTGATAGTGGAAGAAAATTGAATTTTGACCATGTGTGAAAAATCATACTATATTTAGGTCTAGTTTGGGAATAAGCTTTTTTTAGTAATTTTTTGACTTTTTGGCTAAAATATGATGTAAAAAAACTAGTATGCTTGGGATATTTTTTGATTTTTTATAAAAAGATGTGCAAAAATTAGAAAGAAAAGGGAATCTTTGACTTTTTAGTATAGATTGTTAGCTTTTTGGTTTTTTGGTTTTTTTAGTGACTTTTTGGCTTAAATCACCACTTGCCAAACGAGGCCAATTGTAACTCAGAGCTAGATTTCATAAGAAATAACCAGGTAAAACGAGTGAAATCATCGACAAATATGACAAAGTATTTAGATCCCCCCATAGTGATATTAGGTAAAGGCCCCCAAACATCAGAGTGTATGAGATCAAAAGGTGCATGAGATATAGAGATACTAGTATTAAATGGTAAAGTAGGTTGTTTTGCAAGTTGACAAGATAAACAATCTATTTTATCATTTAGAACGCCTAATTGACCATTTGAAACTAGAGAGCGTAAACGATCAAAAGACACATGACCTAACTGAGAAAACAAGAGGGGAACTAGTAGTAACAGAAGCAACAGTCTCGAGAGTGGAAGGACTGGAGGAGGGAATGCGAAGGTGGATGAGTTCGTACAAACGTCCATGTCTACGATCAATCCCGAGTGTTTATCCCGTCTTCGGATCCTACACAACACAATCAGTTAGAGAAAATAGAATAGTGAGGCCAAGATTACAAAGTTGACCAATAGAAATAAGATTAAGTGTAAGATTGAGGATCATAAGTGTGAGGGAGAGAGACATTAGAGGTAGAAATATGGCCTATTTGACTAACATGTATTTGAGAATCTTCAGCAATGTGAATGATAGATAAATTACAAGGACATGTGGTAAAAGAAAACAGTGTAGGGTCAGAGGTCATATGGTTGCAACAAGCTGAATCAAAATACCATGAAGAGGTACCTAGAGCAACTAAGAGAGTAGTAGAGGGTGTACCAGAAGTAGAGAAAAACCTTGCTTACAATAGCTTCAATATCATGAACAGTGTAAGTGGAAGATGAGGCAAGTGCAATAATAGTAGAGGAAAACTGAGCCAAAGAATGATGCTAGCTGATAGAGGATCCAGAAAAGCCACAATATAGAGGAAAACTATCTGAATAATCCATGAAGTGATCAAAGTATTAGTCACAAAAAAGGCCCGGTGGTGTCGGAGTAAAATTGGGGGAAACAGAGTGTCCCAGTGAATCCGAAACACCGAAAATAGTTGGATATCAGATGAGTTGGCCCAGAAATAGCTAAAAAATGGACCTGTAGATGACCAGGTGTGAAATAAGCCAAAAATGATGTCAGCAATAGGTAAGGGTAATGTCAGCGTGCACAACGCACGTTAACAGAAGAGGCATACAACACACGGTAGCTACAGAGACGTGCACAATGCATAATAACAGAAATGGCACAAGAGCACATGAAGCTGATGTCAATAATGATGTGCATACGAGCACGGAGGCTGACGTCAGATAGGGCTGACATCAAAAAGGTCAACTGTTGAAGCGACTAGATTGGAACAGTGCGGCGGAGATAGCTAGAGTGGCTCCGCGGCTAGGACTGACGTTGCGCGTGATTGCTCGTTGGAGAGTGGAAGCAGAAGCGATAGCAATTGACGCGTTGATGGCAAAATCGTCTTGTGAGCGTGCGTGGAGAACTCACTAGTGATGGGGTTAGTGGTGTTGGAATCATGAGAAGATTCTGATCAATTTGATGATAAGGTCGAAAAAAATTTGGTCACCGTAACAGTGCTTGAACAGAGGTGCTACAGTGCCACTATGTACCGGCAGTGAGCAAAGGAAAAAAAAGACTAAGACTTAAAATCAGTGCTCTGATACCATATTATGATATTAGAGAGAGAGAGAAAACTTTGTATTATATTCAATGAATAACATGAGTGAACACAAGGCTACTTTATACAGGAGAAGAAGAATCTAAGTATAGAAACTCTATCTATGGTAATGCACAATATGGTAATATAAATATATAAAGCTAGCAGTTTATATTGGAACCAAGCATTTCAGTGTCATCCATGGTGAAGATGATGAATAATGTATTAGATAATAATGGTGAAGATGATGAGTGTTGGAAGATGACGAAGAAATACAATGTTTATATGTTTAAACCCTAAACCCTATAGGTGATGATGGTGTGTGAAAAGTATTTTGTGTTTTTAAATATGAAATCTTTGAATGGGTAGAATACACCCCCATATTGTCCTTAATGGTCTTTTCATTTGAGGATATTATTAGAATATAAATTTAAGGGAAGTTCTATTTACACACCACTAATCTCCTCAGTACACACCATTAACAGATTAAGAGTAATTTTATTTACGCACCACTAATCCTCTCAATACATACCATTACGTAGTACGCACGCATAATAATTTTTAGGGTTTGAAAATATCTTAGCTCACACCTTAACTTTCCATTACTAGTCCTAAGGTAACACACTACCTGTCTGTTTGAATACACACTATAATCCACACCCAAATATCTCCATTTTCAGAACACCAGAGACCTCCATCTTCAGAATTCCATAGATCTCCATCGTTGGCGTTGAAGATCTCCATCGCCAGCGGAGGGTTTCATTCAGCTGGTACATTATCGTCGTTTCAAATCTCCATCATCGCTGTCGTTTCGTTGTTGGCTTGCCAGTGCATTGTCGTCGTTCTCCATCTTCATCGTCGTTTCACTGTTATTTCACCAGTGCATTGTCGGTGTTGAAGATTTGTCATTCTCACCCTTGATTCATACATTTGATTCTCACATTGATATGTTTTCCTATTTTCTTTTGATTTGGTTACTAATTCAAATTAAAATATTGAATTTTATATATATGAACATTTATAATTTGGTCAATCTTAATAATTTGAACAAAATTGTTTTGTTCGAATAAAAATGATCGAACATTGTGTAAAAGTTCAACTCTAATTATCCAAACATGTGACAAACAAAGTCATCTTCCCAATGGTTATACGAACGAGATAAACAAAAAATCAAAAAGCTAGAGTATTTTTTTTTTTTTTTAGAGGACCCAAAAAGATGAATATTAAACTGATCATTTCATTGTTGCATTATTCGAAATCAACAATCTTAGTGTCATCCATGGTGTGCAAATATTCAAAACCAATTGATTTTAATATGCTCCAATCTTAAATCTTCAAAACCAATTGATTTCAATATTCTTAAACCCTAAAACCAATTGATTTCATTGTTCTTAAATCCTAAATCTTCAAAACCAATTTATTTTGGATGTTTATATGTGTATAGGTGATGATGTTGTCTGAAGAGTGTTTTGTGTTTTTTGTTTTTATATATGAAATCTTTGAATAGATAGAATACACCCCCATATTGTCTTTAATGGTCTTTTCATTTGAGGATATTATTAGAATACAAATTTAATCTGTTAATGGTGTGTATTCTAACCATTCAAAGATTTCATATTGAAAAATACAAAATTAATACTCTTCACACACCATCATCACCTAGAGGGTTTAGGGTTTAAACATATAAACACTATATTTCTTCATTATCTTCCAACACACATCATCTTCACCATTATTATCTAATACACTACACTCATCATCTTTACCATGGATGACATTGAGATGGTTGGTTCCGATATAAACATTAAAAATGTTGATTTGAATATTGAAAAGGTTAGTTTATTACATAGCTTTTTAGTTTTTTATTTATCTCGTTCATATAATCATTGGGAAGACGAGTTTGTTCGCTATGTGTTCAGATAATCAGAGTTGAATTTTTGCACAATGTTCAATTATTTATATTTGAACAATATAATTTTGTTCAAATTATTAAGATTGACAAAATATTAATACATAACAAATTGAACATTTTTAGTTAGTTCGGTTAAAACAAATTAAACTTTTATTCTTTGTTTAGATATAAATTTTTGAACACCTATAAATTAGTTCAACTCTATATTCATGAAGAGGACTTTTTTTTTTTTTTTTCAGGTTAAATTTTTTACAGAATTCTATACCCACCCAATGTAGCAATGTTGAAATTGATTGTGTTGTTGATACACAAGTGAATTTGTTACTAAAGATGTACAATCATGTTTGAAAATTACAATAAATTGTGGTTCATTTTAATATTCTCTCTCTCTCTCTCTCTGTGGTGGAGGAGGAGACATGAGGGTTAGGTTACAATAGAGGTGGAGAGGAGATGAATCACGATGGTAGGGACGGGCAACAGTGTTGATCACGATGGCGAAGGTAGGGATTGGGGTTGTTCGCAATGGCGGTGGGGGGAGTGAGGTTGTTCATTATAGGTTGGGAAGGGCGTACTATGGTAGAAGGATGTACGGCGGAGTTGGGAAGGAACAGCAGGGCTAGAGAAGAGGGGTTAGTGGCTGCAGCAGCAGCGAGTGTTCGAGAAAAGGGGTTGATGGCATTGGCAGGAAGATAGGGAGGCTGTGGAGAGGGCAACGACCGAAGAGAAAGGGTGGCTGCTTGCTATCAGCTATCGGCGTTGGCCGTGGTTAGGGTTTTGGTGGAGGAGGAAGGGTAGTTTAGTATTATTTGAAAAATAGTGGTATGTATTGAGAAAAAAAATCAAAACTTTCAATTTGAGTGTAGTGTGAACTAAGCACAAAGGGAGGTGATGGTGTGTATTGAAATAGTTAGTCGTGTGTAAATAGAATTTTCCATAAAAATTAAATTAAATTAAAGAGTGTAAAAAAGTTAAAAGTATGGTGTAAGTAGAATTACCTTTTATTAAATCAAGGGAGAAACATTTTTTTTTTTTTTTTTTGTATCAAATTGAGAATTCATCAAATTTAAATTTGATACAATTTAAAAAGATAAAGTATCGGTGATTATTTTTTTTCATCAAATTTGATGAAAAGGAAAATTTGGGATGAGAGGAGAATTTTTCTTAACTTGGAAACCAGTTAAGAACCTTGTGACTCTGGATGGTGGTGGTGCTCCTTCCCTTGTTCAACAACATTGGTAATCTTTCTCTTCCTCCTAACTGTGGTTAAGCTAACATTGGAAGGTTGCTGCAATAGTCGACATTGCATCATATCAAGTAATCGCGACTGCAAATGCTTGTTCATCTCCATCACATGTTTTCCTATTCTTGTGGCCCAAGCTTCACTCTCCAGCCTTGTTTCCACCATCATTTCCATAGCTACAGTTGTCTCCCCGGTCTGTTCAATCACAATCACAACCACAATCATGCCAAGCCATGAGAGAGAGAGAGAGAGAGAGAGAGAGAGAGAGAGAGAGAGAACCTCCAACTCAAGGATCTGTTGTTTTAATAAATCGGTGGTTCGAAATTCAGAGGCAATACAATGACCTTCATCCCTAGAAGAACTTGAAGGTAGGTACGCAAGTACTCCTTCAGATGAGTTGGCTGGCTTAGGATACTTATCAAGCACAGAAACTCTGAACTGGTTAAAGGTTTTATGATTATGGTTCATCCTAGGAAACAGTGACAATTGTGGGATCACAACCAAATTAGTTATGAAACCTGCAAATAAATCAGAGAATGACTTTATTATTGATTGTTAATTTTTAGGTATAGATGAAACACATATAGATTCAGTAGAGGAAAAAAAAAAAAAAAGACTCGTGTGCAGTTACGTCATACAAAATGTAAAATTCCCCAACCTTGTTTCAACTTTGTATTTAAAATGTTGGAACATATAAATCCCATCAAAATGAACGTATATGTCATCCTGTTAAGCAAACCTTAGGGCCCATTTGATTATGTTTTCATTTTATTTTTTCTGTTTTTATTTTCAGAAAACATAGAAAATTAGCAATACGAATCTAGAAACCTCCAAAAATTAGAGTTAAAAACTATAGGAGTGGACATTGGATGGTATTAAATTCCCCTAACCCAACTACAAAATTAATTTTTAAAAAAAATAAAAAAAAAAGGAAATTCCACTTGCCTTTTAGGTGGTTGAATCTTCGAATGATTACACAATTGACAACATCCCAAAGGCAGGCAGTGCAATCTTCAGATGCAGAGACCAAGCCCAATCCGCAACATGTCAAAGCAGTTATAGATCCACTGCATCAACAAAGATTGGTCAGTTCTCAGTTTTTGTTTGTGTTCACGTTAACAACAAATGTACACAAGTTTTTAAACTAGGTATAGAGACTAGAGAGGATCATTATAGAACACTCATTGCCACCCTTTTATGTATGTGAAATTTTGAGTGTGTAAAGTCACATCCACAAAATTATATTAAACCACATAGTGAAAAAGCCAACTAGCTGAGCTATTGCAACTTTTAATGTGTGCAAGTTAGAGATTAATGCAAACTTATGATAACTCTTTTTATTTATTTATTTATCGAACTTATGATAACTTTGACGTACATTTTTACATGAAAATCTATTCAAGAATATATACATTGCGGCAAATAGGACCGTTTGATTTTCTATAAAGTAACAACATCATTAGTCTATAAAAATCACAAGGAAAGTTTCAAACTGTTAAAGTTGGTTTGGATTCTCATGTCATGCCACACGCTGGTTGTCCCTTTCTACACTTTTTTACAATCTTTTACGGAGTAACCAAAAAGAGGAAGGAAAAAAAAAAAAAAAGTTTAAATTCAACAATTTCAATAACTCTTTCTACATCTAAATAGAGTATTTTTCTATAAAGCATTTTGAGAGTTCCAAACCCAAGATTTTACTGACTTGCAACAAAGACTACGGATATAGAACTAGCCACATAAAACAATTCTAGCCATACATATCAGATGGTGAGACCTATAGTCAATTCTACTCAAATTGCTCCACTTATATGTTATGTCTATAGTCAATTCTATTGTCTTTAGACTTATTGTACTGACTTGTGTCCCGTTAGGAAGGTTGGCTCATCCTCTAAAACAATTGAAGTATCTTCCACCACTCCAAAATCAAGTGTATTCAAGAAAATCGTTCCATCTGCGCTACCAGAAAATAACTTCTTGTCTGTTGGATCAACAACTATTGCAGTAATTGGTAGCGGAAAAGCTCGAGTTTGTAAAAGTCTTCCAGTAACCAGGTCCCATACCTACAATACAAAAATAAGTCATTTCAAGTAACAAAAATACTCATGCTAGGAAGATATTATTTTGAAACATTTAACGTAATTAAGTAACCTTGCATGTGCCATCGAGGGAGCTTGATAAAAAAATTGAACTTGACCCACTTGATGCAGTTAATAGGCCCGTTATAGAGGATGAATGCTCTAATGAAAAATTTAGTATTAAAGGCACAGTCCAACAATCTGTCTCGTCTACCAAACTTCCACCAAAGAATGTGATTACAAAATTAGTTATTTATTTTTCTTGAACAATAAAACTAAATGGCATTCAAATATGAACATTCAATTGTTGAAGAAAGGAAGATTCACTTTTTTTACCCGATCATAGGCCAAATAATGATCATGCCATCTTCTGAACCAGAAATAAGAAATGAATCATCGCTGGAAAATGTCAAGCAAGTCACTGATTTATGATGTGCGCACCAAGTCCTGACCAATCTCCCATTTGAAATCTACAAATTACCATGGCACTCAATATTTGGAAATAATGACTACAAATAATATGTACGAATTAAGCTAATGGCCCATAAAGACAACTATTTAGTAATTTTTTTATATTGTGGTAAAAAAAAAAAAATTGATCTTTGCATATGGGGCTACAAAAAGAGTTTATTAACCTCCCAAACATAAGCATTTCCAGAAGGGGCTCCACCAACAATATATGTGCCATCCTTTGTGCATGTTATTGGTCCAATGGACTCAATTGGGTAGCTCCGGACCGGTGCTTGAGGCTGAATATCAATACGTCATACAAAGAAGTAAATTGAGTTTCACAACAAAAATCTGGAACGATGTTTAATAGAACAAAATATTATCAGATCATAAACCCCAATTTACAAAGTTAACTTCCTTAATTCAATAAAAAATATATATATTTCTTGATTAGCCTGTTTTCATTATTGTTTTGCAAAATATGTCAAATTCAAGTGATTGTAACCAATGATCGCTATGATAGATGAATTTTAAAAGTAATTACTAATAGCATCATTACTTTTGTCCATTTAATCATATGCTATTCGCAACGGTAAAGAGAATATTATTACAAACCAAAAATAGAGCAAAACTAAAGAATCCAGCTAATAGCTAATCAATGATAAAGAGCTTATTTTTGTCAATACTTGGACTGGACTTTTTCATTAATATAATAATGAGATTTAGCTAACCAGTTGTTTTAAACCATCACATCATGTTTTGGATGAGAAGAAAGAAGAAAATCAACAAGGGACACAAGGGGGAAAATCAGCAAGAACATAAAACACTTGTTATCGATTTCAACACATTTTTCACTGATTTCAAAATACTTTTTAGCTTTTTCACTTATTTTCAAAACAATTTTCACCCCAATCTCGATGCAAACCAGTGTCCCAAGGTAGAAGTTAGCATTATCCAGACAGAAATTGACACAAATATAAACACCAATTGCATTTCCTAAATATACAGAGACCATCATTGCTCACAAACTAACCTATAGAAAGGGCTTCTATAGACCAATCAGCTATATATTACTTCTAGCTAGGATTCAAAAACCTACATGATTCAACTTAAAAGAAACATCAACAAATAGAACATTTAACTTGTAACAAAACACATATACAAATTCACATGTAGGCAATTCAAAGTACTCAATTCCCAACTTACCCCATACCAGTGGCATGGCCAGAAATTTGATTCAATGATGTCATTAAGCTATTTGCCTTCGATATCATTATTTTATATTATTAGTTCTACAAAAAATTTTAAAATAAGCTTTCACATAATATACTACAATAGAAATATAAAATCATATATTTGCAATAATAACATTGCATACATAATTTGAATTTGTTGAATTTCATCAAGTGAACTGAGAGAGTTAGAAAAAAAGACAAAGTAAGACTTCATTTGAAGAAAAAAAAATCATAAACACTTAACAATCTCATGCTTAAAAATAAGATAACTCTAAGAGAGAGAGAGAGAGAGAGAGAGTGAGAGAGAGAGAGAGAAGTAACTCTTAACTAAATTTTACTTTTAAAAAAAAATTAAAATACAAACAAAATTTTTGTACAAAATGATGACTTATTATTTCCCCATCATTTGCATTTACAACACTCACAATTGCCCTCATAATTTTTATAAATATCATTAACACATCATTTTGGATATATTTTCTATTTAAACTGTCTATTTTCAAAATCATTTTGACACAATTATATTTACTTTTTAACAATTTTACTGATGCTAATTTATGAAAACCTGTCAATAAAATTGAATAATACTAGTAACCATTTCCTTTTTAATTTTTTGTTTATATTTACAAAAAATTTAAAAACTATCATATAAACTTGTTTGATAAGTTTATGAGTTTATAAACAGGTCTCTCAAATTAAAAATTAAGCTAAAAATTATAAACTGAAAAAATGTGTTAACAAAAGTTTAAAAACAAAAGAAAAACGCAGAAGGAACATGGAAGCAATGTGAAAGGAACATGGATGCACAAGGTCAGTAATTCAAACTATGGGAGTAGCATTCACGAATGAGTTTTTTGTTTTAAAATTTTTTAAATATTTTGTCCAAACCAAACATATTTTTAGTTTTTATTTTTCTGGAAATAAACAAAAGTTAGTTTACAAATTTTTTATAAACATAAACGAACGTAAATATTACCAAACGGCATCTATATAATCTTTAAAAAAAATTAAAACTTTAGTGGGCTTAATTAAACCCACTAAATTATATATAGGGTAAATTACCAATAGGTCCTAATAGTTGAACTTAATTCTCATCAAGTCCTATTGAAAATAAGTCTACTTAAAATTGTAGTTAAAAATAATTTTTTTGTGATAATTTTTTATATATGTTGCTAAAAATTGACAATTAGTGACTTTTTTGTCATGATTTTTATAAATTGTCGCTAAAACTTACAATTAGTGACTTTTTTATGACAAATTTTTTCCATAAGACCTATACGTAAGAACCCCTTATATATAACTCTGTCCACAGCTAACACCAATCTGATCAAGTAATGAAAATGATAACTTATTTAAAAACTCATGAATGAAGGAAGACAAATTAGATACCAACCCAAATTAAGTTTTTCCTCCCAAGTGAAGTCGGCTATTTTACAGATTTAAAAAATAAATAAATAAATAAGCATACTCTAGTCCAAGCTCATGGGAAATCTTGATAAAAACTAGAACTCTCAATGCACAAAACTCCTGCTAAAATAGGGTGAGTTTTTAGGAGAGATTGTTTATTATTTGACTCAAACCCACTAAAGTTGCACGCATGCTAAATTGAGAATGAAACTTACACATTTGAGTGATGAATTAAAATTTTCCTATGAACTCTCTCTTATTAACTCATAATTTATCTTGTATGGTGAAAATTAAATTGATGAAATGTAAGATCTATGTATAAAATGAATTTGAACCATTAATTTATTTTTTTGAATAAATTTTGGATTTATAAGTCTAAGTTTGTAGTGTTGTTTATATATGTATATAATCCTAGTGCAACAATTCACAGAGGGCAGAGACACAGGATTTGAAAGAGATCTTGAGATTGAGCTAGAGGGTATTATTAAGATTAATTACCTTATTGAAGGGCCAAATAAAGATGACCCCACCAGCAACTGAGCCCTGCCTGTGTATCTGAGAAGCCACAAGACACTGGTTTGCCAAGCAGATGAGTCCATGAGGAGGTGAAGCACTGGTTGGTATGTGGAGGAGATTTTCCCCACTCTCTATGTCCCATATTGTTATTCCTATCCCCAAGCTCTTCTCACTGCACACTACCAATGCCTCCTTACCAATTCCACCCATCTCTCTCTCTCTCTCTCAAGCAACTTTTTCTTTTCTCTCTCTAGACAAAGACAAAACAGTTTTGAAGCTGCAAGCATGCAAAGCACTATGTAACATTGCCAAAGTGGCAAATGTGGTTGAAAATTTTGGCACATTATATGGCAGGTCACTAGCTATTAATGCAGCTCTTCTACATTTGTTTGCCATGCAGTGCTGCTGCCTATTCCAGCAGGACACATCATTGTAACCGCTGTGATGATAAAGTCATCATGAAAACAACTTTATTAACTCCAGCAGAAACTAAAATTTCAAATCATATTCTCAAATTTGAAAAAGTGTGAAGTTTTTATTATTTTTTATAATTTATATTCAATTGAGATCTTATTTGATAGTGTTCAAAAATATAAATTTTATCAAAAATAGATATGTATATCGAAAATGACGGAATTTTAAAGTTTTAAACATAAAAAATAAGAGGAAATTACATGTTAATTACAAATTCATCAAAAAATTTATAATTTTATTTTTTAATATTTGTAAAGCTTATTACTAATCTGAAAATATTTTTTCAAACTCCCACTAATGTGAAATTACCCCCAAAAAATAATAGCTACCATATAAGTATGTAAACTATTTTTGTTAAATTTGTAGTTGCTCAAAATAAGGATATATTATAGAACTTTATCAATTAAAAAAATAAAAATAGAACTTAATGAATACAAGTGCGTGCAAAAAAAATAAATAAATCCTTGAATAAATTTACTTAATTACCTTTTATTTACCAAGAAATTACTCTACTAAACTTGATCGCTTTTTCGGTTTAGCCAAATTTCTCTCTGTTTTACACCCAACCAAAGATGGATCCATGGAAGTGTAGGGCGGCAGCCACACCCTCAAAAAATTTAAAAATATCAAATACTATATTAATAATTTATAAGATAAATACAAAATCATAAAAGTTCACAATCAATGATAATTATAAAGATTTGTAAATTTTAAAAAAAAAATAATTAATTCAGATTTATCAAATATTAATGTCTTAATTTTGTTAACTTGACACAACATATCAATGTGAACTATGCATATTTATAGAAGGATGTCAAACCATCTGTGTACTATGATATCAAATCATGCTAGTGGGATAGTTTTATTTCCACACACCATTTACTCTATGGGCGCTGGCTCCCTTGTTACTGACAACACAACTACTTGCTAACACTCAATTAGTAGCTCTGGCACGTCACTTTTCAAAGTAAATGACCAACTTAGCTCGTGTATGAAAGGAAGATGATCCACTCCTCATTTCCATTGTTCAAACCCGAAGAGGCTCGACGGGACACAATCAATGATAATTATAAAGATTTGCAAATTTAAAAATAATTTTTAATTGAGATTTATCAAATATTAATTTCCAATTTTGTTAACTTGACACAATGGATCAATGTGAACTTCACATATTTATGAAAGGATATCAAACCAAGTTAGTGGGGTGATTCTATTTGCACATACCATTTACTCTTTGTATACTTACTGAATAAATTTTATGTTACAATTTTACCACTAAATAAAATTACTAATATAGACATAAATATACATATCCCACTCCAAATTTAAATTTTCTCAATAGACATCCTTAGAATTAAGAAATTCATACCACACATCCATTACAAGTGTAACATTAAACACATTAAACCCTAGTTTTATTCTCCATTGTTTCTCACTCAACTTTTCAAAGTTCGCATCTATCAAAACCTTTCATCTTTGAAATCTATTGTCACCCAAACCTCTCATTAGTTTAGTATTTGAGTTCTTCATGATCGTTATGGAAGATTTGAAAATGAAAATTCAGATTTTGAGAAGAACATTGTTCACGACAAAACTCACAATAAAAATGTAAGGCTATGTTTGGACAACCTTCTGAAACATGATTCCACCCCCTCCCCTGAACCTTCTGTTTGGATAGAGAGTTCAAAAATTAATTCCACCACAGTTTTCAAAACACACTTCTGTTTTACGTTTGGCAATAGTTTGCAAGCCAAAACTCTCACCTGTTCGTACATACGCTCAAATTCGTCTTCTCCATTCTGAAAGTTCACGTGCCAAAGAAGAGCAAAGTTGATGCTTCACGGGTGAACTGCAGCTTTGAAATTACTTCCTCCTCTCTTTGAACGAATCTCTAACCTTTAAATCCAAACAATGCCTGCGAACCGACTCTCCCCCACCCATAAATTGGCATCGACGAGCTCCCACAAATCAAGTGACAATCAGTTTGTGTGTTGTGGTCAATTCACCCTTCGAGCAACAAAACAACGACAACGAAGAGGTGTAGTGTTCATAAATTTATGTACAGAAATATATATGGGTTCTGCAACTGATTGACTCTGTGCTTACTTTCGAAATGTGTTTGTTGTAGGTCAAAGTTGTGAAGCCTTTTCTCAAATCAAAGGGCGTCCGAAGCAACGTGGATCAATTAGCTGTACTCACTTCGTTACCGATGACAATTATTCAACTCCTGCTCCTGTGGTATGTATGTCCTTCAATCGATCTATTGTGGAATAGCTGAGAAGTGTAATGGGTTAGCTCTGATCTGGGCAAAAATTGGCCGAGCCGGTCGTCCACCCGGACTTCCAGCCAGTCGACCGGTCGACCACCACCTGTTTTCCTTTAGCTGCTTCTTGTTTTGCTTTTGGTTTCTTCTTGTGCTCTTCTTCTGCTTTCTTATAAGAATGTTTAAATTTCAATTTCTTAGCACTCTTGAAGTTTTGTTGTCATTAATCTTCAATTATTATATTTAAATTTCTATTTCCTAGCACAGTTTTGTTGTGATTAATCTTTATTTATCATATTTCATATGATTTTCTTGCCTTTTTAGTGGTGATAACGTTCAGTGGAAATAAATGATATTTTAAGAGTTATAGAGAAGTTGCAGAAGGTGTTCTAGTTTTCAATTTCTTGCCTAGGCTTAGTTTAATATAAATTCTGTGTTAGATGGATACCAACAATTCAGATGATAATCAAGACACAAAAATATGGAGCTCCGGAATTAAGTTACGACTTATTAGCATGTTAAGAGACAAGGTGCGAAAAAACCAATCAAAAGACCGTAGTACCATCTGGACACCGAGGCATTGGACCCATTGCAAAATATGTATGGGTTCTAATACATACCAAAACAGGTTAGACAAAAATATCAATGACTCAAAGATGATTACTTAACTTTCAAGCGGCTTCAGGCACAGACTGGTCTTGGATAGGATCCGATTGTAGGCGTGTTATTGCACTTGATGAATTTTGGGATAAGGTATCATATTAACCTGTTCCCTATTCCCTACATTTATTTTTAAAATGTTGTCACACGTACCCTACGCTTGTGTTCATATTTTCTAATTGGAGATAGGCATCAAAAAATGTAAAGAAATTCAGGACTAAAGGATTTGAGTATTTCCACGAAATGGCCGACATTGTTGAACATTACTGTGCGACAAGGGCCTTGGCTCGTGCATCCACACAGGGGGGCCCTGACTCTGATGAAGAGGACGATACACTTAACAAATTTTGGCCACTTGGAGCTAGAGGTAGCAATGCGGTTGATGCCATTCTTATTGATTTGTGTGGAGATTAGTACAAGGAAACAGGTAAGGGTAAAAGTAAGAGGAGGGGCCATAGCCAGAGTGATAGTGGTCATTCTAAAAAGTCTCGATCAAGTGGCTTTGATGATGTTTGCCCTTCTTTCACTGTCTATGTATCGGCAAAGACAAAACAGTCCCATGCACGATCAATAGACACGGAGGCTGTAAGCGCAGGTGGTGATGACTATTCCCTTGACGCATGTCAAGATGCCCTGCTTCAGCTAGGAGACATACCACCAGTGCAGTATGTTAAGGCATTGACACTATTCAAAGATAAGGATTGGCGAAGGTGTGAACTGTGAAGCTGTGTCTTTAGTGGGGTTTGCAGTTTTTTCAATGGTTTTGAAACATGCTTTTATGATTAGTCTCTTTTTTTTTTTTCTTTTTTTTTTTTTTGCATTCATGTCTTCTAATGTTTTTTCTTCCTTTTTTAATTCATGTTTATGTTTTCTACTTCTGTTATCCTCTTTTCAAGAGAAAAACATTGCATCTAATGACTCATGTCCCATTTATTTCTATCCAGTTTCTATTTATACCTATCCGGTTTTTTCAATGTTTTTTACTTCTGTTTCATTCAAATTTCTACCTATCTTGTTTTCTGTATCAGCATGTTAAAACAAGAGGAACAAATGATAACATGTATACATTGAATGTATATTTCAACTAAAATCAATACTTAAATGACTAAGGCTAACTAATTAATTATAGAGGCTAATTTCATATTCATCAATAATGACATTACTTATCCTCTTTGTAATAAGTCAGAATAATTGTGCTTTTATTATTATATAACCAAAACACAATGTCACATCATACACAAAACAATGCAACGGTAAGCTCATCAGATGAGGATGAGGTTATGGAAGATTTTATGGACTTCTTGGTGATTGCTTCTATAAAAATGAACATATCAATGCGTCAACCACAAGACGATCGCAGCGAACTTGTCCATTCAAAGGTGATGATTACATCTTCAGTTTATTAAGTGGGCACCCTGAAACAATGATGGACATCATGCGAATGGATGCCCCAACCTTCATTTCATTGAAAGACACCTTACTTCAAAATGGTCTTGTCAATATTGAAAAGATGCATATCAGTGTGGAGGTATCGCTTGCCATTTTCTTATATACATGCGCACAAAATGATTGACAGAGGCTACTGACTGATAGATTTCAGCACTCCACTAAAACGATTTGTCAGCACGTTAAAATCATTATGCGGGCCCTATGCAAGCTTGCATCAACGGTTATCAAACCACAGAACCAATCGGAAATACAGGCAAAATTTTCAATGATAAGAGATTTTACCCTTGGTTCAAAGTATGACTAAATTTTCGACCTGCAAATTTGCAATACCGGTAACGAATAAATTTGATTGTCATTTTTCCAAAGTCAAATCTATGTTTGAGATGCGTGACGGAAAACTTCTAATATGATGTAGGATTGTGTCGGTGCTATCAATGGCACATTGGTGACGCGTGGGTCCCTACCTCAAGACATAACACATTCCGTGGTCACAAAGCCACAGTAGCACAAAATGTACTCGCAGCTTGTGACTTCAACATGTTGTTCACATTTATCAATTCTAGATGGGAAGGTAGCACTTACGACAACGTAATTTTAGTTGACTCACTTACAAGAGCTTATGTATATTTCTCATACCCACTCCATGGTCAGTGTTACAAAATAAGATACTATACTTTGCTTGTACGATTTTTTTGTTCACATGTAGGCAAGTATTATTTAGTGGATGTCGGGTTCACCAACATGCCAAGATTTCTTGCCCCATTTCGTTCACAACGCTATCACTTGCAAGAGTTCCATGGTCGTCATTATTTTGGACCCAAGGAATTGTTTAACCACCGACATTCATCATTACGGAATGTCATAGAAAGAACATTTGGGGTACTGAAGAAACGCTTTCTAATATTGCAGTTCATGCCTAATTACAAGTCAACACGACAAGGATCTCTCATCATTGCATATTGTGTAGTGCACATTTGGATCCGTTTGCATGCAGCTATGGACCCATTCTTCATGGAAATTGATAATGAAATGGAAGCTGAAACAGCTGCAGACAGGTTTGATGGAGGCCAAGCTGAGTATATGGACCTATCACAGCATGGGTTGACGTACCAATCAAATTCGAGGGATGCAATTGCTAATGCTATGTGGATAAATCATGTTGGTCATGGGTAGATGTGTGATGTCAACAAATAATGTGAAGAATTGTTTGTTATGAGTTATATGTATATATTATTTATGTTATTTGTAATGTGTGAACTGCAATTGATCAAATGTGTCGCCAACCAAATTTTGTAATGTGTGTTTTTTGACAAATACTTCTCCATTTTTGAAGAGTTCCTAATGCAAAAATTGACTAAAATTGGAGATGCCTAAATCATTTATCATTGTAAACATTAAATTCATTTACAGTAAAAAATTGTGAATTTTTTTGATTAATTTTGACATTTTCAGTAAATTATTTGGATGTTTTAAAAAACAAAAACTTTTTGAATTCATCTACCCCGGATAGGAAAAAAATATCTAGGGTAAATTACACTTTGCACCCCTGCACTTTATACAAAATCTCACTTTAGTCCCTACATATCAAATTGTGACACTTAACCCCCTGCACTTTTGGTCAAGTGTCACATTGGCCTTTCTATTAATAGTGAGGTTAACAAAAGTTATTCTTTAGAGAGCTAAGTGTCACAATTTTGATGTGTAGGGACTAAAGTGGGATTTTGTATAAAGTGTAGAAGTGCAAAGTATAATTTATCCTCACATGTTTTTCATGTGACTAACCTCTGTTAACAATGAGGCTAACAGAAGGGCCAAAGTGACACTTGACCAAAAGTGCAGGGCGTTAAGTGTCACAATTTGATGTATAGGGGCCAAAGTGTGATTTGATGTAAAGTGCAGGGGTGCAAAGTGTAATTTACCCAAATATCTAACATAAACTGCTAATGGGTTTAATAGTTAAAATAAATTCAAATTAAATTTCATTGAAAATAAATTTTCATAAAATTATAGTTAAAAATAATTTTTTGTGAGGATTTTTTGCATATGTCGTTAAATGTTAACAATTAGTGACTTTTTTTTGTCACGATTTTTATAAATTGTCGTTCAGACTTACAACTATAGACATATTTTTGTATAATGAAATATTCAAACTATCGCTAAAAGTTAAACATGTGAAATACATTTTTGTTGTGCACAAATAAAATAACGAGAATTACATATAAAAAAAAAAATGAATGAAAACAAAATTTCAAATGAAATGCAAAATTATTTGTTTAATTGTACATAGAATTTTATGTTTATTGATTCAAAACCAATTCAACAAACTTTTTAAATGCATACAATTTCGTCAACATTAAATTCAAAATATCTGATACAGAAAAAATATTTATTATATGACAAAAAAGTGATAAAAATGGGACCCAAAAAATTGTTACGCGTTTGCTAATTTAGTGAGTGAATAGTACGTGAATGGTGATACAATTGATATGTTATGGTATGTGTTAAGATATGTGTTAAATATATATATATATATATGTATGCAAATAATAAATAAAATATACAATAAGTTAAAAGTGCAGTGGGCCCACCCCACTGTACTGTCTCAGTTTTACTCACTCTCTCTCTCTCTCTCTCTCTCTCTCTCTCTCTCTCTTTTCTCTCTCTCGGCTGGCCATACCCCATTCCCATGTGACACTAATGTGTTGAATCTGACACAACTTAGCAATACACTATTTACATCGCAGTGCCAACACTAATTTGACTTATATTTTGAATTAAAAAAAAAACAATTTTTGAATTAAAAATATTTAATAAACAAACATTTGTATTTAATGGGTTACAGAGTTTGAAAAAAAATAAAAAAAATTATATGTGGGTTATAGAATTTGTTTTTTAGTATGTACTATTTATGTGTTCTTCATATTTAATATAAACAAATTGTGACTTAAAACATTTGATAAAAACACATTTCTATGCGGGTAACACAATTTGATAAAAAAACATTCGTACGTGGATTACAAAAGTTGTTTAAAAAAAAAATACATAATTTGGTAAATAGTATGCACTATTTCTATGTTATTCATAATATAACAAACATTTTTAACACATCTATTATGGATGCATATGCAAGCTTCATCAACCCCAAAGGAAATTGTATATAATGAGGTCAAACTTTATTAATTACAAATAAAATAAAAGGTGCTTACATCCATGATAAAAATAATTTAGCCAGGAGACTATACAAATACATCAGTAAAAACGGTAATTAGTTAGTAAATAAAAAAATGTAGTACAACAAACACAATAATTAAAAAAACAATAAGTACGAGTACATCTTCAAAACAACAAAATATCACAAATTGAGAAACTCATCTAAGCGAACACATCAAACGTCATTGTCAGGTGGTGGTGGAGGTGGAGGTGGAGGGAAGTAGTGATGGTAGAGTTGACTGACTCGATAGTCAATTGGATCTAAGCGATTGCTTGTCACTTCATGACATGTTTTAGGGTCCACACGAAACTCACCAAATTGTTGAATTAGTGAGTTCTGAGCTGCGGCAAATGCATCAAACTAATTACCCAATATATTGAACTGATTTTCCATTTGTTGTTCCCATTGAACGCGCTGATTGTGTCGTTCTTATTCAATCACCAAATAATTAGTCCAGTATTGAGGTTGTTCATTTTGTGGCATGGCATTGTCATTGGGGTCTTCAGGAGCATCATCTATTAGTGTATTTTGCAACATTCAGAGATCCCAATAAGTTTTCAGTGCCACTAGCTCGGGTAAGTGTGTACTCTGAAATTGGTGAAGTGATTTTTGTCTCCGCTTCACCTACAAGTCAAACATGAAAAGCTTTGAAAATTTTGGTTAGCAGAGCTCCAAAAACTAGTGACCGGCCACTAATACTTCCAAAATTTGCAACCACCATTTCCTTCAGTAATATGTAGCATAAATTCAATATATGTCCAACTTCAAAACCATATAACAAATAAGCATTATAAATTGGAACAACATCAAAATGTATGAAGGTGGGGTTTCAAATGTCTTGCTTGTAAATTACTGTCGGTAAATCGCCTATCACAAATTGTAGTATAAACTTCATTTATATCACCAACAATGTTAATCAAGTCAAACTCACTCTGAAAATGGATTTGCATATCCCCTGGTTGAACTCTAATAATTTGTGCCAAAGTTTGATTGTTCAATGTGATTATTTTACCTTTAACATAAGATGTAAGACTATTGTCTCCAACTTCTCCCTCAGTAGGTCTCAAGTGAACATAAAATAAATACACAAGACATGAATATACCTTTTGTGGTAAATTGATTAGAGGTAGCCACCTTATCGTCTCAAGTTTGTCAATCAACAGAGGATCATATTGAGAAGGAAGATTTATCCTTCTCCCAGTAACAATTGGTCGGTTGCAAAAATGTTAAAAAGCTTGTTCATGATTGTGTGTGAGAAATCAATAGTTGGATAAGCCTGTTGTTGCTGTTGTTGGCATGGTGGAGGGTTAGAGGTTTCGCCATGTTCTGGTCTGGCTCTTTTTGTTCTCGGCATGACTTATGAAGGTAAGTAAAAGGATAGCAAAATGTACGAAAGGTTTCGGCCACTACTGTGAGGAAATGGTGTGCAAAAGGTAAGCAACAGGATAGCCAACGTGAGCCTCGGGTTGGGCCTTGTTGGAAGTTGGGAACAGGCACATCCGGTTGATCGACTGGATGACCCCCCGGTTGATCACCCAGTCAACTGGTTCGGTGAAGATTTCGGTTGCTGCTTGTGTAGCTCTGAAATTGTGAAGCTTTGGTGTTGTGAACCTCTAATCAAAGCTCTTCCTCTCTCTTTTTATATGGATATGAGTAGTAAATATACAGACTGAATTTGTGAAGTTAATTATAGAATGTGGTGGACTGAATTTGAATTCGAGTGTTGTTGTGAAGCGGAAATTGATGAAAGCACTAACTCTCTTGTCTTGTTTTGCACGATCAAGATTTGTAAATATATAGACTGAATTTGTGAAATTAATTGAGGTAGGTGGTGGAGGAGGTAGTTGTATGTTTCAAGTTAGTGGTGGTTGTATTGATACTATTTGAATAATGAAGGTAAATGAAGATGGTGAAGAAGTTGCTGAAAGTTGTAAAGTGATGAAGTTGTTGGATGTGCTCATTGATATAAAGGCCATGTTTGGGAAGGCAGGCTATGATGCCATTGTAGCCTCAGTCAAACAAATGGCCAAAAAGATCTGTAGCTAAGTTTTTTTTTTTTTTTTTTTTCTTCTTCTTCTTTTTTTCTGTTCTTTTATTAGAAACTGACCAACTGAGGTTTTACAGAAGAGTCATGGCTCTGCAGAACCTATGTGAAATTACGATTTTGCCCTTTTATTTTTTAACTAACAGACCAACTTAGCATTCCAAAACACAGGGGCAATTTAGTCATTTCAATACCAAACACATCAATCAACAGGCACAATAATATAGATGTGGACGGTATAGAAGTTCACAGGTAAGGCATAATGTCACGACCCAAACTCGCCCCTATAGGTTTAGCGTCATGACCGGCCAGTAATCATTGATTACCTACGGCCTCCATACAAATAAACAAATAATATAAAGTACGGGGCTTAGCGGAAGTCTAAAATGTTATAAAATTCATCCATTGAGCCGTGCATATATGAGGAGAGCAAATATGTTAAGTAAGATTTTGTTTCAAGTTACACCCAACATAAGTACAAATTCATATCTTACAAAAACACTACCCCAACTATGTACAAAATACAAAACCATTAAACCACACAAATGGGGTTTGACAAGCATGGCTCCGCCCAAGCCTAATTACTTCACTTGGAAGCTCCACAAAAGGCTGATCCAGGTAAACTTGAGGCTATCTAACTCTGATGTTCAGTTTGCCCACCTACAATTACATATATAAATAAATAGTGACCTAGAGCCCAATGAGTAATAACAGAATAAAGAGGTTAAATGAATGAAGTTCGACAATAGTACAAAAACGTGTCTTACAATTTTGAAATGAATCTTAAATCATTTTCAAAGGAAGATATTCACCACATTAGATCAAATTCACAACAAGACATTTTGATTAGCAATAATAGCATCTCTTTGCAGTGACAAAAGCCATTCATAACATTATATGTGGTACATCCATGAAGTGACAAATATTATTCCAATGATAACATATCATACTAGCCATGGTATTGTTACCCCCAAGCAAGGGCCTAGCCATGGTATTGTTACTCCCAGGAAAGGGCCTAGCCATGGTACTATTACCTCCAGGCAAGGGCCTAGCCATGGTATTGTTACCCCCAAGCAAGGGCCTATATTCAATGGATGCCACAATATCGTTTCAAAATAAAACTCATTCATTAGAGGACATAACATTTCAATAAGCCATGCTATCAATTATCAAATCATTTTAAGAATTCATTCAATCAATCACATATCCATTTTGATAGCAATAACATTTTCGAAAGTAAAGATAATTTGAACATATCTTTATAAGGTTATTACTCACAGTGGTTTGCGGTGACACTAAGCCTCGAACGTTCACCTAAACGAAGCACATAACAAAGTACAAATGAAACTCCATTTCATTTTAATTCAATCTTCTTTATGCGTCTCTAACTTATTATATGATTATCGGAGTCCAAATGGTGCCTAAGAATGCTTGGAGTGGCATGAAGATGCAAATATGCACTTAAAAGAGTTGGTAAAATTTTGCTGAAAACAAGGTCTTCGCTCAAGCTCAACTTCCTACACTCGAGCAGGGGTTCAAAAACAAAGGTGGTCGCTCGAGCGTAACTTCTGTCGCTCGAACGGTCTGTAAAAGTATTGGATACATGAAATTTCTACTCAGTGGTCGCTCGAGCGGGAGACTGAGAAAAAAGGGTCCTCGCTTGAGCGCCACTTTGGTCGCTCGAGCGGATTGTAAAACTTCAGAAACTTCTGGGAGCCCGAATTCCACACTCGAGCGTGGACTCCCTCACTCGAGCGGACAACACGAATTTTGGAATTTCCAGAATTGTGTTTGAAGTTCAAATATGGTACTCAAAGCTTCAAATCTTGTGTTTTTGGTATAAAAACATGGAGAGTCACTATATAACATGAAAACGCTTCCAATTTGAACCCATTTATTCAAAATCATGGTAATTTCCCAACCAATGACTCCAACCTCAATTTATAAAATAAGTTTAACTCAATTTGAGTGTATATTTCTCCAAAACATGTTCAAAATATGATCAAGTGACATGAGAAGCATGAAAACATGAAGGATTCTCCAAAATGAGGTATAATTGTGCCATGCATGTATGAATTTCATGGAGCTTAACTCAAAATATGCATGCATGTAAGCAATTCAACTCCATTCTTCCATTTTTATGATATTCATAGCTTGTTTTCTTCAATAACATGCCAATGAGTTCAAAAATGAGAGGAATTCAACTACTATATGCCATAATTACATGAATTAGTGATGAATGCCATACCTAGTGTTGAATTCAAGTATATTATGACTCCAATCTTTGAATCTTCCACTAATTCTCTACAATTCTCCTCTTTCTCTCTCTAAATGTTGAACTCTCCTCTCCTCTCTCTCAATTCCCAGCTGAGTGTGTATATAAAATGGGCTCATAAGCTTAATTTGGGTCTTATATAGGATGTGATTAAGTTAGCCTAATCAAATATGGTTAGGATTAATTAACTACGCTTAATTTTAACTAATTCAATCAGTTTATTCTAATTATTTTGATCCAAATCAACTATCAATTAAAGTTGCCATAAAATTCTAAATATTCTAATTAGCCTATTGGGCTAGTCAATTTCGGTTTCTGAAGCCGTTTAAGCTCCCAATTTCCGACTCTAAGTTGTCGATTTAAACAAATATTCCATATATCAAGAGATAATTATAGAATTAAACATGTAATCACACAATCAAGCACATAAGGCCTGTTTGGTAAGGGCTTATAAGCTGCTTATTTCAGCTTTTAACTTAATTTAAGCTAAAATATTGTGTTTGGTGTAGCTTAAGTTAACCAGCTTATAGCTTAAATTAAGCTATTTCTCAGCTTATTTCAAAACCTGGTCAGGGGGTGCTTAAATTTTTGACTTAAGCGCGCAGTTGGTGTGGAGGGGCTAAAATTACTTAAATGCCCTCGTCAATACCCAAATATTAATATTAATATTAATTAAAATAGAAAAAATTGCATATTTATGAAGAAAAAGAAAAAAATCAATATTAATTAAAAAATAAATATTAATTGGTATTAATTATTAATAAATTCATATTATATATTTTTATATTAATTAAAAAATAAAAAATTGTATATTTCTAAAGAAAAAGAAAAAAATCAATATTAATTAAAAAATAAATATTAATTGGTATTAATTATTAATAAATTCATATTGTATATTTTTATATTAATTAAAAAATAAAATTTGTATATTTCTGAAGAAAAAGAAAAAAAATCAATATTAATTAAAAAATCAATATTAATTGGTATTAATTATTAATAAATTAATACTGTATACTTTTGTAATGAATTAATTATTAATTGATACTAATTAATAACAATTGTTGATTATTAATATTAATTGATACTAATAAAAATTAATTATTAATATTAATTTATACTAATTAATAATTTTAGTATTAATTGAGACTAATTAAGCCATTAATTGATACTAATTAATAATTTTAGTATTAATTGATACTAATTAAGCAATTAATTGATACTAATTAATTTACGATGGAAAAAAATTGTAACAATAATACTTCCATTACATTTTTATCAAATGTATCAATTTTTATATTAATTGATACTAATTAATACTAATTATATTAACTTTTATTAATGAAATAATTTTTTTTAAATTAAAATTGAAAAAAATGACAAAATAATCATTTTTTATATCATATAATGGCAGAAAGGACAATTATACAGTAAAAAACTATTTTACAGCTTATTAACCAAATACTACTCTGTTACTTAAATCCATAATCCCACAGCTGCACCAAACAGATTAATAACTTATGTTCACAGCTATAAGCCATAATCTGTTAAGCTATAATCTATAATCACTTTTTCACAGTTTTACCAAACGGGGTAATAATCATGCAACTAAACTCATTTAAATTATATAATGTACTAGTTTGGAGGTCAGGGTCGTCACACATAATAACATAGATGAGTATGGTACAGAGGTTCACGGATTTTCTACGAAAGTGATGAAATTTAACAAATGAAAAAATTCCAATAATATTGAATTACAGTGAATTGTGTAGATATTAATCAAATGATATTTTAATTTTTGTTTGACTCCCAATATATATAATATTAATAAATTTTGTGGCCATTTATTTGAAAATAACAATATAATAACTAGCAAATAATTGGTGACAGTAATTATTAAAAATATAAAAATATTTGAACTGAAAATTATTGGAAAAAACATAATTTGAACCAACTATACAACAATAAGTTTGGTATGATCAGTAATTGAATATTTATTGTGACCTTCAAATTATTTTGTTTATAATATTTTCAGTACAAAAATTTGTATTGAAAATTTTTGTTAATAATTAATTTTTTGAGTTGAATTTGAATTTTTTTTTGGGTATGACTGCTATTTTTTTGTTGATTATTAATTTTTTCAATTGAATTTTAAAAAAAAGTTTGGTTAAGAGTGTTTTTTTTTGTTAATAATTAATTTTTTTAATTGAATTTTAAAAAGAGTTTGGTTATGATTGTTGATCAAAAATTTCAATAGAATTTTGAGTTATATGTTTGATTATGAGTTATAGCTTTTTGAATTAAGTTTTAAAAACTCTTTTCAAAACTTATAACCAAACAAATTTTCTTATTTCTCATGTCATATCAAACTTTCAAAACTCAATTCAACACTCTTTTCAAAAATCATAACCAAACAAATTTTCTACAATCAAATCATAGCTCCAAAACTCACAAACTCAAAACACAACTCTATTCTCAAATCATATTTCTAAAACTTTATCAAATGTAACCTAAGTTTTTATGTTTAAAATCACCTTCTTCTTTTTTTCCGATGTGATCCATTCAATAGACTCACGTCAAACCAAAAGACATAGTTCGACGATCAACTTCTAAATATCATTAAATATCAACAATCAGTTCGAATATATAATTAAAGTTCAACAGACAACTTTCAAACCATTCGCAATATTTCAGAAACTTGTCTAAAATAAAATAAAAAAACCAGCATCATAAGTTATCTAAATTCAAAAATTTCTCTAGAATTAAAAAAAATAAAAGTCAGCATCATATATAAGTACCTTCTCAAGTTCAGGTTCAAACAAATGAAAATGGTTAGGCAAATTTCTTTTTTTTTCATGTTTGAATTGTTCCTATTGAAATTCAAAGAAAATCACCTTTTTAGGTTATGTTGTTCATAGAGATATCATTACAACAAATAAGAGTTTTAGAAACCAAATATTTTGGTCTCTAAAAGTGAAAATTTTATTGCAAAAGGCATTTAGGGACAAATTCCTATCGTCATAAGGATAGTCATTAAAAGATCGTCCTGAAAAATCCAAAACAAAGCTTTTAATGACAAAATTTTGAAAATGTCACTAATAAATAGACTTTTAGGGATAAAATAATTTGGTCTCAAAATGATTTATTTTTTGAGACAAAAAATTTGGTCCCAAAAGGATAATAATTTATCTAATTTTTGTTGCTAAAAATATAATAACAGCACTTTTCGCAACAAAAATATTTGGTCCCTAAAAAATAATTTTGTCTCTAAATTTTAGTCTCTAAAACCTTAATTGTTTGTAGTGTATGGGGGTGTTTGGGAGGGAAATTTTTTGGTTTTTTTTTCACTACAAGAGAAATTGGTTACAAAACCAAAAAAAACAAATCCAAATAAAATATCACATCAAACTCCATAATCATCTCACTTTTTCTCTCACAAACATCACATTTAACCACAAAAAAACCCAACTATCTTCCCAAACACAAAAAAAAAAATTTCTCCAATAATATCGTACAACTAAAAAAATCTACAAAAAAACTTACTTCCCAAACACCCAGTATGTCGAGACTATTTGTGTAAAAAAATATATATATCTCATCACTTCAAGTTCATGGATGGAATTTGATAGATTTTTGGTAAATTTTTGTTAGAATTTGATGAATGTTGAGTGATTGAATGATTGAAAATGGTAAATAGAATCATCATGTCTTCAGCCACATTTTGCTGCTCTCTTCAACATGATTTTTCTTGGTTGAATTCTGTTAACTAATTTGGAAACATTCACTTAGGATCAAGGTGAAGATTGATTTTGCATCTGCCTGTGAAAAAGCAAAAAAAGTCCATACTCATCAAAAGAAGAATCAACATCTTATGACTAAAAATTTCACAGCTGCAATATTAAAAAAATAAAAAAAAAGTTAGTGCCACACAAGCTTGTTAGTGGGGGTGTTTGGTAGAGCTTATAAGTTGCTTATTTCAGCTTTTAACTTAATTTAAGCTAAAAGTTTGTGTTTGGTTCAGCTTAACTTCATCAACTTATAGCTTAAATGAAGCTAATTTTCAACTTTTTTGAAAAGTTGGTGAGGGGGTGCTTATCTACTTAGCTTAAGCGCACAACTGGTATTGGGGAGAGAAAATGACTTAAATACCCCTTACAATTTCAAATTATTACATGTGTGCCATGTATATAAACCAAAACACTCTCATTTTTGCCTCTTCCATGAATTTGTCTGGCGATTTCTTGCGACTTCGGGCGATTTCCAGCGAACCAGAGATCTCTCTCTCGCACGAGCATGAACCATCGATCTCTCTATTCTCTCTCTCCCTCTCTCTCTCTCTCTCTTTCTCTCTCTCTGCTACATCCATGGCGCCATACCTAGGGTTTTTCGCTGTCAATCTTCAGCATGTGTGTTCACGATCATGAACCAGAGATCGCGGCGACAGTTCTCTCTCTCTTTGGCGTTCATGGCAGCTCTCTCTCTCTCTCTTCACGATCACCGTAGTTCTCTGTCTCTCCGGCGTTGTTCGTAGCAGATCGGCATCGTCCCTTTCCGGTGAACCAAAGCCGTCACCCTGCTGGCTAGGGTTTTCATATATATATATATTTTTTTTTCTCCTTTCCTTAGAGGTTTTCAGTATTTTTTTAATAAAATAATAATAATAATTAAGCCATTATTATTAATATTATTTTAGTATTAATTATTAAAATTGGTTGATTACAAAAATTAATAATTTTAGTATTTTTAGTATTAATTATTTTAGTATTAATTTTAGTATTTTTATATTAATTAATACTAATTAATAATTTTAGTATTAATTGATTACAAAAAGCCATTAATTGCCACTAATTAATTTATAATGAAATAATTTTATTCTAATTGATTTATAATGAAAAAATGAAAAAAAATAATTTATAATGAAAAAATAAAAATAAGCCATTAATTGACACTAATTAATTTATAATCAAATAATTTTATCAAATGTATCAATTTTAATGACAATTGATACATTAATAAAATGTATCAATTTCAGCTTAAATGTATCAATTTTATCAAATGTATTAATTGATACTAATTAATACTAATTGTAATGACAATTGTTATATTATTAATTGTAATGAAAAAAAATTAATAAAAAAATGAAAAAAATTATACTAATTGATACAATTAATAATTTTAGTATTAATTGATGGTAATTAAGCCATTAATTGACACCTAATTCATTTATAATGACAAAATGAAAAAAAATTATACTAATTGATACAATTAATAATTTTAGTATTAATTGATGGTAATTAAGCCATTAATTGACACCTAATTCATTTATAATGAAAAAATGAAAAAAATTATACTAATGGATACTATTAATAATGTTAGTATTAATTGATGTTAATTAAGCCATTAATTGCCAACTAATTAATTTATAATGAAAAAATGAAATAATTTTATACTAATTGATACTATTAATAATTTTAGTATTAATTGATGGTAATTAAGCCATTAATTGACACTAATTAATTTGTAATGAAAAAAATTATACTAATTGATACTATTATTAATTTTAGTATTAATTGATGGTAATTAAGCCATTAATTGACACCTAATTCATTTATAATGAAAAAATGAAAAATGAAATAATTATATTGATACTATTATTAATTGATGGTAATTAAGTATTAATTAAGCCATTAATTACATGAAAAATGAAATAATTAAGTATTAATTAAGCCATTGATAGTATTAATTATATTGATGGTAATTAAGCCATTAATTGATACTATTATTAATTTCAGTATTAATTGACTAATTATATTAACTTTTGTAATACTAATTATGTTAACTTTTATTAATGAAATAATTTTTTTAAAACTAAAACTGAAAAAAATGACAAAATAATCATTTTTATATCATATAAGGGCAAAAAGGACAATTACACAGTAAAAAATTATTTTACAGCTTATTAACCAAACTCTACTCTGCTGCTTAAATCCATAATCCCACAGCTACACCAAACAGGTTAACAGCTTATGTTCACAGCTATTAACCATAATCTGTCAAGTTATAATCTATAATCACTTTTTTACAGCTCTACTAAACGGGGCCAGTGAATGTATATGCCTATGCTCCTTTTCTGCCTCCCCATATCTTGGAGTAATTGAAGGGAAAGAAAATCACCCACAATGTCAAAAAGAAAAAAAGATTCTATCAACAATAACAAAATAAAATCTAGCAACAATCACAAATTCAAACAACAATCACAAAAAGATTCCCCTTAAAGTGAATCAAATTTGTTCTAATTTGTAGGTGTGCTTCCACCATAGCTAAGAAGAATAAACAAGTTATATGCACAAATCTTGTTCTTCCTTACTTCTTGAAACTGTGAACACAGCAAGGCCATTTTATGTTGGCAATTCATTCCCATCACTTCTTCAACCATTAAATAAAAAAGCAATTTCCATGACAATCAAAAATCATCATCCCTTCATTAAACAAAAAAAACCATTAAATTTATTATCACTTCAACAAAATGCTAGTGGTCCACCATACATTACATACACATTCTACCTACAAGTCATTTTAGCATTACATACAAATTATACTCATTCTACCCTACATTACATACACTATTTCAAGTACACTAGAATGACAACTAACACCAACAACACAACAATAAAAGCAAAGGTGTAATTCAACTTATCAGCAACTCTTTCAATCACCATTGCCAAGTCTCTATATTGTTTCATAGTCTTAACAGTCATGTTTTTGAGTTCCCTATTCAAGCTAATTACTTCTCTAAGAATAGACAAGACATCCATGTGTTCTTCAAAAATATCATTTTCGACCACCTTCAAATTATACTGCATATGTGGAGGGATCCATCACTCAAAGAACTTGCAGCCATTCATAGAATGGGGGCATACAAAATATAAGCAATTTGGATTATCCATTGA
The DNA here is from genome assembly GCA_036172215.1 of Camellia granthamiana. Classification (NCBI taxonomy): domain Eukaryota; kingdom Viridiplantae; phylum Streptophyta; class Magnoliopsida; order Ericales; family Theaceae; genus Camellia; species Camellia granthamiana. The sequence continues at coordinate 46,532,859 of CM069917.1, read as the reverse complement.
CTGAGAAATCTTAACCATAGCTTTGCTGCCACATCGACAATTGTGGTTGTCGAATCTAACTTCATGAATGCCGGCCATACTTACATTTGACATTGACAATGACCTACAAAAAAAATATCGAATAACAAAAATAATTTATAATATCAAGCAACCTCCAAGCACAATTTGATCCTTAAAGGAAAAGCAAAGACCGCCATGGATCTGAGATTCCTATTCTAGGGGGGTTGTTTGGGATGTCCTAAATAAGTGTACTTTTTAACGTTTTATGAAATATGGGTTGGGTTTGAAGTGATGTGGTAGAGAGGTGATGTGACTTAAATAGAATGATGTGACTTAAATAGGATAGTGACTTTTTGACTTTTTTTGAAGATGCCAAACCAAGCCTAGGAAATCACAACAGCCTCTTTGTTACTTAGTTTGGTTTGTGAACAATTTTTTTTTTTCTTATCTTTTTCTCTCTTCTCACAATTAAGGGACTAAAGTTTCTTCTAATGAGTTTCAAAGGTATAAATTTTTCTCTCATGAAATTTTTTTATAGGTTGCAATCTTATGTTTCTTATTTTAATTGTTTAAATGTAGACTGAAAGTGAAAATTTAGGGCAAAATTCGTTAGTTACTCCACACTTACCAATCTTATTTTTTTCAATTTTTTTGGGCCAATATGATAATCAACAAATACATACAAAATTAGGACAAAAATATATCTATTAAATTAGGGTTCTTTGGAGTAATGTGTATCAATCTTATTTTTTCTCTTTTTTTTTTTTGGGCCAATATGGTAACCAACAAATGCATACAAAATTAGGGCAAAATATATGTAAGAAATTAGGGTTCTTTGGAGTAATGTGTGTGTGCATGAGACAAAGTTAGAGAGAGAGAAATGATTACAAGAACTTACAGTTTCGTATTTGGGTCTTAAGGATTTGGGTATGGCCGCCTTTGCCACGGGCAATATACATGGTGGCGGTCGTGTCTTCCTCTCCTTTGTTAGTTCCATCTTCCTTCACGGAGTTTGAGTTCGTGAGAAGAGAAAAGAACAACTCTGTTTTGAAGGAAATTTTGAATTTTTTTTTTTTTTTTTTGGGTGCTAAAGCAATCTGAGCTACCCATTGTTAAGTGGGTGATGTAGCTCAATTTGGATCGTCCTCTGGAACAAGCACTGGAGACAACTATTGGAGAGGATTCAAACTCGTTGTGATAGTACCTTTTTTTTATCCAATGGGATGGTCTCTCATTCGTTACCTGTCCAAACATAATAAATTTTAAAAAATTCTATCTACATCTGTCCTGTTTAAAATGAATAAATTAGATTGAATTGGTTGATTGGATTGTTGGATTCATGGACCCTTCTAATTTTTACTATCACATCTCCTAAAAAATTGTGAAATGGAAAAAAAAAAAAAATTTTGAGGAAATTATGCAAATGGTCCTATAGTTTACATAATGAGTCAATTTGGCTTCACTGTTTTATCATTTGATTTTATCCTTTAATTTAACAGATTGTGTCATATTGGTTCAATAAATAACGACTGTTAAGTTTGGTGAGCAGAAACTCAAACGATAGTTTACACGAGATGTCAATTTAGTTTTTATCAAAATCGTGCGAAATAAAATAATAGGGATCAAATTGACATATCGTATAAATTACAAAGACTAAATTGACACATTATTTGAGCACGTAGCAATTTTTTGTCCATCAAACCTGACGTTTGTTGTTTATTGGACCAATATCAGTTAAATTAAAGGGAAAAATCAGACAAATCTATACTATATCTATAATAGAATGTAGTAGTGTTTCCAAAAGCCTTTAAAATGATATTCTAAAATTCTCATAATTTTCAAATATACGTGGCAGCTTTCTTTGTAGTTGATAGTTCATTTCCTCCCCTCTCAAAGACTTTGGGAACAATAAAAACTCCTACCAAACCCATCCATAAAGGCTGTAAAAAAAAAAAAAAAAATCAAGACTCACTCTCCCACAACTCCACGTATATCTCTCTCCCACGTTCTCCTAACAAACCCATCAAAACAAAACCTATCCATTCAAAATGATATTCTAAAATTCAAAATAATAATAATAATAATAAAAATAAAAAAAATAAATAAATAAATCAAGACTCCCACGTTTTGAGAACAATAAAACACTCCTAACAAACCCATCCATACAAGCTGTAAAAAAAAAAAAAAAAAAAAAAAAAAAAAAAAAAAAAACTAACCATAAAAAGCTAAAAAACATCCATCTATCTATATCCTATAACAGATAGATATAAAGACTTTCACTCTCCCACAACTCCTACAATAGATACATATCCAATAGATACATATCTCTCTCCCACGTTACTCTCCCACCTCAAACAAATCTAAAATATACTTCATTAACTTCCTTCATCAGCAGTGAACACCATCAGTCCCTGAATTCAGCAGTCCGCCTCTCGATCGAATGCATGTCTCGGTTCTTCTTTTTCTTTTTCTTTTGCTTTACTAATTTATTTTTGGTAATTGTAGTGTGCAAAATAATGTATGGGGTGGATGTTGCATTGGTAATGCCAATCCTGGTCTCCTTTCTTACCAATCCTGGTCTCCTTTCTTCTGTTTCAGTTCCGAGAATGAGATTAATGGTGATGTGCTGAAGTTTTTGATGGGCTTTCTTTACTGAGCTTGCAGCACAAAAGTAGTTTCTTCTCATGGTTAATAAATCTCTGTTCTGATCAATTGTATATAATATACATTAAATGAATTCACAATCTTCACTCTCATGCAGAGGAACACAATATATGCACGTGTAGATTATGCCCTTCAACGAATTCGAGAAACATCAGAGGTAATTTGATTTCCATTTGGTCATATTTTGGTCATATATGTTTGGATTATTACAGATTATTGTCTTTTTTTGTAATTTATTTTTACGTGCAGATTTTAGATCTGTATGATTTTATTTCTTTACTGAGCTTGCAACCCATTCTCTGTCATCTCACTCTCTGTGTAAATACGATATTTATTGTTTTATGTTAGCCACATGTCTAATTAATTAATTAAATGCATAATTTTCACATGAGGCATAATATATGATCGTATAAAATTGATCCATTTGACTGACTTGCTGAATACAAATGCTAGGGAGAAAGCATTAGCATTAACCATGGTTGGGATACAACATTGCTTTTGAGTAAACTATATATAAAGTCATACTTTTAAGACTAACAGAAACTCGAACAATGGGTATAATAATTAACAAGTCAGACTAAGAACTGCGAAGTCTCTGTAGACTGTAAGTTAAGCAAAATATCACTGTTGCTTAGAAATCTCACTTCCAATAAAACTGTATCAACCGGGCGATCCTATAATTCAATATGATTCCTATTGTAGTACACAGAGACATTTGGCACTATTTGGCATCCTCTATATTAGCATATTTTTTTAATCTTTTTATCTTTTCGGAGCTCACATCATCTCTCTACTTCTTTGCACTTCTTTGCACATACTTTCTTAAAAAGTCCAACGAATACTCATTTAAATCTTCTCAAACACCCTGTTAGAACTTTAAAAGCATGCACAGATTATATGATGTAAAGAATCAAAATTCAATTGCACATATCAAATTATGACAAACCCATTAAAGGCCACATAACACACATCAAACTGGAAGTAAATGAACAATTTTGAATCCAATTGGAAAAAGAACTATTAATCCAATTACCTCTTGGAGACTTGAAACCCAATCTTTTGTTTTGCCACATGATTCGTCCAATTTGGGTTTTGCCAACTCTTCATAGATAGGATCTTCAGTAAACTCAGGTTTTGAGTCTCCGTAACCAAATTCTTCACGCCTAAAGCACAATATTTTCCATTTCTGCAATTATAACCATATAGATTTAAAAAGTCAAAAAACACACAGTCTATTTGGGAATAAATTATTTTAGTTAATTTTTTAATTATTTTAATTTGATTAAAAAATTTATGTTTGAAATGATAGTTGATTTTTTTATTTTTTTTATTTTTATAGTTTATTTGAGTTATGAGAGAGAAAAAAAAAAGATTATGAATTAGATGTAAAAAAAAAAATCTTTATTAATTATTTTAATCTATTTTGTCTTTATGAACTATTTTTTTCAATGTTTATCACGTTATTTAAAAAAAAGAGCTCAAATATCTGTAACTTAAATAAATTAAAAACATATATACAAACTAAAAATATTCAATGTCTATCACGTTATTTAAAAAAAAAAAAAAAAAAAAAAAAAAACCCACAATTTTTATTCCCACAATTTACTCATGCATATCCAACACCCACAATTCATTGAATAACTTAAATCAATTAAATAAATCCCAATCTCAATTAAATAAATTAATAAAAAAATATACATCCACAAAAACACACCGCTTTGTGTTTATTTTGTAATTTTCAAAATCTTCAAAAAAAAATCTAACAATAAATCAAAATAAATCCTCTTTTTCCTTTGTGTTTTTTTTTTCCCCATGTATAACAATAATTTGATTACATTATCTTTGCTTACTACAAAACTATTGTGTTATAATTTCTTTACAAATAGCTACATTAGCTCCTGAGTAGATCCATGTTGTATAATAGATTTTTATTTTATTTTTTTATGTACTTACAACAAATAACGGTACTTACTGAGATTTTGTATTTTTTATCTTTTGTATTCCAGTTTGAATTCTATTGAAAAATAAGGCAAGCAAACTTAAGGTAAATTCCAGATATATCAGCAACAATTGGTTAACCATTTGATATTTCCAGGTTTGAAGTTGAATTACAAATTTTTAGATCTTTGGTTATATATCATTTTTATGAATTCTATAGCAAATGTTATCATGTACGAGTTGATGATTTCGATGTGCAAAATTAACTACAAACAATTATAGACTACCATGTTTGTGGGTTTTTTTAGCAGATTTTAATATGACTAGAAACAATTACTGCCTATCATAACTATATGTATAATAAATATATAACCTGCATGATTTTAGATCTTTGATACATTCTATTTATATGGATTCTATAGTAGATGTTATCATGTAGGAGTTAATCATTTCAATGTGCAAAATTAACTACAAACATATCTAGATTATCATGTTTTTTATATGAAAGTCATATGTTACACATCCTTAAGTCATTATCTATACTATAAACTAATAGCATGAGTTATATAAGCTTCAACTTAATACTCTATTCAGGATGGATATGATTTTTAATCGAGAAATTAATTAAACACGACTTAAGTCCAAGATGGCTCGATTGGTAGCCAAAAGAAGACTGCTTTTGACACGGCATTCTGATCGTAATGATCCAACCTTGAAGATTCGTCTTCTCAATATAGAAAGGAGGCTCGACGTTTGAGAACCATCGTTTTGCGTTTAAAAAGATTACGAAGTACTGCCCGTCATAGTGGTAATCTATTAACTTCTACACAATAATGTTACATTTTAAATTTTCTTACAATCTTATTAGTGAGACCTTCACATTTTCAATAATCTTTTAAGAATCACAAAAATAATGATATGATCTTATATTATATATTAGGTGTTGATAAAGAATATGAAATTCGATATCGAAAATATCTTTCCTCCAAGTTGGCACAACTGGTGGCAAGAAGAAGATTACTTTTAACACGATATGATCGTAATGATCCTACATTAAAGGATCGCCTTCGAAAAATAGAAAAGGAGAATCGACATTTGAGGATCACAGTCTTGAGACTCAAAAGAATGCAATGTGGTACTTTCAGACAAACATGGAGTTGCAATAATGACAATGCTCCTGATGTTAGTCACGTTGGAATTCAGATTCCTATATCTAATGAATTAGATACAAATGAATCAGAAGTGCGAGCTCCTAATATTGTACCACCAACTTCAAGTAGAGCACATCCACCTGGTAATAAACATTTAGCCAACTATGTACTCTATACAAATTTCTTACAGACAATAGAAATTCATAATTGTAATTTAAATCTAAAAAATTTCAGGTTGTACATTTACCACACATTCTAGAAGGAGAAACATTTCAGACCGCTCAAACTTTGGTGGGAGAACAGTAACATGCTCTAGATGTCAAGCAATGATGTGGATAGAGGAAAAAGTAAGAGATAGTCCATTGAGTCGACCAAAATTTAGTCTCTGTTGTCAAAGTGGACAAGTGATGTTGCCTTTATTGCCAGAAGCTCCTGAATTTTTACAACAACAGTTTACTCATGTGAGATTCAGAGAACACATAAGGACATATAACTCCTTATTATCCTTCACGTCCATGGGTGGGAAAATTGATCAGTCAGTGTTAGATGGAAGGGGCCCTTATGTTTTTCGTATTAGTGGAGCAAACTTTCATAAAATTGGTTCTCTACTACCGGCACCTGGAACAAGGCCTAAATTTGCACAACTCTATATTTATGACACTGAGCATGAAATTCGCAATAGAATGGACGTTATGAATAGGTGTGGTGGCACATCGAGAATTGATACGTCCACATTAGAAGGTTTACAGTCAATGTTGAATGTCATCAATCCATATGTATCAATTTTTCGCACTGCTGGAGACATGATTCGTGAGAATGGTGCTCAAGAATTGCATATTCGCATTTTGAGTTCGAGGGATGGAAGACAGTACACTAGACCCACTACAACTGAAATTGCTACATTAATTGTTGGTGATGGGTCTGAAAGCACTAGAAATCGTGACATAATTGTTAGAAAATTAGATGGACATTTACAAAGGATTAATGAAACACATCCTTCATACATGCCACTTCAATATCCATTACTTTTTCCCTATGGAACTGATGGATGGAGAAGGTCTATAAGTTTTACTCTGGGTACAAACAACAAATGAGAAGGAGTGTTAATGAGAGAGTTTTATGCATTTAGACTTCAATTTCGAGTTGGAGAAGGGAAAACGCTACTCCAAGGGGGACGTTTGTTCCAACAATTTGTTGTTGATTGTTATGCAGCTATTGAGCAAGATAGACTAAACTTCATTAGGCATAAACAGAATGTGTTGCGGACAGATTTGTACAGAGGTTTAGAAGATGCTGTGACTGCGGGTGACAGTGATGCATCAGCCATTGGTAGGAGATTTATACTCCCATCATCTTTTACAGGCGGCCCACGAAATATGGTTCAGCATTACCAAGATGCGATCGCAATATGTCGAAAGATGGGATTTCCTGACCTTTTTGTCACATTCACATGTAACCCAAATTGGTCAGAAATTCAACAGGAGGTAACGCGTATTCCAAATCGACGCACAGAGGATATACCAAATATACTTGCGAGAGTTTTTCGAATTAAATTGAAACAACCGATGGCATATTTCAAGAACCGAAAATTCTTTGGCAAAATAATTGCAGGTTTGTTTTTATTTGAATTGGTCAATTAGATTTGCTAAATTTAGTTTAAAGTTAACAAATAATATTATTTTTTCTTGAATAGATATTCACGTCATCGAATTTCAAAAGCGAGGATTACCGCATTTGCACATTATTTTGACATTATCAGCAGATGACAAGATAAAATCGCCAGAGGAAATTGATGATATAATTTATGCTGAAATTCCTGATAAGGATGAAGATCCATTAGCATTTCAAACAGTGATGAGGTGCATGATACATGGTCCCTGTGGTAGTGCTAACCCTAATGCCCCGTGTATGGTGAATGGAAAATGTTCAAAACATTATCCGAAGAATTTTTGCAGTGAAACAAGTATTGATGAAAATGGATTTGTTATCTATAGGCGAAGGGATACAAAGAAAAAATACATGGTTAATGGATTTGAAATTGACAACAGATGGGTTATTCCATATAACCGTGATCTTATTGTACTGTATGATGCCCATCTCAATATTGAGCGTTGTGCACACAGCAAATTGATCAAGTACTTATATAAGTACATACATAAAGGTCCTGATCGTGCAACGGTTGTAATTGAAGATAATGTTAATCGACTTAACATTGATGGACAAAGTCGGTATAGAGAAGCTGATGAGGTAAAACAATACTTAGATTGTCGATATATCTCCGCAATTGAATGTTGCTGGCGTATATTTGAGTTTGAATTGCAAAAGCAATACCCTTCAGTTGAACGGTTGCAGTACCATCTACCTAGGGAACAATCTATTCTATTTAGAGACACAGATAACATTCCGTCAATTATTAATCAGCCGGGGGTTCACGAGACAATGTTTACAAGGTGGTTTCAAGCAAATAGAGATCATGTAGAGGCAAATACATTAACATATGAAGAGTTTCCTAGCTCATGGGTTTGGAACCAGAAACAGAAGATGTGGAAAATGAGGCAACAACATATATGCATAGGTAGATTATATTATGCACATCCTAATTCTGGTGAACGATATTATTTACGTATGCTGCTTACCAAGGTTCGAGGTGCAAAATGTTATGAAGATATTAGAACTGTTAATGGCACTGTGCACCCAACATTTAAATCTGCATGCCTTGCACTTGGCTTACTTGATGATGATAATGAATGGGACGCAGCCTTAACAGAAGCCTCAACATGGGCATCAGGTGCTCAACTACGAAATATGTTTTGCTCAATGCTAATGTTTTCTGAGGTTACAAATGCATATGAATTGTGGGAGAATCATTGGTTTGACCTTACTGATGATTTACAAAATAGGGTACAAAGGCAAATTGGGGATGGCAATATAAGTCTCGAAGAATGTGAATTGAAAAATTTGGGATTGCTTGAAATTGAGCACATACTAAATCGAAATGGAAGGTCTCTTAAAGAGTTTCCTCCGATGCCACTACCATCATATCGATCAGGTCAAATGGTTACTAATAGGCTCATAAGGGAGGAATTGAACTACGATAGCATTTTAGAAATGCAATCTTTTGAATCTTTATATGTGGGATTGAATGATGACCAATTGAAAGTGTTTAACACCATAATGGAAGCTTATTCCACTCATCATGGGGGCTTATTTTTTGTGTATGGTAGTGGAGGAACTGGAAAGACATATTTATGGAGCACTTTAATTGCAAAATTTCGATCTGATAAGAAGATCATTCTTTCTGTTGCATCATCAGGTATTGCAGCTTTGCTCTTACCCGGGGGACGAACTGCCCATTCCCGTTTCAAGATTCCACTTGACCTTGATAACTCATCATGTTGTTCAATAAATCAAGGAACAGATTTGGCAAGGTTAATTCAAGAGGCGTCGTTAATTATATGGGATGGAGCACCAATGGTTAGTCGTCATGCTTTTGAAGCTGTTGATCATACATTTAGGGACATATTGAAAAATACAGAACATTGTTTAGGGGATAGGGTTTTTGGTGGAAAACTATTTGTGCTTGGTGGTGACTTTAGACAAATATTGCCTGTCGTACCTAGAGGTGGGCGTGAACAAACAGTGGAAGCTTCATTACCTAAGTCAACAATTTGGGAGCATTGTCAAGTTTTGCATCTTACCAAAAATATGCGTGTTACAGCACAAGATATTTCTAATCATACGCGTCATGAATTACGTGACTTTGCAGAGTGGATTAAATTGGTTGGTGAAGGGAAAATAATAGGAAACTCATTTAGTGAAGGCTATGAACCTAATTGGATACAGATACTAGAAAAATTTGTTATAAAAAATGGAGAAAGAGATTTGCACCAGTTAATCGATGCCACCTATCCTGATTTCATAAATAAATATCAGGATATGTCGTACTTAAAAGAATGAGGCATTTTAGCTCCTAAAAATAGTGATGTTGATGAAATCAATTCTATTATGCTTTCGATGCTTCCTGGAGAGATGAAAACTTTTAACAGTGCCGATAAATTGTGTCCAACAGAAAGTGAGAGCAATGTTCAAGACATGAACCCTCCTGAACTTTTGCATTCTTTGAATTTACCAGGACTTCCAAATCATTGTTTGCAGTTGAAAGTTGGAACACCAATAATGCTTCTAAGAAATGTCAACCAATCTTTGGGATTATGCAATGGCACTCGATTAATTGTTGATAAGATGGGAAATCGAGTAATTGAAGCTAGAGTTATTACAGGGTCTAGAGTTGGTGAGAAAGTACTACTTTCACGTATTGTTTTAACACCTTCCAAAACTCATGCTCCTTTTACAATGAAAAGAAGGCAATTTCCAATAAAGTTGGCATTCGCTATGACAATAAATAAGAGTCAAGGGCAAACTTTGAAGAATGTGGGCCTTTATCTTCCAAATCCAGTCTTCTCTCATGGCCAGCTGTATGTGGCTCTATCACGTGTCACCTCTCCATCAGGCTTGAAGGTGTTGATTATTAATAAACAAGGCATACCGGATGATGTCACCAAAAATGTAGTTTACATAGAAGTTTTTAGTGGCATTGATCAATAATTTTGTTCAAGAGTTTCAAATGTGGTTCATTTTCCTAGAAACAATTGTTTTATTATTTCTCTTCATATATTGATTGTTTAAAATAAGTAATTTCATACATGAAAACATATGTTGCATTTGAAATTTACATGTTCATATTTAATTTAATTGTCTGTACATATACTATGTTTAATTCATACAATTATTTTATTTTATTTTATAATTAAGTACCCTTCTTTTTTTAATCATTATAAATTTTACTCAAATAATAATTAATGTGGTTTATTATTAAAAACAACTTGACTAACATTATGTAATTGTATGTTAAATGTGTTAAATTCATTGTGCAGATAAATATGCGGCCTCCTCTAAATTTGCGCCGTAGTGATCGTTTGGCGATGCAAAATGCCATAAATGAATTTGAAACTGTACCACATAAAGAGGGTTTACTAGTAGAAAATTTTGTTGATTGGAAAATCAAAATATGTCGAGCAATGCAAAAATTAGGAAAAAAAATAAGTGAAAAAAAATTGGTGGAAACAATATTAGACCTTTCACCATCGAGCTGGAATGAAGTAAAGGAAACAATTTTTCAAAAACATGAAATCAAAGATGCCTCAGACTTAATGGATGCTTTAATGGAGGTGGAGCGTGAAGTTCATCCTCTATGGATTGAACTTGAGCAAGCGCGGATGACTCCAAATTTAACGGTACGAGAGCATATGTTACATAAAGAGCAAGTGTTTTATAAGCTTAGGAAAAAAGGTTTCCAGCCCCACATTGCAATATTAGTTCATGCTATAGTTAACACACTTCCAACCTCATGGCCTATTCAAGAAATTCATAAAAAAATTAAAAAGGACTTTCCAGACATGAGAGCATTGATAGTTATGTTGGAGGAAATTGAAAATGATTTGATTTGTGTATAAGCATTGGATGAAGTGGAGCAACGCATTGGTAATGAAAATATTAAAGTGGGAGAACAGCAGCAGCAGCAGCAGCAACAAAATAATGGTGTTGAAGAGAATGAAGTGAAGCAACAACCCAAAAATGAGGACAATTAAATCATCACTCCTCATAAGGTAATATATCTATTTTTTTTTTTTTTTTATAAAGTTTGTTTCTATGTAAAAAATGATAACAAAAAAATGTTAACACTTTTTTATTTTACAGGTACTTTTTGGAACATTTGGACATGATGAGCGACATCTATTGAGTTTTTTTTTTTGGGTAAGTAAGTCATAAAATAAAAACAATGAAATTTACACGTTTACAAGGGGCATACCCCAGGCACGCCCAAACAACAAATAAAAACAAATATAACCCATAAAACTACCACTACACCCCTTAAGAAAGGGGGTAAACAAGAAACTGAAAACATAGTAACCCAACTTTGCCCATATATCCTTTTTGTCCTCAAGTAACCCCTATCATCAGAGATAATAGAAGGGAACTTGAGGTGGATATATGGGCAAAGAAATACAAACAACACAAAATTTAAGAAACAAAACACACACACTGACCAAGCAACAACCCTCCAGTCGAAACAAAGATGATGATCAACCCCACAAGCCCCCAGTCTTTACTGCAAATCAACACATGGAATCCAATAAGCGTTCCACTCCTCACAGCCGTGACATCCAAGCCACTTAACTAAAGCCAAGACGGAGGAAAAGATATACCCCAAGTGAAATCCCAGCAAAGTCACATGAAGCAAGCACGTTCAAAAACCATATGCCACGGACTAGAGAGTTGAAGTAACAGACAATAACCCCTCAGCAGCAAACCAATCCACAGCCAACACAATCATGAAATCAATCATCACATCCCCCAGTCCCTTCCTTGGTAGATCACAAGCCTCAAACCCCACGGCAGTGTGACCAGCACTCCATGCAGGCGTGGCAATACGATCAATTAGGACGGGTCACATGAAGACAAGAAGCGACTAGAAAACCAGTAGCTATCCTCCCGCTCATCTCCCAGTCTCTAACTCGGCTGGTTATTGAACCACTATTCCCCATAGCAGTGACTCCCCAATCACTCTTGGCGGAGATGACTCAAAACCACCCTCATATCGAGTCACATGAGGATCACATGATCAATCACCACAAAATAATCAACCATAAAAGATCCGCTACAAAGAGATTAAACAAAATTATCCAAAATAACTCAATTATAAACAACAAGACCACGAGCACCATAACCGGAGGCCCACAGACTGCCCACTGGAAGTGAACCCAAATTAACACAAATAATCCAACCGGGCCCCACAAAAAACAATCCATGGGCCCACCATTTATCAATAACCCACACGGCCTCAGCTTAGCACATGGCCAACGTGATTTTCTGATAAGCTTGCAAAAGAACACACGTGGCCCACCTACTACAAAACCAAAATCCAACTAGATAGCCAAGCTTTAAGTCAACCAAAAAATATATATATAAATATATATAACGTTGATATAGCAATTACCTTACCAACATCAACACCTTGTAAAGTTGATGTACACAGCACCCAACAAGACCTGACCAGCCACCTTGTTGGTCTGCCCTAAGACCCACGTGCTATCCCAGAGCAGAACAGCAGCAAAGCTTATACAGCAAGCTTAGATGGAAAACACGACACCTACGTCCACGCGGCTGACTACACGTGACCGTAACGCTTCATCTCAGAACATAACCAGCAGCAACGCCGACCATCTCCAAACGCCGGAGCAAGAACCAGACGTCGGAACTCCACCAATCACAGCACCAATAACCCACGCCATTAAACCATCGAGACCCAACAAACCACCAAGAGCGTGAAACCCACCTCAGCGTGGAGTTGCGTCAACCTCAACCCAGACGCAACGACGCCGGAAAGCAACCCAACGCTGGAAAACACGGAACCCATCTGAAGCAGAGCACCAGAATAACAAACCCATCGGCTCGGCGAGTCACGGCACCAGCGATGGCGCCGCAAAAATAACTACGCCTTCGGTGAGTAGACCAACGCCAGAAACCATGGTTACAGTTTCAACACCACCCCCAACCCCATCTCATAACTTTATTACCGGCGACGGCAGAAGAATACACCGAGTCTCCGAACACAGCAACGCTACTGCTCAGAAAAAACCGGCCTGACCGTCGTCGGAAAAGAGAACCCAGCGACAGTCCTTATCAGAACATCGTCATCTACAGAATTTCAAGCTCACTGTAGCTACGCCAGCACAGTCACAAAACTCAGAAATACCGGGCACAAAGCCACTCCGACGTGAACAGTGCAGTTCACACAAAAACGACAGTGAGCTCGGACTCAATGAGAGAGAGAACCGACGAAGCTAACAAAACAGAGCAACACGGTGGGAGGAAGAGTCCACCGCCATGAACGGCAAGACCACCTGCAATACCACCCAAACAAGAACGAATCCCAGAGTAACATCAACAACCCATGATTTGAACACCATCCACAGGCCGGAGCTATATCAGAAGACAGCAACGACCTTGAAAAAACTTCAAAACCTCCTAAATCTGGACATAAATAAGACCAGATTCAGCAATAACACAACACATAATCCAAACCAGACCAAGAATCTGATAAGGAACCTCAGAACTCCAAGGGTAACAACGGAGGGAGCTTTCTCTCCCTAGATTCTAGAGAGAGAAACTCTCAACCTAATCCCCTTTGGAAACACAATTTTACGTAACATCTATTGAGTTTTAATTTATCAAATATAGATAGATTTGATTTATGACATTTAGTTTATTATTAGTTTTTTTAGCATATATATGTTTTAGACATTAGGTTTATTGAGAAACATCTTATTTATTGTTAATATATATTATTTCATTAGTTAGAAATCAAGTTTATTGTTTTAAGAAAAATAACTCAATTGGATGATTTAAATATTTTATGAATATTTGCTTTGAAATATTGTCTTCACTTAAGAAATTTGAAAAGATGATCTCTATACATTATGATTATAATTTTATGAGTAAATTTAGAAATTAATGCGTTATTAAAAAATTTACACATTATTAAACCAATCCCGTGCATAGCACAGCACGGGTTTACCACTAGTTAAAATAGAATCAAATTAACACAATCACACCCAAAAAAAAAAAAAAAACTTTTGTCGCGTGTAGACGGCAAATGCGAGTGTGCGTCCTCGGGGGCATTTCCCTAAATAAGCCAAAATAGTAAGGGAATTCCCAAAATAGGCTAACTCGCGGTTCACAATCGCGAGTTCAACACTTTTTCCCCCGGAGCTGCGAAATCTTGAACTCGCTGTTACGAAGTGCGAGTTTGCTTAAGAACTCGCGGTTACAAACCGCGAGTTTAATTAAATTTTTTTTCTTTTGATTCCAAGCACGAGTTTAATTTCATCCCAAAAAAAATTTGTTCTGAACTCACTGTTTGCAACCACGATTTCATCAAAAAAAAATTTTGTACTGAACTCGCTGTTTGTAACCGCGATTTCATCAAAAAAAAATTTTCTTCTGAACTCGCTGTTTGTAACCGCGAGTTCATCAAAAAAAAAATTTCTTCTAAACTCGCTGTTTCTTAAGTGAATTTTTATTTTTAACATAAATTTTTTTGTTTTACTTTGTTTTAAGTGAAAATTTGTTTTTTTTTTCTCTGTTGTCATTGTTTTGGTGATAATGTATTTCAGAATAAATTTTTGGGTTAAAATTGTTTTACTAAAACCGTTCTCATGTTAATTTATTTTTTCTTTTATTTTGGGTTAGAATGTGTAATTCAGCATTTTTTTTTGGTTTGACTAAAGTAAATTTATTTTGTTTTTCTTGTGTTTGTTTTGGGTTAGAATGTGATAATATAATTCATAAATTTCTTTTCGCTTTACTAAAGCCATTTTCATGTAAAGTTTTTTATTTTTTATTTCTTTTCTGTTGTATTTGTTTTAGGTTAGAATGTGTTATTCAGAAATTTGTTTTGGCTTTACTAAAGCCGTTTTCATGTAAATAATAATTTTTTTTTCTATTGTCTTTGTTTTGGGTTAGAAGGTGATAATGTAATTCATAAATTTCTTTTCGCTTTACTAAAGCCATTTTCATGTAAAGTTTTTTAATTTTTATTGTTTCTGTTGTCTTTGTTTTGGGTTAGAATGTGTTATTCAGAAATTTGTTTTGGCTTTACTAAAGCCGTTTTCATTTAAATAATTTTTTTTTTCTGTTGTCTTTGTTTTAGGTTAGAAGGTGATAATGTAATTCATAAAACCTTGAGGAAAAAACACATAAGTAGTACAGACATAAGTAGTACAGACATAAGTCTCGGACAAGAATACATTGTGGACACCATGAACTGAACACACAATACGTAGATAAACATAAAAGTTAGACAGACAAATATTAGGCAGACAATCTGACAAACTCATTATGGAAACACTTACTCTAACACAGACATTACATATGAATGCATGACCTAATATTGCCGAAGTGTAGACATTAACACCTAATTCGCGCTTAAATCGGTAGGTGGCTCAGAGTCTGAACAATCCGAAAGCTCAGCGTCAGAGACAAGCTGAGGATCCTCCATGATAGCCTTGATAGCCGCATCATTTGGTTCTGTTTTGTTCTTCTGGGCATCCTTCTTAACTATGAGTAGCTGCATATCGCGGGCCAACCTACGACCCATTTGAGAAATCTCACGTTGTAGTCTTTGACATAGTCGATCAACATTATCAGGATCTTCCTTTTGGATCTCAACAGAACATGCTTTTGGCACCTTCAGTCGTCTTTCCCGACATAACCTTTCATTTTGCACTCGCTCTATAAATAGTGCGGGCCACTTCAGAAGTCTAGCGTTTGCATAACCATATCCTGTTTGATTACAACAAGGATCCTCCACCAAACCACATGGATCTCGATAGTACTTGGGCATGACAAAATGTCGCTTCCCGAACCTATCATGATAAGCACAAGAGGCATCTAACAAAGGAAATGGTGTTTCATCTTCAGCATCGCCACTTCCCCTTCCCCCTCCTCGTCGTGAACTTTCACCCCTTTGCAAGTTCCTACCACCTCTGCGATTCCCACCACTCCCTCCCATGAACCATGTAGCCATGCTAATTTTGTAAAGCAAATAAATGATAATTTCGTAGGGCGAAATGAGTTGTAAGGTTGTGTCTTCACTTTTACTCGTTTATATAGTTGGTTATGAACGACTTTAGAAAGATGCCTCTGCATGACAATCCCACATAAATGAACAATGTATGAGTTGTCAGTACATTGAAAAAACAGAGAAAAGCAAATACTATATACGAAGTCACGTGACTTTTTGAATTCACAGTTACCATGTGACTTTCTGAATTCACAAATCAGTGAATTCACTGTTGCCATGTGACTTTCTGAATTGAGAATCCCACATATATTAATAAGAAATGAGTTGTCATTGTAATAAAAAAATCGAGCAAAAAATCGAGAAAACCAAAGTCTGTGCACCAAGTCACATGTCTTGACAATCCATCTGCATATACCGACAAAATAAGGGCATGCTCATTGTAAGGTAAATCAGTGAATTCACTGTTGCCATGTGACTTTCTGAATTGAGAATCCTACATATATATTAATAAAAAATGAGTTGTCATTGTAATAAAAAAATCGATTACAAAATCGAGAAAACCAAAGTCTGTGCACCAAGTCACATGTCTTGACAATCCATCTGCATATACCAACAAAATAAGGGCATGCTCACTGACGGTAAATCAGTGAATTCACTGTTGCCATGTGACTTTCTGTATTGAGAATCCTACATATATATTAATAAGAAATGAGTTGTCATTGTAAAAAAAAATCGAGTAAAAAATTGAGAAAACCAAAGTCTGTGCACCAAGTCACATGTCTTGACAATCCATCTGCATATACCAACAAAATAAGGGCATGCTCACTGACGGTAAATCAGTGAATTCACTGTTGCCATGTGACTTTCTGAATTGAGAATCCTACATATATATTAATAAAAAATGAGTTGTCATTGTAAAAAAAAAAATCGAGTAGAAAATTGAGAAAACCAAAGTCTGTGCACCAAGTCACATGTCTTGACAATCCATCTGCATATACCAACAAAATAAGGGCATGCTCACTGACGGTAAATCAGTGAATTCACTGTTGCCATGTGACTTTCTGAATTGAGAATCCTACATATATATTAATAAGAAATGAGTTGTCATTGTAAAAAAAAAATGAGTAAAAAATTGAGAAAACCAAAGTCTGTGCACCAAGTCACATGTCTTGACAATCCATCTGCATATACCAACAAAATAAGGGCATGCTCACTGACGGTAAATCAGTGAATTCACTGTTGCCATGTGACTTTCTGAATTGAGAATCCTACATATGTATTAATAAGAAATGAGTTGTCATTGTAAAAAAAAAATCGAGTAAAAAATTGAGAAAACCAAAGTCTGTGCACCAAGTCACATGTCTTGACAATCCATCTGCATATACCAACAAAATAAGGGCATGCTCACTGACGGTAAATCAGTGAATTCACTGTTGCCATGTGACTTTCTGAATTGAGATTCCCACATATATCAAATTGGTGTTGAGTTGTCATTGTAATTAAAAAATTGAGCAACAAATTGAGAAAACCAAAGTCTGTGCACCAAGTCACATGACTTGACAATCCATCTGCATATACCGACAAAATAAGGGCATGCTCACTGTAAGGTAAATCAGTGAATTCACTGTTGCCGTGTGACTTTCTGAATTGAGAATCCCACATACATGAAATTGGTGTTGAGGTAAATCTGTTTGTGTATAATTAATTGTAAATAGTGATTTTGATAAGCAAATCAAGTAAAACCAATGGGGTTTTAAATTTAGTTCCCCAACTGGACCAACCACTTGGCTTTGAGCTTGTTTGTCTAGCCCCCCAAGTTTAGTTATCTGTCAACCCCCCATTCCTTAACGGAGTCATCATTTTGACTAGACTTCCAGGAATTGGAAGGCGACCATTTCTTCTTTCCCGATGGAGATTGAAATTCTTTATGTACAAGATCCCTATTTCACAAGCCGCAGTTAAGGGAAGCTTTTCACCGATCTACCTATTCTGTTTTATGTGTTGTTCAAGGCGGTTGTTCGTTTGTATGAACTTTATTTAGTTCCCCAACTGGACCAACCATTGGCTTTGAGCTTGTTTGTCCAGCCCCCCCAAGTTTAGTTATATGTCAACCCCCCATTCGTTAACAGAGTCATCATTTTGACCGGACTTCCAGGAATTGGAAGGCGACCCTTTCTTCTTTCTCGATGGAGATTGAAATTCTTTACGTACATGATCCCTATTTCACGAGCCCCAGTTAAGGGAAGCTTTTCACCGAGCTACCTGTTCTGTTTTATGTGTTTTAAGTATTCACATAATTCAACATACATTAATCCATTCGTTAATCCAGAACATTCCTTAACTCATTGCAATTCAATAAAGAAAGTCATGAACTAATAAATGTGCAGTTATAAATGTAGTTATTTCATAAACTTCAAGTTCATAAAACAAATACTTGAAATACATCCGTACGTTAGATGAACAACAACATTGTGTCACACTCATGTAACGAAGATATGAGACAACATACGAACATATATGAAAGATAAAGGTGTTTGATTTCTCATTTCTCATCTGACATGTAGTAGTCAGAGAGATATTTTTCATTGTTTAAGACATTATTTCGCTCAATCACTGTCAAATCTCTGTTGCTTGCTTCTGCCATTTCGGTGGCTAACTGAAGCATGAAATGTCGACATCTCCGCATCAACATTCTGTTGTTCTCCTTCTTAATTCTGGTAACTGCTTTTTCATAGTCACTCACATTTCGTCTAGCCATGGTCAATGAACGACGATGAGGTACCGGTGGCCCAAAGTTACGTAGATGATACTACAAGAAAAAACACTTTTGGCGACCACCTATTTTTTTTGGTCGCAAATAGTCCACTTTCTGCGACTAAAATTTAACTTTTGGCGACCACAATTTTTTAGTCGCGGAAAATCACCCTTTGGCGACCAAAAAAAAAAAGTTGGTCACGGAAAGTATACTATTGGCGACCAAAAGGCTTTTTTGGTCGCAGAAGATCACCTTTTGGCGATAAAAAAAAAAAGTTGGTCACGGAAAGTATACCCTTTGGCGACCAAAAAAAAAAGTTGGTCGCGGAAAGTATACTATTGGCGACCAAAGGCTTTTTTGGTCGCGAAGATCACTTTTTGGCGACCAAAAAGAAAAGTTGGTCGCGGAAAGTATACTATTGGTGACCAAAAGGCTTTTTTGGTCGCGGAAGATTACCCTTTGGCGACCAAAAAGAAAAGTTGGTCGTGAAAAGTTATGGCGGGATAAATTTAAAAAAAAAGGATACTACTGTAATTACATGCTATTTTTTTGTTTAGGCATTAAAAGTTTTATAAAATAATATACAACCCAATTTTTATAGGTTATATATTTTTATTTCCAAATATGAACAAGAAGCGTGTTATTGGCAAAGTGGATTGGGTGCATAGTGAGTCCTTGGTCAAGAGTTCAAGTCCCAGGCAGCACAAAAAGAATTATATTTTTTGGGTCAAGGCGCTGACTTTTGGCGACCAACTTTCCTTTGGTCGCTAAAAGTTTACTTTTAGGTAATATGAATTGGACTTTCCGCGACCAAAAAAGTTAGTCGCGAATGGTCACTTTTAGCGACCAAAGGCTTTTTTGGTCGCAAAAAACTATCTGTGACGAAGCTTTAGCGACCAACTCGCGACCAACATATTTTGGTCGCGAAAAGGTTTTAGCGACCAAATGTGGTACTTTTCGCGACCAAAATGTTGGTCACAGAAAGTGTTTTTTCTTGTAGTGCATTAAACAATCCTTCTTGCTCCGTTACCCTGAACGCCCACTCTGCTCGGATACCAGCATAATAATCCTTCGGACTCGAGTACTTTTCGCTCTTGTACTCATAAGTAAATGGAGGTAGCAGCCACACTTTCGGATTTCTTTGCTGGAGTGAACTTCCTGCACCTCTTGAAGACATTGTTCATAAAATAAACAAACAAATAATAATAGTAATTGTAGATATATTACTATTGTTATGACTTGAACAAATATCATACTGGGGGTGTCGCTATTTATAGACATCATACTGAGGGTTAACTAGAGATGATCTAGTGACGATAACGCATGCTGGGGCACTGTGGAACAAGTGATACCCGTGATATTATTTTTTAGCTTTTCATTTCATGCAATACTGAGTACCCGTGACTTTGTGTACCTTTGATGTAGTCACGGACGTGTTTGTCAGATAAAATCATAATTGTAGGCCAAATGATGACAATGCAATCCCTTTCATATTGGAGCAGTGAGTTGTCAAATAAAACAACATGCAGTGAGTTGTCACATCGCTACATGAAACTATTTTTTCATACTTACTTTTTCCATACAGTAAGTAGTCACTTGGAATTGACGATTTCAGTACAAAGTAGTGTTTTTAAAAAATTATAAATTAAATGCTTAAATTTTTAATAGGTTTTAAAGTAATATTCTTCATCTCATTTTCTCCTCTTTGCATTTTTTGCTTTATTCGGTAAATTACACTTTACTCCTTTAGTCCATCACATAATTGTTTATCAACACTATTGCCATGTGATCGTATTGATGTGACTTACATGAATTCTGAAATGTGATAAAAAAAAATAAAGCATTTACTTGCGCTGCAGAAAGTCACATGCATCACGAAATGTGAGGAAAAAAGTGACAAAGTATATAAGCATGGCAAAGTCAGAAAGTCACATGCATTACTGCATCACTGCATAAAGTGGCATGCATCACTGCATCACTGCACAAAGTCAGATGCATCACTGCATCGTTGCACAAAGTGACATAGCATCTGAGGAAAAAACAAAGCATCCAAATTATTACACCGGTTCAAGTAATTGGTGAGCATCACTGACAAATATTGGACGTATCACTGCGCCGAGCTACAATTTATTATCGTACCATACCTACTGTGCCCTTGTGAATTATGCAATAACAAAATAACAACTAATTAATAAATATGTCAATACACGTAAAAAGTAAACAAATTTCTGAAACATATTTCAAAAAAATTAAAAATATTTTAAAGATTTTTAAATTGTAATTTCACATTTATTTTTTTAAAAAAATTTCAGGCACAGAAATTTGACTAATTCAGACGTTTAGTCGGTTAATCAGCTTGGTTTTTATTTTATTATTTTTTTTAGGTTTTTACTTTTTGTTTTGGAATAACAATAAATTATGCAATTCATAAAAGTCGAAGTGACAACTCCTATCAAGTTGATGGATAGTTGTTCAGGTCATAAAAGTTGACGTGACAACTCTGATGCATAGTTCTTTACAATAATTTCATACATACAACTACCATGTGTATATATGGTATAAATATCGCATCATACCACAACAAAAGTTTTACAGCTATTTCGAGCAATATCATCATGAAATATACGGTGGTTGATCTATATTCAGCAATGGGTCGCTATTGGGTTGCAGATGGAGATGAATTTGAATACCCAATGAATCCAAATTTGCGTTACTCACGTGCCACCGTCAATACCATGAGAGCTGAGTGGGAATTTCGCAAAACTCGAGCAAACGTTCTCGTTGAGCTATGTCGTGAAGTTAATCTTAAATTTCCTCGTCGGTTAGCCATGCGTATGCCAACTGACACTCCCCAGTTGTTGCAAAGGGCATTGCATCGTATCCGCGACGAGGTTAATCGCATGACCCAACGTTTGCAAAGGTCCGGACTAATGAAGACCGCAAATGAGCGTGCCGAAGATGGGTTAATGGATGATGCACACCAGTACTACGCCTGGAGCATGGATGTTATGTATGAATCTGATAATGAGATGTCAGATGATGATGATAATTAATGAAATTGTTTGGATGAACGCCCAAACCATTTCTGTAATGCATGCAATTTGTAATGCTTATCCACCACTTATCAATGAAGGGAGATATTTCAATTGTTTTCGAATATTTCTTGTCATTCTACCTTTGCTTTCTCTCCGTTATTGTTATTTTGAAGAACGCTACTTGAACTAGACTTTCATTATTTCATGCATTATTGATGTGGAATATAATAATGATACTTAATGAAGTACATGTTCATATAACAAATAGTTCAAATACTTGTTTGGTTATCATTGGTTTGTACATGAAAAGAAGACAGTGAATGCAATCATTCAGAAAAGTGAAAGAAAAGGGAAAACAAAATTATGTGCATGTTTAGATATTTATTTTGTTTCCTTTTTGTTTTCGTTTTCATTTTTATGGAAATCATCAAAACAAGTAAGAATAACAAAATTGTAAAATTATATTTTCCGAATAAATAAGTAAGATACATTTACATCATCTGTACAAGTTTGATATACAAAAACTATAACAAAAAGTATAAATAAAATAAACTATACACTCCACATCACACCCGCTAATGCCCTAACCTGCCCCCAGTCCCACAACCCCGACCGTGGACCTCCCTCCTCGGTCTCCTGCAGTAGACTCTCTGAATATCTGGCTCCCCCAATCGGAAATGCGTATCCTGTGGAGCCTGTGACTGTGACCCCCCCTCTACTGCATGTGCTGCCTCTGATCTTGTCTGTGGCAGAAGATCGGATACTACTGTGAGCTGTGAAACTCCAGCATCTGGTGCAACTGTATCACGATCTGCAGCTGGAGCTCGACCTCTGCCTCTGCCCGCACCACGACCTCTGCCGCGACGTCCGCCACGACCAAAACCTCGACCTCTCCCGCGCCCTCTGGGAGGGGGCTCAATATGGCCCTCAGCATCAACGTGGGAGATGCCAGTGAGAACTGCATCATGTGTACTCATGGTCGCGGTGGAACTGTCTGGTGGTCGTAACTGGATGGGTGGGGTAAGAACGTCATGCATGTATGGGGGCGGTGTCCAATCAGGGTCTGGCATATAAGATATGCCAGTATGCTTCGTATGAAGTACGTCGAGTGAATCTACAGATATCAATGGGGTAGTATGTGGTGGGGTGACTGATGTCGAAGGAGCTGATGTGGCAGGCGCTGAAGTGGAAGGCGCTGACGTGGACGGCGCTGATGTGTCTGGATCAGCTGCTGAAGTGTGTACACCGTAGTGGCCGAAATGCAAACGATCTCCCCGATGGGCAAGCTGGAATGCTTGGTACAATAACTCCAGGATCTCTACAACGGCCTCCAAGGCATGCTGTCCGTCACGTCTCAAATGGGCGTCCTCAGCCAAGTGAAACACCCTCCCAGCTCCAGCCACCTGAACAGACATGCAGATGTATTATTAGGCTACAGTTGACTGAAAGTAAAGCAAGTATGATTTTAATAATTATCTGACACATAATATGATACTCACCAATGCCTCAAGATAAGGGCCAACTCCCTGATATCCAGACTCAGACACGTGGCTCGGATTCCCAACTAGTAGGTGTGTATGTCACCGATACCACAACATGTAAGGGTCGGAAGAGGGGAGCACCTCATCGCTGTAGTCAGCCTGTACAATACTGTCCCGGCGGCCATCCCACAACTGTATATATGGCATATAAAACAGATGCCAGTCAGTGCCAGCTCGGCCACGCCTATCAGTGACGTGCAACTGCCACTCAGTGTCGAACCGATCCGGCACGGACTGCACCCGACCAAACTGTCGGAGGACACGATGGGGGAGATGCCACTCAACCACGTCAAAACAAATAAGTGGCACTCTCGCCATCCATATCTCCTGACCCAGTCGGCAGTAGTTGGGGAGCGTATCGAGGACCCCAGCATAAGGCTGCCAGATAAACTACAATGACGACAAATAAATTAAATTTTGCTTGTGAACTCAAAACATATACAATGAAGAAGACAACTAAAACGCAATCAAAAAATTTCATACCTCTCCCTCAATCATCCGGTTCAGCTGGTCTCTATAAACTACCACTACGTGGGTCGAGATGACCTCGTGGCCCATGTCAACCCTCCACCGGCTACCTTGCGGTCCGGTGGGCATCTGCATGTCCCCCTCACCCATAGGAAGCTCACCAGGACCAACCTGTTGCCGCCTAGACGGGGCAATGCGAATCAATCTCTCCCATGCCCAAATCTGCAATAGTTTGAACACAATTACAATACTGATATATGGCATACAATATGAATTGACATGTAATAAAATTGTTACTAACCTGTAGCAACACAAGTGGTCCTCCAATCTCCCTCGTACCCACCTGCGCTGCTCGACATAGCATCCTATACAACCATGACAGAGCCGCGCTACCCCAGCTGTACTGCCCAATCTCCTCAATGTCTCTCAGCAATGGCAAGTACATCAGCTTGACCAGGTTCTGTGACTTATCAGGGAGAAGTACCCCCCCAATAAGCCACAGAATATATGCTCGGGTATGCTGATGTACCAACTCATCTAGAGCATGATCTGGAAGATGAACAAAGTGCTCCGCCAACCACCTGACCCTCACTCTACCTGCCTGTAAATCTGCTGGTGTGGGTGCTACTCCCAATAGCTCAGCACATAGGGCTATCCACTGCTCCGTCGCGATAGATGGGTCAACTCCAGTAACTGCTCGGCCATCAATCCGAAGACCATATAGGACAGATACGTCCTGCAACGTGACGGTGGCCTCCCCGATCGGGAAATGGAATGTATGAGTCTCTGTGCGCCACCTCTCGACGAGAGTAGTGATGAGTGCGTGGTCTAGTCGAATGTGCCCGATACGATACACACCATAGAATCCCGCGCGTAATAGATACTGCAAGACTCTATGGTCCAACGGATGGTCCCACAATCCACCATCTGCCCGACGGCATGTCAACACTGTGCGTGCCTCATCCTGCACAAAAGAATTATCAGTTCAAATACTAACATTATCCCGAAATATACAACAAAATGCAAGGTATTTTAATTGTAGGCGTAAAGTCCAACAAACGTTATTGCATACCGGACGATCCCACATACTGTCAGCCCGATGTGCCTGTCTGAACAGTGGAACCTCCTCAGGTACATGTGCCATGAAGCCTGTACAACTGAAATATTAGATCATCCATATCAAAATCTCATTTAATCATAATATAATAACAGAGAAAACTGTAATTATTGATTTTGTAGTTAACGATGTAAAATACAATGAAGTAAATGTTATGGGTTCGAGAAAAGATAAATTTATGTGCCACTTACACGAAGGCAATTCGAAATTAATGATTACATTTATGGCATATTTGACAAAACTTAAATATTGATTTTGTAATGCTACAAGTTTGAATAAATTATAAATTTTGCAAAATACATATAAAATTTTGTAATTGTGAACAATGACTGCAGCATTCCAATTTATAAAATTTTAATTTATAATAGGTTAATTTTTTATAATAGGTTAATTTTTTTAATAGGTTAATTTTTTTAAATTCCAATTTTGTAATTTTTTTAATTTATATAGCATTCGATATTAAATATATTCAAAAATATGAAATTTTGAAATGATAGAAGAACTACGTGATTAAGTATAGAAGCTTGTAATACACATTTCGAATCAAGTAGACGGTGAAAAACTAGTACACATTTTCAATAAATTATACAAGTTTGCATAAATTATACACATTTGTAATTTTGCATTACACATTTTTCAATCAAGTACACATTTTGTAATACACATTCAAAATAGATAGGTAAAGAAAGAATTGAAAAAAACATAATTAAATGATCTATTACAAATGAAGAATTTCAAAATGATATATTACAACATGTAAGTATTACAGTCTTCATCGACCAAGTCGCGCCGGACATGTTCGCTTGTCATGACCTGTCTGGTGGCACTCACTGCAACGAGCTGTCAAACGCCTGTCTGATATATCCATCTCATTCGGAATACGAGCCATAGATGTACGACCCCGTTTTAGTTCTCGCAGACGAAGGTCATTAGGCAATAAGGTCCACTGCGGATCATCCCAATAATCTTGATGCGGTATTGGATTGAATTTAGTTTCCCAAACTCTCCTGTATACAGGAAGCCTATATACTGGATCAACGTACTGGAATGGATTGTCACCGCATTCAGACATTACAGCGAGCATATGGGAACATGGATAGTGTCTTATCTCATATTTTCCACAACTGCACGTGGGTTGATTCATCCGCACAACCTGTCTATTGCGACCTCGTCCACGGCGAAAAGATGTTTGCACCTCAAATACACGGCGGGGCCTATAAGACAATATTGATACAAACTAATGAAGTTCATGTTTTTAGGTGTAATTAACTTGACAACATAATAATAATAATTTGTTCACATTACAAACTAACCTGTCATACGATATCAACGTGAAACTATTTCCCCTTGCGATACCCTCCTCCATCGTTCTTTGCATCTCTCTAGGGTATTGGAACTCATTGCGTACATCAGTTTCAGCTTGGGCTCCCATCTCGTCAAAATATTTGACGAGTCGTCGAAATGTAAATTCAACCATAGCTGAAATAGGTAAGTTCCTTGCACCTTTCAAGACGCTATTGAAGCACTCTGCATCATTACTGGTCAATACCCCCCAGCGATATCCACCGTCATATGCAAGGGCCCAATCCTCAGGATTCATCTTGCGGACCCAAATGATGGCTTCTTGGTTAATAGCCTGTATCTGATCTAAGTAACCATTACACTTTCGTCGTTGATCAGCACTCCCTGCTTTCCACAGAAGTTGTTTGAGCTCCTTATTTCTGAACTGTGTGTTAAAGTTACTGCAAACATGTCGAAGGCAGTGCCGATGATATCTAACAAATTGGAGCGAAGGATTCAGCCAATGCCGCCTCACAGCAGCTAAAATACTCTCAGCTCGATTAGATATCAAAGTCACTCCCTGTCGGTCCATGACAATATGTTCCTTGATATTTTCAATGAAGAACGACCAAGACTCCAAACTCTCCCTGTCGACAACAGTGAATGCAAGCGGTAATATTTTGCTATTGGCAGTGACAATCGTTGCTACCAGTAACACACCAGTGTATTTACCGTATAAGAATGTACCATCTATAGTTATCACAGGCCTACAATATCTAAAGCCATCGATGACGGGTTTGAAAGACCAGAAAACAAAGTGGAAGACGGGCATAATGGTTGTATGCCCGGTATATCTGTGCTTCCATGTCACGATGGTGCCAGGATTAGATGTCTGTAATGCATGCATGAATTTAGGCAACTGTTTATATGATTCATCCCAATCACCGAATACCATTTTAATTGCCTTTGCCCTTGCATGCCACGCCTTCTTGTATGATATACTATAGTTCATGGTCTTTTTTATATCTTCGATGACATTCTTAATTGGCATATCAGGTTCATTCTGCATACAACAATCAAATATGAGTTGGATTATCTGGATGTGAACACTATAAACAAACAAATATGTATATATATGTAAACATTTATTTTTTATACTAACCGCAACTTGTCCCAAAATATGAGAAGCAATGTAACTGGAGCTAATATTAGTGTGGTCTCTGTTCATTCGTGGGTATAAACAATGGTGAGGACCCATGTACTGCTTAATTTCAAAAAGACCATGTTTCCTACTAAGAGATGCACGCAACCACCAACTGCAGTCGTGCTTGCAAGCAGACACCCACAGGTCTCGCTTGGAGGTTACGACCTTATACTCTCGATTATTTGTTGCATGGTACAATTTCACAGCATGTAGAAGTTGCTTCTTATCAACAAAAACCATTCCTCTGTCCAACTCTGGATTTTCAGCGCTCCAGATCCGGTTATGGGGAACGACATCACGGGTACTAATGTCAAAATCACCACCCATGTGAATGTTGTCATAGAAAGGGATTTCAACTCTAGGTGGAATGGGGGCATTTTCAAGGTCAACAGGAGCCTGGGCATCATATTCTTCATCATCATCATCATCTGATCCGCCTAATACATTTTCTTCATCACACATTTCATTGTCATCATCGTTTAGGGCGACATCAGGACCGTACATGTCACTGTCAGCAAACTGCACCTCGTTCACTGTTTCAGCCATATTACCAGCAACTTCAACTGGAGTGGTATGATGACTGCATGTGGGCACATCTTGTGTGTTATTGTCAAATTCATAACCATATCCACCATGTGAACTTGATTCTACACCATGGCCCTGAAATGACTGTTGTGTGTAGCCCAGTGGATAACATTGATCTGAGTCATACATAGGAGACTGAAACGCTGTTGTGTCAATCCCATGCATCAGTAATG
The DNA here is from genome assembly GCA_036172215.1 of Camellia granthamiana. NCBI lineage: Eukaryota > Viridiplantae > Streptophyta > Magnoliopsida > Ericales > Theaceae > Camellia > Camellia granthamiana. The sequence goes on along the minus strand of CM069917.1, from coordinate 46,504,302 downwards.
TAGTGAACGGACGAGAATCCATCTGTGTCATGTTCGGGATATTCTGTACAATCTCTTTCTCAATGTAGACTTCCAAACAATTTGGCGCTTGAAAATTTGCACCGATACTTAATACGGTGTTCAACGCCTCATCGTCATTGATCGGTAATATCTTGTATTTGCTGTGTTGTTGCCACTGGCGATAAGGATATCTACATTTGAAGGTTAATCGGACACTTTCCCCGTAACTTGACACCTTTGATGTAAACATCTCTTCTAAATTGCTAAGCGTGGTGCCAATTTGCACCGCATATATCCCTTTCGGCTCAGCATCATATGATACGCCTTCATCGGGATCCCGAATTATGTTTCCCCCCCAGTAGAAAATAATTGGAACAGTGTCCATATACTTGCTTCAATTAAGACAAAAAACATTAAAATAGCAACAATATACTTATATCTCCTTGTACTTGTAAAATAATTATATGAAATTCTACTCATTCAATTACAATTACTTGTGACGCAAAAACTTTATTTAAGTAATCATCAATTATAATCCAACAATCATTATTGATTTTTTAATTAAGATATGAGTTAAAATAATGATAATGCTTTAGATTTTTTAGCTTTTTAAGAAAAACATCTTACAACACATACAAAATTAACATCATGCTCTTCTGTTATGCTTTTTACATTACTTATTATGATTATGATTAAGATCATGCTCTTCTGCACATTAAATGTAATTCCGCTAAGTTTTAGGTCTAAAAACCCTAAAAATCTTTTATTAATTTTGGTTTATTTTTGTATAAATTATAAAAAAATGATTATAAATTATAAAGTAACAACATTTGTAATCATTAAATAAATATAATTGATGTAAATTGATTTAGGTGATTGATAAATTATAAATCTAAGTAATTTACATAAACTTATAAGTGTAAGTTGTTAATCTTGTTACTTTGAGTGTAGGTAAAGTTATGAGTGTAGGATGACTCATTTGAATAAACATAAATCAAAATATGTTATGAGTGTAGGATGACTTAAAAAGTTATAACTTAATTGAATAAACATAATCCAGGCGCATAAAGAATAAGTCAATTGGATAATTCAAGTGAATAAAAATTATCGAGAATGACTCATTTTATAAATCAAAAATTTTTATTTTTTCATTTTTTCAATTTTTTATTTTTTATCGAGAATGACTCATTTCATTCATTTTTTATTTTTTCATTTTATAAATCAAAAATTTTCATTTGAGTGTAGGATGACTAAAAAAATTTCAAAAATTATCGAGAATGACTCATTTTTTCAAACATAATTCCTAAATAATTTTTTTGTTTTTTTTATATCAAATGTTTTCATAATAGCATTTTCCATGACGACTTGAAAGGCCTCTTTTCGCAAAGAGGTAAAAAGTACTTTTTTGACTTCTAATGTTTATATTCGACTTCTAATGTTTATATCAATTTTTTTGTGAATCACTTTTAAAAAGTCATTTATTTATATCAAATTTATAAAAGGGAATGTCATGAAATTTAAGGAGGAAAAACTCGAAAATGAAATTCAATCGTAAATGGGGCATGAAATTCAAGTAAACTATAATTTTACTTAGTCAAACCAATTTTACTTATCGTAGGGGCATGTGTCATCAATTTTACAAACCGATTAGATTTGAATTAATTTTTTTTTTTTTTTGGTCAACATTCTAAGTAGTTAGATTTTTAATTTGTTAATAAAATTTTAGTGTACTACTTAAAGGGTCACCCATAGAAAATATTAACAATCACAATCACTCTTTAAAAAATTTAGTAAGAAAACGAAATATCTGACTTTTCTATTTTGCCATATCCCTATCTCCAATATATATATATATTTGTTCCTGGCCAAAATGATGAGAAAACTTCCATAGCAATTTCTTATCACAAATTTTGTTCCTTAGTTTTCAATTTCTTATTCTTACTTAACAAATTGAAATTTCGAACAAAATTATTTTGGTTACTTTATTAATTTTAATTTATTACTACTCCGCATCACCTAATTAATAATAATTTTTACAGCCAAATTAACGTTTCTCTTTCTTATGTAATTAATTAACAGCATTAAAATTATTGTAAATATTTAGCTGCATAGGACAAAGGTAATTTATTGGAATGACAATAAAAGGGAATGGCATGATTATTCCTTAAATACATTTTGATTCAAAAGAAACGAAAATATGTTTTGATTATTCCTTAAATTTGTTTTGATTCAAAATTTGTTTTGATACAAGAAAATTATTATTATTACAGATAATTAAACGCATTCAACATTCAACAAATTATGAATTCAACAAATATGTTTTGATTCAAATTCAACAAATTCAACATTCACAAACTACCTATACTTAAAATATGTTTTCATTCACAAATTCAACGTTCAACAAATTCAACATTCAACAAATATAATTAAAATTCAACATTCACATTCACATTCAACAAATTACCTATACTTAAAATTTCACAAATATAAACCATAACCCTAATTTATTCACAAACATAAACCCTAACCCTAACCCCACATTCATGAACCCTAACCCTAATTTATTCACAAATATAAATCCTAACCCTAACCCCACATACATGAACCCTATCCCTAATTTATTCACATTTTCACAAACACAAATATATTCACAAATATAAACTCTAATGCTAATTTATTCGCAGTAAAGTAGATGATAGAAGGCATACCAACGAGAGAGACAGTACAGAGGGAGCTCGGAGAGAGACAGAGCAATGAGCTCGAGAGAGAGACAGAGCAGGGAGCTCGAGAGAGAGAGAACAGAGAGAGAGCTCGAGAGAGAACAGACAGAGAGGAGTAAGAGCGAGAGAGAGACAGCAGAGGGAGATATAGAAATCGTGAATACAAAACACGGGGCTGGGGGGTTTAAAAACATGTTTTAAAATCGTGGTTCACAACCACGATTTCACTTAACTAGAACAAAGTTCCCCAAAATCGTGGTTACAAACTGCGAGTTCAGAACAAATTTTTTTTTTGATGAACTCGTGGTTAGAAACAGCGAGTTCAGAGCAAAAACCATTTGGGGTGAACTCGTGGTTACAAACAGCGACTTCAAAACAAAATGAACTCGTGGTTCTGAAACGTGAGTTCAGAACAAAATTTTTTTGGGATGAAATTAATTAAACTCGTGCTTCGGAATTCAAAAGAAAAAAAATTAAGGGCTGGTTTGGCTTATCCTATATAAGTCAAAAAGTCAAAAAATTACTCCAAAATCCAAAAAGATATCACTATTCACCAAAAAAAAAAATTAAAAAATCAATTTTCTTCCCAAAAAGTACAATTTGAATTGATGTTGTGCAGCGGCTGTGCAGCAAAAATGAAATGATTCGGTGTGATTTTCACACACACCGTTGTTCGTTCCATGGGGGCCATCATGGGTCCCGTTTTGATAATCTGAACCGTTCAATGTGTAGAAATCGTCGAGTACTATATGTCTGCAAAAAATCACATTGATCGGATATCGATAACTATATGATCAAATCAGTTATATACAAATGGATGGTGTTATAATTAATGATTGAAAAATAAATAAATCTGATCAGATAGCTATCGATATCCGATTAACGTGATTTTTTATAGGTACATAGTGTTCGACGAGTTACACACATTGAACGGTTCAGATTATTAAAATGGGACCCGTGATGACCCCCACGGACCAAACAAAACCGTCCAGTGCTTTGCACAAAAATTAGCCAATAATTTCCAACTCCAATACACTCCAGCCGGTTGTACGGCTGGGGCCCACCCCTCTCAAATCATCTCTTACACACTTTTTTTATATAATTTTTTAATACACATTTTTTTATAAAAAGTCAAAAAGTTAACCCAAACCTCTATATTTTTTTCTCAACTTTTTTAGTCCAAAAAGACAAAAAGTACACTTTTTTAGGACACCCCAAACAAGCCCTAAGTAAACTCACGTTTTGTAACAGCGAGTTCAAGATTTAGCAACTGCGGGAGAAAAGTGTTGAACTCGCGATTGTGAACCGCGAGTTAACCCACTTTAAAAAATCTTTGAAAACTAGGCTTAATTTAGGAATTTCCGTGCTATTTTAACTTATTTAGGGAAATGGCCCGCGTCCTCGATCTTCACCAAAATGATAAGAGAGATATTTTCTGCTTCTCTCTCTCTCTCTCTATTTCCCGCTTGAAAGACCCTCCGAATGTCCAGAGGTTTAGGGTTTCTAATTCATAGTTTTGATCCTCAGTAACCTGTATAATCTCTCTACACTTTCGATTAACTTATTGGGAAACAATCAGTAACAATCATAGAAATGGCGGCTTTCAGTGCACTCTCGCTATGCCCCTACAATTTCTCTTGTCGACCAAACCCTAACAAGCGTCGCTTTTTGTGCCGTCTCGCCTCTCCTTCTTCAATAGGTAAGCAGTCTTCGAGCTTTTCCTGACAAAGTGGAAAGTTTTATCTTTGAGTTAATGTTCGTTTCTTTTTTCTTTCTGGCATGTTTTTCTGACTAACCAAACAGGGGATATAGCTCGTTAATGTATTGGATTATGATGTGAGACGTACTATTTGTGTTGTTTATTGATAGCTAATTAATTGGATGAATGAGATTTTCTATTTCATATGGCTCTCTTTGCAAACAAGTGATTTATGACATGTTTGTAATCAGTAGATTAGGGCACTTAAATCTTCTATTCATACTAAAAAATGTATTTTTGCAAGTTGTTGTAGAGCCTTATAATTGAAATCAGAAATTCATGATTGAAGCTTTGGTTCATTGTCAGCATGACTTTAACAAATTATGTTCTGGTTTCATGTTTGCTTGAAGCTAATTCCAGAGTTAAAAATCACTTCATCCTCTGGGTTGTTGCCAAGAAAAAAAGTGGGAAAAGAAATGGAAATGAAATCTTTATCTTATGCCTGTTTTTGGGTTTCCAAGAAATGAAAAACTTCAATCTGCCCAAGCTAATTGTTGGACTGGGTTCACTTGACTGGGGTTATATTTTCTAGGCCGTAAGCAATAAAATTTTTAAGATTTTAGAAGTTTTAAAGCTACAGGACATTTTATCTTAGGTTTTGTTTGTAGAATGCAAAAGATAAGTTTACCCAAATCATAAATTGTCTTCTGCAATAAATGTTTTTCTTATTCTTTCGATGTACATTTCTGCCTGTTGCAATCCCTCTTGTTTACTTTTGTTAAAATCCAACCTTATCAATTGTTTTGTTTTGTTTTGTTGTCTTTGTTATATTTATTTCTGAAATACATGAATGTGATACTGTTGGTCCATTGTAGGTACGCGTGGACCTAAAGTACCCCGTAAAAAATCAGGAAGATTGGAAGGGGCTGGAAAAAGTATGGAAGATTCTGTTCAGCGTAAGATGGAACAGTTTTATGAAGGGTCTGATGGTCCACCTCTCTGTGTCCTTCCAATTGGAGGCCTGGGTGAAATTGGGATGAATTGCATGCTTGTTAGGAATTATGATCGTTATATTTTGATCGATGCTGGTGTTATGTTTCCAGAGTAAGTCTTAACAAACTGGTCTGATTTACATTTGTTTAACAAGTTGTAGCTTGGTGATCATCATGCTTCGTTCCTGTCATTTGAAGGTTTTTGTTTTCTTGGGGTCTTACCAAAGTATATGCTCAATTGTGTAATTTCATCTGTGCTACATCTTTCCCTGCCGCTCTGGATTCTCTGCTGCAAGTAGAGGATCTAATTGTATTAATCAAATTTGCTTCATAAAATTATTTTTCCAGCGTGGAAAACTCTGGCAGGCATTAACTTTTTCTAAATGATTTTATAATTATTTGTCACCTGAAACCATGTGACAACGCTGCACATCCACATGAGCGAGCATGCAAGGCTAGAGTAAATCCAAACAATCTTGTACCACAATAATCAGGGGAATAAAATAAATATTCAATTATAAGGTTCTAAAATCCACCCAAAAAAAAAAAAAAATACTACAATAAATCTTAAACATTTAGAAACCTGCACCAAAATCCCCTTGTATTCCATTAACAAAATTTGTAATCTAAAATAAATTAAAATCAAACTCCTACACTCAGCACTCCCACAAGCAAAACCTGCACAACTCTACTCCTCTGAATTTGACAAAAACATAATAAAAGAAGGGTGAGCTCAACAATCTAACAAATGACCAACTATCAGTACTAGTTGGATCAAGCATATAGAAAATAGTCGATAAGCAAGGAAATATGGTTTCTAACAATTCGATGAAGGAGCAATTTATTTCCAAGGTAGATACCTAGCTAAAATTAACATAGCGTAATGTCACAATTTATTTGAAAAGATAAGTAATCCAATAAAAAGTCATTTGTTCAAGACAATGGTTTGATATCCAATAGTACAATAATTCAATAAACAAAACCCAAGTCTTAAAAGACTATGGCCACATTAGTCCGTGACAAGATCCAAAACCACACATAGGCTTTTGGTAAAAGCCCCAGTAGAAACTAGTTTTTATGCCAATAAATAACCTCCATTGGCTAGGGGTCCAAATCATAGTTAGACTGGAGTCATGTTTGCAATTCAAACAAGAAATAAAATATTCAATGTCTTTGGAATAACATTTTGATAAAATTTGTTCGAATTGTTTCACAAAATATATCTGATTTATTTGCACAATTCATATTCGATGTTATTTCATAGTTGATCCGTATTTTTCTTTTAAGAACACAAGTGAGTGATGAAATATATTTTTTTCTTTTTGCAATACACGAAACATATAGGGCTTGTTTGATTTGTTTTTGGGAGAGTTGTTTTTGAAAAAAAAATTGGGGAGAGAGTTTAGAATTTTTTTTGGTTTGTTTGGTTGTATATTTTTAAAATAGTTTTGGAGTTTGGGATGATTTGATATTTTGTTGTAATTGAGTAGATGTGTGTGAGAGAAAAAGTAATTGATTGATGTGTAAGAGAGAGTGATTTTGGAAATTTTTTGAGAAAAATCACAAAGCAAACAAAATTTTGAAATTTTTTTTCAAAAACAACTCTCCCAAAAACAAACCAAACAAGCCCATAATTTTTAAATGATACAATAGGAATGAAAACAAACCAATGGTGATAGAGGGTTATTAAACCTCAAACGATAAAAGAATATTTCAAAATCTAACTCCAAAATACCAAGATCCACTTCAATCACGCAATCCTAATAAATATTACACCACATAAGTAAATATAATTATCATCTTATTTAATTCCCATTAATTAAACCATAGTACTGTAATTCTAAAATAACCAGTCACCACCCTTGATATGAATTCTAGAATCATTCAATAGTTTCATTCAGCAACTGCAATCTCCATTTAATTGTTTCTTTTTTTAACCATCCTAAATTCCACTGAACAGTTTATATTGTCAACCCTATCTAATGGACCCTCATGCTGACCACTACTCACGGTTCAATTCACCCCCAAAATCCAAATACAAATTAAATTCATGAGTGAAATCCAAGATTCATGCATAGGGAACTTTACCTTAAATTAAAATCAACTCAACTTCAAGTATTCCATAAAATTTTGTGAATATTATTCTCAATGAAACGCTAGGTCTACATATTCCATGTACTCATGATTACAACATGGAGAAGTTGAGAGTCTAAGGTTTACCTTCAAATGATTTTAGCATTAATTGATTCCTTGAATCGCTTCTTTTTTATGGCCTCCTTCAATAGAATATGTAAAAGTGGAGAATGTAAATATGATGTCTTATATATATAAATTAGGAGGGTTTTCTTATCTCTATCTCTTTTCTTCATAAATCTTCAAAAATTATCTTATTTGCTAAGAGGAGGCCCCTCTACAAAAAATAATATATAACCTCAATATAACCATAATGAACCCTTTTTTGGATATAAAATTGTTAGTACTAGTGAAATTTTCTAATGTAATTATTGCTTATTTAGATTCCTCCCCTTCTTTTTTGATACACCGACTTTTGATCACATGTGGACACGTATTTCAGCTATGATGAGCTTGGTGTCCAGAAAATTATACCTGATACCACCTTTATAAGAAAATGGAGTCACAAAATTGAAGCAGTTGTCATAACACACGGTCACGAGGATCACATTGGTGCGTTGCCTTGGGTAAATTTTCTTTTCTACCACTTTATTATCTTAGCAATGCATTAAACGTTTGTGCATAATACATTGTGTTTTTCTTGGATTATTAGATGTTGAAGACACTGATTCACTTGTGTTTTGAATAGAGAAGTTGAGAATACGCCATTCAAGAGGTTCATATATTAATTACTTGCTACATTGATGATTTATTTGATGGGGTCAAAAAACAATCTGTGAAAAGTACCTATATGATCATTAGCTGCTCTATATTTTGATGCAGAACTCAATTCATTGGTATGAGTTTTGATGTAGGATGACATTACTGTGAAGCAAATAGCTGATAACTACCCATTAGTATGTTCACCACATATACAAGTTCAGTTGGCAGACCTAGCATTTTGTTCCTTGTTTCCATGTAGTGCAACTGAATGTTAAATTTTTGCTAGAGAAATCATTAGTAATCAAAAAGTAACATTGATTCTCTGAGAAATAGATTTAATTTTGATCCACTTTAACATTCATAACAAGTTTTGATAGTGTTGTTGGTAAATAAATATTTTGTAGGGTAGTTGAACTAAGTTTTAGATTGAACAACCTTTCATATTAAGTGTGTGCACCGCATGTATAATTTAGATGGACAAACGAAAAAAGCATTTCATTACCACCAAGGGTGGTAGCCTAATGGATGGGAGATCACTCCCACTGGTTTTGGTGAGCATGTTGCTCTGGGTTTAAATATTCGCAGGTATAATGTGATTCTCATCCTCCTTCACTCTGTGCTTCAGCTCTCTAGGACCCTAGTGGGGATATGAGTTAGGCTATGTCTCACCCCTCTTGGTAGGGTCCCCAGCGGATAAGTGGTCCTATGGTCCTCTAGGTTGGTCGCTCCCTCTTTCCTTCTTGAATCAAGCAAATAAATTTCATTTCTTTGTTTCCATACCAATGTTATTAAAAGCACACCTAGGCGCAAGGCCCAGCCATGCCCACCCCCTGCGCCTTGCAATGGTCAAGGCGAGGCGACTTCACTAAGGCACGATTAAAGCTTGCGATTGGAACAAGGCGCGATTAAGCCCAAGGCGCAGGCCTTGAGTTTTTTTTTTGTTTTTTATATTTGAATTGGACCATTGAAATTACATGGGTCAGCTATAGCAGATCATATTTATTCAGCCCCAAATCAACAAACGACAGAAAAAAAAACAAGCCCTAATCCAAAGCTCCAAAAAAATCGAACTCGTCGTCCAGTCTAGGAGCTTCGAATGTGCAAGTATGTCTATCTTCTCTTTGTTTTTGTCTCTTCTTCCCCTTCTCTTTGTCTGTTCTTCTCTTCGTCTCTTCTCTTCTATTCGTCAGTCGTCTTCTTCTTCTTCTTCTTCTTCTTCTCTTCCCTATGCTACCTTCATCTTATTTTTCGTTTATTTTCTGGAATGCTCTATTTTTGTTTATGGAGTTAGGCTGAGCTGAGATTTTTTAAGGCTTCAAATGTATTATGTTGTCTTCTTCTTCTTCTCTGCTTTTCTGCTTCTTTTTGTTTTATTTTATTTTATTTTCTGCTCTACTTTTCTTCTCTGGACTGCTCTGTTTATTAAATATTTATTCTGAATTGCTCTATTTCTTCTCTACTTTTATGATTTAGTTGACCTTTAGATCATGGATATTCATGTTTTATATTGAACTTTGGAATATTACTCATTTGTCTATGTTAAAATAGCGATATTTGTTGGTATTTATTTTTTAAAATGTTCAGTGTTTCATTTTGTTTATGTTATACCAGTTAGTTATTTGCTTGCATGCCTCATATTAAATTATATTATTTCAACCTGCTATGGTGCACCTTACTTTGATGAAGCCTGTGCCTCGCGTTGCACCTTACGCCTTGCGTCTTAAGGTCTCAGGAGACCTTGGTGCCTTGGTGCGCTTATCTCTTTTAATAACACTGTTCCATACACTGCAATTGAATGTTCAAGTTTAGTTAGAGAAATATATTGTCATCAAAAAGTAAAATTGATCCTATGAGAAATGTCTGATTATGAGCCTCTATAGCATTCCTAACAAGTTTTGATATTGCTAGTAAAGAAATAGTTGAATTGAAAATATGGACTAAACAATCTTTTCCTCTAATACTAACATTGTTGACACACTATATTATATAGACTTAGGTATTGCCTAAACACTATGTTACACAGACTTTCTTACGGGTGCATGTTCAAGCGTTAGGGGGTTAGGGTTTAGGGTTTAGGGCAGGGTTTAGAGGGTTAGGGTTTATGGTTTAGGGTTTGGTGTTCGGGGTTAGGGTTTGGGGTTTCAGGGTGCGGGGTTTGGGGGTTTAGGGTTGGGGTTTTAGGAGTTTACGGGTTGGGGTTTTCGGATTTAGGATTTAGGGTTTCGGAGTTTAGGGATTAGGGTTTGGGTTTAGTGGTTAGGGTTTTGGGATTAGGGGTTAGGGTTTAGGATTAGGGCGGTTTGGGGTTTGGGGTTAGGTTTTGGGATTTAGGGTTTATAGTTTGGGGTTTTGGGTTTTGGGGTTTTATGTTTCGGGTTTAAGGGTTTTGAAACCCTAAATCCCAAATCCTAAACCCTTAACTCCTAAACCCCTAACCTCAACCCCAACCCCAACCCCAACCCCAACACCCAACCCTTAACTCCTCACCCCTAAGCCTAAATCTTAACTCTTAAACCTTAAACCCCCGACCCAAAACCCCTGACTTTCGACCCTGGACCCTAGAACCCTTAACTCCTAACCCCTAGGCTTAAACCCTAACTCCTAAACCTTAAACCCTAAACCTCCGACCCTAGACCCTGGACCCTAGACCCTCGACCTTAGTCCCTAGACCTTAGACCTTAAACCCTAATAGAACCTTAAATCCTAAACCTTAAATCCTAATAGACCCTAGACGTTAGACCCTAGATTGTAAACCCTAATAGACCCTAGACCCTAAACCCTAGACCCCAAACTCGAAAACCCCAAACCCCAAACACCAAACCTCGAACCCCAATCCCAAACACCAAATCCTAATAGACCTTAAACCCTAATAGTTCCTAGACCCTAGACCCAAATAGACCCCAGATCCCAACCCCCAAACCCTAACCCCAAACCCAAACCCAAACCCAAAACAGTGAACCCCTAAAAACCCTCTAAACCCCAAACACTAAACTCCAAATCCATAATCCAAAACCCAGAGCCCAAAACCCTAAAACCCTAATCCCCTAAAACCTTAAAACCCTAAAACCCTAAAACCACCAAACCTAAACCTCAAAACCTAAAACCTAAACCCCAAACCCAAACCCAAACTCGAAACTCGAAACCCCTAAAACCCTAAATCCAAACCCCAAACCCTAACCCGTAAACTCTAAACCCTAAGCCCTAAGCCCTTAACCCTTAATGCCTAACCCCTAACCCTAAACCCTAAACCCTAAAAAACCCTAAACCCACAAACCAAAAACCCCAAACCCCAAATCCCAAACCCTAAACCCTAAACTCCCAACCCAAACCTCAAACCCTAACCCGTAAACTCTAAACCCTAACCCCTAAGCCCCTAACCCCTAACCTCTAACTCCTAAACCCTAACCCTAAACCCTAATCCCTAACCTCTAACCCCTAACCCTAAATCCTAAACCCTAAAAAACCCTAAACCCACAAACCAAAAACCCCAAACCCCAAATCCCAAACCCTAAACCCCCAAACCCTAAAAGCTAAATGCCGAAACCCGAAACCGCGAAACCCCAAAACCCCAAACCCCTAAACTCCAAACCCCAAACCCCAAGACCTAACCCTAAACCCCAAACCCCAAACCCCAAACCCTAAACCCCTATCCCCTAAACCCAAACCCTACACCCTGACCACTGACCACAAATCCAAAACCCAAAACCCAAAACGCAAAAACCAAAAATCCCAAAACCCCAAATCACAAACCCTAAACACTAAACCCTAAACCCCCAAACCCTAAAAGCAAAACCCCGAATCCCGAACCCCGAAATCCCGAACCCCGAAACCCCAAAACCCAATTATTCCAAACCCTAAGCCCTAAACCCTAAACCCTAAACCCTAAACTCCAAAACCTAACCCCATACTCCAAACCCTAAACCATAAACCCTGCCATAACCCCCTAAACCCTACCCTAAACACTAAACCCTAACACTCTAACCCCAAAACTTCAAACCCCCAATCCAAACCCCCAAACCCTAAACCTCAACCCCGACCCTAGACCCTTAACCCTACACACTAGACCCTCAACCCTAAATTCTAGGGCCCCAACAACCAACCCCTCAACCCCCAACCCTAAAACGAACACCTAAACCCCAAACCCTAACACCGAAACCCCTAAACCCCTAACCCTCAAACCTCAAACCTTAAATCTTAAACTCTAAAACCCTAAACTAAACCCCTAAACTAAACCCCTAAACCCCTAAAACCCTAAACTAATCTAAACCGCAAGCCCCTAACCTTAACCCCAACCCCTAACCCCTAACCCCGAAACCCCTAAACCCCTAACCCCTAAACCCCTAACCCCCCAAACCCTAAACCCTAAACCCTAAGGTTTAGGGTTTGGGATTTAGGGTTTGATGATGATGATGCGCGGATTGTCCTGAGCAAGATGCCAAGTACGACAATCGCATCCAGAGCGGAGACGATATTCATATCATTGGCTTGCGAAAGTCGGAAGAAATTATTAGGATCAACATCGGCTCCCAGCAATGCGGTAAAGAGGTCTCCCCAGCCACGCACTAGTGCTAGCATCCAGTTAGGGGGTGGCAAAAAACTGCTGCTACTGCTGCTAAATGTGGCAGTGAAAAGGTCAGAGATGCGAGTGAATGTAATTGATTCGCAGATCATTTGAATCACGATGATCAGTGACCTTATGCGGTCTACGTAGGAGATCGTGGAGGTAGCCAGATCATTTATAGCATTAGTGAGTACGGTCGGGCCAAGGGCTATGTTATTCATACACTGTCCGGAAACATGTTCCAGGGCATTGTAGCTGCCATCGTAACCCAAGAAAGTGGATCCGGGAATTAGATGTGGAGCAGGAGGAGAAGTACGCCCGAACTCCAACCACTCCTTAGAATTCTCCAATTGGTAGGCGTCCAAGTAGGGGTTGTCCCGTTGAATACTCAGCCTGATCCAATGGTGGTTGGTTCGTAGTATGATGTTGAACCATCGAGTGGGTGGATTCTGCTAAGCAGTAAGTGCGGAAAAATATTGTGTGAAAAAAGTCTCCCAATTTAATGCGCAAGTCCTTAATGAAGTCCCTGTAAGCTCCACTACCACTTTCAATGTCGAATTCTTTTGTGAATTCCGCCATTAACTGAATTCAAATTTACCATTGACAATAGTAATCAATCAATAGAAAAATATAAAAATAATTACTCAATGAAAGTGCTTGTAATTATCCTTTTAAACGTTGAATTTCGCCATTGACAATAATAATAAATCAATAACTAAAATAATAATAATTATAAATTAAAATAATAATAATTTAATAATATTAATAAATAATTTTTATTTTTCTCATCTTAGGCATTATAGTCAAATCTTGAATCGAATCGTGAATCGTGTGATTCACTTTATTTGCGCCCGACCGCTAGTGTTAAATAAAATGAATCATACGATTCACGATTAATTATTTTAGCAAAACGATTCACGATTCGATTCATGATTTGACAATAATGCCAGAGATGAGAAAAATAAATTTTTTTTATTAATAGTATTTAATTATTACTATTTTAGCTTTTAATTATTATTATTTTAGCTACTGATTTATTATTATTGTCAATGACAGAATTTAATTGAGTTAATGGTGAAATTCAACGTTGAAAAGGATAATTACAAACACTCTATTGAGTGATTATTTTTATTTTTTTCTATTGATTGATTATTAATGTCAGTGGCAGAATTGAATTTAGTTACTGGCGGAATTCACAAAGGAGTTCAACGTTGAAAGAGGTAGTGGAGCGTACAGGAATTTCATTGTGGACTTGCGCATTGAATTGAGAGACCTTTTCACATAATATTCCCGTACTTCCGACTTGGTAGAATCCATCCACTAGATGGTTCAACATCATACTGCGAACCAATGATCATTAGATCAGGCTGAGGATTCAACGGGACAACCTCTACTTGAACGCCTACCAAATGGAGTTTTTGAGGAGTGGTTGGAGTTCGGGCGTACTTCTACACTTCCAATTCCCATATCCACTTTCTTGGGTTGCGATAGCGGCTACAATGCCCTGGAACGTATTTCCGGACAAGGTATAAATAACATAGCCGTTGGCCCGACTGCACTCACTAATGCCGTAAATGATCTGGCTACTTCCACGATCTCCTTCGCAGATCGAGCGAGGTCACTGATCATCGCGATTCAAATGATCTGCGAATCGAATAGATTCACTCGTATCACTGATCATCTCGCTGCCACATTCAGCAGCAGTAGTTTTTCGCTAATTGGATGTTGGCACTAGTGCGTGGTTAGGGAGACCTCTTTGTCCCATTCCTACGAGCCAATGCTGATCTCAATAATTTATTTTGAATTTCGCAATCTAATTATATGAATATTGTGTCTACTTTAGACGTGGTTGCCGTACTTGGCATCTTGCTCAGGAGCGTCTGTGCATCATAATCATAAAACTCGAAACTTTTGGGGTTAGGGGTTTGGGGTTTAGGTTTAGGGTTAGGGTTTAGAGGGTTAGGGAAGGGGTTAGGGCTTATGGTTTAGGGGTTGAGATTGGGGTTAGGGTTCGGGTTCAGGTTTCGAGGTGGGGGTCAGAGTCAAGGTTAAGGTTTTGGGTTTAGCGGTTAGAGTTTAGAGGTTGAGGGTTAGGGTTTTGGATTTTTAGGGGGTTTTGGATTTTTAGTGGGTTTGGGGTTTAGGATTTATGGCGTTTAGGGTTTTGGGATTTGGCATTTGGGCTTGGGTTTAAGGGTTTTGAAACCTAAATCCCAAATCCTAACCCCTAACCCCTAAAACGCTAACTCCTAAAAATCCTAACCCCTAAAACACTAACTCCTAAACCCTAAAACCCTATCCCCTAACACCTAAACCCCTAACCCGAACCCCAACTACCAAACCCTAACTCCTAAACCCTAATCCCTAAATCATAAATCGTAAGCCCTGGACCCAAAACCCCTGACCCTAGACCCTAGACCCTAGACCCTAGACCGTAAACCCTAGAAATTAAACCCTAATAGACCTTAAATCTTAAACCTTAAATCCTAATAGACCCTAGACCCCAGGCCCTAGACCCCAAAACCCCAATCCCCAACCGCAAACCCTAATCTAAACCCTAATAGTTCCTAGACCTCAACTCTAATAGACCCTAGACCCATGACCTCAAACCCCAACCACAACCCTAAACCCTAAATAGTGAACCTCCTAAAAACCCTATAAATCCCAAACCCAAAACCCAAAACCGAAAGCCCAAAACCACAAAACCTAAACCGAAACCCAAGCCCGAAACTCGAAACCCGAAACTCGAACCCCTAAAACCCTAAAACAGTAACCCCCAAACCCTAAACCCCTAACCTCTAACCCTAAATCCTAAATCTTAAATCTTAAACCCTAAAAAACCCTAAACCCTCAACCCAAAAATCCTAAAATCCCAAACCCTAAACCCTAAACTCCCAAACCCTAAAAGCTAAACCCCGGACCTCGAAATCTCGAAAACCCTAAACCCCTAAACCATAAGCCTTACCCTAACCCCTAACCCTACACCCTACACGTTAACCCCTAACACCTATCCCCAAATCCAAAGCCCTAAACCCAAAACCCCAAAACCCCAAACCCTAAACCTTAACCCACGACCCTAGACCCTCAACCCTAGACCCTAGAACCCTAAATCCTAAATCCTAAACCCTAATCCCCAATACCCAACCCCCCAACCGCTAACCCCCAACCCTCAACCGAACACCTAAACCTCAATCCTCAACACCCAAACCCCTAAACCCCGAACCCTTAAACCCCAAATGCTAAACCCCTAAAACCCTAAACTAAACCCCTAAACACCTAAAACACTAAACTAAACCTCCAAACCCCTAACCCCAATACCTAACCCTTAACCCCTAAACCCCTAACCCCCTAATCTCCAACCCCCTAACCCCCTAATCCCCAAGTCCCTAAACCTTAAATCCTAAACCCTTAGGGTTTGAGGTTTAGGGTTTGATGATGATGATGCGCGGACGCTCCTGAGCAAGATGTCAAGTACGACAACTGCGTCCAGAGTGGACACGATATTCATATCATTGGGTTGCGGAAGTCGGAAGGAATTATTGGGATCAGCATTGGCTCGTAGCAATGTGGCAAATAGGTCTCCCCAGTTACGCACTTGTGCCAGCATCCAATCAGGGGGTGGCAAAGAACTGCTGCTGTTAAATGTAGCAACGAGAAAGTCGGAGATACGAGTGAATGTAATCGATTCGCAGATCATTTGAATCACGATGATCAGTGACCTCATGCGATCTGCGTAGGAGATCGGGGGGGTAGCTAGATTATTTACGTCATTAGTGAGTGCGGTCGGGCCAAGGGCTATGTTATTCATATCTTGTCCGGAAACACGTTTCAGGACATTGTAGCCGCCATCGTAATCCAAGAAAGTGGATCCAGGAATTAGATGGGGGGAAGTAGGAAAAGTACGCCCGAATTCCAATCACTCCGCAAAATTATCCAATTGGTAGGCGTCCAACTATAGGTTATCCCGTCGAATCCTCAGCCTGATGCAATGATTGTTGGTTCGCAGTATGATGTTGAACCATCGAGTGGGTGGATTCTGCTGAATGGGAAGTAGGGGAATATTGTGTGAAAATGTCTCTCCCAATTCAACGCGTAAGTCATCAATGAAATCCCTGTAAGCTCCACTACCCTTTTCAATGTTGAACTCCTTTGTGAATTCCACCATTAACTGGATTCAATTCTGCGATTGACAATAATAATCAATCAATAGAAAAACATAAAAATAATAACTCAATGAAGTGCTTGTAATTAGCCTTTTCAACGTTGAATTCTGCCATTAACTCAATTAATTCTGTCATTGACAATAATAATAAATCAATAGCTAAAATAATAATAATTAAAAGCTAAAATAATAATAATTAAATAATATTAACAAATAATTTTCATTTTTCTCATCTCAGGCATTATTGTCAAATCTTGAATCGAATCGTGAATCGTTTTGCTAAAATAATGAATCGTGAATTGTATGATTCACTTTATTTGCGCTCAATCGCTAATGTTAAATAAAGTGAATAATATGATTTACTATTAATTATTTTAGCAAAATGATTTACAATTCGATTCAAGATTTGACAATAATGCCTGAGATGAGAAAAATGAAAATTATTTATTAATAGTATTTAATTATTATTATTATTATTATGGCTTTTAATTATTATAATTTTAGCTATTGATTTATTATTATTGTTAATGACAGAATTCAATTGAGTTAATGACGGAATTCAACGTTGAAAAGGATAATTACAAGCACTCTACTGAGTTATTATTTTTATGTTTTTCTATTGATTGATTATTAATGTCAATGGCAGAATTAAATTCAATTAATGACGTAATTCACAAAGGAGTTCAATTTTAAAAGGGGTAGTGGAGTGTACAGGGATTTCATTGAGGACTTGCGCGTTGAATTGGAAGAGGCATTTTCACACAATATTCCCGTTCTTCCCGCTAAGCAGAATCCACCAACTCGATGGTTCAACATCATACTGTGAACCAACAATCATTGGATCAAGCTGAGGATTTGACGGGACCTCTACTCGGTTGACTACCAAATGGAGTTTTTGAGGAGTGGTTGGAGTTCAGGTATACTTTTCCTACTTCTCCGCATCAAATTCCCAGATTCACTTTCTTGGGTTACGTTGGCGGCTGCGATGCCCTTGAACGTGTTTCTGGATAAGGTATGAATAACATATCCCTTGGCCCGATCGCACTCACTAATACCGTAAATGATCTGATTACCTCCACAATCTCCTTCGCAGATCGCGCGAGGTCACTGATCATCGTAATTCAAATGATCTGCGAATCAATTAGATTCACTCGTATCTCAGATCTTCTCCCTGCTACATTCAGCAGCAGCAGTTCTTTGCTACCCCCTGATTGGATGCTGGTACTAGTGCGTGGCTGGAAAGACCACTTTGTCGCATTCCTGCGAGCTGATGCTGATTCCAATAATTTCTTCTGACTTCCGCAACCTAATAATATGACTATTGTTCTGTACGTGGTTGCCGTACTTGACATCTGGTTCTGGAACATCTTCGCATCATAATTATCGAACCCTGAACCCTAAGGATTTAGAGTTTAGGGTTTCGGGGTTAGAGGTTTAGGGGTTGGTTAGGGGTTTGAGATTGAGGGGTTAGGGTTTTGGGTTGAATGTTTAGGGTTTTGGGTTTTATGTTTTTATGGGGTTTAGGATTCTTAACGAATTAGGATTTAGGGTTTTTAGGGACTTAGTGCTTTTAGGGGGTTTAGGTTTTATGGTTTGGGGTTTTGGGTTTTAAGGGTTTTGATACCTTAAATCTCAAATCCTAACCCGTAAACCCTTAACCCCAACTCCAACCCCAACCCCAAACCCCACACCTCGACTCCTCACCCCTAAGCCTAAATCCTAAACCCTTGACCCAAAACCCCTGACCCCCAACCGTGGACCCTTGACCCCCGACCCTAGACCTTAGACCCTAGACCCTAAACCCTAAACCCTAATAGACCCTAAATCCTAATAGACCCTAGACTTCAGACCCTAAACCCTAATAGACCGTAGACCCTAAATCCTAATAGTTCCTAGACTCGAAACTCTAATGGACCCCAGATCCTAATAGACCCTAGACCTCAGACCTCAACCCCCAACCCCAAACCTCAAACCCTAAATAGTGAACCCCCTAAAAACCTTCTAGCCCCCTGAAAACCCTTTAAACCCCAAACACAAAACCCAAAACCCAAAGCCCAAAACCCCAAAACCCTAAAATCACAAAACCTAAACCCCAAACCCAAACCCAAACCCGAAACTCGAAACCCAAACCCCTAAAACCCTAACCCTTAACCCCTAAACCCCTAACCCTAATCCCTAAACCCTAACCCCTAACCTAAATCCCAAACTCTAAACCCTAAAAAATCTTAAACCCTCAACCCAAAATGCAAAACCCAAAAACCCCCAACCTCAAACCCTAAATGCCAAGCCCTAAACCCTAAACCCCCAATCCCTAAAACCTAAACCCCGAACACCGAAACCCCGAAACCCCAAACCCCTAACCATAAAACTGTAACCCCTAACCCCTAACCCCAACCCCTAACCCCAATCACTAAACCGCAAGCCCTAAACCATAAACCCTATCCTAACCCCTACACTCCTAACCCCCAACCTCTAACCCCTAACCCTAAACCTTACAGCCTAACCTCTAATCCCTAACCCCAAATCCTAAACCCTAAATCCTAAACTCTAAATCTTAAAAAATCCAAAACCCAAAAACCCAAAACCCCAAATCCCAAGCCCTAAACCCAAAACCCCAAAACTCAAAAATTCGAAAACACTAAACCCCAAATCTCAAACCCTAAACCCTAAATCCCCAAACTCTTAAAGTTAAACCCTAAACCCCGAACCCCGAAACCTCGAAACCCAAAAACTCCAAACCCTAACCCCTAAACCCTAAATCCCAAACTCCAAAACCTAACCCCAAACCCTAGACCATAAACCATGAACCCTACCCTAACCCCCTAAACCCTACCTTAAACCCTAAACTTTAAACCCTAACCCTCTAACCCTAAACCTTCAAAACCCCAATCCCAACTGCCAAACCGCCAAACCCTAACCTAAACCATAAACCCCAACCCCTGACCCTAGACCATCTACCCTAGACCCTAGACCATCAATCCTAAATCCTAAACCCCAAACCCCAATCCCTACCACCCAACCTCCCAACGCCTAACCCTCAACCCCCAACCCCAAACCGAACACCTAAACTCCAACACCCAAACCCCAACACCCAAACCCCTAACCTTTAAACCCCAAACCCTAAACCCAAAAACCCTAAAACTCGAAACTAAACCCGTAAAACCCTAACCCCAACCTTTAACCCCTAACCCCCTAACCTCCTAACTTCTAACCCCCAAACCCTAAACACTAAACCCTAAGGGTATAGGGTTTAGGGTTTGATGATGATGCACGGACGCTCTTGAGCAAGATGCCAAGTACAGCAACCGCGTCCAGAGCGGACACGATATTCATGTCGTTGGGTTGCGGAAGTCAGAAGAAATTATTGGAATCAACATCGACTCGCAGCAATGCGGCAAACAGGTCTCTGTAGCCACGCACTAGTGCCAACATCCAATCAAGGGGTGGTGAAGAACTACTAATGCTAAATGTGACAGCGAGAAGGTTGGAGATACGAGTGAATGTAATCAATTTGCAGAACATTTGAATCACGATGATCAGTGACCTCATGCGATTTGCGTAGGAGATCGTGGAGGTAGCCAGATCATTTACGGCATTAGTGAGTGCGGTCGGGCCAAGGGCTATGTTATTCATACCTTGTTCGGAAACAAGTTTTAAGGCATTGTAGCCGCCATCGTAACCCGAGAAACTGGATCCGAGAATTAGATGTAGAGAAGTAGGAGAAGTACCCCCGAACTCCAACCACTCCTCAGAATTCTCCAATTAGTAGGCGTCCAAGTAAAGGTTGTCCTATCGAATCCTCAACCTGATCTAATGATTGTTGGTTCGTAGTATGATGTTGAACAATCGAGTGGGTGGATTTTGCTGAGCAGGAAGTACGAGAATATTGTGTGAAAAGGTCTCTCCTAATTTAACGCGCAAGTCCTCAATGAAGTCCCTGTAAGCTCCACTACCTTTTTCAACGTTGAACTCCTTTGTGAATTCCGTCATTAACTGAATTCAATTTTGCGATTGACAATAATAATCAATCAATAGAAAAACATAAAAATGCTAACTCAATGGAGTGCTTGTAATTATCATTTTCAACGTTGAATTTTGCCATTAACTCAATTGAATTCTGTCATTGACAATAATGATAAATCAATAGCCAAAATAATAATAATTAAAAGCTAAAATAATAATAATGAAATAATATTAGTAAATAATTTTTATTTTTCTTATCTTAGGCATTATTATCATCTCTTGAATCGAAACGTGAATCTTTTGCTAAAATAATGAATCGTGAATCGTATGATTCACTTTATTTGTGCCGGACCGCTAGTGTTAAATAAAGTGAATCACACGATTCACTATTCATTATTTTAGTAAAACGATTCACGATTCGATTGAAGATTTGACAATAATGCCTGAGATGAGAAAAATAAAAATTATTTATTAATAGTATTTTATTATTATTATTTTAGCTATTGATTTATTATTATTTTAGCTACTGATTTATGATTATTGTCAATGGCAGAATTCAATTGGGTTAATGGCAGAATTCAACGTGTAAAAGGATAATTACAAGCACTCTATTGAGTTATTATTTTTATGTTTTTCTATTGACTGATTATTAATGTCAATGTCATAATTGAATTCAGTTAATGACGGAATTCACAAAGGAATTCAATGTTGAAAGGGGTAGTAGAGCGTACAGGAACTTCATTGAGGACTCGCACGTTGAATTGGGAGAGACCTTCTCACACAATATTCCTATACTTCCCGCTCAGCGGAATTCACCCACTCGATGGTTCAACATCATATTGCGAACCAACAATCATTGGATCAGGCTGAGGATTCGACGGGACAACATTTACTTGGACGCCTACCAAATGGAGTTTTTGAGGAGTGGTTGGAGTTCGGGTGTACTTCTTCTACTTCTCCACATCTAATTCCCGGATCCACTTTCTTGGGTTATGATGGTAGCTATAATGCCGTGGAGTGTGTTTCCGGACAAGGTATGAATAACATAGCCCTTGGCCTGACTATACTCACTAATGTCGTAAATGATCTGGCTACCTCCACGATTGCCTTCGCAGATTGCGCGAGGTCACTGATCATCGTGATTCACATGATCTGCGAATCAATTAGATTCAGTCGTATCTCCGATCTTCTCGCTGCCATATTCAACAGTAGTAGTTCTTCGCCACCCCCTGATTGGATGCTGGCACTAGTGTGTGGCTGGGAAGACTTTTTTGCTGCATTCTCGCGAGGCAATGCTAATCCCAATAATTTCTTCCAACTTTCGTAACCCAATGATATGTATATTGTGTCGGCTTTGGATGTGATTTATGTACTTGGCATCTTTGCTCAAGAGTGTCCGCGCATCATAATCATCAAATCCTAAACCCTAAGGATTTAAGGGTTTGGGTGTTAGGGTTTGGGGTTTTGGAGTTTAGGTTTGAGGGTCTAGGGTTGGTGTTTGGGGTTAGGGTTTTGGGTTTAAGGTAGGGTTTATAGGGTTGGGTTTACGGTTTGGTGTCAGGGGTTTTCGGGTTTAGTGTTTCGTGGTTTAGGATTTAGGGTTGGGGTTTTAGGGTTTGTGGTTTTCGGGTTTGGGGTTAGAGGCTAGGGGTTAGGGTTAGGGTTTATCCTTTAGGATTTAGGGGTTGGGGTTCGGGTTGGGGGTTTCGAGTTCGGGTTTCGGGGTCGGGGTTTGGGTTTTGGGTTTAGCGTTTAGGGTTTAGGGTTAGGAGTTGAGGGTTAGGGTTTAGGGTTTTAGGTTTTGGGTTCTTAAGGGATTAGGATTTAGGGTTTTTAGGGGTTTAAGGTTTATGGTTTGTGGTTTTGGATTTTGGGTTTAAGGGTTTTGAAACCCTAAACCCCAAACCCTAACCCTAACTCCTAAATCGTAAAATCTTAACTTCTAACCCCAACGCCTAACCCCTAACCCTAAACCTTAACTCATAACCCCTAAACCCTAAACCCCTAACCCAAACCCGAAACCCAAACCCCTAAAACACTAACCCCTAAACCCCTATACCCCTAAACCCAAACACAAAACTCTAATCCCTAAACTCTAAACCCCAAACTCTAAACCATAACCCCTAAAACCCAAACCCCTAAACCCCTAACCCCTAACCCCTAACCCCCAATCCTAAACCCTAACCCCTAATCCTAAATTCTAAACCCTAATCCCTAAAAACCCAAAACCCTCAACCCAAAACCCAAAACTCAAAAACCAAAAGACCCCAAAACCCGATACCCAAAACCCCAAATCCCAAACCGAAAACCCTAAACCCCCAAACCCTAAAAGCTAAACCCTGAAACCCCAAAACCCCAAATCCCATAACCCTAAACTCGAAACCCCAAAACCTAAACTCTACCCTAACCCCTAATCCCTAAATTGCTAACCCCTAACCCTAAATCCTGCACCCTAACCCCAAACCCTAAATCCTAAAAAATCCTAAACCCAAAACCAAAGCCCAAAACCCAAAAACCCCAAACCTCAAGTCCCAAACCCTAAACCCTAAATTCTAAACCCCCAGACCCTAAAAGCTAAATCCCAAACACCGAACCCCGAAACCGCGAAACCCAAAATCCCCAAACCCTAATCCCTAAAACATAAACCATAAACCTTAAACCCCAAAATCGAAAATCTAACCCCACAGCCAAAACCCTAAACCCTAAACCCTAACTAACCTTCTAAACCAGCCAAAACCCTAAACCCTACCTACCTCCTAAACCCTATCCTAAACCCTAACCCCTAACGCTCTAACCTCAAACCTTGAAACCCCCAAACTCCCAAACCCTAAACCCACCTTGACCCTCAACCTTACACCCTAGACCCTCAACCTTGCACCCTAAATCCCAAACCTAAACCCCCAACACCTAACCCCCAACCCCCAACTCTAAACCGAACACCTAAACCCCAAACCCCAACACCCAACCCTAAAACCCCAAACCCCTAAAACGTTAAAACCCTGAACAAAACCTCTAAACCCCAAACCCCTAACTCCATACCCTTACCCCCCAGCCCCTAACCCCCCAACCCCAAAACCCTAAACCCTAAAACCTTAGGGTTTAGGCTTACGGTTTGGGGTTTAGGATTTGATGTTGATGATGCGCGGACGCTCCTGAGCACGATGCCAAGTACGACAACTGCGTCCAGAGCAAACATGATATTCATATCGTTGGGTTGCGGAAGTCGGAAAAAATTATTGGGATCAACATCGGCTTGCAGCAATGCGGCAAACAGGTCTCCGTAGCCACGCACTAGTGCCAGCATCCAATCAGGAGGTGGTGAAGGACTACTACTGCTGACTGTGACAGCGAGAAGGTTGGAGATACGAGTGAATGTAATCGATTTGCAAAACATTTGAATCACGATGATCAGTGACCTCATGTGATCTGCGTAGGAGATCGTGGAGGTAGCCAGATTATTTACGACATTAGTGAGTGCGGTCAGGTGAAAGGCTATGTTATTCATACCTTATCCGGAAACACGTTCCAGGGCATTGTAGCCGGCATCGTAACCCAAGAAACTGGATCCGGGAATTAGATGTAGAGAAGTAAGAGAAGTACCCCCGAACTCCAACCACTCCTCAGAATTCTCCAATTAGTAGGCGTCCAAGTAAAGGTTGTCCTGTCGAATCCTTAGCCTGATCTAATGATTGTTGGTTCGTAGTATGGTGTTGAACTATCGAGTGGGTGGATTTTGCTGAGCAGGAAGTATGAGAATATTGTGTGAAAATGTCTCTCCCAATTCAACGCGCAAGTCCTCAATGAAGTCCCTGTAAGCTCCACTACCATTTTCAACGTTGAACTCCTTTGTGAATTCCGCTATTAACTGAATTCAATTTTGCGATTGACAATAATAATCAATCAATAGAAAAACATAAAAATACTAACTCAATGGAGTGCTTGTAATTATCATTTTCAACGTTGAATTCTGCCATTAACTCAATTGAATTCTGTCATTGACAATAATAATAATCAATAGCTAAAATAATAATAATTAAAAGGTAAAATAATAATAATGAAATAATATTAGTAAATAATTTTCATTTTTCTTATCTCAGACATTATTATCAAATCTTGAATCGAATCGTGAATCTTTTGCTAAAATAATGAATCGTGAATCGTATGATTCACTTTATTTGTGCCGGACCACTAGTGTTAAATAAAGTCAATCATACGATTCACTATTCATTATTTTAGTAAAACAATTCACGATTCGATTGAAGATTTGACAATAATGCCTGAGATGAGAAAAATAAAAATTATTTATTAATAGTATTTAATTATTATTATTTTAGCTATTGATTTATTATTATTTTAGCTACTGATTTATTATTATTGTCAATGGCAGAATTCAATTGGGTTAAGGCAGAATTCAACGTGTAAAGGGATAATTACAAGCACTCCATTGAGTTATTATTTTGATGTTTTTCTATTGATTGATTATTAATGTCAATGTCAGAATTGAATTCAGTTAATGACGGAATTCACAAAGGAATTCAACGTTGAAAGGGGTAGTAGAGCGTACAGGAACTTCATTGAGGACTCGCACGTTGAATTGGGAGAGACCTTCTCACACAATATTCCCATACTTCCCGCTTAGCAAAATCCACCCACTCGATGGTTCAACATCATACTGCGAACCAACAATCATTGGATCAGGCTGAGGATTCGACGGGACAACCTTTATTTGGACGCCTACCAAATGGAGTTTTTGAGGAGTGGTTGGAGTTCGGGTGTACTTCTACTTCTCCACATCTAATTCCCGGATCCACTTTCTTGGGTTATGATGGTAGCTATAATGCCGTGGAGTGTGTTTCCGGACAAGGTATGAATAACATAGCCCTTGGCCTGATTGCACTCACAAATGTCGTAAATGATCTGGCTACCTCAACGATCGACTTCGCAGATCGCGCTGAGGACACTGATCATTGTGATTCAAATGATCTGCGAATCAATTAGATTCAGTCGTATCTCCAATCTTCTCGCTGCCATATTCAGTAGTGGTAGTTCTTCGCCACCCCTTGATTGGATGCTGACACTAGTGCATGGCTGGGGAGACTTCTTTGCCGCATTCTCGCGAGGCAATGCTAATCCCAGTAATTTCTTCTGACTTCCGTAACCTAATGATATGAATATTGTGTCAACTCTAGACATGATTTCTGTACTTGGCATCTTGCTCAAGAGTGTCTGCGCATCATAATCATCAAATCATAAACCCTAAAGATTTAACCGTAAGGATTTAGGTGTTAGGATTTGGGTTTAGGATTGGGGTTTTGGAGTTTAGGTTTGAAGGTCTAGGGTTTTGGGTTTAAGGTAGGGTTTACAGGGTTAGGGTTGGGTTTACGGTTTGGTGTCAGGGTTTGGGGTTCGGGGTTTGTGGTTTTAGGGTTTAGTGTTTTGTGGCTTATGATTTAGGGTTGGGGTTTTAAGAGTTTAGGGTTTGTGGTTTTCGGGTTTGGGGTTAGGGTTTTGGGGTTAGAGGTTAGGTTTTAGGATTAGGGTTTATCGTTTAGGATTTAGGGGTTGGGGGTTTCGAGGTCGGGGTCGAGGTTTGGGGTTTTAGGTTTGGGTTTTGCGTTTAGCATTCCGGGGTTAGGGTTAGGAGTTGAGGGTTTAGGATTTTAGGTTTTGGGTTCTTAAGGGGATTATGGTTGAGGGTTTAGGATCGCTATTGTTAAATAAAGTGAATCATACGATTCACTATTCATTATTTTAGCAAAACAATTCAGGATTCGATTCAACATTTGACAATAATGCATGAGATGAGAAAAAAGAAAGTTATTTATTAATAGTATTTAATTATTATTATTTTAGCTTTTAATTATTATTATTTTAGTTATTGTTTTATTATTATTTTAGCTATTGATTTATTATTATTGTCAATGATAGAATTCATTGAGTTAGTATTTTTATGTTTTTGTATTGATTGATTATTAATGTCAATAGCAGAATTGAATTCAGTTAATGGCAAAATTCATAAAGAAGTTCAATGTTGAAAGGGGTAGTGGAGCGTACAGGGACTTCATTGAGGATTTGCGCATTGAATTAGAAGAGACCTTTTCACACAATATTCCCGTATTTCCCGTTTAGCAGAATCCACCCACTCGATGGTTTAACATCATACTGCGAACCAACAACCATTGGATCAGGCTGAGGATTCGACGGGACAACCTCTACTTGGACGTCTACCAAATGGAGTTTTTGAGTGGTTGGAGTTCGGGCGTACTTTTTCTACTTCTCCATATCTAATTCCCGGATCCACTTTCTTGGGTGAGGATGACGGCTACAATGCCCTGGAACGTGTTTCCGAACATGGTATGAATAACACAGCCGTTGGCCCGACCGCACTCACTAATGTCGTAAATGATCTGGCTACTTCTATGATCTCCTTCATAGATCGCGCGAGGTCAATGATCATCGTAATTCAAATGATTTGCGAATCGATAAGATTCACTCGTATCTCCGATCTTCTCGCTGCCACATTCAGCAGCAGTAGTTCTTCGCCTCCCCTTTATTGGATGTGGGCACTAGTATGTGGCTGGGGAGACTTCTTTGTCGCATTCCTGTGAGCCGATGCTGATCCCAATAATTTCTTCCGACTTCCGCAATCCAATGATATAAGTATTATGTTCTCTCTGGACGTGGTTGGCGTACTTGGCATCTTGCTCCGAAACGTCCGCGCATCATAATCATCAAACCATAAACCCTTAGGGTCTAGGGTTTAGGGTTTCAAGGTTGGGGTTTGGGGTTTAGTTTAGGGGTTAGGGATTTAGGGTTTGAGGTTTAGGGGTTTGGGTTGAGGGTCGGGAGTTTAGGGTTTAGCGCGTTAGGGTAGGTTTTATGGTTTAGGGTTTGGTGTAGGGTTTAGGGGGTTAGGGTAGGTTCGGGAGTTTAGGGTTTAGGGCGTTAGGGTAGGTTTTATGGTTTAGGGTTTGGGGGTTAGGGTAGGTTTTATGGTTTAGGGGGTTAGGGTAGGTTTTATGGTTTAGGGTTTGGTGTCTAGGATTTGGGGTTTCAGCGTTCGGGATTTGGGGGTTTAGGTTTGGGGTTTTCGTGTTTAGGGTTTAGCGTTTCGGAGTTTAGGGGTTTGGGGTTAGCGGTTAGGATTCCGGGTTAGGGATTAGGTGTTAGGGGTTAGTTTTTAGGGTTTAGGGGTTTAGGTTAAGGATTGCGGTTCGGGTTGGGGGTTTCAGGTTTTGTTTCGGGGTATGGGTCGGGGTCGGGGTTGGGGTCGGGGTTTGGTTATGGGGTTTGGGTTTAAGGGTTAGGGTTCAGGGTTTAGGATTTTGCATTTTTGGTTATGGATTTTGGGTTTTAAGGGGGTTTACGGTTCTTAAAGGGTTAGAATTTAGGGTTTAAGATTTAGGATTTGCGATGGTTTGGGGTTTCGGGTTTAAGGGTTTTGAAATCCCAAATCCTAAACGCTTAACCCTTAAAACCCTAAACCCCCAACCCCAATACCCAACCCCAACCCCAACCCCAACCCAAATGCCCAACTCTTAACTCCTAACCCCTAAGCCTAAACCCTAACCCCCACACCCTAAACACTAAACCCCCGACCAAAAACCTCTAACCCCTGACCCTAGACCCTATAACCTAGACCCCCGACCCTAAACCCTAGTAGACCTTAAATCCTATTAGACCCTAGACCCTAGATGTAACGCCCCAAATTTCTAGCCCAAATGATAATACAACAATCATGGCTCTTTCAAGGAAAGCCGAATATAAATCTCCAAACTTACATTACATGATACAATAGTTCTTCATGCAACAATATATTAATCCAACAAGAAGTAAATAAACAAATAAATACCCCCAAGGGTTTACAAGTTTCCAAGGTTTGAGCCTAGTTACACAAAACGGTTATTCAAACCCACACACATACTGCCCTTGGCTTACACATAGAGTCACAGCGAAATGAGTCTCGTACTTTCAACACACATTTCTTCGCCTTTAGTTAGGCGGCATCACCACTGTGGGAGCCGAATATCAGTACATGCAGGGAAGCCAAATAATTCTGACCATAATTAGGATATATATTATATTCGGCTCCGTCTTGTACGATCCCGAAGCCAAATGCACTAATCGGCCATAGAACCAGCTGAACAGAAGGCCGAGTGGGAATTGGCATATGACAGAAGGGGCCGAATGAGCAATCACGCGATGGATTAAGAGTGGATCCGACCCTAGGGCCTAAGAGCGAATATAAATAGAGGAACATCAACCAAAGAAAGGTATGTGAGAACAAACCCAAATACTTAAGACTCAAGTGAATAAGAGACCTATACTAACTTGTCCGTCGGAGTGCTAATTCCGACACCCCCGACCGGAGTGTTAATCCCTTTTTCAAGTGGCAATCAGAGGATCAGGGACGCCCTTCAGGATCCAAGAGTATTTCCAAACCTACTTTCCCACAATTGGCGCCGTCTGTGGGAATACTCAAGCATAATCATGGCGAGCGTCATAGAAGATCCTCCGATAGTCGCCGATGAAACTACACCGAGAGATGACCTCACTCCAAGAAACATGCTGGGACCGAAGAATATTGCCGCGCGACGTGCCTTGAACTTTAATTCAATAACTCAGACCTCACCCTCTACTTCAAAGCATGAGACAATGCGGACGATTATGGATCAAGCAAAGCAAAATGAACAGCGGCTGGAGAAAATTGATGGCTGGGAATGGGCGCCTGTGCCAGGATTTGGCCTTGGAGGTGGTGAAATCCCAACAAGCCGCATGCCAAGGCCGGGTTCGACCTTCGAGAAAGAAGGACGATCGCCGATGTCGACTTCAAAAACGCAATAATGACAGTGATTCAGACTCACCATCCCTGGTGCCCAGAAAGAAAGGGCACGTTGATGTATCCATCTCATTTGAAGAAAGTCCATATGCACGGCATAAACGAGGGAGAAGCGATGATTCGAATGAGGAAGATAAACACAACCCATTCTTGCGACAAATTGCAAGGGCTGTGCTACCCAAAAAGTTCGAGGCACCGTCGTTCACCCTCTATGACGGAAAATCAGATCCCACTGATCACATTCGCCATTACAAGCAAACGATGACGCTCTATGCTGACAACGAAGCCCTCATGTGGCGAATATTTCCAAGCAGTCTAGGACCATTGGCCGTGAGGTGGTATTATAAACTGGCGCTAGCATCGATTAAGAGCTTCCACCAACTCCAAAAGTCATTCAAGGCGAGATTCATCACTAATGAGGTCCAGCCGAAGCAAGTTGATTCTCTCTGGGCCATGCAAATTAGACCGGAAGAAACTCTTCGTGAATACTCGGCCCGCTATTGGGAGTGCTTTAATCTGGGTGATGATGCTTGCAATGATTCCATGGCCATCACTGCCTTCAAGATGGGATTGCATCTTAATAGCCCCCTCCGCAGTTCATTAACCAGGCGGCCCCCCAAAATCATCTAGGCGTTAATGAAGAAGGTCGAAGAATACTACAAAGTGGAAGACGATGCCCTGCGAATCAAGGCCGAACGTAAAGCCGTTGAGACGGCCACGTCGGGAATTGTTCAGCCGATTAGCACTGTGCCATCAAGAAGCCCCGAGCGGAGGAGCCAGCCTAAACGAGACAAAAGGTGTGACTTGCGCTGATCAAACGACCAATGTTCGCATCGAGCTAATGAACAGTATCAAGTGGATAGCAAGCGCACAAGCCGCTCAGGCAAGAAATACACGGAGTTAACAGAGCCGATCAATAAGATTCTGTCGAAGGTACAACACCTTCCGTTCTTCAAGTAGCCGCCTAAGATGACGGGACCTCCCGATGCGAGAAGACAGGATAAACGATATGAGTATCATAAAGACCACGGTCACAACACCAATAGTTGTTGTTCATTAAAAGATCACGTTGAAGAATTAGTGCAAGACGGCCATCTTACGCAATACGTCCGAAAGAACAATTCAACAAATACAGTAGCTCTACGGCCGGAGTCACCTCCTCTTGGTGTAATTTATATGATATACAACTTGCTGGCGCCACCCGAGGTGCACACAATCCAGTTACCGTCTAGCACCCATAGCCCAATGATGCCAACGAAACGGCCACATGACACTGGAAGGATTAGTTTCAATGATAGTGATTTAGTTGGAGTGACCCACCTCCACACTGATCCTCTCGTCATCGAGCTACGTGTAAATAGATTCACCATCGAGCATGTTCTCGTTGACTAGGGCAGCACTTCTGAAATAATATATTACAAAACTTTTGTCAAACTTGGCTTTGCAGATTCGGACCTCTGATTACCCGTTATTCGACTTCAATGCTAACCCGGAGTATCCTTTGGGCAAAATCACACTACCGGTACGGGCTGGCACCAGATCGGTAGACGTAGAATCTCTAGTTGTCAAACTTCTTTCGCTGTATAATCTCATCATAGGCCGAATTTGGTTACATACGATGCAAGCCGTGCGAAGCACCTACCACCAACTACTTCGTTTTCCGACTGAATACAGTATCGAACAAATTCGTGGCTCTCAGAAATCGGCGCAGGCATGTTATCTACAAAGAGACCAAGGGAACTGGAAGTACATTCAATTGGGGTATCGGATAGGGAGAGCCTCGAAGGCATTGGGAGGATCCCAAGTGAAAAAACAACTGGAGCCCTGCATCGGGTTGAAATTGACGGAAGTCCTGACAAGTTCTTCATGATTGGCGCTTCCTTAGATACAGTTGAAAGGCAAGAGTTGGTAGCCTTCTTACTCGGCAATATTGATATATTTGCACGGTGCCCATACAAGATGTCAGGAGTGGATCCATCAGTGGCCCAACACCGCTTGAACGTCGATCCGAAATGTAAGCCAATTATTCAGAGAAGCCGGCGGTCAGCCGCGGAGCATACTTCAGCCGTCGTTGAAGAAGTAGATCGGTTATTTGACTCCGGGGTGGTTCGCAAAGTAACCTATCCTACATGGTTGTCTAATAGTGTGATCGTAAAGAAGAATAATGGCTCTTGGCGTGTCTGTGTGGATTTCACGGACTTGAACAAAACTTGTCCCAAGGACTGTTTTCCCCTTCCCAGAATAGACCAACTCGTAGATGTAACGGCACATCATCAATGCATGAGCTTCTTAGATGCCTACAGGGGCTATCATCAAATTGCCATGCATCCAGAGGATTAAGAAAAAACCACATTCCTCACCCCAAGAGGAACCTATTTCTACAAGGTCCTGCCTTTTGGGCTAAAGAATGCGGGGGCAAGCAGGCTATTACCGACACTTCATTCAAGATTTCTCAAAGATAGCATCACCCTTGGCTCAACTAACTCAGAAAAATACACCCTTTGAATAGACGGACAAGCAAGAATGTTGCTTCCAAGAGTTGAAAAACAGACTTGTGACAGCTTCTATACTAGCACTCCCTACGAGAACGGAAGTGTTTGTAATTTATAGCGATGCCTCACACAATGGTTTGGGTTGCGTCCTCATGCAAACTGGAAAAGTCATTGCGTATGCCTCACGTCAACTAAAGACCTATGAGAAGAACTACCAGACCCACGATCTAGAATTAGCCGCAGTAATCTTTGCCCTCAAGATCTAGCGTCATTATCTCTATGAAGTAACCTGCAAGATTTACACTAATCACAAGTCATAAATATCTATTTACATAAAAAAAAACTGAATATGAGGCAACCACGATGTCTAGAATTTATGAAAGACTACGATGTAGAGATCCATTACCATCCAGGCAAAGCTAACGTGGTAGCAGACGCGTTGAGTCAAAAGACTACCAGAAGTTTGGCATGTATCCTCATCTCTCGCAAGATCAATGGATTGCTCGCCAACATAACTGTGGAACCCATGTTGGTTGAAGAAATTAGAGCATGCCAATGTGAAGATAAACTTTTGAAGAAAAAATACGAGGAGCAAAGAAGTACGCCTGATCCTGACTTCACTAGAAGCAATGGGTGTCACACCCCAACTCCAGGCATGACCAGCCGTGGCCCACAGGGACTTCGCCCAAGGCACATGTAAACCTAAACATGATCCTAAAATCACAAAAGCCTAGAAATAAATAAATCAAAACCCAAACTAGTGACAAGTCTAAATGGTAAAACCAGCCATAATCAACTTCCAAAAATATATACTAAATGGAACACAAACCGCCCATAAAATAAAATAATTCTAAATAATGAAATAATGGATGATTTTGAGTATCCTGTAGTGCCATTAGTTAACAACATTGACCTCGCCAATTTTAAAAATGAAAAAGATTTCAAGAAAGAAATTCCTCAAAGCATAAAAGACTTAAATTGGGCCTGTTTGGTAAAAATTAAATTTAGCTTATTTCAACTTATGGCTTAAATTAAGCCATAAGTATCTGTTTGGTAAAAATTATCCCTGCAAATTATAGCTTAAAAGAAGTCGTTTTAGCCCAATTTTCCGAAGTTGCTCCGGAGATGCTTAAAATTATGGATTAAGCGCGCAGCTGTTTGGAGGGGCATGAAATGACTTAAATGCCCCTCCAAAATTTCAACAATTACAGTTTTGCCACGATATAAGCCCTCTTTCGTCGTTGCCCGAGCCCACTCCTCTCCTCACACTAGTCTTCTGATTTCCTCTTGGCGACGAAGACGATCGTTCTTGAAGTTCAGCCGATCGAAGATCAGCCGATCGAAGTCCAAATTTCTCGAAGATTTCTCCAAGATCTGCACTACAAAAGGTAAGATCGCATCTTCTTGGCTTTTGTTTGTGATATATATATATACACACACACACATTTGAGCTAGGGTTTACCAGATCGCATCTTCTTCCTTCGATTCACCCTCTCCGTCTGAAATTTCCTCTTCCATCTTGCCCTTGGCTTGCTTTCTCCCGTATCTGTCATCTCTCTCTCTCTCGAAGCACATTCTGCTATGTTTATTAATATGTATGCTCTGATCTTTAATGAAGAAATTAATATGTATAATTTATCTGAAGATAATATGAAATTTATGCTCTGTTTATTGCATGTCTCTCCTTTACTGAAGCTAAAGAAAATGATTTATACATTGATTTTATTTTTATGTCATTCAGTTTATTTTCGTAAATAACATCTTAAAGATAATTGATAATTTGTAATGAAGATTGTTGTGTGTGTATGCCTTTTCATTCAATTTTTTCCTGTGATTTGTTTGGCTTGTGATAAATTAGTGTTTTGATGATCAGTTAAATTTGTTTGTGAAGTTTGACAAAAAAAGGAAGACAGGTATCACATGCATTAAACATATGAATAAATTGATAAATAATTTATCAAATAGTAAATGATTTATTAATTTATCAAATAATGAATCAAATAAAACAAAGTCTTTAAGTTTCATAAATTTTTTTTTCAGTTGTTTGAATGGTATGTGTGAAGTTCTTTTTTGAAACATTTTTTTAAAAGATGACTTATTTTTTAGGAATGAATATTATAATTTCCCTGATGTAGAAACAGGAATGACATAGCTGCACCATTATCATTAACAACAGTTTGAGCTAGGGTGATAGATAGAGGAATGACAGTTAGATAGAGGAATGACAATGAGTTACATATGCATTTGTTTCTGTGTATTACCGCTGATTATTTAACCAAAATTAACGAAAGAAGTGGTGTAAATAGGCATCCTGATGCTATTCCCTGTCTACTTGTCATAAAAGTGATGGCTTTCCATTTAGCAACATGCACCTACAGCATGAATTATCAGTTAGTCCAGCTTTCTAAATAACAATAATCACAAGAATCAAATATGTATAGTTGCCAACCTGAAGGTCAGAAATCACAAACCTGTTAAATAGACTACCATAATCATGTATAACATCGTACAGTTCCCAATCAATTTTAGAGGATTTGGATTCAATTCTTCCTAATTACTGCAGAGGCATGTCATCCTCTAGTAACTACGGTTGCAGTGCTGAGACCTTGGATTTGAGGTACGAGTCTTTGAAATGTGAGTGTGGTGTAAGAGCTGCCATAAGGGTAACCGAATCCGAGAAGCCGTCAAAAGGAAGACTGTATGTAAATTGTGAGAAGAGGAATTGTCAATTTTGGAGGTGGTGTACCCCAAAATCTGTGACGATGGTAGAGAGGCTGAGGAACGAGACAAATCTCTATGAAGATCAAAACATCGAGACTGTAGGACTAAAAGTGAAGAACCAAATGCTTGAGCAATCCGTAACATTTATGAAGCAGCTTGTTGTGGGTTTGCTCACAATTTGTATTGTTCTGTCAGTTGCATTACTCTTCAAATGATTGTAGGTGGCTTTTAGATATGTGTTTTTTTGCTCAGTTGTGTACCCAACGATGACACGTCTTTTGTAGTAATCTTATGTTTTATACTAATCATGTATGGTATGTTGTACTACTCTTATGTTTTAATGAGTATGAGTTCGCCTTAATTTTTTTTTTCTTTCATAGAATGAGTACCCAACAGGAAACACAATCTCAAAATAGGCAGAATAAGGGAAAATCCTCGCAAGTACCATCTACTAAGGCTCATTGGGATGCAAAATCAAATGAAATCTTTATTAAGCTTTGTGTTGACCAAGTGAAGGTCGGCCACAGACCTGGTACACACTTAGATAGGGTCCGGTGGGAAAATGTCATAACTTCGTTTAAAACTATGACTGGAAAAACATACCAAAGACTACAAATGAAAAACCATTGGGATGTGTTGAAAAAAGATTGGCTTCTGTGGAACAATCTTTTAAGAGGTGAGACCGGCTTAGGCCGTGACACATTGACTGGAGCTATAACTGGATCTGATGAGTGGTGGACCAACAAACTGCAGGTATTTAAATTGCTTAATGTACATATTCTGTTTGTTTTTGTTGTTTTAACACACCAAATTTTGATAATTGTAAATGTTTATTTTTTCTTTGTAATTGTTGCAGAGGTATCCTGATGCTGCTAAATTCCGGCGTATGCCGTTGCAATTTAGTGAAGACCTAGACATACTATTCTCCGATGCAGCTGCAACAGGAGAATGGGCATACACTCCTAGTTCAGGGATTATGCCTGACGGTGATGACGTGGAGGAATTTCATACCCCACATGATGCTGTTGATGATGATGATGCTTTGGAGGTTGTTCATCCCACTGAGTTAAACAAAAAGCGTTCATCAAACACACCTGGTATATCAACCAAGAGCAAGAAGACGAAATGTACTGGTGCAGCTCTACTTAACAAGACACTTGCTCGCATCGTCACTGTGGTCGAGTCATCTTCAGGAACTTCAACACAGACCTCATCAAGATATCCTTCAATTGCAGATTGTTTGGCAAAGTTGGATAAGATCCCTGGTGTGTCCCTGGATGATGACCTGTATGTATGGGCCGCCCGATTGTTCTTACGAGACAAGCGTCGGGAGTGTTTCATGAGTCTACCTACGGATGAAGTTCGCCTTAAGTTTCTGAAGTTGGAGATGGAGATGGAGAAGGCCACTGCAGGGTATCACGGCTAATTGTGGACTGCTTATTTCAGACTTTTACTATTAATTATGGAGTGTTCTGTTGGACTTCTTATTTCAGTAACTGTGGACTATACTGTTGACTACTGTTCTGTGGACTATTTCAGTATTTATGGACTGTTCTGTTGACTACTTGGACTTTTATTTGTGGACTTATTTTATTTCAAATTTTATTAAATTATGTTGGACTAAATTGTTGAATGGTTGGTGAATGCTTGCCATGTTGACTGACATGTATGGTTGGTGAATGCTTGCCATGTTGACTAACCTGTATGGTTGGGGAATGCAAGTAGTTGTTGAATGTTAGTTGACTTGTTGAATGGTTGGGGAATGCAAGTAGTTGTTCAATGGTGAAGCTTATATATATGTATATGTAGGTGAATGGTTTACTCAATTCATATTTGTGCTTTACATTGTTTTTCCTTTCCATTTCAATCTCTCCAGGTAATAATTTTGTTCAAGTTGAAGGTGTAATTCTTACTTTACATTAATGTTTCACCTATGTCATTTTTTGTATGGCCATTATTTGTTCATATGACAGGTTTAAATGTAAAGCATGAACTGTATGACAGGTTGCATGAAATGGATAAATGGGTTTTGACATATGAATTCCCATGTTAAAGAATATTTTCATCTGTTCGAATTTGTAGATGACAGGTTGCATTCATTTTGATCTATTTGTCATAACAGGTTGCATTCATGTCCCATGTTAAAGCATAACAGGTTGCATTCATGTCCCATTTTAATTATGACAGGTTGCATTCATGTCCCATTTTGATCTATTTAGCACTATTAAATGATACATTTTTTTGATGAACTGTTTTTTAAGTTTTTTTAGTACATAATTAAAATTTTAAGCATGAACTGTTTAAGCATGAACTGTACATAATTAAAATTTTAAGCATGAACCGTAACTAAGAGCATACATCTGGAGTCCAATTTAAGCATGAACTGTTTTTTAAGTTTTTTTTTTACATAATTAAAATTTTAGTTTGATGAATTTTTTTTTTTATAATATTTGTAAATTATCTGCTACTATTTAAAAAAAAAGTAAAAATAAAAAAAAGTTTGATGCTAGCGTTTGTTACTTGTTATCAATTTAGCATTTCCAAGTGTTATACAATCCTTTTGCATGTTGCTCCTTGTACTCTGATGTTGTTGGAGTTCTTTAGCATTTCCAAGTGGTATAACAATCCTTTTGCATGTTGCTCCTTGTGTTGAATAAAAATAAATAAATAGACTTTTGTATCAAAAGAAAACAGATTTGTTACCAAAAAAAAAAAAAAAAAACAGAACACTCAAATGCACAACACATCCATAAATAAGGAAAGCTTCAATCCGGACAAGTTATGATATTTTATTATCATTTACTGAATTTTGTTTAAAGTTTTAAATTGCAACATGGTTTATCCAGCACACTTGACAGTTTTAAAGATGAGTAGCAATGATGAAGACCAATGGAATGATGACCATGATGATGAAGATACTGATGATGAAGGCAGCACATCACAAACCCAACAAAATAATAATATGCTCTTAGTTACGGCGGCTACAGTTGCAGCGACATATGCAACAAATTATTTGGTAAAAGAACCATGTAGGACATCTAGTTTAACAGCAGCGATGTGGATGGTGGAATTACAAGAAGGGAATCGAACAAGAATATATGAAAATTTTCGAATGGAAAGGGAGGTATTTTATCAATTGTGTAATTTGTTACAAACAAATTACGGACTTGAAACTGGACGAAAAGTCTCGGTTCAAGAGCAAGTTGCAATATTTTTGTTTATTGTTGGCGGTGACATTCGAAACAGAAATGTCCAAGAAAGATTTCAACATTCTGGCGAGACTTTCAAAATATTTTAGGAAGCTGTTAAAGGCTGTTACAAAGATGTCCATTGACTGGGTAAGGCCTCAACCAACTACTGGTGTGCATCCATATATTCGACGCAACCGCAAATATTATCCTCATTTCAAGGTAAAATAATTACCTACAAGCGCAACTTGGGTGTTACATATAAGTAATGTTGGTAGGATATTTATACTAATCTG
This sequence comes from Camellia granthamiana, assembly GCA_036172215.1. NCBI lineage: Eukaryota > Viridiplantae > Streptophyta > Magnoliopsida > Ericales > Theaceae > Camellia > Camellia granthamiana. The sequence goes on along the minus strand of CM069917.1, from coordinate 46,465,834 downwards.
TGGCAAAAATGTTTTTTATTCATTATCATGTCATAGGATTGTATTGGAGCAATTGACGGGACACACATCAAAGCATATATATCTCCAGATAAGCAAGCTCGTCTAATAGGTAGAAAGGGATATGCGACTCAAAACATAATGGCCGCATGTGACTTTGATATGTGTTTCACATTTTGCTTACCAGGATGGGAAGGAAGTGCACACGATACTCGGATCTTCTTAGATGCTATTAGGAATCCTAGTTTTAATTTTCCAAAACCACAAGGAGGTAACTGTTTTATATTCAATTGCTACAATAGATGCACCACAGTCACATCTTCATATTTTTTTTTACATTTATAATTGCTTACTTATATTTTATTTTGAAATTTTAAAATAGATGAGTTTTACTTGGTGGATGCTGGTTATCCAAACATGAAAGGCTATCTTGCACCTTACAAAGGAGAGAGATACCATCTAGCTCAATTTGAACATGGTCAACCCCCCCAAAATGCACAAGAAAAATTCAACCAAGCACATTCCTCACTTAGAAGTGTAATAGAAAGAACGTTCGGGGTTTGGAAAGCAAGATGGCCGATGATAAAGGATATCCCACCAAACTACAAGTGGCCGACCCAAGTCAAACTTGTTTGTGCAACAATGGCAATTCATAATTTCATCCGACGAAGTAAGCTCCGCGATATTGCATTTGACTCTTATGATAGGTACACGGATTATGTGCCTAATGAAGAGGAAGGATCTTCGTCTCAACAAGCACGCCATGGGAATGATGTTGCATGTGATGACATCGAAATAGAAGTGAGGAGACATAATATTTGTATGTCAATTTGCAGACGAAATTAGGAGCTCTATAAATATCTATGAAGAGCCCTTTTTCTTGGTAATTTAAATTTATATTTATATTTACAATTTTATTGCAATTAAATTTGTTGTTTTCTTCTCAACTCAATATTTATTACAAATTGCATGACACAGTCAGAGATATGAAATTATGTAAATGAAAAAAAAATTACTAATTAATCAATTTCCATTAATGAAATAACTTTTAATGGAGGTATGCCTCAATACAAAAAAAATTCTTAATCCCACATTTACACCAAACAAATACAAAAAATATTTAATTACTAAAATTATGTAAAAATTAAATACAATATTTAAAAACTAACATTATGAAATTATGTAAAAATTACAAAAATTGCATGACTCAATATTTAATTATTACAAAAAAATTAAATACAAAAAAAAAAAAAATTAGAGGTAAATGAAATGTACCAAATTAGGTACTAAGTAATCAGTTTTCATTAATGAAATAACTTTTTAGATATTTAAACAGAAGAAAATGACAAAAATTACCAATTTCCTCTTCATAAGGGCAAAATGGACATTTACACAGTAAAAAGCTATTTCACAGCTTATTTACCAAACACTACTCTACAGCTTAAATCTATAATCCCACAGCTACACCAAACAGGTTAGCAGCTTATACTCACAGCTATAAGTTATAATCTGTTAAGCTATAATTTATAATCACTTTCTCACAGCTCTACCAAACGGGCCCATTGAATGGGAAGAGGAGAGGCAAGCTAAACCTGTCATGAACGAAATAATCTCAATAAACCTAGGCAATGAGGAAAATCCTCGCATGGTGCAAATTGGATCCACACTGTCTTCAGAGGAACGCGAGCGCCTAGTCTCCCTTTTAAGAGAATTTAAATATGTTTTTGCATCCTATGAAGACATGCCTGAAATCGATCCTGAGATTTTACAACAAAAAATCCCCTTAGACCCTGAGGCTAACTCGTGAAACAAAAATTAAGAAGAGTTCGTCCAAATTGGGTCCTTAAGATTAAAGAAGTAACGAAACAAATCAATGCTGGATTTTTAATAGTATCGGAATATCCGACATGGCTAGCCAACATAGTTCTAGCCCTGAAGAAAGATGGCAAAATTAGAGTTTACATTGACTTTAGGATTTGAATAAAAGCCATGCACTTCTATCATTTATGGTTGGGTTTTCTAGATACAATCAGATCATGATGGCATCGAAAGACAGAGAGAAGACAACCTTCACTACTCCGTAGGGACATACTGCTATAGGATCATGTCGTTTGGACTGAAAAATGTCGGAGCTACCTACCAGAGAGCCACCTACCAGAGAGCCACTACCACACTGTTGCATGACATGATTCATAAAGAGGTAAATGATTATATAGATGATATGATTGTCAAGTCCAAGGAAAGAAAAGGCCACTACGCCACTTTGGAGAAATTCTTTGAGAGGATCCGTGAGTACAGACTAAGGTTGAATCCGTAGAAGTGCACATCCGAGGTAACAGCAGGGAAGATGTTGGGGTTCTTAATCACACAAAGGGGTATAGAAGTGGATCCTTCCAAGATTAAGGCTATTTTAGAAATGCCCCCACCGAGGACTGAAAACGAGATGAGAAGCTTTCTAGGCAAGGTGCAGTTCATAAGTCGACTCATTTCAAAGTTGACGTCAACATGTGAACCGTTGTTCAAGCTTCTGAAGAAGGGAACCAGGTTCCATTGGGATGAAAGATGCCAATTCACCTTCAAGCAAATCAAGCATTACTTGCAAATTCCACCAATATTATCACCACTGGAGCCTGGGAGGCCCTTGACTCTATATTTATCAGTGATAGATTCAACCATGGGATGTGTGCTGGCACAAGAGTAAAAAAAAAGTAGAAAGGGCCATCTATTTACCTTAGCAAAAGGTGTTGGACTATGAGTCCTGGTCCACACCATTAGAGAAGACATGTATTGTATTGGTGTGGGCCACTAGAAAGTTGCGACATTATTTGCTTGCCCATTTAGTGGTGTTGGTTTCAAGACTAGACCCTATCAAATATCTTTTCAAAAAACCAACATTAACTGGTAGGCTAGCACGTTGGTTGCTACTTTTGGCTGAGTTTGACTTAAAGTAAGTCACCCGAAAGTCAATGAAAGGTAGGGCAGTAGCAAAATGTTTGGCTGGTTAGCTGACCGAAGGGAAAGGATAGCTCAGAATATTTGTTCCCAGATGAAAAGATCATGTAAGTGATGGAAGAAACCTAGAAGTTATATTTTGATGGGGCTTCAAACCAAATTGGCTATGGGATAAGGGTCCTCCTTATTGCCCCTGATAAGTTACATGTCCTGTTAGCCTTCAAGCTCCATTTCAACATTTCAAACAACCAAGCAGGATATAAGGCATGCATTGCTGGATTAGAGGCGGCCCTTGAATTAAGGGTAAGACGGTTGGACGTTGTTGGTAATTCAAGTCTAGTAGTTTCACAAGCCAGGAAGGATTATAAAGTCAAGAAAGAAAAGATGAAAGTATATCACCATACCCTAGATTGTCTATTGCCAAGGTTTGAGAAAGTCACGTACACCCACATAGTTAGGGAGAATAGCCGTTTTGCTAATGTTTTGGCAACTTTGGCTTCTATGGTAGAAATCCTGGAAGGAATCAAAATTGAGACCAATCATCATAGAGCAAAGGTATGTGCCATCATACGAGATGGGCACCACCATAGAAGAAGTCTGAGATGGGCATCCTTGCTATTTCAACATTTGGAACTTTGTAGAAAAATGAGAGTATTCGCAAGGAGCAACAGAGAAAGATAAAAGGGCCATTCGACGTTTAGCTACCCAATACATCTTGTGCAGGGGTAGACTGTACAAGAGGGGTAATTTAGGGATGCACAAACAGTGTGTAGACGTAAAGGAAGGGGGCAAGATCATGGAATCATTACATGGAGGAAAATCCGAGGCACATGTGAATAGAGTTATGCTAGCTAAGAAGATCTTTATGCAAGGGTACTACATGGGCTACCATGGAGAACTTGCATATAGTTCATCAGAAGGTGCCACAAATGCCAAATCCATGTGAATCCCATGAATGTACCACTCTGGCATCTGAATAACGTAACCTCGCCTTGGCCTTTCTCTGTATAGGGAATTGATGTAATTGGGGCAGTCGTGCCAAAGGGATCAAATGGACATGAGTACATACTAGTGGTTATCGATTATTTTACCAAATGGGTTGAAGCAGCACCTTTTTCGGTCCTCAAAACCTCACATGTGACCAAATTCATCCAAAATAATATCATCTACAAATATGGTGTGTCGAATGAAATTGTATCAGATCATAGCTCTCACTTCAAAGGAGAAGTAGCAGATTTGCTCGAAAAATATGGTGATATCAAAAGAATGTAAAAACCATTCTACGAAAGACCATCGATATATACAGAGATTGGACAGACAATTCGGGTTATGGGGATATCAAACACCGATCAAAACTTCAACTGGGGCAACTCCCTATTCTCTAGTCTATGGAATGGAGGTTGTCTTACCTAGCTAAATTGAGATTCCTTCACTACGTGTACTGGCAGAATGTCAAATTGAGGAGGCGGAATGGCAAAAGAGTAAGTTCAAAGAATTGATGCTTTTTGATGAAAGGAGGCTCCAAGCCTTATATCATGTTCAAGGTTACCAACGGAGGATTGCTCAGCATTTAAGAAAAAGGTGAAAGCTAGGAATTTGAAAGGAGATCTAGTACTCAAAGAGAACCGGGCTCCAGTACATGACCCAAGGGAAAAGTTCAAACCAAATTGGACGAGGCCGTATATCATCAAAAAGATCATGACTGGAGAAGCAGTTGTTCTAATGGATCTGGATGGGATAGAATTCACATAGCCTATCAACTTGGACAAGTTAAAGAAATACTATCCTTGAGAGAGCTTATTGGGCGACCTACGCAAAATTTAGAGTGTAAAAACAAAAAAACAAAAAAACAAAAAACCAAAGGCGCGCAAGATTGAAAACCTGAAAGAGCAATCGTGGCAAAAGTTAGAGCACAAAAGGAAAGTGTTAATACCCTAGAGAACCTGACTCTGAACTACGAATGGCTTGATTCGCAGCCTTGGGATACATAGGCAACTTCACCCTGAGGTTTGGCCCTATCTCATCCAGGTCTAATGACTTGATAGCACCAGTCGTCAGCATCAAGTGCTAGGTTTTTCGAGCATTGTACAACTTCTAGAATCAGTTGTGGAAACTGTGTGATTAGTGAGCCAGAAAAATTATCATCACTTTTTACAAGGAGGGTGAGTGATTCGTGTTCCTTTTTTTTTCAAAAAAGCCCTCGTTGCGTTATTTAATTTCGAACATAACAAACTAAATCCCATTCAAAGAAAGTTTTGAAACATCAAAAATGTAAGTGGAGGTAAATTGGTGACCTTGGGGGCATTGTGGGTAGAGTTAGAGTCGTTCAGATTTTGTTTCTCCTATGCTCTCATATAATTCCATGCTATTCTCGAAGAATCTGCTTGCCAAATTGTTGCAAGATCAAAAAGGACTTCCATGCCTGGCTATATCTCTGTAAGTCCAAGAGTCTATCCCATCATGCCAGTCTTTAACAAAATCCATCCTTACCCAACCATGCCCAAGCATGGTATGAAATTGCCGAGTAAGAGGTAGAAGCTGCCTGTACCTTCAATTTGTCCATTAACCATATCTGGGAAAAGAAAGAAAAAGAAAAGAGAAATAAAAGAATAGAGAGATATGAGTTGAGTAGAAAAAGTGAGTTGGGGTGTGCTAAAAATAGAAAAGAGAGATAAAAGAATAAAGAAGTGTGAGATGAGAAACCAAGTGAAATGGGTGGTACCTAGAGCAATAATGGACTCCCACCAAATTCCATGGTCTTATTGGCGTCAACTTTGTCCAAATCAATCAGGGTCTCTACAAAGATCAATCCAACCAAGCTTGTCTTGTCCCTAACCTTCCTGGCTGCAGCCGCCAAGATAGGGACTGATTACTCTACTACTTGGCATCGCTAAAAGATTGGGCAAATAAACAGATATATGGAACAGTTTGCTAAGAAACAACAACAAACCAGCAAGCATATCAGGCATGGCAATTTGATTCACTTCACGACAGGGCTCTCACCTTTCAAAGAAGCAATAGGGGCATTTTGATCAATCTTAGGTGGTTAGGATGTTTGTTAGATGTCCTTTTCAAGTTGTAATTTTCATTTATGCTCTTGTTGAAACTTTGTATAAAGAGTCACTATCAGATTTAATAAAGAATGCACAATTAGAGGGAATCTGGTTAAAACTCCATTTCGTGAATTGTGGAAATATCTTTCCTGCACGCATTTTGCGCAACAGTATCTAAAAGGAAAGCCAAAGGAACACTTTATGGATCAATGCAAGAAGAATCCTCAAGGCATGCGAAGGCATCAAAAGAATGGGAGGGCCGACAGAACCTATCATAGTAAAAAAAGGGCTCTTTCATCATCATTATCATTGTCCTCGTCAATAAAATTCAACACATAAGAGGTCATTAAAAACTTTTGCCCAAAGAAGAGGCCTCGAAATGTAGAAACACTTCCAAATCTGGACCAGATTGGAGTATAAAAATCTCGAGGCTTTAATCGTCTGATAAAAGTCTTGAAGGGAACTGTGATTGCATCGCAAGCTATTACACTTGTTCTTTTAGAACATAGATGGAACTAGTGTACATGAGCTGCATTCCCAGGAAAACACAGGATTAAGATATTTCCTTGAAATCTTGGATAAAGAGCCATGGAACCAGCTAGGCGGAGGCATCGTTTAGTATACCAAAATGGTCCTGGTGTAATTAACTAGTATAGAAGTCTGTATCCTCTCACATGCAAAGGCTAAAGGATCAAAGAAGGTAAGGATCCATGGAAAATTTGCAAAACTTTTGGATAAAGAGCTACATGGGCAGGGCACTTCAGTCATATTAGTTGGCAAAATGGAAGGTTTTGGCCACGATCATGAAATATCTTGGCCTTCTAATCTGAGCAAGATGAAAATAATAAGTTGGTTGGCATGAGAAATCAAGAGCTTCTTGATTACTTCAGTTTTGACACCCTCTGGACATCCTCAAGGTACATGTATATTCTAAACTCAAGCTTACACATTGGCACACCTTTTGAGCCACATCATCTTATTGGGCTCACGTATCGGCACGTCATTCAAGGCACATCATCTTAGCATTCTAGGCATTGGCACGCCTTTTGAGGCGCACCATAGACTAAAACTTAGGCATTGGCATGCCTTTCGAGGCACATCATAAACTCAAACTTAGGCATTAGCACACCTTTCGAGGCATATCATTTTATCAAACTCGGGCATTAGGACGCCTTTCAAGGCACCATCATTGACACGTCTTTTGAGGCATAATTATTTTATCATATTTATGGCATTGTCACTGGCACACAAATCACTTGGCATGGCAAAAATATTACTCAAAATCACATTTGACATCATGACATAAAAACTGGCAAATTCTGGCACCAACTTGGCAAACACCTGATAAACCTTGACAAATTTTGACACATTTTGGCAAAAATACTTGGCACCATTTAATACATTATGGTAAACTTGGAACCACTAGGTATCACTTGGCACCCATTTAAACCTCCATGTATTGCCAATGTGAGTATGGAAATGCACCACTTAGCATTTAAAATTCTCACGTCTTGCCAATACAAGCATAGAATAGCATTTAAACCCCAATGTTTTGTCGATGCGAGCATAGAAAGGCGCCACTTGGCATTTAAAATTCCCACGTCTTATCGATACGAGCATGGAATAGCATTTAAACCCCCATGTCTTGTCGATGCGAGCATGGAAAGGCACCACTTGGCATTTAAACCCCATGTATTGCTGATGCGAGCATGGAAAGGGCACCACTTGGCATTTTAAACCCCCACGTCTTCCTGATGCGAACATGAAAACAACATGAAATAAACCCCCATGTCTTGCCAATTCGAACATGGAAAAGGAACTACTTGGCATTTTAACTCCCACGTCTTGCCAATGCAAGCGTGGAAATGGCATCAAACAAACCCCCATGTCTTGCTGATGCGAGCATGGAATGACACCTAATAAACTCCGCATCTTGTCGATGCGAGCGTGGAATGGCATTCATTAAACCCCATGACTCGTCGATACGAGTAGAGGATGGCATCACCTAGCATTTAAACACCTCCATGACTCGTTCATACAGGCATGGGAAATCACCATTTGGCTCTTAATGAAACCATGACTCATCGGTACGAGCATGGAATGACATACAATAGCATACCCTTGCCTCGTCGAAATAGGCATAGAATGGCATACCTTGGCATCATAATGGCATCCCTCTAATCACACAGCAGTGTGCTTTATTATTTGGAATAGTTTTATCTAGAAAAAATTTGCAGGATTGGCACAAACCTGGAAAAGAATGGAAAGGAACTTGGCATAGGTACGACAAGGTGAGTACGACAGATACTGTCTGCTCTCATCCCTTTACAATGCATGCTTGAATGAATGCTTGAGTTCTTGTTGCACACACTCCCTCACATATATTTTTGCACAACTGCCCCCGAACTACACTAGTCTGATTCCTTGCAATTAAGGATATGTAGGCAACCTGCGGGTTCGATCACTTGCATGAATGTATGGCACTGCCTTAAGCCTTAGGGTTAAGTTAATTGGGATGGTCTCGGGTCTTTGACATTCGTTTCTCATCACTCCATGATTGTTTGAGCTCTGTCAAAGAGGGGCAAATGTAAACACCCTATTTTTACTAACCTTAAGATTTTAGGCGCTTACAAGCCTCCTGATGATGAAATGGTACTTACTTCATCCCAGAAATGTTTAAAGGTTATTTAGAGTTGCTATATAAACCTATTTTATCCAAAAATTAACTTTTTATGAAAATGACCATTTTACCCCTGGACTCATTTTTAGCCAAAAAAACCAGTTTTTTAACCCCGAAAAGCCTGATTGTTCCTTGATTGATCGTATTTTTCAAAATTAGTGACCCATTTTATTAAAAAAACATTGATCAAAATGCAATTCAGTCTTACTTGTGCCATAAGCAAGCCAAAGGCATAGGATCACGTAGTTGTGCATGCATGCATGACATGTGTACCAAGGCAAAGTGCACGTGTGGACGTTAGAAATGAGTGCTCACGTTGTTTGTATGTGCACACAATCGTTGTGCGTGCGCACATGATCAATACATGCGCACATTGAAGCATCGCAGAGTTATTTTTGGTAACTCAGTTTTGGTGACTCAATTTTGGTGCATTTTTGGTAGGAACAGTAGAGGGGAAAGCGATGAAACCCTAGAAGGGTTCCAGAGGCTTCCCCCAACTCTATAAATAGAGCCTCTCCCTCTCCCTCTCCCTCTCCCTTTGAAAGGGTTAAGGACTTGAAGCCTTTTTGTGCATTTTAAGAGCAAAATACACCCTTTCCTCCTCTCCTCTGGCCTTAGCTCTAAAAATATCATATCCATAGCAACTCTAAACACTGAAGAATACTTGAGGACTGAAGAACTTCAACCTAAATTCAGATTCCAAGCCTAAGGCAAGTTTGCAAGCAAAGAACTCGTTGTTTTGTTGCATTATTCTCCGCATGCTCTTCAGTTCTTAAAAACCAGCAGGTAAACTACTTCTAATCTCTGTATTTCAATAGTCCTTTTGCTTATTTTTAGTAGTCAATCCATGCTAGGTTGTTAGTCCATCTTAACATCATCTAGTCTTTTAGTTTTTCTTACTATCTTGGCTCTTCTTGCATGCTTTCTTTCTTTTAGTTATCATGTAGTTAGTTTACATTTATTCTTTTATTTGTTAGTTGTCTTCTTATGCATATTCATCATATAGTAACCTCAAACTGGGTCTAGAACCATTCTTGCATCTTTAGTTGGATGCTTTAGGTCATATTTATTTTATGTCTTGCATGTAAGATGCAGAAGTGGGCATCCAAGTGTTTGTCTTTCTTGGCACATGTGATGGTTGCATTGTCCTTTAAATAATGCAAGTTTCTATGCTTTTTGTATGCAAAATTGTGTGTTTTGTATGTTTTCTTGAATATTGTGTATTTTAGTTTATATTCAAACACATGGGTTATCGTTAAAGGTTTCTTAATTCCTCTTTTAAAATTGAGTGGCGACTCTATGTCAATAAGGCAAGTTGGTGTGGGAAGCAATGCCTTAGACTCGAAAAAGGCACAAGGCCCACATATATTCAATGAATAATATGAGTGAATACAAGGCTCCCTTATATAAGAGAAGAAGAAGCTAAGTATAGAAACTCTATCTATGGTAATACACAATATGGTAATATAAATATATACAACTAACACCCCCCTCAAGCTCAAGGTGGTAATGCAGATATCAACTTAAGCTTGGAAAGTAAGGCGAAAAAGCATTCTGGAGGATGAGCCTTGGTGAAGATGTCGGCTGTCTGATCGGCGTAGATAATAAAGATAAGACGAACAGCGCCACTAGTAACATGTTTCCGTATCAAGTGACAATCAATCTCAATATATTTGGTGCGATCATAGAACACATCATTATGGGCAATCTGAATAGCACTCTAATTGTCACAATAAAAGTTAGTAACAGCCGAATGAGAAACCCTTATATTAGAAAAAAGCCAATGAAGCCACACAAGCTCCTGAATCATGTCAGCAAGAGCACGATACTCAGCCTCAGTACTAGAATGAGCAATGAGAGTTTGCTTCTTACTATACCAAGTAATGAGAGAGTCACCTAAGAAGAAGCAGAATCATGTGGTAAAATCATGTAGTAGAACGGTGGTCAGTAGGATCCCCTACCCAATCTGTATCAGAAAAAGCCTATAATTGTATAGAAGAGTCTACTAAGTAGTGAGGACCATGAAACATAGTTCCTTAGAGATAGCGCAAAATGCGAAACAGAGCATCATAGTGCAAAGAGCGAGGAGCAGCCATGAACTAACTAACAATGTGAATAACATAAGCAATATCTGGATGAGTAACCGTGAGATAGACAAGATTGCCAATTAACCGTGAATAACCTGGTACTATCAAGAGGTGTGAGATAAGTTTAAGAATCAACTGGGGTAGGAGCAGTCTTGCAATTGGTAAGACCAGTATAAGCCAAGAGATTAGAGGTATACTTGGCCTCGGTGAGAAAGTGACTAGAAGGATTATGAGAAATTTCCAAGCTAAGGAAATAGCTAAGCAAACCCAGATCTTTCATCTCAAACTGGCTACTGAGAAACTACTTGAGACTAGAGATACCCACTGCGTCATCTCTAGAAATGATCATATCACCCACATAGAGAAGAAAAATAATAATACCACGCTCTGTCTTATGTATAAGCAAAGTAGAATCATAGGTACTAGAGGAGAATCCAAAGTCAAGACTAGTAGAACTGAACTTGGCAAACCAAACACGAGGAGCTTGTATCAAACCATACAAAGCACGACGAAGTTTGTAGACTTTAGTGAATGGAACTAAGAAAGTAGGAGGAGGCTGCATATAAACTTCCTTAGTGAGATCACCATTGAGAAAGGCATTCTTAAAATCCATATAACAAAGGCTCCAATGGCGAGCAGAAGCGACGACACGTAGGCTGCGAACTAAAGCAAGATGGGCAACATGAGCAAATGTTTCCTCAAAATCAATCCCATATTCTCGACTAAACCCCCAGGCAACAAGACAAGCTTTGTGACATTTAATGGAACCATTAGAGTGGGTTTTGATCTTGTAAGCCCATTTGCAACTAGCAACACTCTTTCTAGGTAGAAGGTCTATATGCCAGGTATGAGTTTTAGTTAAAGCCTGTGTAGTTCATCAATCATAGCTTGCTGCTAAAGAGGTTAGAACAAACCTCTCAATAGGAAGTAGGTTCATGAGAAGAAAAAACAGTGAAACCAACAATGAAATCACGAAGAAGGACAAAAGGTTGTGTTACACGAGTAGAATAACGAAGAGGTACCTCTAGTGTAGAAGATAATGTAGTGGAATCAAAGGATGCATGAGGCTCACTGTGAGAGAAAATGAAGACAAGACTACGAAGTGGAGCAAGAGCAGGAGCAGGAACAGGAACAGGAGCAGGCTCAAGATCAAGGAGTGGAGCAGCAATGCCAGGAGACGGAGTAGAATCCTCAGGATGGGCCGGAGTCATCATATCAGAAGTAGTGTCTGTATCAAGCTCATTAAACAGAAGACAAGGATCTGTAAAGAATGATGTAGTGAAAAGAGTGGACAAATAAAATTTAGATATGGAGGAGAACATCTTGTGTTCCCAAAATACCACATGACGAAAGACATGAAGACGACAAGAAAGTGGATCCCGACAACGATAACCTTTATGTTCAATAACATACCCTAAGAAGCAATACAAACGGGCACAAAGTTTTAATTTGGTATGCTCATGTGGTTGAAAAAGAACAAAACAAGCACATCCAAACACACGAAGACCATTATAGGTAAGAGGTATGCCAGATAGACGCTCATATAGGGTTTGATTGCTGGTGGTAGGGGAATGGACACAGTTGATAGTATAGACGGTTGAAAGAGCAGCTTCCACCTAAAAACGTTCAAGACAAGAAGAGATTAAAAGGGCACATATAGTGTTTAGGATATGGCAATGTTTACGCTCAACACGACCATTTTGTTGGGAGGTACCAAGAAAAAAATAGTGAGAAAGTGTACCATTTTGATAAAGGAATCCCAAAAAATGAGTTTCTTTGTATTCCTGGGCATTATCAGCACGAAACATTTTGATAGTGGAAGAAAAGTGAATTTTGACCATGTGTGAAAAATCATACTATATTTAGGTCTCGTTTGAGAATAAACTTTTTTAGTAATTTTTTGACTTTTTGGCTAAAATATGATGTAAAAAAACTAGTATATTTGGGATAATTTTTTGATTTTTTACGAAAAGATGTGCAAAAATTAGAAAGAAAAGGGAATCTTTGACTTTTTGGTATAGGTTGTTCGCTTTTTGGTTTTTTTAGTGACTTTTTGTTTAAAATCACCACTTGCCAAACAAGGCCAATTGTAACTCAGAGCGAGATTTCATAAGAAACAACCAGGTAAAACGAGTGAAATCATCGACAAATATGACAAAGTATTTAGATCCCCCCATAGTGATATTAGGTGAAGGCCCCCAAACATCAGAGTGTATGAGATCAAAAGGTGCATGAGATATAGAGGTACTAGTATTAAATGGTAAAGTAGGTTGTTTTGCAAGTTGACAAGATAGACAATCTATTTTATCATTTAGAACGCCTAATTGACCATTTGAAACTAGAGAGCGTAAACGATCAAAAAACACATGACCTAACTGAGAATGCCATAAAACAATAGGGGAACTAGTAGTAACAGAAGCAACAGTCTCGACAGTGGAAGGACTGGAGGAGGGAATGCGAAGGTGGATGAGTTCGTACAGACGTCCATGTCTACGATCTATCCCGAGTGTTTGTCCCGTCTTCGAATCCTACACAACACAATCAGTTGGAGAAAATAGAATAGTGAGGCCAAGATTACAAAGTTGACCAATAGAAATAAGATTAAGTGTAAGATTGAGGGTCATAAGTGTGAGGGAGAGAGACATTAGAGGTAGAAATATGGCCTATTTGACTAACGTGTATTTGAGAATCATCAGTAATGTGAATGATAGATAAATTACAAGGACATGTGGTAAAAGAAAACAGTGTAGGGTCAGAGGTCATATGGTTGCAACAAGCTGAATCAAAATACCATGAAGAGGTACCTAGAGCAACTAAGAGAGTAGTTGAGGGTGTACCAGAAGTAGAGAAAAACCTTGTTCACAATAGCTTCAATATCATGAACAGTGTAAGTGGAAGATAAGGCAAGTGCAATAATAGTAGAGGAAAACTGAGCCGAAGAATGATGCTAGCTGATAGAGGATCCAGAAAAGCCACAATATAGAGGAAAACTATTTGAATAATCCATGAAGTGATCAAAGTATTAGTCACAAAAAAGGCCCGGTGGTGTCGGAGTAAAATTGGGGGAAACAGAGTGTCCCAGTGAATCCGAAACACCGAAAATAGTTGGATAACAGCTGAGTTGGCCCAGAAATACCTAAAAAATGGACCTGTAGATGACTAGGTGTGAAATAAGCCAAAAATGATGTCAGCAATAGGTAAGGGTAATGTCAGCGTGCACAGCACACGTTAACAGAAGAGGCATACAACACACGGTAGCTACAGAGACGTGCACAGTGCATAATAACAGAAAAGGCACAAGAGCACATGAAGCTGATGTCAATAATGATGTGCACAGGAGCACGGAGGCTGACGTCAGATAGGGCTGACATCAAAAAGGTCAACTGTTGAAGCGACTAGATTGGAACAGCGCAGCGGAGATAGCTAGAGTGGCTCCGCGGCTAGGACTGACGTTGCACATGATTGCTCGTTGGAGAGTGGAAGCAGAAGCGATAGCAATTGACGCGTTGATGACAAAATCATCTTGTGAGCGTGCCTGGAGAACTTGCTAGTGATGAGGTTAGTGGTGTTGGAATCATGAGAAGATTCCGATCAATTTGATGATAAGGTCGAAAAAAATTTGGTCACCGTAACAGTGCTTGAACAAAGGTGCTACAGTGCCACTATGTACGGGCAGTGAGCAAAGGAAAAAAAAGACTAAGACTTAAAATCTGTGCTCTGATGCCATATTATGATATTAGAGAGAGAGAGAGAGAAAAAGAGAGAGAAAACTTTGTATTATATTCAATGAATAATATGAGTGAACACAAGGCTCCTTTATACAGGAGAAGAAGAAGCTAAGTATAGAAACTCTATCTATGGTAATGCACAATATGGTAATATAAATATATAAAGCTAGCAGTTTATATTGGAACCAAGCATTTCAGTGTCATCCATGGTGAAGATGATGAGTAATGTATTAGATAATAATGGTGAAGATGATGAGTGTTGGAAGATGACGAAGAAATACAATGTTTATATGTTTAAACCCTAAACCCTATAGGTGATGATGGTGTGTGAAAAGTATTTTGTGTTTTTAAATATGAAATCTTTGAATGGGTAGAATACACCCCCATATTGTCCTTAACGGTCTTTTCATTTGAGGATATTATTAGAATATAAATTTAAGGGAAGTTCTATTTACACACCACTAATCTCCTGAGTACACACCATTAACAGATTAAGAGTAATTTTATTTACGCACCACTAATCCTCTCAATACATACCATTACGTAGTACGCACGCATAATAATTTTCTGGGTTTGAAAATATCTTAGTTCACACCTTAACTTTCCATTACTAGTCCTAAGGTAACACACTACCTGTCTGTTTGAATACACACTATAATCCACACCCAAATATCTCCATTTTCAAAACACCAGAGACCTCCATCTTCAGAATTCCATAGATCTCTATCGTTGGCGTTGAAGATCTCCATCGCCAGCGGAGGGTTTCATTCAGCTGGTACATTATCGTCGTTTCAAATCTCCATCATCGGTGTCGTTTCGTTGTTGGCTTGCCAGTGCATTGTCGTCGTTTCAGATCTCCATCTTCATCGTCGTTTCACTGTTATTTCACCAGTGCATTGTCGGTGTTGAAGATTTGTCATTCTCACCCTTGATTCACACATTTGATTCTCACATTGATATGTTTTCCTTTTTTTTTTTTGATTTGGTTACTAATTCAAATTAAAATATTGAATTTTATATATATGAACATTTATAATTTGGTCAATCTTAATAATTTAAACAAAATTGTTTTGTTCAAATAAAAATGATCGAACATTGTGTAAAAGTTCAACTCTAATTATCCAAACATGTGACAAACAAAGTCATCTTCCCAATGGTTATACGAACGAGATAAACAAAAAATCAAAAAGCTAAAGTATTTTTTTTTTTTTTAGAGGACCCAAAAAGATGAATATTAAACTGATCATTTCATTGTTGCATTATTCAAAATCAACAATCTTAGTGTCATCCATGGTGTGCAAATATTCAAAGCCAATTGATTTTAATATGCTCCAATCTTAAATCTTCAAAACCAATTGATTTCAATATTCTTAAACCCTAAAACCAATTGATTTCATTGTTCTTAAATCCTAAATCTTCAAAACCAATTTATTTTGGATGTTTATATGTGTATAGGTGATGATGTTGTCTGAAGAGTGTTTTCTGTTTTTTGTTTTTATATATGAAATCTTTGAATAGATAGAATACACCCCCATATTGTCTTTAATGGCTTTTCATTTGAGGATATTGTTAGAATACAAATTTAATCTGTTAATGGTGTGTATTCTAACCATTCAAAGATTTCATATTGAAAAATACAAAATTAATACTCTTCACACACCATCATCACCTAGAGGGTTTAGGGTTTAAACATATAAACACTATATTTCTTCATTATCTTCCAACACACATCATCTTCACCATTATTATCTAATACACTACACTCATCATCTTCACCATGGATGACATTGAGATGGTTGGTTCCGATATAAATATTAAAAATGTTGATTTGAATATTGAAAAGGTTAGTTTATTACATAGCTTTTTAGTTTTTTATTTATCTTGTTCATATAATCATTGGGAAGACGAGTTTGTTCGCTATGTGTTCAGATAATCAGAGTTGAATTTTTGCACAATGTTCAATTATTTATATTTGAACAATATAATTTTGTTCAAATTATTAAGATTGACAAAATATTAATACATAACAAATTGAACATTTTCAGTTAGTTCGGTTAAAACAAATTAAACTTTTATTCTTTGTTCAAATATAAATTTTTGAACACATATAAATTAGTTCAACTCTATATTCATGAAGAGGACTATTTTTTTTTTTGGGGGGTTAAATTTTTTACAAAATTCTATACCCACCCAATGTAGCAATGTTGAAATTGATTTTGTTGTTGATACGCAAGTGAATTTGTTACTAAAGATGTACAATCATGTTTGAAAATTACAATAAATTGTGGTTCATTTTAATATTCTCTCTCTCTCTCTCTCTCTCTCTCTCTCTCTCTCTCTCTCTTTGTGGTGGAGGAGGAGACATGAGGGTTAGGTTACAATAGAGGTGGAAAGGAGATGAATCACGATGGTAGGGACGGGCAACAGTGTTGATCACGATGGCGAAGGTAGGAATTGGGATTGTTCGCAATGGCGGTGGAGGGAGTGAGTTTGTTCATTATAGGTTGGGAAGGGCGTACTATGGTAGAAGGATGGACGGCGGAGTTGGGAAGGAACAGCAGGGTTGGAGAAGAGGGGTTACTGGTGGCTGCAGCAGCGAGTGTTCGAGAAAAGGGGTTGATGGCATTGGCAAGAAGATAGGGAGGCTGTGGAGAGGGCAACGACCAAAGAGAAAGGGTGGCTGCTTGCTATCAGCTATCGGCGTTGGCCGTGGTTAGGGTTTTGGTGGAGGAGGAAGGGTAGTTTAGTATTATTTGAAAAATAGTGGTATGTATTGAGAAAAAAAATCAAAACTTTCGATTTGAGTGTAGTGTGAACTAAGCACAAAGGGAGGTGATGGTGTGTATTGAAATAGTTAGTCGTGTGTAAATAGAATTTTCCATCAAAATTAAATTAAATTAAAGAGTGTAAAAAAGTTATAAGTATGGTGTAAGTAGAATTACCTTTTATTAAATCAAGGGAGAATTTTTTTTTTTTTTTTTTTTTTTTTGTATCAAATTGAGAATTCATCAAATTTAAATTTGATAAAATTTAAAAAGATAAAGTATTGGTGATTATTTTTTTTCATCAAATTTGATGAAAAGGAAAATTTGGGATGAGAGGAGAATTTTTCTTAACTTGGAAACCAATTAAGAACCTTGTGACTCTGGATGGTGGTGGTGCTCCTTCCCTTGTTCAACAACGTTGGTAATCTTTCTCTTCCTCCTAACTGTGGTTAAGCTAACATTGGAAGGTTGCTGCAATAGTCGACATTGCATCATATCGAGTAATCGCGACTGCAAATGTTTGTTCATCTCCATCACATGTTTTCCCATTCTTGTGGCCCAAGCTTCACTCTCCAGCCTTGTTTCCACCATCATTTCCATAGCTGCAGTTGTCTCCCCGGTCTGTTCAATCACAATCACAACCACAATCATGCCAAGCCATGAGGAGAGAGAGAGAGAGAGAGAGAGAGAGAGAGAGAACCCCCAACTCAAGGATCTGTTGTTTCAATAATTCGGTGGTTCGAAATTCAGAGGCAATACAATGACCTTCATCCCTAGAAGAACTTGAAGGTAGGTAAGTAAGTACTCCTTCAGATGAGTTGGCTGGCTTAGGATACTTATCAAGCACAGAAACTTTGAACTGGTTAAAGGTTTTATGATTATGGTTCATCCTAGGAAACAGTGACAATTGTGGGATCACAACCAAATTAGTTATGAAACCTGCAAATAAATCAGAGAATGACTTTATTATTGATTGTTAATTTTTAGGTATAGATGAAACACATATAGATTCAATAGAAAAAAAAAAAAAAAAAAAAGACTCGTGCAGTTACGTCATACAAAATGTAAAATTCCCCAACCTTGTTTCAACTTTGTATTTAAAATGTTGGAACATATAAATCCCATCAAAATGAACGTATATGTCATCCTGTTAAGCAAACCTTAGGGCCCATTTGATTATGTTTTCATTTTATTTTTTCTGTTTTTATTTTCAGAAAACATAGAAAATTAGCAATACGAATCTAGAAACCTCCAAAAATTAGAGTTAAAAACTATAGGAGTGGACATTGGATGGTATTAAATTCCCCTAACCCAACTACAAAATTAATTTAAAAAAAAAAAAAAAAAAAAAAGGAGATTCCACTTGCCTTTTTGGTGGTTGAATCTTCGAATGATTACACAATTGACAACATCCCAAAGGTAGGCAGTGCAATCTTCAGATGCAGAGACCAAGCCCAATCCGCAACATGTCAAAGCAGTTATAGATCCACTGCATCAACAAAGATTGGTCAGTTCTCAGTTTTTGTTTGTGTTCACATAACAACAAATGTACACAAGTTTTTAAACTAGGTATAGAGACTAGAGAGGATAATTATAGAACACTCATTGCCACCCTTTTATGTATGTGAAATTTTGAGTGTGTAAAGTTACATCCACAAAATTATATTAAACCACATAGTGAAAAAGCCAACTAGCTGAGCTATTGCAACTTTTAATGTGTGCAAGTTAGAGATTAATGCAAACTTATGATAACTCTTTTTATTTATTTATTTATCGAACTTATGATAACTTTGACGTACATTTTTACATGAAAATCTATTCAAGAATATATACATTGCGGCAAATAGGACCGTTTGATTTTCTATAAAGTAACAACATCATTAGTCTATAAAAATCACAAGGAAAGTTTTAAACTGTTAAAGTTGGTTTGGATTCTCATGTCATGCTCACTAATTCTGGGTCACCACTGCCCTCAATGAGTTGGGGTCAAGCTATGGCTCAAGTCCATCTTACAGGAGTGACCGTGGATCCCCCATGTCTGCGGGCCCATGTCTCACTTAATAGATAGGGGCTCCTATGTTCATACCCAGGGATGGTTGCCACACGCTGGTTGTCCCTTTCTACACTTTTTTACAATCTTTTACGGAGTAACCAAAAAGAGGAAGGAAAAAAAAAAAAGGTTTAAATTCAACAATTTCAATAACTCTTTCTACATCTAAATAGAGTATTTTTCTATAAAGCATTTTGAGAGTTCCAAACCCAAGATTTTACTGACTTGCAAGAAAGACTACGGATATAGAACTAGCCTCATAAAACAATTCTAGCCATACATATCAGATGGTGAGACCTATCATAAGAAAATACAATTTACTCAAATTGCTCCACTTATATGTTATGTCTATAGTCAATTCTATTGTCTTTAGACTTATTGTACTGACTTGTGTCCCGTTAGCAAGGTTGGCTCATCCTCTAAAACAATTGAAGTATCTTCCACCACTCCAAAATCAAGTGTATTCAAGAAAATCGTTCCATCTGCGCTACCAGAAAATAACTTCTTGTCTGTTGGATCAACAACTATTGCAGTAATTGGTAGCGGAAAAGCTCGAGTTTGTAAAAGTCTTCCAGTAACCAGGTCCCATACCTACAATACGAAAATAAGTCATTTCAAGTGACAAAAATACTCATGCTAGGAAGATATTATTTTGAAACATTTAACGTAATTAAGTAACCTTGCATGTGCCATCGAGGGAGCTTGATAAAAAAATTGAACTTGACCCACTTGATGCAGTTAATAGGCCCGTTATAGAGGATGAATGCTCTAATGAAAAATTTAGTATTAAGGGCACAGTCCAACAATCTGTCTTGTCTACCAAACTTTCACCAAAGAATGTGATTACAAAATTAGTTATTTATTTTTCCTGAACAATAAAACTAAACGACATTCAAATATGAACATTCAATTGTTGAAGAAAGGAAGATTCACTTTTTTTACCCGATCATAGGCCAAATAATGATCATGCCATCTTCTGAACCAGAAATAAGAAATGAATCATCGCTGGAAAATGTCAAGCAAGTCACTGATTTATGATGTGCGCACCAAGTCCTGACCAATCTCCCATTTGAAATCTACAAATTACCATGGCACTCAATATTCGGAAATAATGACTACAAATAATATGTACGAATTAAGCTAATGGCCCACAAAGACAACTATTTAGTAATTTTTTTATATTGTGATCCAAAAAAAAAAAATGATCTTTGCATATGGGGCTACAAAAAGAGTTTATTAACCTCCCAAACATAAGCATTTCCAGAAGGGGCTCCACCAACAATATATGTGCCATCCTTTGTGCATGTTATTGGTCCAATGGACTCCATTGGGTAGCTCCGGACCGGTGCTTGAGGCTGAATATCAATACGTCATACAAAGAAGTAAATTGAGTTTCACAACAAAAATCTGGAATGATGTTTAATAGAACAAAATATTATCAGATCATAAACCCCAATTTACAAAGTTAACTTAATTCAATCAAAAAATATATATATTTCTTGATTAGTCTGTTTTCATTATTGTTTTGCAAAATATGTCAAATTCAAGTGATTGTAACCAATGATCGCTATGATAGATGAATTTTAAAAGTAATTACTAATAGCATCATTACTTTTGTCCATTTAATCATATGCTATTCGCAAAGGTAAAGAGAATATTATTACAAACCAAAAATAGGGCAAAACTAAAGAATCCAGCTAATAGCTAATCAACGATAAAGAGCTTATTTTTGTCAATACTTGGACTGGACTTTTTCATTAATATAATAATGATTTAGCTAACCAGTTGTTTTAAACCATCACATCATGTTTTGGATGAGAAGGAAGAAGAAAATCAACAAGGGACACAAGGGGGAAAATTAGCAAGAACATAAAATACTTGTTATCGATTTCAACACATTTTTCACTGATTTCAAAATACTTTTTAGCTTTTTCACTTATTTTCAAAACAATTTTCCACCCAATCTCGATGCAAACCAGTGTCCCAAGGTAGAAGTTAGCATTATCCAGACAGAAATTGACACAAATATAAACACCAATTGCATTTCCTAAATATACAGAGACCATCATTGCTCACAAACTAACCTATAGAAAGGGCTTCTATAGACCAATCAGCTATATATTACTTCTAGCTAGGATTCAGAAACCTACATGATTCAACTTAAAAGAAACATCAACAAATAGAACATTTAACTTGTAACAAAACACATATACAAATTCATATGTAGGCAATTCAAAGTACTCAATTCCCAACTTACCCCATACCAATGGCATGGCCAGAAATTTGATTCAATGATGTCATTAAGCTATTTGCCTTCGATATCATTATTTCATATTATTAGTTCTACAAAAAATTTTAAAATAAGCTTTCACATAATATACTACATAGAAATATAAAATCATATATTTGCAATAATAACATTGCATACATAATTTGAATTTGTTGAATTTCATCAAATGAACTGAGAGAGTTAGAAAAAAAGACAAAGTAAGACTTCATTTGAAGAAAAAAAAATCATAAACACTTAACAATCTCATGCTTAAAAATAAGATAACTCTACGAGAGAGAGAGAGAGAGAGAGAGAGAGAGAGAGAGAGAGAGAGAGAGAGAAGTAACTCTTAACCAAATTTTACTTTTAAAAAAAAAATTAAAATACAAACAAAATTTTTATACAAAATGATGTCTTATTTCCCCATCATTTGCATTTACAACACTCACAATTGCCCTCATAATTTTTATAAATATCATAAACACATCATTTTGGATATATTTTCTATTTAAACTATCTATTTTCAAAATCATTTTGACACAATTATATTTACTTTTTAACAATTTTACTGATGCTAATTTATGAAAACCTGTCAATAAAATTGCATAATACTAGTAACCATTTCCTTTTTAATTTTTTGTTTATATTTACAAAAAATTTAAAAACTATCATATAAACTTGTTTGATAAGTTTATGAGTTTATAAACAGGTCTCTCAAATTAAAAATTAAGCTAAAAATTATAAACTAAAAAAATGTGTTAACAAAAGTTTAAAAACAAAAGAAAAACGCAGAAGGAACATGGAAGCAATGTGAAAGGAACACGGATTCACAAGGTCAGTAATTCAAACTATGGGAGTAGCATTCACGAATGAGTTTTTTGTTTTAAAATTTTTTAAATATTTTGTTCAAACCAAACATATTTTTAGTTTTTATTTTTCTAGAAATAAACAAAAGTTAGTTTACAAATTTTTTATAAACATAAACGAACGTAAATATTACCAAACGGCATCTATATAATCTTTAAAAAAAATTAAAACTTTAGTGGGCTTAATTAAACCCACTAAATTATATATAGGATAAATTACCAATAGGTCCTAATAGTTGAATTTAATTCTCATCAAGTCCTATTGAAAATAAGTCTACTTAAAATTGTCGTTAAAAATAATTTTTTTGTGATAATTTTTTATATATGTCGCTAAAAATTAACAATTAGTGACTTTTTTGTCATGATTTTTATAAATTGTCGCTAAAACTTACAATTCGTGACTTTTTTTATGACAAATTTTTCCCATAAGACCTATACGTAAATGCCCTTTATATATAACTCTGTCCACAGCTAACACCAATCTGATCAAGTAATGAAAATGATAACTTATTTAAAAACTCATGAATGAAGGAAGACAAATTAGATACCAACCCAAATTAAGTTTTTCCTCCCAAGTGAAGTCGGCTATTTTACAGATTTAAAAAATAAATAAATAAATAAGCATACTCTAGTCCGAGCTCATGGGAAATCTTGATAAAAACTAGAACTCTCAATGCACAAAACTCCTGCTAAAATAGGGTGAGTTTTTAGGAGAGATTGTTTATTATTTGACTCAAACCCACTAAAGTTGCAAGCATGCTAAATTGAGAATGAAACTTACACATTTGAGTGATGAATTAAAATTTTCCATATGCCCCTTTAATTAGAATGGAGTGTCAGTGATTCACATTCAATAATGTGGATCACTGGCCTATATATATACAAAAATATTATGAACTCTCTCTTATTAACTCATAATTTATCTTGTATGGTGAAAATTAAATTGATGAAATGTAAGATCTATGTATAAAATGAATTTGAACCATTAATTTATTTTTTTGAATAAATTTTGGATTTATAAGTCTAAGTTTGTAGTGTTGTTTATGTATGTATATATAATCCTAGTGCAACAATTCACAGAGGGCAGAGACACAGGATTTGAAAGAGATCTTGAGATTGAGCTAGAGGGTATTATTAAGATTAATTACCTTATTGAAGGGCCAAATAAAGATGACCCCACCAGCAACTGAGCCCTGCCTGTGTATCTGAGAAGCCACAAGACACTGGTTTGCCAAGCAGATGAGTCCATGAGGAGGTGAAGCACTGGTTGGTATGTGGAGGAGATTTTCCCCACTCTCTATGTCCCATATTGTTATTCCTATCCCCAAGCTCTTGTCACTGCACACTACCAATGCCTCCTTACCAATTCCACCCATCTCTCTCTCTCTCTCTCTCTCTCTCTCTCTCTCTCTCTCAAGCAACTTTTTCTTTTCTCTCTCTAGACAAAGACAAAACAGTTTTGAAGCTGCAAGCATGCAAAGCACTATGTAACATTGCCAAAGTGGCAAATGTGGTTGAAAATTTTGGCACATTATATGGCAGGTCACTAGCTATTAATGCAGCTCTTCTACATTTGTTTGCCATGCAGTGCTGCTGCCTATTCCAGCAGGACACATCA
This sequence comes from Camellia granthamiana, assembly GCA_036172215.1. Classification (NCBI taxonomy): domain Eukaryota; kingdom Viridiplantae; phylum Streptophyta; class Magnoliopsida; order Ericales; family Theaceae; genus Camellia; species Camellia granthamiana. Next base: position 46,441,769 of record CM069917.1, on the reverse strand, counting down.
TTGTAACCGCTGTGATGATAAAGTCATCATGAAAACAACTTTATTAACTCCAGCAGAAACTAAAATTTCAAATCATATTTTCAAATTTGAAAAAGTGTGAGGTTTTTATTATTTTTTATAATTTATATTCAATTGAGATCTTATTTGATAGTTTTCAAAAATATAAATTTTATCAAAAATAGATATGTATATCGAAAATGACGGAATTTTAAAGTTTTAAACATAAAAAATAAGAGGAAATTACATGTTAATTACAAATTCATCAAAAAATTTATAATTTTATTTTTTAATATTTGTAAAGCTTATTACTAATCTGAAAATATTTTTTCAAACTCCCACTAATGTGAAATTAGCCCCAAAAAATAATAGCTACCATATAAGTATGTAAACTATTTTTGTTAAATTTGTAGTTGCACAAAATAAGGATATATTATAGAACTTTATCAATTAAAAAAATAATAATACAACTTAATGAATACAAGTGCATGCAAAAAAAATAAAAAAATTCTTTGAATAAATTTACTTAATTACCTTTTATTTACCAAGAAATTACTCTACTAAACTTGATCGCTTTTTCGGTTTAGCCAAATTTCTCTTTGTTTTACACCCAACCAAAGATGGATCCATGGAAGTGTAGGGCGGCAACCACACCCTCAAAAAATTTAAAAATATCAAATACTATATTAATAATTTATAAGATAAATACAAAATCATAAAAGTTCACAATCAATGATAATTATAAAGATTTGTAAATTTAAAAAAAAATAATTAATTCAGATTTATCAAATATTAATGTCTAATTTTGTTAACTTGACATAACATATCAATGTGAACTATGCATATTTATAGAAGGATGTCAAACCATCTGTGTACTATGATATCAAATCATGCTAGTGGGATAGTTTTATTTCCACACACCATTTACTCTATAGGCGCTGGCTCCCTTGCTACTGACAACACAACTACTTGCTAACACTCAATTAGTAGCTCTGGCACGTCACTTTTCAAAGTAAATGACCAACTTAGCTCGTGTATGAAAGGAAGATGATCCACTCCTCATTTCCATTGTTCAAACCCGAAGAGGCTCGACGGGACACAATCAATGATAATTATAAAGATTTGCAAATTTAAAAATAATTTTTAATTGAGATTTATCAAATATTAATTTCCAATTTTGTTAACTTGACGCAATGGATCAATGTGAACTTCACATATTTATGAAAGGATATCAAACCAAGTTAGTGGGGTGATTCTATTTGCACATACCATTTACTCTTTGTATACTTACTGAATAAATTTTATGTTACAATTTTACCACTAAATAAAATTACTAATATAGACAAAAATATACATATCCCACTCCAAATTTAAATTTTCTCAATAGACATCCTTAGAATTAAGAAATTCATACCACACATCCATTATAAGTGTAACATTAAACACATTAAACCCTAGTTTTATTCTCCATTGTTTCTCACTCAACTTTTCAAAGTTCGCATCTATCAAAACCTTTCATCTTTGAAATCTATTGTCACCCAAACCTCTCATTAGTTTAGTATTTGAGTTCTTCATGATCTTTATGGAAGATTTGAAAATGAAAATTCAGATTTTTAGAAGAACATTGTTCACGACAAAACTCACAATAAAAATGTAAGGCTGTGTTTGGACAACCTTCTGAAACATGATTCCACCCCCTCCCCTGAACCTTCTGTTTGGATAGAGAGTTCAAAAATTAATTACACCGCAGTTTTCAAAACACACTTCTGTTTTATGTTTGGCAACAGTTTGCAAGCCAAACTCTCACATGTTCGTACATACGTTCAAATTCGTCTTTTTCATTCTGAAAGTTCACGTGCCAAAGAAGAGCAAAGTTGATGCTTCACAGGTGAACTGCATCTTTGAAATTACTTCCTCCTCTCTTTGAACGAATCTCTAACCTTTAAATCCAAACAATGCCTGCGAACCGACTCTCCCCCACCCATAAATTGGCATCGACTAGCTCCCACAAATCAAGTGACAGTCAGTTTGTGTGTTGTGGTCAATTCACCCTTCGAGCAACAAAACAATGACAACGAAGAGGTGTAGTGTTCATAAATTTATGTACAGAAATATATATGGGTTCTGCAACTAATTGACTCTGTGCTTACTTTCGAAATGTGTTTGTTGTAGGTCAAAGTTGTGAAGCCTTTTCTCAAATCAAAGGGCGTCCGAAGCAACGTGGATCAATTAGCTGTACTCACTTCGTTACCAGTGACAATTATTCAACTCCTGCTCCTGTGGTATGTATGTCCTTCAATCGATCTATTGTGGAATAGCTGAGAAGTGTAATGGGTTAGCTCTGATCTGGGCAACAATTGGCTGAGCCGGTCGTCCACCCGGACTTCCGGCCGGTCAACCGATCGACCACCACCTGTTTTCCTTCAGCTGCTTCTTGTTTTGCTTTTGGTTTCTTCTTCTACTCTTTTGCTTTCTTATAAGAATGTTTAAATTTCAATTTCTCAGCACTCTTGAAGTTTTGTTGTCATTAATCTTCAATTAGCATATTTAAATTTCTATTTCCTAGCACAATTTTGTTGTGATTAATCTTTATTTATCATATTTCATATGATTTTCTTGCCTTTTTAGTGGTGATAAGGTTCAGTGGAAATAAATGATATTTTAAGAGTTATGGAGAAGTTGTAGAAGGTGTTCTAGTTTTCAATTTCTTGCCTAAGCTTAGTTTAATATAAATTCTTTGTTAGATGGATACCAACAATTCAGATGATAATCAAGACACAAAAATGTGGAGCTTCGGAATTGAGTTACGACTTATTAACATGTTAAGAGACGAGATGCGAAAAAACCAATCAAAAGACCATAGTACCATCTGGACACCGAGGCATTGGACCCATTGCAAAATACGTATGTGTTCTGATACATACCAAAACAGGTCAGACAAAAATATCGGTGACTCAAAGATGATTACTTAACTTTCAAGCAGCTTCAGGCACAGACTGGTCTTGGATGGGATCCGATTGTAGGCGTGGTTATTGCACCTGATGAATTTTGGGATAAGGTATCATATTAACCTGTTCCCTATTCCTTACATTTATTTTTAAAATGTTGTCACACGTACCGTACGCTTGTGTTCATATTTTCTAATTGGAGACAGGCATCAAAAAATGTAAAGAAATTCAGGACTAAAGGATTTGAGTATTTCCATGAAATGGCCGACATTGTTGAACATTACTGTGCGATAGGGGCCTTGGCTCGTGCATCCACACAGGGGGGCCCTGACTCTGATGAAGAGGACGATACGCTTAACAAATTTTGGTCGCCTGGAGCTAGAGGTAGCAATGCAGTTGATGCCATTCCTATTGATTTGTGTGGAGATTAGTACATGGAAACAGGTAAGGGCAAAAGTAAGAGGAGGGCCCATAGCCAGAGTGACAGTGGTCATTCTAAAAAGTCTCGATCAAGTGCCTTTGATGATGTTTGCACGGCTTTCGCTGCCTATGTATCGGCAAAGACAAAACAATCCCATGCACGATCAATAGACACGGAGGCTGTAAGCGCAGGTGGTGATGACTATTCCCTTGACGCATGTCAAGATGCCCTGCTTCCACTAGGAGACATACCACTAGTGCAGTATGTTAAGGCATTGACACTATTCAAAGATAAGGATTGGCAAAGGTTTGAACTGTGAAGCTGTGTCTTTAGTGGGGTTTGCAGTTTTTTCAATGGTTCTGAAACATGCTTTTATGATTAGTCTCTCTTTTTTTTTTCTTTTTTTTTTTGTTTTTCATTCATGTCTTCTAATGTTTTTTCTTCCTTTTTTAATTCATGTTTATGTTTTCTACTTCTATTATCCTCTTTTCAAGAGAAAAAGATTGCATCTAATGACTCATGTTCCATTTATTTCTATCTAGTTTCTATTTATACCTATCCTGTTTTTTCAATGTTTTTTACTTCTGTCCCATTTATTTCCCATTCAAATTTCTACCTATCTTGTTTTCTGTATCAGCATGTTAAAACAAGAGGAACAAATGTTAACATGTATACATTGAATGTATATTTCAATTAAAATCAATGCTTAAATGACTAAGGCCAACTAATTAATTATAGAGGCTAATTTCATATTCATCAATAATGACATTACTTATCCTCTTTGTAATAAGTCAAAATAAATGTGCTTTTATTATTATGAAACCAAAACACAATGTCACATCATACACAAAACAATGCAACGGTAAGCTCATCAAATGAGGATGAGGTTATGGAAGATTTTATGTACTTCTTGGTGATTGCTTCTATGAATGAACATATCAATACGTCAACCACAAGACGATCGCAGCGAACTTGTTCATTCAAAGGTGATGATTACATCTTCAGTTTATTAAGTGGGCACCCTGAAACAATGATGGACATCATGCGAATGGATGCCCCAACCTTCATTTCATTGAAAGACGCCTTACTTCAAAATGGCCTTGTCAATATTGAAAAGATGCATATCAGCGCGGAGGTATCACTTGCCATTTTCTTATATACATGCGCACAAAATGATTGACAGAGGCTACTGACTGATAGATTTCAGCACTCCACTGAAATGATTTGTCAACACGTTAAAATCATTATGTGGGCCCTATGCAAGCTTGCATCAACAGTTATCAAACCACAGAACCAATCGAAAATACAGGCAAAATTTTCAATGATAAGAGATTTTACCCTTGCTTCAAAGTATGACTAAATTTTCGACCTGCAAATTTGCAATACCGATAACAAATAAATTTGATTGTTATTTTTCCAAAGTCAAATCTATGTTTGAGACGCGTGACGGATAACTTCTAATATGATGTAGGATTGTGTCGGTGCTATCAATGGCACATTGGTGGACGCGTGGGTCCCTACCTCAAGATAGAACACATTCCGTGGTCACAAAGCCACAGTAGCACAAAATGTACTCGCAGCTTGTGACTTCGACATGCTGTTCACATTTATCAATTCTAGATGGGAAGGTAGCACCTACGACAACGCAATTTTAGTTGACTCACTTACAAGAGCTGATGTATATTTCCCATACCCACCCCATGGTCAGTGTTACAAAATAAGATACTATACTTTGCTTGTACAATTTTTGTGTTCACATGTAGGCAAGTATTATTTAGTGGATGCCGGGTTCACCAACATGCCAGGATTTCTTGCCCCATTTCGTTCACAATGCTATCACTTGCAAGAGTTCCATGGTTGTCATTATTCTGGACCCAAGGAATTGTTTAACCACTGACATTCATCATTATGGAATGTCATAGAAAGAACATTTGGGGTACTGAAGAAACTCTTTCTAATATTGCAGTTCATGCCTAATTACAAGTCAACATGACAAGGGCCTCCCGTCATTGCATATTGTGTAGTGCACATTTGGATCCGTTTGCATGCAGCTATGGACCCATTCTTCATGGAAATCGATAATGAAATGGCGGCTGAAACGGCTGCAGACAGGTTTGATGGAGGCCAAGCTGAGTATATGGACCTGTCACAACATGGGTTGACGTACCAATCAAATTTGAGGGACGCAATTGCCAATGCTATGTGGATAAATCATGTCGGTCATAGATAGATGTGTGATGTCAACAAATAATGTGAAGAATTGTTTGTTATGAGTTGTATGTATATATTATTTATGTTATTTGTAATGTGTGAACTGCAATTGATCAAATGTGTCGCCAACCAAATTTTGTAATGTGTTTTTTTGACAAATACTTCTCCATTTTTGAAGAGTTCCTAATGCAAAAATTGACTAAAATTGGATATGCCTAAATCATTTATCATTGTAAACATTAAATTCACTTACAATAAAAATTGTGAATTTTTTTGATTAATTTTGACATTTTCAGTAAATTATTTGGATGTTTTAAAAAACAAAACTTTTTGAATTCATTTACCCCGGATAGGAAAAAAATATCTAGGGTAAATTACACTTTGCACCCTTGCACTTTACACAAAATCTCACTTTAGTCCCTATATATCAAATTGTGACACTTAACCCCCTGCACTTTTGGTCAAGTGTCACAATGGCCCTTCTATTAATAGTGAGGTTAACAAAAGTTATCCTTTAAGGAGCTAAGTGTTACAATTTTGATGTGTAGGGACTAAAGTGGGATTTTGTATAAAGTGTAGAAGTACAAAGTATAATTTATCCTCACATGTTTTTCATGTGACTAACCTCTGTTAATAATGAGGCTAACAGAAGAGGCAAAGTGACACTTGACCAAAAGTGCAGGGCGTTAAGTGTCACAATTTGATGTATAGGGGCCAAAGTGTGATTTGATGTAAAGTGCAGGGGTGCAAAGTGTAATTTATCCAAATATCTAACATAAACTACTAATGGGTTAATAGTTAAAATTAATTCAAACTAAATTTCATTGAAAATAAATTTTCATAAAATTATAGTTAAAAATAAATTTTTGTGAGGATTTTTTGCATATGTCGTTAAATATTAACAATTAGTAACTTTTTTTTGTCACGATTTTTATAAATTGTCGTTCAGACTTACAACTATAGACATATTTTTGTATAATGAAATATTCAAACTGTCGCCAAAAGTTAAACATGTGAAATACATTTTTGTTGTGCACAAATAAAATAACGAGAATTACATATAAAAAAAAATGAATGAAAACAAAATTTCAAATGTAATGCAAAATTATTTGTTTAATTGTACATAGAATTTTATGTTTATTGATTCAAAACCAATTCAACAAACTTTTTAAATACATACAATTTCGTCAACATTAAATTCAAAATATCAGATATAGAAAAAATATTTATTATATGAAAAAAAAGTGATAAAAATGGGACCCAAAAAATTGTTACGCGTTTGTTAATTTAGTGAGTGAATAGTACGTGAATGGTGATACAATTGATATGTTATGGTGTGTGTTAAGATATGTGTTAAAAATATATATATATATATATATATATGTAAATAATAAATAAAATATACAATAAGTTAAAAGTGCAGTGGGCCCACCCCACTGTACTGTCTCAGTTTCACTCACTCTCTCTCTCTCTCTTTCTCTTTTCTCTCTCTCGGCTGGCCATACCCCATTCCCATGTGACACTAATGTGTTGAATCTGACACAACTTAGCAACACACTATTTACATCGCAGTGCCAACACTAATTTGACTTATATTTTGAATTTAAAAAAAAAAAAACAATTTTTGAATTAAAAATATTTAATAAACAAACATTTGTATTTAATGGGTTACAGAGTTTTAAAAAAAATAAAAAATTATATGTGGGTTATAGAATTTGTTAAAAAAATATAGAATTTGTTTTTTAGTATGTACTATTTATGTGTTCTTCATATTTAATTGTCACGACCCCATTCCGCCCCTAGTAGAATGGTGCCATGATGGCCAGTAATTTGGGATTACCAAAGGCCACTTACAAGAATCCACACACAAATCAGAGTATACATATGGGGCTTACAAATGCGGAAGCAATAAATCAAGGCTAAGTAATCCATAAGAGCAGTGCATAGATTGAATGAATGTCATACATCATTACATAGCTTTTAATTCAACAAATGAAGTACAAAAATACATCTTGACCAAAAGGCTTCTCAGCCATCAAATACCAAATACAAAGAAAATAACCAAGAAGCACGATCTTCAAGATGCTGCAAAAATACAACCCAAAACACGTCGGCAAACACATCAGCAAAACACATCGACAAATGAATACGTCGGCTAATACATCTAGGCGCCGTCGCCGCCCTGCTCATCACCTACATATATATATAGAGAGGGTGAGCTTGGATACTCAGTGAATGGCATAAATAATAAAGGGGTTTACATGAATGACATCCGAGGTCTTTAACAAAACAGTACAAATCTTTCAAGCTTCAAGGGATGTTTACTAACATCAATATAATACAAGAGGTGACATCTCGGACAAACAAGCCCACGCGGTAAAACCGTCAGTGGCAAGGCAAGACAAGACAAGAGAGATCTCTAACAAGGGTGTCGTTGCATTATAGTCCCCGACACTAAGGACTTGTGCTACAAGCGCTTATAGTCCCCTAGCACGTACGGACTGGTGCCACAAGTGCTTATAGTCCCCTGGCACGTACGGACTGGTGCCACAAGTGCTTATAGTCCCCTGGCACGTACGGACTGGTGCCACAAGTGCTTATAGTCCCCTGGCACGTACGGACTGGTGCCACAAGTGCTTATAGTCCCCTGGCACGTACGGACTACCCGAGGATGTCATCAAGGCAAGGTATAAGGTTTGATACACAAAATAGGAATAGTCATTCATGCTTGTAAGCAATATTCAAATCAAAGCAAAACAAGGTTTTATCAAAGCTTTACAACATATCTTTATTAAAATACCACTCACATAATTCTTCAGACGTCGGGGTCAAGGCAAGTCCAAGTCCTACAAACACATGGCAAAAGTCTGTTGAATGCACTTTCAAACAAGCTTCACATGCACACACGAAATGACCTCGGCGTTCACCAAAACTAAGTCAAACCAAAACAAACACTGTTCCTCATCTCGGGGAACATGCTGGGCACTAACCAGGTCTTGGCCGAGGTCCCACACCTCCTCGCCGAGGTGTGGTCCCGAGGCCCACATTCGAGGACAAATGAGGTCGGGAAAATCTGGGTTTCCCTCAGCTCAAGAACATCAAGAACATGAACATGAAGATCATGAAGAAGATGAATGCAAGAATCACAACTTATGATTACAAAACCTGAGATTTCATGCTATGAGTTTAAAAACATGGACCTGGGTACCCGTGATAGAAGATCTTACGAAAACAAACACAAAAACATGAGACTTGTTACAAACTTTCGGATCAAACGGGGTTTTCCTTCAAGAACTCAAGAACTTTAGCTTTCTCTTTCTAAAACCAACTTTAAATCAATGCATGGCATGTAGAACAGATCCGATCAAGCAATGCAACTAAATGATCAATGAAGACAACAAGAGTAGGTCAAGATTCTAACCTCAAATCAAGGATCTAACGGTTGAACTCTAAAGATCAAGCTTGCTAATCCACTTTCTCACTCTAGAACTCCCCGTAGAGCTTCTCTCTCCTCAAGAACAAGATATGAGACTAAAATGATACATCTCTCTCTCTGCCGGCTGATATAGCACTCAGCTCGGACACGTGGCAATGGTTGGTTGGTTCAGCTCAAAAAGGTGACTGATTGAAAAGACAACACTCTGACAAGGTGTGTTCAGCAAGCTACTCAGCAAACACTCCGGCAAGAATGACATCGGCAAAGGACAATGACTTCGGCTAAGGGTAAAACTTCGGCAAGTCAAGGAATAATGATCTCGGCTAGGAAGAACAACACTTGGCCCAGCTGTGCCACACCTCGGCCTAGATGTGCCACACCTCGGTCTAGGTCGTACCATTCCAGGACAAGATCACTTGGGTTCAAGACAACATCTCGGCCTAGATAACACACACCTCGGCCTCGGTGATACACACCTCGGCCCAGATGATAATCATCTCGGCCAACATGTCAGGGCAAGGGTGGAGGTCAGCCAAAGAAATCTCAAGGTGGTCCTAAGTGTAAGAGTATCAAAGGGGCGACCTAGGCTCAGGACAACCTCGGCTAAAACACACACACCAAAAGAACATAGCATCCAAGTAATACTTATGCAAGACAAGTCAAGATCTGAAATGCAAGCTTATCAAAGCAAAATCATACAAAATGCACATGAGTATGGTTAGGACAATGTGAGGGTTATTACATCCTTCCCCCCTTAAAGAAGTTTGGTCCCCAAACTTGAGTTACCTTGATTCGGAAACAACTCCGGATATCGAACTTTCATTTCTTCTTCCATTTCCCAAGTAGCATCCTTGCCGTAATGCTCCTTCCATTCAATTTTCACCACTGGTATTGCCTTATTTCTCAACTGTTTCACTTGCCTATCAATAACACGTACTGGCCTCTCTTCATAACTCAATTCTTCATCAACCACAATCCCAAAATGATCAATCACGTGCAAGGGATCCCGAATATACTTCCTCAACATCGAAATATGGAACACATTGTGAACTTGACTCAGTTCAGGTGGTAAAGCAAGTCTGTAGGCAGTCGTATTAATCTTCTCAAGAATTTCAAACGGCCCGATGTAACGAGGTGCTAACTTACCTTTCTTCCCAAATCTGGAGACTCCTTTCGTCGGCGAAATCTTCAGGAATACATGGTCCCCAACTTCAAACTCCAATTCTCTTCTTCTTTGGTCGGCATAGCTCTTCTGCCGACTCTGGGCAGTTCTGATTCTCTGTCGAATAAGTTTAATCTTCTCGGTTGTCGCTTGAATCAGTTCGGGGCCGATCAAAACTTTATCTCCTACGTCAGTCCAACATATCGGCGATCTGCACTTCCTCCCATACAAAGCTTCGTACGGTGCCATGCCAATGCTAGCTTGATAACTGTTGTTGTAAGCGAATTCCACTAATGGTAAATGTATTGCCCAACTTCCCTTGAAATCTAACACACATAGTCGGAGCATATCTTCAAGTGTCTGAATGGTTCTTTCTGTTTGCCCATCAGTTTGGGGGTGAAAAGCTGTGCTAAACTTCAACTCAGTTCCCAAGGCTCTTTGCAAACTCTGCCAAAATCTAGAAACAAACTTCGGATCTCGGTCTGAAACAATAGACATCGGCACTCCATGAAGTCTCACAATCTCATTCATATACAGTACAGCTAGTCGGTCAGCATTAAATGTAGTCTGAACAGGCAAGAAGTGTGCTGACTTAGTTAATCTGTCAATTATGACCCAAATTGAATCCATTCCCTTCTGCGTCTTCGGCAAACCAATCACAAAGTCCATGGAGATGTGTTCCCATTTCCATTCAGGAATCGGCAAGGGTTGAAGAAGTCCGGCTGGTCTTTGATGTTCTGCTTTCACTTGCTGGCATTGCAGGCATTGGGATACGAACTCGGCTATTTCTCTCTTCATGTTCGGCCACCAAAAGGTCTGCTTAACATCGTGATACATCTTAGTGTTCCCTGGATGAACAGCAATTCTGGAACCATGAGAGTCTTGCAAAATTTTCCTTTTTAACTCTGGGACGTCGGCTACGCACAATCTTCCTTCAAACTTAAGCACTCTATTCTCAAAGGTGTAACCTGACCTCGGCTTGGTGATGATCTCGTTGGCTACCTTCTTCAGGAATTCATCCTCCATTTGCCTTGCTTTTACTTCCTCAATGATAGTCGGTTCTACTGAAATCATGGTCAAGCATGCCAAACTCCCCACTGACTTCCTACTCAGTGCGTCGGCTACTGAGTTTGCTTTACCTGGGTGATACTGGATCTGCATGTCGTAGTCCTTCAATAGTTCCAGCCATCTTCTCTGCCTCAAATTAAGTTCCTTCTGAGTAAATAAGTACTTCAAACTCTTGTGATCCGTGAAAACTTGGCAAGAAGCTCCATACAAGTAATGACGCCAAATCTTCAAAGCAAATACCACGGCTGCTAGCTCCAAGTCATGGGTAGGATAATTCTTTTCATGAGGTTTCAACTGACGAGATGCATATGCTATGACCTTGCCCCCTTGCATTAATACGCAACCCAAACCTTTGTGCGAAGCATCACTGAAAATCTGAAATTCCTCGCTGCCTGATGGAAGCACAAGAACTGGTGCTGTAACTAACCTCGTCTTCAACTCTTGAAAGGCTGATTCTCTAACCTTGGTCCATTCATATGTCACTCCCTTCTGAGTTAACTGTGTTAGTGGTACTGCAATCCTTGAGAAGTCCTTTACAAACTTTCTGTAGTAACCCGCCAAACCCAGAAAACTACGAACCTCGGACACGTTGGTCGGCGTCGGCCAATTTACCACGGCTTCAATCTTGCTGGGATCAACAGAGATACCCTCTTCATTAATCACATGTCCCAAAAATGAAATGCTGGAAAGTCAAAACTCACACTTACTCAACTTAGCATACAATTTCTTGTCCCTCAAGGTCTGTAAGGCAAGTCTCAGATGATTCTCATGCTCAACTGTACTCTTGGAGTAGATCAATATGTCGTCAATAAAAACAACTACAAATTCGTCCAAGTACGGCTTGAAGACTCTGTTCATCAAGTCCATGAATGCTGCCGGTGCATTAGTCACTCCAAAAGGCATCACCAGAAATTCGTAGTGGCCATACCTCGTCCGAAAAGCAGTCTTCTCAACATCCTCGGCTTTAACCTTCAGCTGATGGTAGCCCGACCTAAGGTCAATCTTGGAAAAGACTCGTGCTCCTTGTAGTTGGTCTAACAAATCGTCAATCCTAGGCAACGGGTACTTATTCTTAATGGTTACCTTGTTGAGTTCTCTGTAATCAATGCAAAGACGAAGTGTGCCATCCTTTTTCTTAACAAACAGGACTGGTGCTCCCCACGGTGAAGTGCTCGGCCTAACAAAACCCTTGTTTAACAATTCCTGTAGCTGTACTTTTAATTCCTTAAGTTCGGCTGGGGCCATTCTGTAGGGTGTTTTGGAGATCGGCTGTGTTCCTGACACAATGTCCACGGTAAACTCTATTTCTCTATCGATTAAGTGGCCAGGCAGTTCATTTGGAAAGACGTCGGGGAATTCATTAACAACTGGAACATCGGCTAAACTGACGTCTCCACTCTGATCACTCAGTATACTGACACTACTGCCTCAGCATTTTGGGTGTCTCCTGGCACTAGCGCAAAAACTCTGCCCTGCCTCATCTGTGTCCTTCCGACGTTGTTTCCCTGTGCAGAGCCCGAGGTGCTCCCACTTTTCTTACCATCATCAATTCTTGACTTCGGACAGTCCTTCACACGGTGACCCATTTCTCCGCATTCAAAACAGGCACCTGACGCCCAACGGCAAACTCCGGAATGCGGCTTCCCACAACTTGTACACATCGGCCTAGTATTTCCTTCCTGGTTCGAGTTGCTGGAGCTGCCCACATTTGTTCTCTTCTTGGCATTAAACGGAACTCGGCGATTATCATAGCTCTGTCTCTTCCTCTGATTCTCTCCTGTATTCTGATATCGGTTTAAGTTGGCCTCTGCAAGAATAGCCTTGTCCAAAACTCCTGCATAAGTCGGCATGTTGAGCATGTTGACTCTGTCCTGTATCGGTCCACGCAATCCGCTTTCAAATTTCCTAGCTTTCCTATATTCATCACTGATCATATGAGGCGCATACCTCGCTAATTCGGTGAAGGCACGGTCGTACTCTGCTACTGTCTTGTTTCCTTGTGTCAAATTCTGGAACTCCGTGGTCTTGCGATCTCGAACACTGATAGGGAAATGCTTGTTATAAAATAACTCCAAGAATTTAACCCAAGTTAAGTCAGGATTTTCTTCTCGGGTCAACATCCACCATCTTCGGGCGTCGTCGTCCAACGTAAATGCGGCCAATGCCACTTTCTGTGCATCGGTGCTGGGAAAGATCTCAAACAGCTTCTCCATTCCCAAAACCCACGCTTCGGCTTTCATCGGCTCAATGCCCCCTTGGAATCTCGGCGGGTTCATCTTCTTAAACTCCTTAATCAAAGTCAAGGTTCCCTCCCCATACAAGGCTGGCTGTGGAGGCGCTTGAGGCACTGGAGGGGGTGGAGGCGGAACTGCATGTCGGCCATTAGTCTGTTCGGCCTGGGTAGTTGTAGCACTAGCATTTTGTTGCCTTACTTGTCTCAATTCCCGAGTTAACCCTTCCATTAGTCTTTCTAATCGGTCCAGTCTGTCTTCTGATTGACCTCGGCCAACTGGTGGTCTTCCTCTCCTCATAGTGCTATGAGTATGCAAAATGTGACTTTAAAACAAAATGCGCAATAAACTATGTATGCAAGCAACAAGCAGTCATGCCGAGATGATGCACATATTGTCAAGTAGCAAGCAACATGGTGCAATCCTAACATCTTTCTAAGGGAAATCCTATGCTCTTTAGGACTCAAAGTGTGTGAATAACGTACTAAGAGGAACTTGTGCTCTGATACCAATCTGTCACGACCCCATTCCGCCCCTAGTAGAATGGTGCCATGATGGCCAGTAATTTGGGATTACCAAAGGCCACTTACAAGAATCCACACACAAATCAGAGTATACATATGGGGCTTACAAATGCGGAAGCAATAAATCAAGGCTAAGTAATCCATAAGAGCAGTGCATAGATTGAATGAATGTCATACATCATTACATAGCTTTTAATTCAACAAATGAAGTACAAAAATACATCTTGACCAAAAGGCTTCTCAGCCATCAAATACCAAATACAAAGAAAATAACCAAGAAGCACGATCTTCAAGATGCTGCAAAAATACAACCCAAAACACGTCGGCAAACACATCAGCAAAACACATCGACAAATGAATACGTCGGCTAATACATCTAGGCGCCGTCGCCGCCCTGCTCATCACCTACATATATATATAGAGAGGGTGAGCTTGGATACTCAGTGAATGGCATAAATAATAAAGGGGTTTACATGAATGACATCCGAGGTCTTTAACAAAACAGTACAAATCTTTCAAGCTTCAAGGGATGTTTACTAACATCAATATAATACAAGAGGTGACATCTCGGACAAACAAGCCCACGCGGTAAAACCGTCAGTGGCAAGGCAAGACAAGACAAGAGAGATCTCTAACAAGGGTGTCGTTGCATTATAGTCCCCGACACTAAGGACTTGTGCTACAAGCGCTTATAGTCCCCTAGCACGTACGGACTGGTGCCACAAGTGCTTATAGTCCCCTGGCACGTACGGACTGGTGCCACAAGTGCTTATAGTCCCCTGGCACGTACGGACTGGTGCCACAAGTGCTTATAGTCCCCTGGCACGTACGGACTGGTGCCACAAGTGCTTATAGTCCCCTGGCACGTACGGACTACCCGAGGATGTCATCAAGGCAAGGTATAAGGTTTGATACACAAAATAGGAATAGTCATTCATGCTTGTAAGCAATATTCAAATCAAAGCAAAACAAGGTTTTATCAAAGCTTTACAACATATCTTTATTAAAATACCACTCACATAATTCTTCAGACGTCGGGGTCAAGGCAAGTCCAAGTCCTACAAACACATGGCAAAAGTCTGTTGAATGCACTTTCAAACAAGCTTCACATGCACACACGGAATGACCTCGGCGTTCACCAAAACTAAGTCAAACCAAAACAAACACTGTTCCTCATCTCGGGGAACATGCTGGGCACTAACCAGGTCTTGGCCGAGGTCCCACACCTCCTCGCCGAGGTGTGGTCCCGAGGCCCACATTCGAGGACAAATGAGGTCGGGAAAATCTGGGTTTCCCTCAGCTCAAGAACATCAAGAACATGAACATGAAGATCATGAAGAAGATGAATGCAAGAATCACAACTTATGATTACAAAACCTGAGATTTCATGCTATGAGTTTAAAAACATGGACCTGGGTACCCGTGATAGAAGATCTTACGAAAACAAACACAAAAACATGAGACTTGTTACAAACTTTCGGATCAAACGGGGTTTTCCTTCAAGAACTCAAGAACTTTAGCTTTCTCTTTCTAAAACCAACTTTAAATCAATGCATGGCATGTAGAACAGATCCGATCAAGCAATGCAACTAAATGATCAATGAAGACAACAAGAGTAGGTCAAGATTCTAACCTCAAATCAAGGATCTAACGGTTGAACTCTAAAGATCAAGCTTGCTAATCCACTTTCTCACTCTAGAACTCCCCCTAGAGCTTCTCTCTCCTCAAGAACAAGATATGAGACTAAAATGATACATCTCTCTCTCTGCCGGCTGATATAGCACTCAGCTCGGACACGTGGCAATGGTTGGTTGGTTCAGCTCAAAAAGGTGACTGATTGAAAAGACAACACTCTGACAAGGTGTGTTCAGCAAGCTACTCAGCAAACACTCCGGCAAGAATGACATTGGCAAAGGACAATGACTTCGGCTAAGGGTAAAACTTCGGCAAGTCAAGGAATAATGATCTCGGCTAGGAAGAACAACACTTGGCCCAGCTGTGCCACACCTCGGCCTAGATGTGCCACACCTCGGTCTAGGTCGTACCATTCCAGGACAAGATCACCTGGGTTCAAGACAACATCTCGGCCTAGATAACACACACCTCGGCCTCGGTGATACACACCTCGGCCCAGATGATAATCATCTCGGCCAACATGTCAGGGCAAGGGTGGAGGTCAGCCAAAGAAATCTCAAGGTGGTCCTAAGTGTAAGAGTATCAAAGGGGCGACCTAGGCTCAGGACAACCTCGGCTAAAACACACACACCAAAAGAACATAGCATCCAAGTAATACTTATGCAAGACAAGTCAAGATCTGAAATGCAAGCTTATCAAAGCAAAATCATACAAAATGCACATGAGTATGGTTAGGACAATGTGAGGGTTATTACATTAATATAAACAAATTGTGACTTAAAATATTCGATAAAAACACATTTCTATGCGGGTAACACAATTTGATAAAAAAAAAACATTCGTACGTGGATTACAAAAGTTAAAAAAAAAATACAGAATTTGGTAAATAGTATGCACTATTTCTGTGTTATTCATAATATAACAAACATTTTTAAAACATCTATTAAGGATGCATATGCAACCTTCATCAACCCCACAGGAAATTGTATATAATGAGGTCAAACTTTATTAATTACAAATAAAATAAAAGGTGCTTACATCCATGATAAAAATAATTTAGCCAGGAGACTATTCAAATACATCAGTAAAAAAGGTAATTAGTTAGTAAATAAAAAAAACAGTAAGTACGAGTACATCTTCAAAACAACAAAATATTACAAATTGAGAAACTCATCTAAGTGCTCATCCAAACACGTCAAACGTCATTGTCAGGTGGTGGTGGTGTAGGAGGTGGAGGTGGAGGGAAGTAGTGATGGTAGAGTTGACTGACTCGATAGTCAATTTGATCTAAGTGATTGCTTGTCACTTCATGACATGTTTTAGTGTCCACATGAAACTCACCAAATTGTTGAATTAGTGAGTTCTGAGTGGCGGCAAACACATCAAACTAATTACACAATATATTGAACTGATTTTCCATTTGTTGTTCCCATTGAACGCGTTGATTGTGTCGTTCTTATTCAATCACCAAATAATTAGTCCAGTATTAAGGTTGTTCATTTTGTGGCATGGCATTGTCATTGGGGTCTTCGGGAGCATCATCTATTGGTGTATTTGCAACATTTAGAGATCCCAATAAGTTTTCAGTGCCACTAGCTCGGGTAAGTGTGTACTCTGAAATCAGTGAAGTGATTTTTTTCTCCACTTCACCTACAAGTCAAACATGAAAAGCTTTGAAAATTTTGGTTAGCAGAGCTCCAAAAACTAGTGACGGCCACTAATACTACCAAAATTTGCAACCACCATTTCCTTCAGTAATATGTAGCATAAATCCAATATATGTCCAACTTCAAAACCATATAACAAATAAGCATTATAAATTGGAACAGCATCAAAATGTATGAAGGTGGGGTTTCAAATGTCTTGCTTGTAAATTACTGTCTGTAAATTGCCTATCACAAATTGTAGTATAAACTTCATTTATATCACCAACAATGTTAATCAAGTCAAACTCACTCTGAAAATGGATTTGCATATCCCCTGGTTGAACTCTAATAATTTGTGCCAAAGTTTGACTGTTCAATGTGATTATTTTACCTTTAATATAAGATGTAAGACTATTGTCTCCAACTTCTCCCTCAGTAGGTCTCAAGTGAACATAAAATAAATACACAAGACATGAATATACCTTTTGTGGTAAATTGATTAGAGGTAGCCACCCTATCGTCTCAAGTTTGTCAATCAACAGAGGATCATATTGAGAAGGAAGATTTACCCTTCTCTCGGTAACAATTGGTCGGTTGCAAAAATGTTAAAAAGCTTCTTCATGATTGTATGTGAGAAAATCAATAGTTGGATAAGCCTGTTGTTGCTGTTGTTGGCATGGTGGAGGGTTAGAGGTTTCACCATGTTCTGGTCTGGCTCTTTTTATTCTCGGCATGACTTATGAAGGCAAGTAAAAGGATAGCAAAATGTACGAAAGGTTTCGGCCGTTACTGTGAGGAAATGGTGTGCAAAAGGTAAGCAACAGGATAGCCAACGTGAGCCTCGGGTTGAGCCTTGTTGGAAGTTGGGAACAGGCACATCCGGTTGACCGACTGGATGACCCCCCATTTGACCGCCCAGTCAACTGGTTCGGCGAAGATTTCGGCTGCTGCTTGTGTATCTCTGAAATTGTGAAGCTTTGGTGTTGTGAACCTCTGATCAAAGCTCTTCCTCTCTTTTTTTACATGGATATGAGTAGTAAATATACAGACTGAATTTGTGAAATTAATTATAGAATGTGGCGGACTGAATTTGAATTCGAGTGTTGTTGTGAAGCTGACATTGATGAAAGCACTTACTCTCTTGTCTTGTTTTGCACGATCAAGATTTGTAAATATATAGACTGAATTTGTGAAATTAATTGAGGTAGGTGGTGAAGGAGGTAGTTGTATGTTTCAGGTTAGTGGTGGTTGTATTGATACTATTTGAATAATGAAGGTAAATGAAGATGGTGCAGAAGTTGCTGAAAGTTGTGAAGTAATGAAGTTGTTGGATGTGCTCACTGATATAAAGGCCATGTTTGGGAAGGCAGGCTATGATGCCATTGTAGCCTCAGTCAAACAAATGGCCAAAAAGATCTGTAGCTAAGTTTTTTTTTTTTTTTTTTCTGTTCTTTTATTAGAAACTAACCAACTGAGGTTTTGCAGAAGAGTCATGGCTCTATAGAACCTATGTGAAATTACGATTTTGCCCTTTTATTTTTTAACTAACAAACCAACTTAGCATTCCAAAACACAGAGGCAATTTAGTCATTTTAATACCAAACACATCAATCAACAGGCACAATAATATAGATGCGGACGGTATAGAAGTTCACAGGTGAGGCATAATATCACGACCCAAACTCGCCCCTATAGGTTTAGCGTCATGACCGGCCAATACTCATAGATTACCTACAGCCTCCATACAAATAAACAAATAATATAAAGTACAGGGTTTAGCGGAAGTCTAAAATGTTATAAAATTCATCCATTGAGCCGTGCATATATGAGGAGAGCAAATATGTTAAGTAAGATTTTGTTTCAAGTTACACCCAACATAAGTACAAATTCATATCTTACAAAAACACTACCCCAACTATGTACAAAATACAAAACCATTAAACCACACAAAAGGGGTTCGACAAGCATTGCTCCGCCCAAGCCTGATTACTTCACTTGGAAGCTCCACAAAAAGCTGACCCGGGTAAACTTGAGGCTATCTAACTCTGATGTTCAGTTTGCCCACCTACAATTACATATATAAATAAATAGTGAGCTAGAGCCAATGAGTAATAACATAATAAAGAGGTTAAATGAATGAAGTTTGACAATAGTACAAAAACGTGTCTTACAATTTTGAAATGAATCTTAAATCATTTTCAAAGGAAGATATTCACCACATTAGATCAAATTCATAACAAGACATTTTGATTAGCACTAATAGCATCTCTTTGCAGTGACAAAAGCCATTCATAACATTATATGTGGTACATCCATGAAGTGACAAATATTATTCCAATGATAACGTATCATACTAGCCATGGTATTGTTACCCCCAGGCAAGGGCCTAGCCATAGTACTATTGCCTCTAGGCAAGGGCCTAGCCATGGTATTGTTACCCCCAGGCAAGGGCCTATATTCAATGGATGCCACAATATCGTTTCAAAATAAAACTCCATTCATTAGAGGACATAACATTTCAATAAGCCATGCTATCAATTATCAAATCATTTTAAGAATTCATTCAATCAATCACATATCCATTTTGATAGCAATAACATTTTCGAAAGTAAAGATAATTTGAACATATCTTTATAAGGTTATTACTCACAGTGGTTTGCGGTGACACTAAGCCTCGAACGTTCACCTAAACGAAGCACATAACAAAGTACAAATGAAACTCCATTTCATTTTAATTCAATCTTCTTTATGCGGCTCTAACTTATTGTATGATTATCGAAGTCCAAATGGTGCCTAAGAATGCTTGGAGTGGCATGAAGATGCAAATATGCACTTAAAAGAGTTGGTAAAATTTTGCTGAAAACAGGGTCTTCACTCGAGCTCAACTTCCTACGCTCAAGCGGGGGTTCGAAAACAAAGGTGGTTGTTGGAGCGTAACTTTTGTCACTCGAGCGGTCTGTAAAAGTACTAGATACATGAAATTTCTGCTCGGTGGTTGCTCGAGCGGGAGACTGAGAAAAAAGGGTCCTCGCTTGAGCGCCACTTTGGTCGCTCAAGCGGACTGTAAAATTTCAGAAACTTCTAGGAGCCCGAATTCTACGCTCGATCATGGACTCCCTCACTCGAGTGGACAACACGAATTCTGGAATTTCCAGAACTGTGTTTGAAATTCAAACATGGTACTCAAAGCTTCAAATCTTGTGTTTTTGGTATAAAAACATGGAGAGTCACTATATAACATGAAAACGCTTCCAATTTGAACCCATTTATTCAAAATCATGGTAATTTCCCAACTAATGACTCCAACCTCAATTTATAAAATAAGTTTAACTCAATTTGAGTGTATATTTCTCCAAAACATGTTCAAAATATGATCAAGTGACATGAGAAGCATGAAAACATGAAGGATTCTCCAAAATGAGGTATAATTGTGCCATGCATGATTGAATTTCATGGAGCTTAACTCAAAATATGCATGCATGTAAGCAATTCAACTCCATTCTTCCATTTTTATGATATTCATAGCTTGTTTTCTTCAATAACATGCCAATGAGTTCAAAAATGAGAGGAATTCAACTACTATATGCCATAATTACATGAATTAGTGATGAATGCCATACCTAGTGTTGAATTCAAGTATATTATGGTTCCAATCTTTGAATCTTCCACTAATTCTCTACAATTCTCCTCTTTCTCTCTCTAAATGTTGAACTCTCCTCTCCTCTCTCTCAATTCTCAACTGAGTGCGTATATAAAATGGGCTCATAAGCTTAATTTGGGTCTTATATAGGATGTGATTAAGTTATCCTAATCAAATATGGTTAGGATTAATTAACTAGGCTTAATTCTAACTAATTCAATCAGTTTATTCTAATTATTTTGATCCAAATCAACCATCAATTAAAGTTGCCATAAAATTCTAAATATTCTAATTAGCTTATTGGGCTAGTCAATTTTGGTTTCTGAAGCTGTTTAGGATCCCAATTTCCAACTCTAAGTTGTTGATTTAAACAGATATTCCATATATCAACAGATAATTATAGAATTAAACATGTAATCACACAATTAAGCGCATAATCATGCAACTAAACTCATTTAAATTATATAATGTACTACTTTGGAGGTCAGGGTCGTCACACATAATAACATAGATGAGTATGGTACAGAGGCTCACGGATTTCCCACGAAAGTGATGAAATTTAACAAATGAAAAAATTCCAATAATATTGAATTATGTACGGTAAATTGTGTAGATATTAATCAAATGATATTTTAATTTTTGTTTGACTCCCAATATATATAATATTAATAAATTTTGTGGCCATTTATTTGAAAATAACAATATAATAACTAGCAAATAATTGGTGACAGTAATTATTAAAAATATAAAAATATTTGAACTGAAAATTATTGGAAAAAACATAATTTGAACCAAATAAACAACAATAAGTTTGGTATGATCAGTAATTGAATATTTATTGTGACCTTCAAATTATTTTGTTTATAATATTTTCAATACGAAAAATTTATATTGAAAATTTTTGTTAATAATTAATTTTTTGAGTTGAATTTGAATTTTTTTTTGGATATGACTGCTATTTTTTTGTTGATCAATAATTTTTTCAATTGAATTTTAAAAAAAGTTTGGTTAAGAGTGTTTTTTTTTTTTTTTTGTTAATAATTAATTTTTTGAATTGAATTTTAAAAAGAGTTTGGTTATGATTGTTGATCAAAAATTTCAATAGAATTTTGAGTTGTGTTTGATTATGAATTATAACTTTTTGAATTAAGTTTTAAAAACTCTTTTCAAAACTCATAACCAAACAAATTTTCTTATTTCTCATGTCATATCAAACTTTCAAAACTCAATTCAACACTCTTTTCAAAAATCATAACCAAACAAATTTTCTACAATCAAATCATAATTCCAAAACTCACAAACTCAAAATACAACTCTATTCTCAAATCATATTTCTAAAACTTTACCAAATGTAACCTAAGTTTTTATGTTTAAAATCACCTTTTTTTTTCCGATGTGATCCATTCAGTAGACTCACGTCAAACCAAATGACATAGTTCAACGATCAACTTCTAAATAGCGTTAAATATCAACAATCAGTTCGAATATATAATTAAAGTTCAATAGACAACTTTCGAACCATTCGCAATATTTCGGAAACTTGTCTAAAATAAAATTAAAAAAACCAACATCATAAGTTATCTAAATTCAGAAATTTCTCTAGAATTAAAAAAAATAAAAAGTCAGCATCATATATAAGTACCTTCTCAAGTTCAGGTTCAAACAAATGAAAATGGTTAGGCAAATTTCTTTTTTTTTCATCCTATTGAAATTGAAAGAAAATCACCTTTTTAGATTATGTTGTTCATAGAGATATCATTACAACAAATAAGAGTTTTAGAAACCAAATATTTTGGTCTCTAAAAGTGAAAATTTTATTACAAAAGGCACTTAGGGACAAATTTCTATTGTCATAAGGATAGTCATTAAAAGATCGTCCTGAAAAATCCAAAACAAAGCTTTTAACGACAATATTTTGAAAGTGTCACTAATAAATAGACTTTTAGGGATAAAATAATTTGGTCTCAAAATGGTTTATTTTTTTAGACAAAAAATTTGGTCCCAAAAGGATAATAGTTTATCACTAATATCTAATTTTTGTTGCTAAAAATATAATAACGGCACTTTTCGCAACAAAAATATTTGGTCCCTAAAAAATAATTTTGTCCCTAAATTTTAGTCTCTAAAACCTTAATTGTTTGTAGTGTATGGGGGTGTTTGGGAAGGAAGTTTTTTGGTTTTTTTTTCACTAAAAGAGAAATTGGTTACAAAATAAAAAAAAAAACAAATCCAAACAAAATATCACATCAAACCCCATAATCATTTCACTTTTTCTCTCACAAACATCACATCTAACCACAAAAAAACCCAACTATCTTCCCAAACACAAAAAAGAAATTCTCCAATAATATCCTACAACTAAAAAAACATACAAAAAAACTTACTTCCCAAACACCCAGTATGTTGGGACTATTTGTGTAAAAAAAATATATATATATCTCATCACTTCAAGTTCATGGATGGAATTTGATAGATTTTTGGTAAATTTTTGTTAGAATTTGATGAATGTTGAGTGATTGAATGATTGAAAATGGTAAATAGAATCATCATGTCATCAGCCACATTTTGCTGCTCTCTTCAACATGATTTTTCTTAGTTGAATTCTGTTAACTAATTTAGAAACATTCACTTAGGATCAAGATGAAGATTGATTCTTCATCTGCTTTTGAAAAAGCAAAAAAAGTCCATACTCATCAAAAGAAGAACCAACATCTTCTAACTAAAAATTTCATAGGTGCAATATTAAAAAAATAAAAAAAAGTTAGTGCCACACAAGCTTGTTAGTGGGGGTGTTTGGTAGAGCTTATAAACTACTTATTTCAGCTTTTAACTTAATTTAAGCTAAAAGTTTGTGTTTGGTTCAGCTTAACTTCATCAACTTATAGCTTAAATGAAGCTAATTTTCCACTTTTTTGAAAAGTTGGTGAGGGGGTGCTTATCTACTTAGCTTAAGCGCACAGCTGGTATTGGGGAGAGAAAATGACTTAAATACCCCTTACAATTTCAAATTATTACATGTGTGCCATGTATATAAACCAAAACACTCTCATTTTTGCCTCTTCCATGAATTTGTCTGGCGATTTCTGGTGAACCAGAGATCTCTCTCTCGCACGAGCATGAACCATCGATCTCTCTATTCTCTCTCTCTCTCTCTCTCTCTCTTTCTCACTGCTACATCCATGGCGTTATACGTAGGGTTTTTCGCCGTCGATCTCGGGCGTGTATCAATTTTAATTTATAATGACAAAATGTATCAATTTCAAATGTAAATAATTTTATAATGAAATAATTTTATCAAATGTATCAATTTTAATGACAATTGATACATTAATCAAATGTATCAATTTCAGCTTAAATGTATCAATTTTATCAAATGTATTAATTGATACTAATTAATACTAATTGTAATGACAATTGTTATATTATTAATTGTAATGAAAAAAAAATTAATGAAAAAATGAAAAAAATTATACTAATTGATACAATTAATAATTTTAGTATTAATTGATGGTAATTAAGCCATTAATTGACACCTAATTCATTTATAATGACAAAATGAAAAAAATTATACTAATTGATACAATTAATAATTTTAGTATTAATTGATGGTAATTAAGCCATTAATTGACACCTAATTCATTTATAATGAAAAAATGAAAAAAATTATACTAATGGATACTATTAATAATGTTAGTATTAATTGATGTTAATTAAGCCATTAATTGCCAACTAATTAATTTATAATGAAAAAATGAAATAATTTTATACTAATTGATACTATTAATAATTTTAGTATTAATTGATGGTAATTAAGCCATTAATTGACACTAATTAATTTGTAATGAAAAAAATTATACTAATTGATACTATTATTAATTTTAGTATTAATTGATGGTAATTAAGCCATTAATTGACTCCTAATTCATTTATAATGAAAAAATGAAAAATTAAATAATTGTATTGATACTATTATTAATTGATGGTAATTAAGTATTAATTAAGCCACTAATTACATGAAAAATGAAATAATTAAGTATTAATTAAGCCATTGATAGTATTAATTATATTGATGGTAATTAAGCCATTAATTGATACTATTATTAATTTCAATATTAATTGACTAATTATATTAACTTTTGTAATACTAATTATATTAACTTTTATTAATGAAATAATTTTTTTAAAATTAAAAATGAAAAAAATGACAAAATAATCATTTTTATATCATATAAGGGCAAAAAGGACAATTACACAGTAAAAAATTATTTTACAGCTTATTAACCAAATACTACTTTGCTACTTGAATCTATAATCCCACAGCTACACCAAACAAGTTAACAGCTTATGTTCACAGCTATAAACCATAATCTGTTAAGTTATAATCTATAATCACTTTTTCACAGCTCTACCAAACGGGGCCAGTGAATGTATATGCCTATGCTCCTTTTCTGCCTCCCCATATCTCGGAGTAATTGAAGGGAAAGAAAATCACCCACAATGTCAAAAAGAAAAAAAAGATTCCACCAACAATAACAAAATAAAATCTAGCAACAATCACAATCACAACAATCACAAATTCAAACAACAATCACAAAAAGATTCCTCTTAAAGTGAATCAAATTTGTTCTAATTTGTAGGTGTGCTTCCACCATAGCTAAGAAGAATAAACAAGTTACATGCACAAATCTTGTTCTTCCTTACTTCTTGAAACTGTGAACACAGCAAGGCCATTTTATGTTGGCAATTCATTCCCATCACTTCTTCAACCATTAAATAAAAAAGCAATTTCCACGACAATCAAAAATCATCATCCCTTCATTAAACAAAAAAAACCATTACATTTATTATCACTTCAACAAAATGCTAGTGGTCCACCATACATTACATACACATTCTACCTACAAGTCATTTTAGCATTACATACAAATTATACTCATTCTACCCTACATTACATACACTATTTCAAGTACACTAGAATGACAACTAACACCAACAACACAACAATAAAAGCAAAGGTGTAATTCAACTTATCACCAACTCTTTCAATCACCATTGCCAAGTCTCTATATTGTTTCATAGTCTTAACAGTCATGTTTTTGAGTTCCCTATTCAAGCTAATTACTTCTCTAAGAATAGACAAGACATCCATGTGTTCTTCAAGAATATCATTTTCGACCACCTTCAAATTATACTGCATATGTGGAGGGATCCATCACTCAAAAAACTTGCAGCCATTCACAGAATGGGGGCATACAAAATATAAGCAATTTGGATTATCCGTTGACTGAGAAATCTTAACCATAGCTTTGCTGCCACATCAACAATTGTGGTTGTCGAATCTAACTTCATGAATGCCGGCCAAACTTACATTTGACATTGACAATGACCTACAAAAAACATATCGAATAGCAAAAATAATTTATAATATCAAGCAACCTCCAAGCACAATTTGATCCTTAAAGGAAAAGCAAAGACCGGCATGGATTTGAGATTCCTATTCTAGGGGGTTGTTTGGGATATCCTAAATAAGTGCACTTTTTAACTTTTTATGAAATATGGGTTGGGTTTGAAGTGATGTGGTAGAGAGGTGATGTGACTTAAATAGGATAGTGACTTTTTGACTTTTTTTGAAGATGCCAAACCAAGCCAAGGAAATCACAACAGCCTCTTTGTTACTTAGTTTGGTTTGTGAACAATTTTTTTTTCTTATCCCTCTCTCTCTCTCTCTCTCTCTCTTTTCTCACAATTAAGAGACTATAAAGTTTCTTCTAATGAGTTTCAAAGGTATAAATTTTTCTCTCATGAAATTTTTTTATAGGTTGCAATCTTATGTTTCTTATTTTAATTGTTTAAATGTAGACTGAAAGTGGAAATTTAGGGCAAAATTCGTTAGTTACTCCACACTTACCAATCTTATTTTTTTCAATTTTTTTGAGCCAATATGATAATCAACAAATACATACAAAATTAGGACAAAAATATACCTATGAAATTAGGGTTCTTTGGAGTAATGTGTATCAATCTTATTTTTTCTATTTTTTTTTGGGGCCAATATGGTAACCAACAAATGCATACAAAATTAGGGCAAAATATATGTATAAAATTAGGGTTCTTTGGAGTAATGTGTGTGTGCATGAGACAAAGTTAGAGAGAGAGAGAGAGAGAGAGAGAGAGAGAGATGATTACAAGAACTTATAGTTTCGTATTTGGGTCTTAAGGATTTGGGTATGGCCGCCTTCGCCACGGGCAATGTACATGGTGGTGGTTGTTGTCTTCCTCTCCTTTGTTAGTTCCACCTTCCTTCATGGAGTTTGAGTTCATGAGAAGAGAAAAGAACAACTCTGTTTTGGGGGAAATTTTGAATTAAATTTTTTTTTTTTTGGGGGTACTGAAGCAATCTCAACCCATTGTTAAGTGGGTGACGTAGCTCAATTTGGATCGTCCTCCGGAAAAAGCACTGGAGACAACTATTGGAGAGGATTCGAACTCGTTGTGATAGTACCTCCTTTTATCCAATGGGATTGTCTCTCATTCGTTACCTGTCCAAACATAATAAATTTTAAAAAATTCTATCTACATCTGTCCTTACTATCAAAACTGTTTAAAATGAATAAATTAGATTGAATTGGTTGATTGGATTGTTGGATTCATGGACCCTCCTAATTTTTACTATCACATCTCCTAAAAAATTGTGAAATGGAAAAAAAAAATTTGAGGAAATTATGCAAATGGTCCTATAGTTTACATGATGGGTCAATTTGGCTTCACTGTTTTATCATTTGATTTTGTCCTTTAATTTAACAGATTGTGTCATATTGGTTCAATAAATAACGACTGTTAAGTTTGGTGAGCAGAAACTCAAACGATGTGTTAATTTGGTCCCTGTAGTTTATACGACATGTCAATTTAGTTTTTATCAAAATCGTGCGAATTAAAATAATAAGGATCAAATTGACATATCGTGTAAACTACAAAAACTAAATTGACATATTATTTGAGCACGTAACAATTTTTTGTCCATCAAAACTAAGGTCTGTTGTTTATTGGACCAATATCAGTTAAATTAAAAGGAAAGGAAAAATCGGACAAATTAAAATAGAATCAAATTAACACAATCACACCCAAAAAAAAAAAAAAAAAACTTTTGTCGCGGGTAGACGGCAAATGCGAGTGTGCGTCCTCAATCTTCACCAAAATGATAAGAGAGATATTTGATGGTCCTCCATAAAATCCTCTGCTACTCTCTCTCTCTCTATTTCCCTCTTGAAAGACCCTCCGAATGTCCAGAGGTTTAGGGTTTCTAATTCATAGTTTTGATCCTCAGTAACCTGTTTAATCTCTCTACACTTTCGATTAACTTATTGGGAAACAATCAGTAACAATCATAGAAATGGCGGCTTTCAGTGCACTCTCGCTATGCCCCTACAATTTCTCTTGTCGACCAAACCCTAACAAGCGTCGCTTTTTGTGCTCTCTCGCCTCTCCTTCTTCAATAGGTAAGCAGTCTTCGAGCTTTTCCTGACAAAGTGGAAAGTTTTATCTTTTGAGTTAATGTTCGTTTCTTTTTTCTTTCTGGCATGTTTTTCTGACTAACCAAACAGGGGGTTATAGCTCGTTAATGTATTGGACTATGATGTGAGACGTACTATTTGTGTTGTTTATTGATAGCTAATTAATTGGATGAATGAGATTTTCTATTTCATATGGCTCTCTTTGCAAACAAGTGATTTATGACACGTTTGTAATCAGTAGATTAGGGCACTTAAATCTTCTATTCATACTAAAAAATGTATTTTTGCAAGTTGTTGTAGAGCCTTATAATTGAAATCAGAAATTCATGATTGACGCTTTGGTTCATTGTCAGCATGACTTTAACAAATTATGTTCTGGTTTCATGTTTGCTTGAAGCTAATTCCAAAGTTAAAAATCACTTCATCCTCTGGGTTGTTGCCAAGAAAAAAAGGGGGAAAAGAAATGGAAACGAAATCTTTATCTTATGCCTGTTTTTGGGTTTCCAAGAAATGAAAAACTTCAATCTGCCCAAGCTAATTGTTGGACTGGGTTCACTTGACTGGGGTTATATTTTCTAGGTCGTAAGCAATAAAATTTTTAAGATTTTAGAAGTTTTAAAGCTACAGGACATTTTATCTTAGGTTTTGTTTGTAGAATACAAAAGATAAGTTTACCCAAATCATAAATTGTCTTCTGCAATGAATGTTTTTCTTATTCTTTCGATGTACATTTCTGCCTGTTGCAATCCCTCTTGTTTACTTTTGTTAAAATCCAACCTTATCAATTGTTTTGTTTTGTTTTGTTTTGTTTTGTTTTGTTGTCTTTGTTATATTTATTTCTGAAATACATGAATGTGATACTGTTGGTCCATCGTAGGTACGCGTGGACCTGAAGTACCCCGTAAAAAATCAGGAAGATTGGAAGGGGCTGGAAAAAGTATGGAAGATTCTGTTCAGCGTAAGATGGAACAGTTTTATGAAGGGTCTGATGGTCCACCTCTACGTGTCCTTCCAATTGGAGGCCTGGGTGAAATTGGGATGAATTGCATGCTTGTTGGGAATTATGATCGTTATATTTTGATCGATGCTGGTGTTATGTTTCCGGAGTAAGTCTTAACAAACTGGTCTGATTTACATTTATTTAACAAGTTGTAGCTTGGTGATCATCATGCTTCGTTCCTGTCATCTGAAGGTTTTTGTTTTCTTGGGGTCTTACCAAAGTATATACTCAATTGTGTAATTTCATCCGTGCTACATCTTTCCCTGCTGCTCTGGATTCTCTGCTGCAAGTAGAGGATCTAATTGTATTAATCAAATTTGCTTCATAAAATTATTTTTCTAGCGTGGAAAACTCTGGCAGGCATTAACTTTTTCTAAATGATTTTATAATTATTTGTCACCTGAAACCATGTGACAACGCTGCACATCCACATGAGCGAGCATGCAAGGCTAGAGTAAATCCAAACAATCTTTTACCACAATAATCAGGGGAATAAAATAAATATTCAATTATAAGGTTCTAAAATCCACCCAAAAAAAAAAAAAAAAAAAAAAAAACTACAATAAATCTTAAACATTTAGAAACCTGCACCAAAATCCCCTTGTATTCCATTAACAAAATTTGTAATCTAAAATAAATTAAAATCAAACTCCTACACTCAGCACTCCCACAAGCAAAACCTGCGTAACTCTACTCCTCTGAATTTGACAAAAACATAATGAAAGAAGGGTGAGCTCAACAATCTAACAAATGACCAACTATCAGTACTAGTTGGATCAAGCATATAGAAAATAGTCGATAAGCAAGGAAATATGGTTTCTAACAATTCGATGAAGGAGCAATTTATTTCCAAGGTAGATACCTAGCTAAAAGATAAGTAATCCAATAAAAAGTCATTTGTTCAAGACAATGGTTTGATATCCAATAGTACAATAATTCAATAAACAAAACCCAACTCTTAAAAGACTATGGCCACATTAGTCCGTGACAAGATCCAGAACCACACATAGGCCTTTGGTAAAAGCCCCAGTAGAAACTAGTTTTTATGCCAATAAATAACCTCCATTGGCTAGGGGTCCAAATCATAGTTAGACTGGAGTCATGTTTGCAATTCAAACAAGAAATAAAATATTCAATGTCTTTGGAATAACATTTTGATAAAATTTGTTCGAATTGTTTCACAAAATATATCTGATTTATTTGCACAATTCATATTCGATGTTATTTCATAGTTGATCCGTATTTTTCTTTTAAGAACACAAGTGAGTGATAAAATATAATTTTTTTCTTTTTGCAATACACGAAACATATAGGGCTTGTTTGATTTGTTTTTGGGAGAGTTGTTTTTGAAAAAAAATTTAGAGAGAAAGTTTAGAAATTTTTTTAGTTTGTTTGGTTATATATTTTTAAAATAGTTTTGGAGTTTGGGAGTTTGGGATGATTTGATATTTTGTTGTAATCGAGTAGATGTGTGTGAGAGAAAAAGTGATTGAAAGGGAGAGAGGAGAGGTAAAAAGTGATTGATTGATGTGTAAGAGAGAGAAAGTGATTTTGGAAATTTTTTGAGAAAAATCACAAACTGAACAAAATTTTGAAATTTTTTTTAAAAAACAACTCTCCCAAAAACAAACCAAACAAGCCCATAATTTTTAAATGATACAATAGGAATGAAAACAAACCAATGGTGATAGAGGGTTATTAAACCTCAAACCATAAAAGAATATTTCCAAATCTAACTCCAAAATGCCAAGATCCACTTCAATCACGCAATCCTAATAAATATTACACCACATAAGTAAATATAATTATCATCTTATTTAATTCCCATTAATTAAACCATAGTACTGTAATTCTAAAATAACCAGTCACCACCCTTGATATGAATTCTAGAATCATTCAATAGTTTCATTCGGCAACTGCAATCTCCATTCAATTGTTTCTTTTTTTAACCATCCTAAATTCCACTGAACAGTTTATATTGTCAACCCTATCTAATGGACCCTCATGCTGACCACTACTCACAGTTCAATTCACCCCCAAAATCCAAATACAAATTAAATTCCTGAGTGAAATCCAAGATTCATGCATAGGGAACTTTACCTTAAATTAAAATCAACTCAACTCCAAGTATTCCATAAAATTTTATGAATATTATTCTCAATGAAATGCTAGGTCTACATATTCCATGTACTCATGATTACAACATGGAGAAGTTGAGAGTCTAAGGTTTACCTTCAAATGATTTTAGCATTAATTGATTCCTTGAATCGCTTCTTTTTTATGGCCTCCTTCAATAGAATATGTAAAAGTGGAGAATGTAAATATGATGTCTTATATATATAAATTAGGAGGGTTTTCTTATCTCTATCTCTTTTCTTCATAAATCTTCAAAAATTATCTAATTTGCTAAGAGGAGGCCCCTCTACAAAAAATAATATATAACCTCAATATAACCATAATGAACCCTTTTTTGGATATAAAATTGTTAGTACTAGTGAAATTTTCTAATGTAATTATTGCTTATTTAGATTCCTCCCCTTCTTTTTTGATACACCGACTTTTGATCACATGTGGACACGTATTTCAGCTATGATGAGCTTGGTGTCCCAAAAATTATACCTGATACCACCTTTATAAGAAAATGGAGTCACAAAATTGAAGCAGTTGTCATAACACATGGTCACGAGGATCACATTGGTGCGTTGCCTTGGGTAAATTTTCTTTTCTACCACTTTATTATGTTAGCAATGCATTAAACGTTTGTGCATAATACATTGTGTTTTTCTTGGATTATTAGATGTTGAAGACACTGATTCACTTGTGTTTTGAATAGAGAAGTTGAGAATACGCCATTCAAGAGGTTCATATATTAATTACTTGCTACATTGATGATTTATTTGATGGGGTCAAAAAACAATCTGTGAAAAGTACCTATATGATCATTAGCTGCTCTATATTTTGATGCAGAACTCAATTCATTGGTATGAGTTTTGATGTAGGATGACATTACTGTGAAGCAAATAGCTGATAACTACCCATTAGTATGTTCACCACATATACAAGTTCAGTTGGTAGACATAGCATTTTGTTCCTTGTTTCCATTTAGTGCAACTGAATGTTAAATTTTTGCTAGAGAAATCATTAGTAATCAAAAAGTAACATTGATTCTCTGAGAAATATATTTAATTTTGATCCACTTTAACATTCATAACAAGTTTTGATAGTGTTGTTGGTAAATAAATATTTTGTAGGGTAGTTGAACTAAGTTTTAGATTGAACAACCTTTCATATTAAGTGTGTGCACCACATGTATAATTTAGATGGACAAACGAAAAAAGCGTTTCATTACCACCAAGGGTGGTAGCCTAATGGATGGGAGATCACTCCCACTGGTTTTGGTGAGCATGTTGCTCTGGGTTTAAATATTCGCAGGTATAATGTGATTCTCATCCTCCTTCGCTCTGTGCTTCGGCTCTCTAGGACCCTAGTGGGCCTGTGAGTTAGGCTATGTCTCACCCCTCTTGGTAGGGTCCCCAGCGGATAGGTGGTCCTATGGTCCTCTAGGTTGGTCGCTCCCTCTTTCCTTCTTGAATCAAGCAAATAAATTTCATTTCTTTGTTTCTATACCAATGTTATTAAAAGCACACCTAGGCGCAAGGCCCAGCCATGCCCACCCCCTACGCCTTGCAATGGTCAAGGCAAGGTGACTTCACTAAGGCGCGATTAAAGCGTGCGATTGGAACAAGGCGCGATTAAGCCCAAGGCACAGGCCTTGAGTTTTTTTTTTTGTTTTTTATATTTGAATTGGGCCATTGAAATTACATGGGTCAGCTACAGCAAATCATATTTATTCAGCCCCAAATCAACAAACGACAGAAGAAAAAACAAGCCCTAATCCAAAGCTCCAAAAAAAGTCGAACTCATCGTCCAGTCCAGGAGCTTCGAATGTGCAAGTATGTCTATCTTCTCTTTGTTTTTGTCTCTTCTTTCCCTTCTCTTTGTCTGTTCTTCTCTTCATCTCTTCTCTTCTATTCGTCAGTCGTCGTCTTCTTTTTCTTCTTCTTCTTCTTCTCTTCCCTATGCTACCTTCATCTTATTTTTCATTTATTTTCTGGAATGCTCTATTTTTGTTTATGGAGTTAGGCTGAGCTGAGATTTTTAGGGCTTCAAATGTATTATGTTGTCTTCTTCTTCTCTGCTTTTCTGCTTCTTTTTGTTTTATTTTATTTTATTTTCTGCTCTGCTTTTCTTCTTTGGACTGCTCTGTTTATTAAATATTTATTCTGAATTGCTCTATTTTTTCTCTGCTTTTATGATTTAGTTGACCTTTAGATCATGGATATTCATGTTTTATATTGAACTTTGGAATATTACTCATTTGTCTATGTTAAAATAGCGATATTTGTTGGTATTTATTTTTAAAAATGTTCAGTGTTTCATTTTGTTTATGTTATACCAGTTAGTTATTTGCTTGCATGCCTCATATTAAATTATATTATTTCTACCTGTTATGGTGCACCTTACTTTGATGAAGCCTATGCCTCGCGTTGCACCTTGCGCCTTGCATCTAAGGCCTCAGGATTCCTTGGTGCCTTGGTGCACTTATCTCTTTTAATAACACTGTTCCATACACTGCAATTGAATGTTCAAGTTTAGTTAGAGAAATATATTGTCATCAAAAAGTAAAATTGATCCTATGAGAAATGTTTGATTATGAGCCTCTATAGCATTCCTAACAAGTTTTGATATTGCTAGTAAAGAAATAGTTGAACTGAAAATATGGACTAAACAATCTTTTCCTCTAATACTAACATTGTTGACACACTATATTATATAGACTTAGGTATTGCCTAAACACTATGTTACACAGACTTTCTTACGGGTGCATGTTCAAGCGTTAGGGGGTTAGGGTTTAGGGTTTAGGGCAGGGTTTAGAGGGTTAGGGTTTATGGTTTAGGGTTTGGTGTTCGGTGTTAGGGTTTGGGGTTTCAGGGTGCGGGGTTTGGGGGTTTAGGGTTGGGGTTTTAGGAGTTTACGGGCTGGGATTTTCGGATTTAGGGTTTAGGGTTTCGGAGTTTAGGGATTAGGGCTTGGGTTTTGGGATTAGGGGTTAGGGTTTAGGATTAGGGCGGTTTGGGGTTTGGGGTTAGGTTTTGGGATTTAGGGTTTATAGTTTGGGGTTTTGGGGTTTTATGTTTCGGGTTTAAGGGTTTTGAAACCCTAAATCTCAAATCCTAAACCCTTAACCCCTAAACCCCTAACCTCAACCCCAACCCCAACCCCAACACCCAACCCTTAACTCCTAACCCCTAAGCCTAAATCTTAACTCTTAAACCTTAAACCCCCGACTCAAAACCCCTGACTTTCGACCCTGGACCCTGGACCCTGGAACCCTTAACTCCTAACCCCTAGGCTTAAACCCTAACTCCTAAACCTTAAACGCTAAACCTCCGACCCTAGACCCTGGACCCTAGACCCTCGACCTTAGTCCCTAGACCTTAGACCTTAAACCCTAATAGAACCTTAAATCCTAATAGACCCTAGACATTAGACCCTAGATCGTAAACCCTAATAGACCCTAGACCCTAAACCCTAGACCCCAAACTCAAAAACTCCAAACCCCAAACCCCAAACACCAAACCTCAAACCCCAATCTCGAACACCAAATCCTAATAGACCCTAAACCCTAATAGTTCCTAGATCCTAGACCCAAATAGACCCTAGATCCCAACCCCCAAACCCTAACCCTAACCCCAAACCCAAACCCAAACCCAAAACAGTGAACCCCTAAAAACCCTCTAAACCCCAAACACTAAACTCCAAATCCATAATCCAAAACACTAAAACCCTAATCCCCTAAAACCTTAAAACCCTAAAACCACCAAACCTAAACCTCAAAACCTAAAACCTAAACCCCAAACCCTAAACCCCAAACCCTAAACCCAAACCCTAACTCGAAACTCGAAACCCCTAAAACCCTAACCCCTAAATCCCTAAATCCAAACCCCAAACCCTAACCCATAAACTCTAAACCCTAACCCCTAAGCCCCTAACCCTTAATCCCTAACCCCTAACTCCTAAACCCTAACCCTAAACCCTAAACCCTAACCTCTAACCCTAAATCCTAAACCCTAAATCCTAAAAAACCCTAAACCCACAAACCAAAAACCCCAAATCCCAAACCCTAAACCCTAAACCCCCAACCCAAACCCCAAACCCTAACCCGTAAACTCTAAACCCTAACCCCTAAGCCCCTAACCCCTAACTCCTAACTCTTAAACCCTAACCCTAAACCCTAATCCCTAACCCCTAACCCCTAACCCTAAATCCTAAATCCTAAACCCTAAAAAACCCTAAACCCACAAACCAAAAATCCCAAACCCCAAATCCCAAACCCTAAACCCCC
Source organism: Camellia granthamiana (assembly GCA_036172215.1). Taxonomy (NCBI): domain Eukaryota; kingdom Viridiplantae; phylum Streptophyta; class Magnoliopsida; order Ericales; family Theaceae; genus Camellia; species Camellia granthamiana. Next base: position 46,405,933 of record CM069917.1, on the reverse strand, counting down.
AAACCCTAAAAGCTAAATGCCGAACCCCGAAACTGCGAAACCCCAAACCCCTAAACTCCAAACCCCAAACCCCAAGACCTAACCCCAAACCCTAAACCCTAAACCCCTAACCCCTAAACCCAAACCCTACACCCTAACCACTGACCACAAATCCAAAACCCAAAACCCAAAATGCAAACCCCAAAAATCCCAAAACCCCAAATCACAAACCCTAAACACTAAATCTTAACCCTAAACCCCCAAACCCTAAAAGCGAAACCCCGAATCCCGAACCCCGAAATCCCAAAACCCAATTATTCCAAACCCTAAGCCCTAAATCCTAAACCCCAAACTCCAAAACCTAACCCCATACTCCAAACCCTAAACCATAAACCCTACCATAACCCCCTAAACCCTACCCTAAACCCTAAATCCTAACCCTCTAACCCCAAAACTTCAAACCCCCAATCCAAACCCCCAAACCCCCAAACCCTAAACCTCAACCCCCGACCCTAGACCCTTAGCCCTACACACTAGACCCTCAACCCTAAATTCTAGGGCCCCAACAACCAACCCCTCAACCCCCAACCCTAAAACGAACACCTAAACCCCAAACCCTAACACACAAACCCCTAACCCTCAAACCTCAAACCTTAAATCTTAAACTCTAAAACCCTAAACTAAACCTCTAAACCCCTAAAACCCTAAACTAATCTAAACCGCAAGCCCCTAACCTTAACCCCAACCCCTAACCCCTAAACTCCTAACCCCCAACCTCCCAAACCCTAAACCCTAAGGTTTAGGGTTTGGGATTTAGGGTTTGATGATGATGATGCGCGGATTATCCTGAGTAAGATGCCAAGTACGACAATCGCATCCAGAGCGGAGACGATATTCATATCATTGGCTTGCGAAAGTCGGAAGAAATTATTGGGATCAGCATCGGCTCCCAGCAATGCGGTAAAGAGGTCTCCCCAGCCACGCACTAGTGCTAGCATCCAATCAGGGGGTGACAAAAAACTGCTGCTACTGCTGCTAAATGTGGCAGTGAAAAGGTAATTGATTCGCAGATCATTTGAATCACGATGATCAGTGACCTTATGCGGTCTACGTAAGAGATCGTGGAGGTAGCCAGATCATTTACGGCATTAGTGAGTACGGTCGGGCCAAGAGCTATGTTATTCATACACTGTCCGGAAACATGTTCCAGGGCATTGTAGCCGCCATCGTAACCCAAGAAAGCGGATCCGGGAATTAGATGTGGAGCAGTACGAGAAGTACGCCCGAACTCCAACCACTCCTCAGAATTCTCCAATTGGTAGGCGTCCAAGTAGGGGTTGTCCCGTTGAATACTCAGCCTGATCCAATGGTGGTTGGTTCGCAGTATGATGTTGAACATCGAGTGGGTGGATTCTGCTAAGCAGTAAGTGCGGAAATATTGTGTGAAAAAGTCTCTCCCAATTCAATGCGCAAGTCCTCAATGAAGTCCCTGTAAGCTCCACTACAACTTTCAATGTTGAATTCTTTTGTGAATTCCGCTATTAACTGAATTCAAATTTACCATTGACAATAGTAATCAATCAATAGAAAAATATAAAAATGATTACTCAATGAAAGTACTTGTAATTATCCTTTTCAACGTTGAATTTCGCCATTGACAATAATAATAAATCAATAACTAAAATAATAATAATTAAAAGTTAAAATAATAATAATTTAATAATATTAATAAATAATTTTTATTTTTCTCATCTTAGGTATTATAGTCAAATCTTGAATCGAATCGTGAATCGTTTTGCTAAAATAATGAATCGTGAATCGTGTGATTCACTTTATTTGCGCCCGACCGCTAGTGTTAAATAAAATGAATCATACGATTCACGATTAATTATTTTAGCAAAACGATTCACAATCCGATTCATGATTTGACAATAATGCCAGAGATGAGAAAAATAAAAATTATTTATTAATAGTATTTAATTATTACTATTTTAGCTTTTAATTATTATTATTTTAGCTACTGATTTATTATTATTGTCAATGACAGAATTTAATTGAGTTAATGGTGGAATTCAACGTTGAAAAGGATAATTACAAACACTCTATTGAGTTATTATTTTTATGTTTTTCTATTGATTAATTATTAATGTCAGTGGCAGAATTGAATTCAGTTACTGGCGGAATTCACAAAGGAATTCAATGTTGAAAGGGGTAGTGGAGCGTATAGGAACTTCATTGTGGACTTGCGCATTGAATTGAAAGAGACCTTTTCACATAATATTCCCGTACTTCCAGCTCGGCAGAATCCATCCACTAGATGGTTCAACATCATACTGCAAACCAATGATCATTAAATCAGGCTGAGGATTCAACGGGACAACCTCTACTTGGACGCCTACCAAATGGAGTTTTTGAGGAGTGGTTGGAGTTCGGGCATACTTCTACACTTCCAATTCCCATATCCACTTTCTTGGGTTATGATAGCGGCTACAATGCCCTAGAACGTATTTTCGGACAAGGTATAAATAACATAGCCGTTGGCCCGACTGCACTCACTAATGCCGTAAATGATCTGGCTACTTCCACGATCTCCTTCGCAGATCGAGCGAGGTCACTGATCATCGCGATTCAAATGATCTACGAATCGAATAGATTCACTCGTATCACCGATCATCTCGCTGCCACATTCAGCAGCAGTAGTTCTTCGCTACCCCTTGATTGGATGCTGACACTAGTGCGTGGTTAGGGAGACCTCTTTGTCGCATTCGTACGAGCCAATGCTGATCTCAATAATTTATTTCGAATTTCGCAATCTAATGATATGAATATTATGTCTACTCTAGACATGGTTGTCGTATTTGACATCTTGCTCAGGAGCTTCTGTGCATCATAATCATAAAACCCGAAACTTTTAGGGTTTAGGGTTTTTGGTTTTGGGGTTAGGGGTTTGGGTGTTGGGGTTTGGGTTTAGGGTTGGGGGGTTGAGGGTTTAGGGTTGGGGTTTTGGGGTTTTGGGGTTTAGAGGGTTAAGGAAGGGGTTAGGGCTTATGGTTTAGGGGTTGAGATTGGGGTTAGGGTTAGGGTTCGGGTTCAGGTTCAGGTTTCGAGATGGGGGTCAGAGTCAAGGTTAAGGTTTTGGGTTTAGCGGTTAGAGTTTAGAGGTTGAGGGTTTGGTTTTGGATTTTTAGGGGGTTTAGGGTTTTTAGTGGGTTTGGGGTTTAGGATTTATGGCGTTTAGGGATTTGGCGTTTGGGCTTTGGGTTTAAGGGTTTTGAAACCCTAAATCCCAAACCCTAACCCCTAACCCCTAAAACGCTAACTCCTAAAAATCCTAACCCCTAAAACACTATACTCCTAAACCCTAAAACCCTATCCCCTAACACCTAAACCCCTAACCCGAACCCCAACTGCCAAACCCTAACTCTTAAACCCTAATCCCTAAACCATAAATCGTAAGCCCTGGACCCAAAACCCCTGACCCTAGACTCTAGACCCTAGAAATTAAACCCTAATAGACCTTAAATCTTAAACCTTAAATCCTAATAAACCCTAGACCCCAAAACCCCAATCCCCAACCGCAAACCCTAATAGACCCTAGACTCTAAACCCTAATAGTTCCTAGACCTTAACTCTAATAGACCCTAGACCCTAGACCCATGACTTCAAACCCCAACCACAACCCTAAACCCTAAATAGTGAACCTCCTAAAAACCCTCTAAATCCCAAACCCAAAACCGAAAGCCCAAAACCACAAAACCTAAACCCAAACCCAAGCCCGAAACTCGAAACCCGAAACCCGAACCCCTAAAACCCTAAAACAGTAACCCCTAAACCCTAAACCTCTAACCTCTAACCCTAAATCTTAGACCTTAAATCCTAAACCCTAAAAAACCCTAAACCCTCAACCCAAAAACCCTAAATCCTAAACCCCCAAACCCTAAAAGCTAAACCCCGGACCTCGAAATCTCGAAACCCCTAAACCCCAACATCTAACCCCAAACCCTAAACCATAAGCCTTACACCCTAACCCCTAACCCCAAACCTTACACGCTAACCCCTAACCCCTATCCCCAAATCCAAAGCCCTAAACCCTAAACCCAAAACCCCAAACCCCAAACCTCAACCCATGACCCTAGACCCTCAACCCTAAATCCTAAACCCCAAACCCTAACCCCCAATACCCAACCCCCCAACTGTTAACCCCCAACCCTCAACCGAACACCTAAACCTCAATCCTCAACACCCAAACCCCTAAACCCCGAACCCTTAAACCCCAAACGTTAAACCCCTAAAACCCTAAACTAAACCCCTAAACACCTAAAACACTAAACTAAACCTCCAAACCCCTAACCCCAATACCTAACCCTTAACCCCTAAACCCCTAACCCCCTAATCCCCAACCCCCTAACCCCCTAATCCCCAACTCCCTAAACCTTAAATCCTAAACCCTAAGGGTTTAGGGTTTGAGGTTTAGGGTTTGATGATGATGATGCACGGACGCTCCTGAACAAGATGCCAAGTACGACAATTGCGTCCAGAGTGGACACGATATTCATATCATTGGGTTGCGGAAGTCGGAAGGAATTATTGGGATCAGCATCGGCTCGTAGCAATGCAGCAAAGGCCCTGTTTGGTAGAGCTGTGGGAAAGTGCTTATAGATTATGCCTAAACAGCTTATAGCTTATAACTACGAACATAAGCTGATTTCTGACTTATAAATTAAGTATCTCCTGCCCCACTCAAAGAATAAGCTGATTTCTGACTTCCAAAAAGCTATAAGCTAAACCAAACACATTAAAATAGCTTAAATTAAGCTGAAAGCTGAAATAAGTAGCTTTTAAGCTACACCAAACAGGGCTAAAGAGGTCTCCCCAGTTACGCACTTGTGCCAGCATCCAATCAGGGGGTGGCAAAGAACTGATGCTGTTAAATGTGGCAACGAGAAGGTCGGAGATACGAGTGAATGTAATCGATTCGCAGATCATTTGAATCCCGATGATCAGTGACCTCATGCGATCTGCGTAGGAGATCGTGGGGGTAGCCAGATTATTTACGGCATTAGTGAGTGCGGTCGGGCCAAGGGCTATGTTATTTATATCTTGTCCAGAAACACGTTCCAGGGCATTGTAGCCGCCATCGTAATCCAAGAAAGTGGATCCGGGAATTAGATGGGGGGAAGTAGGAAAAGTACGCCTGAATTCCAACCACTTCGCAAAATTATCCAATTGGTAGGCGTCCAACTATAGGTTATCCCGTCGAATCCTCAGCCTGATGCAATGATTGTTGGTTCGCAGTATGATGTTGAACCATCGAGTGGGTGGATTCTGCTGAATGGGAAGTAGGGGAATATTGTGTGAAAATGTCTCTCCTAATTCAACGCGCAAGTCATCAATGAAGTCCCTGTAAACTCCACTATCCTTTTCAATGTTGAACTCCTTTGTGAATGCCGCCATTAATTGGATTCAGTTCTGCGATTGATAATAATAATCAATCAATAGAAAAACATAAAAATAATAACTCAATGAAGTGCTTGTAATTAGTCTTTTCAACGTTGAATTCTGCCATTAACTCAATTAATTCTGTCATTGACAATAACAATAAATCAATAGATAAAATAATAATAATTAAAAGCCAAAATAATAATAATTGAATAATATTAACAAATAATTTTTATTTTTCTCATCTTAGGCATTATTGTTAAATCTTGAATCGAATCGTGAATCGTGAATCGTTTTGCTAAAATAATGAATTGTGAATTGTATGATTCACTTTATTTGCGCTCGATCGCTAATGTTAAATAAAGTGAATCATACAATTTACTATTCATTATTTTAGCAAAATGATTCACAATTCGATTCAAGATTTGACAATAATGCCTGAGATAAGAAAAATGAAAATTATTTATTAATGGTATTTAATTATTATTATTATTATGGCTTTTAATTATCATAATTTTAGCTATTGATTTATTATTATTGTCAATGACAGAATTCAATTGAGTTAATGACGGAATTCAACGTTGAAAAGGATAATTACAAGCACTCTACTGAGTTATTATTTTTATGTTTTTCTATTGATTGATTATTAATGTCAATGGCAGAATTAAATTCAATTAATGGCGTAATTCACAAAGGAGTTCAATTTTAAAAGGGGTAGTGGAGTGTACAAGGATTTCATTGAGGACTTGCGCGTTGAATTGGAAGAGGCATTTTCACACAATATTCTCGTTCTTCCCGCTAAGGAGAATCCCCCTATTTGGTGGTTCAACATCATATTGTGAACCAACAATCATTAGATCAAGCTGAGGATTCGACGGGACAACCTCTACTTGGTTGCCTACCAAATGGAGTTTTTGAGGAGTGGTTGGAGTTCGGGTGTACTTTTCCTACTTCTCCGCATCAAATTCCCTGATTCACTTTCTTGGGTTACGTTGGCGGCTACAATGCCCTTGAACGTGTTTTCGGATAAGGTATGAATAACATATCCCTTGGCCCGACCGCACTCACTAATGCCGTAAATGATCTAGCTACCTCCACAATCTCCTTCGCAGATCGCGCAAGGTCACTGATCATCGTAATTCAAATGATCTGCGAATCGATTAGATTCACTCGTATCTCATATCTTCTCGCTGCTACATTCAGCAGCAGCAGTTCTTTGCCACCCCCTGATTGGATGCTGGTACTAGTGCGTGGCTGGAAAGACCACTTTGTCGCATTCTTGCGAGCTGATGCTGATCCCAATAATTTCTTCTAACTTCCGCAACCTAATAATATGACTATTGGGTCTGCTCTGGACGTGGTTGCTGTACTTGACATCTGGTTCAGGAGCATCTTCGCATCATAATTATCGAACCCTAAACTCTAAGGGTTTAGAGTTTAGGGTTTTGGGGTTAGAGGTTTAGGGGTTGGGTTTAGGGTTTTAGGGGTTTGAGATTGAGGGTCAGGGGTTAGGGTTTTGGGTTGAACGTTTAGGGTTTTGGGTTTTATGTTTTTATGGGGTTTAGGATTCTTAACGAATTAGGATTTAGGGTTTTTAGGGGATTTAGTGCTTTTAGGGGGTTTAGAATTTAGAGTTTGGGTTTGGGGTTTAGGTTTTATGATTTATGGTTTGGGGTTTTGGGTTTCAAGGGTTCTGATACCAATCCCAAACCCAAACCCTAACCCGTAAACCCTTAACCCCAACTCCAACCCCAACCCCAACCCCCACCCCTTGACTCCTCACCCTTAAGCCTAAATCCTAAACCCTTGACCCAAAACCCCCGACCGTGGACCCTAGACCCCCGACCCTAGACCTTAGACCCTAAACCCTAATAGAACCTAAATCCTAATAGACCCTAGACTTTAGACCCTAAACCCTAATAGACCGTAGACCCTAAACCCTAATAGTTCCTAGACTCAAAACTCTAATGGACCCCAGATCCTAATAGACCCTAGACCTCAGACCTCAACCCCCAACCCCCAACCTCAAACCCTAAATAGTGAACCCCCTAAAAACCTTCTAACCCCCTAAAAACCCTCTAAACCCCAAACACAAAACCCAAAACCCAAAGCCCAAAACCCCAAAACCCTAAAACAACAAAACCTGAACCTCAAACCCCAAACCCCAATCCCAAACCCAAACTTGAAACTCGAAACCCAAACCCCTAAAACCCTAACCCTTAACCCCTAAACCCCTAACCCTAATCCCTAAGCCCTAACCCCTAACCTAAATCCCAAACTCTAAACCCTAAAAAATCCTAAACCCTCAACCCAAAATGCAAAACCCAAAAACCCCCCAACCTCAAACCCTAAATGCCAAGCCCTAAACCCTAAACCCTAAACCCCCAATCCCTAAAAGCTAAACCCCGAAACCCCAAACCCCAAACCATAAAACCGTAACCCCTAACCCTAACCCCTAACCCCAATCACTAAACCGCAAGCCCTAAACCATAAACCCTGTCCTAACCCCTAACCCCTAGACTCCTAACCCCCAACCTCTAACCCTCAACCCTAAACCTTACAGCCTAACCTCTAATACCTAATCCCAAATCCTAAACCCTAAATCCTAAACTCTAAATCTTAAAAAATCCAAAACCCAAAAACCCAAAACCCCAAAACACCAAACCCCAAATCCCAAGCCCTAAACCCAAAACCCAAATCCCAAAACCCCAAAACCCAAAAATTCGAAAACACTAAACCCCAAATCTCAAACCCTAAACCCTAAATCCCCAAACCCTTAAAGCTAAACCCGAAACCCCGAAACCCAAAAACTCCAAACCCTAACCCCTAAACCCTAAATCCCAAACTCCAAAACCTAACCCCAAACCCCAAACCCTAGACCATAAACCATAAACCCTACCCTAACCCCCTAAACCCTACCTTAAACCCTAAACTTTAAACCCTAACCCTCTAACCCTAAACCTTCAAACCCCCAATCCCAACTGCCAAACCGCTAAACCCTAACCCTAACCCTAAACCATAAACCCCAACCCCTGACCCTAGACCGTCAACCCTAGACCATCAATCCTAAATCCTAAACCCCAAACCCCAATCCCTACCACCCAACCTCCCAACCCCCAACCCCAAACCGAACACCTAAACCCCAACACCCAAACCCCTAACCTTTAAACCCCAAACCCTAAACCCAAAAACCCAAAAACCCAAAAACTCGAAACTAAACCCCTAAAACCCTAACCCCAACCTTTAACCCCTAACCCCCTAACCTCCTAACTTCTAACCCCCAAACCCTAAACACTAAACCCTAAGGGTATAGGGTTTAGGGTTTGATGATGATGCGCATACGCTTCTGAGTAAGATGCCAAGTACGGCAACCGCGTCCAGAGCGGACACGATATTCATATCGTTGGGTTGTGGAAGTCAGAAGAAATTATTGGAATCAACATCGACTCGCAGCAATGCGGCAAACAGGTCTCCGTAGCCACGCACTAGTGCCAGCATCCAATCAAAGGGTGGTGAAGAACTACTAATGCTAAATGTGATAGCGAGAAGGTTGGAGATACGAGTGAATGTAATCAATTTGCAGAACATTTGAATCACGATGATCAGTGATCTCATGCGATTTGCGTAGAAGATCGTGGAGGTAGCCAGATCATTTACGACATTAGTGAGTGCGGTCGGGCCAAGGGCTATGTTATTCATACCTTGTTCAGAAATATGTTTCAAGGCATTGTAGCCGCCATCGTAACCCAAGAAACTGGATCCGAGAATTAGATGTAGAGAAGTAGGAGAAGTACCCCCGAACTCCAACTACTCCTCAGAATTCTCCAATTAGTAGGCGTCCAAGTAAATGTTGTCCTGTCGAATCCTCAGCCTGATCTAATGATTGTTGGTTCGTAGTATGATATTGAACCATCGAGTGGGTGGATTTTGCTGAGTAGGAAGTACGGGAATATTGTGTGAAATGGTCTCTCCTAATTCAACGCGCAAGTCCTCAATGAAGTCCCTGTAAGCTCCACTACCTTTTTCAACGTTGAACTCCTTTGTGAATTTCGTCATTAACTGAATTCAATTTTGCGATTGACAATAATAATCAATCAATAGAAAAACATAAAAATGCTAACTCAATGGAGTGCTTGTAATTATCATTTTCAACGTTGAATTCTGCCATTAACTCAATTGAATTCTGTCATTGACAATAATGATAAATCAATAGCCAAAATAATAATAATTAAAAGCTAAAATAATAATAATGAAATAATATTAGTAAATAATTTTCATTTTTCTTATCTCAGGCATTATTATCATATCTTGAATCGAAACGTGAATCTTTTGCTAAAATAATGAATTGTGAATCGTATGATTCACTTTATTTGTGCCAGACCGCTAGTGTTAAATAAAGTGACTCATACGATTCACTATTCATTATTTTAGTAAAACGATTCACAATTCGATTGAAGATTTGACAATAATGCCTGAGATGAGAAAAATAAAAATTATTTATTAATAGTATTTAATTATTATTATTTTAGCTATTGATTTATTATTATTTCAGCTATTGATTTATGATTGTTGTCAATGGCAGAATTCAATTGGGTTAATGGCAGAATTCAACGTGTAAAAGGATAATTACAAGCACTCCATTGAGTTATTATTTTTACGTTTTTCTATTGACTGATTATTAATGTCAATGTCATAATTGAATTCAGTTAATGACGGAATTCACAAAGGAGTTCAACGTTCAAAGCAGTATTGGAGCGTACATGAACTCCATTGAGGACTTGCACGTTGAATTGGGAGAGACATTCTCACACAATATTTCCATACTTCCCGCTCAGCAGAATCCACCCACTCGATGGTTCAACATCATACTGCGAACCAATAATCATTGGATCAGGCTGAGGATTCGACGGGACAACCTTTACTTGGACGCCTACCAAATACAGTTTTTGAGGAGTGGTTGGAGTTCGGGTGTACTTCTCCACATCTAATTCCCGGATCCACTTTCTTGGGTTATGATGGTAGCTATAATGCCCTGGAGTGTGTTTCCGGACAAGATATGAATAACATAGTCCTTGGCCTGACTGTACTCACTAATGTCGTAAATGATCTGGCTACCTCCACGATCGCCTTCGCAGATCGCGCGAGGTCACTGATCATCGTGATTCAAATGATCTGCGAATCGATTAGATTCAGTCGTATCTTCGATCTTCTCGCTGCCATATTCAGCAGTAGTAGTTCTTCGCCACCCCCTGATTGGATGCTGGCACTAGTGTGTGGCTGGGGAGATTTCTTTGCTGCATTCTCGCGAGACAATGCTAATTCCAATAATTTCTTCCAACTTCCGTAACCCAATGATATTTATATTGTGTCGGCTCTGGATGTGATTTATGTGCTTGACATCTTACTCAAGAGTGTCCGCGCATCATAATCATCAAATCCTAAACCCTAAAAATTTAACCCTAAGGATTTAGGGGTTTGGGATTTTGGAGTTTAGGTTTGAGGGTCTAGGGTTGGTGTTTGGGGTTAGGGTTTTGGGTTTAAGGTAGGGTTTACAGGGTCGGGTTTACGGTTTGGTGTCAGGGGTTAGGGTTTGGGGTTTATGGTTTTAGGGTTTAGTGTTTCGTGGTTTAGGATTTATGATTTAGGTTGGGGTTTTAGGAGTTTAGGGTTTGTGGTTTTCGGGTTTGGGGTTAGGGACTAGGGGTTAGGGTTAGGGTTTATCGTTTAGGATTTAGGGGTTTATGTTGGGGCTTGGGGTTTGGGTTGGGGGTTTCGAGTTCGGGTTTCGGGGTCGGGGTTGGGGTCGGTGTTTGGGGTTTGGGTTTAGCGTTTAGGGTTTAGGGTTAGGAGTTGAGGGTTAGGGTTTAGGGTTTTAGGTTTTGGGTTCTCAAGGGATTAGGATTTAGGGGTTTATGGTTTGTGGTTTTGGATTTTGGGTTTAAGGGTTTTGAAACCCTAAATCCCAAACCCCAAACCCTAACCCTAACTCTAACTCTTAAACCGTAAAACCTTAACTCCTAACCCCTAACCCTAAACCTTAACTCGTAACCCCTAAACTCTAAACCCCTAACCCAAACCTGAAATCCAAACCCCTAAAACCCTAAAACACTAACCCCTAAACCGCTATACCCCTAAACCCGAACACCAAACCCCAAACCCTAATCCCTAAACTCTAAACCCCAAACTCTAAACCATAACCCCTAAAACCCAAACCCCTAAACGCCTAACCCTGAACCCCTAACCCCCAATCCTAAACCCCTAACCCCCAATCCTAAACCCTAACCCCTAATCCCTAAAAACCCAAAACCCTCAACCCAAAACCCAAAACTCAAAAACCAAAAGACCCCAAAACCCGATACCCAAAACCCCAAATCCCAAACCAAAAACCCTAAACCCCCAAACCCTAAAAGCTAAACCCCGAAACCCCAAAACCCCAAATCCCATAACCCTAAACTCCAAACCCCAAAACCTAAACTCTACCCTAACCCCTAATCCCTAAATTGCTAGCCCTTAACCCTAAATCTTGCACCCTAACCCCAAACCCTAAACCCTAAAAAATCCTAAACCCAAAACCAAAGCCCAAAACCCAAAAACCCCAAACCTCAAGTCCCAAACCCTAAACCCTAAATTCTAAACCCCCAAACCCTAAAAGCTAAATCCGAAACACTGAACCCCGAAACCGCGAAACCCAAAATCCCCAAACCCTAATCCCTAAACCATAAACCATAAACCTTAAACCCCAAAATCGAAAATCTAACCCCACAGCCAAAACCCTAAACCCTAAACCATAAACCCTACCTAACCTTCTAAACCAGCCAAAACCCTAAACCCTACCTAACCTCCTAAACCCTAACCCCTAACCCTCTAACCTCAAACCTTGAAACCCCCAACCCCCAAACCCTAAACCCACCTTGACCCTCAACGTTACACCCTAGACCCTCAACCCTAAATCCTAAATCCCAAACCTAAACCCCCAACCCCCAACACCCCAACACCTAACCCCCAACCCCCAACTCTAAACCGAACACCTAAACCCCAAACCCCAACACCCAAACCCTAAAACCCCAAACCCTTAAAACGTTAAAACCCTAAACAAAACCTCTAAACCCCAAACCCCTAACTCCATACCCTTACCCCCCAACCCCTAACCCCCTAACCCCAAAACCCTAAACCCTAAAACCTTAGGGTTTAGGCTTACGGTTTGGGTTTTAGGATTTGATGATGATGATGCACGGACGCTCCTGAGCAAGATGCCAAGTACGACAACTGCGTCCAGAGCGGACACGATATTCATATCGTTGGGTTGCGAAAGTTGGAAGAAATTATTGAGATCAACATCGGCTCGCAGCAATGCGGCAAACAGGTCTCCGTAGCCACGCACTAGTGCCAGCATCCAATCAGGGGGTAGTGAAGAACCACTACTGCTGAATGTGACAGCGAGAAGGTTGGAGATATGAGTGAATGGAATCGATTTGCAAAACATTTGAATCACGATTATCAATGACCTCATGTGATCTGCGTAGGAGATCGTGGAGGTAGCCAGATCATTTACGGCATTAGTGAGTGCGGTCAGGCCAAAGGCTATGTTATTCATACCTTATCCAGAAACACGTTCCAGGGCATTGTAGCCGTCATCGTAACCCAAGAAACTGGATTCGGGAATTAGATGTAGAGAAGTAGGAGAAGTACCCCCGAACTTCAACCACTCAGAATTCTCTAATTAGTAGGCGTCCAAGTAAAGGTTGTCCTGTCGAATCCTCAGCCTGGTCTAATAATTGTTGGTTCGTAGTATGATGTTGAACCATCGAGTGGGTAGATTTTGCTGAGCAGGAAGTACGAGAATATTGTGTGAAAAGGTTTCTTCCAATTCAACGCGCAAGTCCTCAATGAAGTCCCTGTAAGCTCCACTACCCTTTTCAACGTTGAACTTCTTTGTGAATTCCGCTATTAACTGAATTCAATTTTGCGATTGACAATAATAATTAATCAATAGAAAAACATAAAAATACTAACTCAATGGAGTGCTTGTAATTATCATTTTCAACGTTGAATTCTGCCATTAACTCAATTGAATTCTGTCATTGACAATAATAATAAATCAATAGCTAAAATAATAATAATGAAATAATATTAGTAAATAATTTTCATTTTTCTTATCTCAGGCATTATTATCAAATCTTGAATCGAATCGTGAATCTTTTGCTAAAATAATGAATCGTGAATTGTATGATTCACTTTATTTGTGCCGGACCGCTAGTGTTAAATAAAGTGAATCATACGATTCACTATTCATTATTTTAGTAAAACGATTCACGATTCGATTGAAGATTTGACAATAATGCCTGAGATGAGAAAAATAAAAATTATTTATTAATAGTATTTAATTATTGTTATTTTAGTTATTGATTTATTATTATTTTAGCTACTGATTTATTATTATTGTCAATGGCAGAATTCAATTGGGTTAAGGCAGAATTCAACGTGTAAAAGGATAATTACAAGCACTCCATTGAGTTATTATTTTTATGTTTTTCTATTGACTGATTATTAATGTCAATGTCATAATTGAATTCAGTTAATGACGGAATTCACAAAGGAATTCAACGTTGAAAGGGGTAGTAGAGCGTACAGGAACTTCATCGAGGACTCGCACGTTGAATTGGGAGAGACCTTCTCACACAATATTCCCATACTTCCCGCTCAGCAGAATCCACCCACTCGATGGTTCAATATCATACTACGAACCAACAATCATTGGATCAGGCTGAGGATTCGACGGGACAACCTTTACTTAGACGCCTACCAAATGGAGTTTTCGAGGAGTGGTTGGAGTTCGGGTGTACTTCTACTTCTCCACATCTAATTCCCGGATCCACTTTCTTAGGTTATGATGGTAGCTATAATGCCCTAGAGTGTGTTTCTGGACAAGGTATGAATAACATAGCCCTTCGCCTAACTACACCCATTAATGTCGTAAATGATCTGGCTACCTCAACGATCGCCTTCGCAGATCGCGCGAGGACACTGATCATTGTGATTCAAATGATCTGCGAATCAATTAGATTCAGTCGTATCTTCAATCTTCTCGCTGCCATATTCAGTAGTAGTAGTTCTTCGCCACCCCCTGATTGGATGCTGGCACTAGTGCGTGGCTGGGGAGACTTCTTTGCCGCATTCTCACGAGGCAATGCTAATCCCAGTAATTTCTTCTGACTTCTGTAACCTAATGATATGAATATTGTGTCAGCTTTAGATGTGATTTCTGTACTTAGCATCTTGCTCAAGAGTGTCCGCGCATCATAATCATCAAATCATAAACCCTAAAGATTTAACCGTAAGGATTTACAGTTTAGGGGTTTAGGTGTTAGGATTGGGGTTTTGGAGTTTAGGTTTGAGGGTTGAGGGTTGGTGTTTAGGGTTTGGGGGCTGTGGGTTTGGGGTTAGGGTTTTGGGTTTAAGGTAGGGTTTACAGGGTTAGGGTTGGGTTTACGGTTTGGTGTCAGGGTTCGGGGTTTGTGGTTTTAGGGTTTAGTGTTTCGTGGCTTATGATTTAGGGTTGGGGTTTTAAGAGTTTGTGGTTTTCGGGTTTTGGGGTTAGAGGTTAGGGTTTAGGGTTAGGGTTTATCGTTTAGGATTTAGGGGTTGGGGATTTCAGGGTCGAGGTTTGGGGTTTTAGGTTTGGGTTTTGGGTTTAGCATTCGAGGGTTAGGGTTTAGGGTTAGGAGTTGAGGGTTAGGGTTGAGGGTTTAGGATTTTAGGTTTTGGGTTCTTAAGGGGATTAGGGTTTAGGGTTTTTTGGGGTTTAAGGTTTATGGTTTGTGGTTGTGGAGTTTGGGTTTCGGGTTTAAGGGTTTTGAAACCCTAAACCCCAAACCCTACCCCTAACTCCTAAACCCTAAACCGTAAAACTTTAACTCCTAACCCCAACGCCTAACCCCTAACCCTAAACCTTAACTCGTAACCCCTAAACCCTAAACCCCTAGCCCAAACCTGAAACCCAAACCCCAAAAACCCTAAAACACTAACCCCTAAACCCCTAAACCCAAACACCAAACCCCAAACCCCAAACCCTAATACCTAAACTCTAAACCCCAAACTCTAAACCCTAACCCCTAAACGCCTAACCCTGAACCCCTAACTGCTAACCCCTAATCCTAAATCCTAAACCCTAATCCCTAAAAACCCAAAACCCTCAACCCAAAACCAAAAACTCAAAAACCAAAAGACCCCAAAACCCCAAATCCCAAACCCTAAAGCTAAACCCCAAATCCCATAACCCTAAACCCCAAACCCCAAACCCTAAACTCTACCCTAACCCCTAATCCCTAAATTGCTAACCCCTAACCCTAAACCCTACACCCTAAACTCTAAAAAATCCTAAACCCAAAACCAAAGCCCAAAACCCAAAAACCCCAAACCCCAAGTCCCAAACCCTAAATCCTAAATTCTAAACCCCCAAACCCTAAAAGCTAAATCCCAAACCTCGAAACCGCGAAACCCAAAAACCCCAAACCCTAATCCTTAAACCTTAAACCTTAAACCCCAAACTCGAAAATCTAACCCCAAAAGCCAAAATCCTAAACCCTAAATCCTAAACCATAAACCCTACCTAACCTCCTAAACCCTACCCTAAACCCTAACCCCTAACCCTCTAACCTCAAACCCCCAAACCCTAAACCCACCTTGACCCTCAACCTTAAATCCTAAACCCCCAAACCCCCCAACGCCAAAACCCTAAACCCTCAACCTTAAATCCCAACCCCCAAACCCTAAACCCACCTTGACCCTCAACCTTACACCCTAGACCCTCAACCCTAAATCCTAAATCCCAAACCCAAACCCCCAACCCCCAACACCCTAACACCTAACCCCCCAACCCCCAACTCTAAACCGAACACCTAAACCCCAAACCCCAACACCCAAACCCTAAAACCCCAAATCCTAAACCCTAAACCCCTAAAACGTTAAAACCCTAAACAAAACCTCTAAACCCCAAGCCACTAACTCCATACCCTTACCCCCCAGCCCATAACCCCCCAACGCCAAAACCCTAAACCCTAAAACCATAGGGTTTAGGCTTACGGTTTGGGGTTTAGGATTTGATGATGATGATGCGCGGATGCTCCTGAGCAAGATGCCAAGTACGGCAACCGCGTCCAGAGCGGACACGATATTCATATAAGGGTTGCGGAAGTCGGAAGAAATTATTGGGATCAACATCGGCTCACAGGAATGTGGCAAACAAGTCTCCGTAGCTACGCACTAGTGCTAGCATCCAATCAGGGGGTGGTGATGAACTACTAATGCTAAATGTGACAACAAGAAGGTTAGAGATACGAGTTAATGTAATCGATTTGCAGAACATTTGAATCACGATGAATAGTAACCTCATGTGATTTGCGTAGGAGATCGTGAAGGTAGCCAGATCATTTACGGCATTAGTGAGTGCGGTCGGGGCAAGGGCTATGTTATTCATACCTTGTTCGAAAACACGTTCCAAGGCATTGTAGCCGCCATCGTAACCCAAGAAACTGGATCCGGGAATTAGATGTAGAGAAGTAGGAGAAGTACCCCCGAACTCCCACCACTCCTCAAAATTCTCCAATTAGTATGCGTCCAAGTAAAGGTTGTCCTGTCGAATCCGTAGCCTGATCTAATGATTGTTGGTTCATAGTATGATATTGAACCATCGAGTGGGTGGATTTTGCTGAGCAGGAAGTATGAGAATATTGTGTGAAAAGGTCTCCCAATTCAACGCGCAAGTCATCAATGAAATCCCTATAAGCTCCACTACCCTTTTCAACGTTGAACTCCTTTGTGAATTCCGCCATTAACTGAATTCAATTTTGCGATTAACAATAATAATCAATCAATAGAAAAGCATAAAAATACTAACTCAATGGAGTGCTTGTGATTATCTTTTTCAACGTTGAATTCTGCTATTAACTCAATTGAATTCTGTCATTGATAATAATAATAAATCAATAGCTAAAATAATAATATTACTAAAAGCTAAAATAATAATAATTAAATAATATTAATAAATAATTTTTATTTTTCTCATCTGAGACATTAGTGTCAAATCTTGAATTGAATCGTGAATCATTTTATTAAAATAATGAATCGTGAATCGTATGATTCACTTTATTTGCGTCCGATCGCTATTGTTAAATAAAGTGAATCATACGATTCACTATTCATTATTTTAGCAAAACAATTCAGGATTCGATTCAACATTCGACAATAATGCATGAGATGAGAAAAAAGAAAGTTATTTATTAATAGTATTTAATTATTATAATTTTAGCTTTTAATTATTATTATTTTAGTTATTGCTTTATTATTATTTTAGCTAATGATTTATTATTATTGTCAATGATAGAATTCAATTGAGTTAATAGCAGAATTCAACGTTGAGAAGGATAATTACAAGCACTCCATTGAGTTAGTATTTTTATGTTTTTGTATTGATGGATTATTAATGTCAATAGCAGAATTGAATTCAGTTAATGGCAAAATTCATAAAGAAGTTCAATGTTGAAAGGGGTAGTGAAGCGTACAGGGATTTCATTGAGGACTTGTGCATTGAATGAGAAGAGACATTTTCACACAATATTCCCGTATTTCCCGTTCAGCAGAATCCACACACTCGATGGTTCAACATCATACTGCGAACCAACAACCATTGGATCAGGCTGAGGATTCGACGGGACAACCTCTACTTAGACGCCTATCAAATGGAGTTTTTGAGGAGTGGTTGGAGTTCGGGCGTACTTTTTCTACTTCTCCATATCTAATTCCCGGATCCACTTTCTTGGGTGAGGATGACGGCTACAATGTCCTGGAACGTGTTTCCGAACATGGTATGAATAACACAGCCATTGGCCCGACCGCACTCACTAATGCCGTAAATGATCTGGCTACCTCTATGATCTCCTTCATAGATCGTGCAAGGTCAATGATCATCATGATTCAAATGATTTGCGAATTGATGAGATTCACTCGTATCTCCAATCTTCTCGCTGCCACATTCAGCAGCAGTAGTTCTTCGCCTCCCCCTTATTGGATGTGGGCACTAGTATGTGGTTGGGGAGACTTCTTTGTCGCATTCCTGTGAGCCGATGCTAATCCCAATAATTTCTTCCGACTTCCGTAACCCAATGATATAAGTATTGTGGTCGCTCTGGACGTGGTTAGCGTAATTGGCATCTTGCTCCGAAACGTCCGCGCATCATAATCATCAAACCATAAACCCTTAGGGTCTAGGGTTTAGGGTTTCAAGGTTGGGGTTTGGGGTTTAGTTTAGGGGTTAGGGATTTAGGGTTTGAGGTTTAGGGGTTTGGGTTGAGGGTCGGGGGTTTAGGGTTTAGGGGGTTAGGGTAGGTTTTATGGTGTAGGGTTTAGGGGGTTAGGGTAGGTTTTATGGTTTAGGGTTTGGTGTCTAGGGTTTGGGGTTTCGGGGTTCGGGATTTGGGGGTTTAGGTTCGGGGTTTTCGTGTTTAGGGTTTAGCGTTTCGGAGTTTAGGGGTTTGGGGTTAGCGGTTAGGATTCCGGGTTAGGGATTAGGTGTTAAGGGTTAGTTTTTAGGGTTTAGGGGTTTAGGTTGGGGATTGCGGTTCGGGTTGGGGGTTTCAAGTTTTGTTTCGGGGTTTGGTTATGGGGTTTGGGTTTAGGGGTTAGGGTTGAGGGTTTAGGATTTTGCATTTTTGGTTATGGATTTTGGGTTTTAAGGGGGTTTAGGGTTCTTAAAGGGTTAGAATTTAGGGTTTAAGATTTAGGATTTGCGATGGTTTGGGGTTTCGGGTTTAAGGGTTTTGAAATCCCAAATCCGAAATGCCTAACCCCTAAACCCCCAATACCCAACCCCAACCCCAACCCTAACCCCAATACCCAACTCTTAACTCCTAACCCCTAAGCCTAAACCCTAACCCCCAGACCCTAAACCCTAAACACTTAACCCCCGACCAAAAACCCCTAACCCCTGACCCTAAACCCTATAACCTAGACCCCCGACCCTAAACCCTAATAGACCTTAAATCCTATTAGACCCTAGACCCTCTTATTAGACCCTAAACCCTAGATGTAACGCCCCAAATTTCTAACCCAAATGATAATACAACAATCATGGCTCTTTCAAGGAAAGCCGAATATAAATCTCCAAACTTACATTATATGATACAATAGTTCTTCATGTAACAATATATTAATCCAACAACAAGTAAATAAACAAATAAATACCCCCAAGGGTTTACAAGTTTCCAAGGTTTGAGCCTAGTTACACAAAACGGTTTTTCAAACCCACACACATACAGCCCTTGGCTTACACACAGAGTCACAGCGAAATGAGTCTCGTACTCTCAACACACATTTCTTCGCCTTTAGTTAGGCGGCATCACCACTGTGGGACCCGAATATCAGCACATGCAGGGAAGCCGAATAATTCTGACCATAATCAGGATATATATTATATTCGGCTCCGTCCTGTATGATCCCGAAGCCGAATGCACTAATCGGCCATAGAACCAGCTGAACAGAAGGCCGAGTGGGAATTGGCATATGACAGAAAGGACCGAATGAGCAATCATGCGATGGATTAAGAGTGGGTCCGACCCTAGGGCCCAAGAGCGAATATAAATAGTGGAACATCAACCAAAGAAAGGTATGTGAGAACAAACCCAAATACTTAAGACTCAAGTAAATAAGAGACCTATACTAACTTTTCCGTCGGAGTGCTAATTCCAACACCCCTGACCGGAGTGTTAATCCCTTTTTCAAGTGGCAATCAGAGGATCAGGGACGCCCTTCAGGATCCAAGAGTATTTCCAAACCTACTTTCCCACAATTGGCGCCGTCTGTGGGAATACTCAAGCATAATCATGGCGAGCGTCACAGAAGATCCTCCGATAGTCGTTGATGAAACTACACCGAGAGACGACCTCACTCCAAGAAACATGCTGGGACCGAAGAATATTGTCGCGCCACGTGTCTTGAACTTTGATTCAATAACTCAGACCTCACCCTCAACTTCAAAGCATGAGACAATGCAGACGATTATGGAACAAGCAAAGCAAAATGAACAGCGGCTGGAGAACATGATGGCTGAGAATGGGCGCCTGTGCCAAGATTTGGCCTTGGAGGTGGTGAAATCCCAACAAGCCGCATGCCAAGACCGGGTTCGACCTTTGAGAAAGAAGGACGATCGCCGATGTCGACTTCAAAAACGCAATAATGACAGTGATTCAAACTCACCATCCCTAGTGCCCAAAAAGAAAGGGCGAGTTGATGTATCCAGCTCATCTGAAGGAAGTCCATATACACGGCATAAACGAGGGAGAAGCGATGATTCGAACGAGGAAGACAAACACAACCCATTCTTGTGACAAATTGCAAGGGCTGTGCTACCCAAAAAGTTCAAGGCACCGTCGTTCACCCTCTACGACGGAAAATCAGATCCCACTGATCACATTCGCCATTACAAGCAAGCGATGACGCTCTATGCTGACGACGAAGCCCTCATGTGTCGAATATTTCCAAGCAGTCTGGGACCATTGGCCGTGAGGTGGTATTATAAACTGGAGCTAGCATCGATTAAGAGCTTCCACCAACTCCAAAAGTCATTCAAGGCGAGATTCATCACTAATGAGGTCCAGCCGAAGCAAGTTGATTCTCTCTGGCCCATGCAAATTAGACCGAAAAAAACTCTTCATGAATATTCGGTCCGCTATTGGGAGTGCTTTAATCTGGGTGATGATGCTTGCAATGATTCCATGGCCATCATTACCTTCAAGATGGGATTGCATCTTGATAGCCCTCTCCGCAGTTCATTAACCAGGCGGCCCCCCAAAATCGTCTAGGCATTAATGAAGAATGAAGGTCGAAGAATACTACAAAGTGGAAGACGATGCCCTGCAAATCAAGGGCGAACGTAAAGCCGTTGAGACGGCCACGTCGGGAATTGTTCAGCCGATTAGCGCTGTGCCATCAAGAAGCCCCGAGCAGAGGAGCCAGCCTAAACGAGACAAAAGGCATGACTTACGCTGATCAAACGACCAATGTTCGCATCGAGCTAATGAACAGTATCAAGTGGATAGCAGGCGCACAAGCCGCTCAGGCAAGAAATACACGGAGTTAACAGAGCCGATCAATAAGATTCTGTCGAAGGTACAACACCTTCCATTCTTCAAGTGGCCGCCCAAGATGACGAGACCTCCCGATGCGAGAAGGCAGGATAAACGGTGTGAGTATCATAAAGACCACGGTCACAACACCGATAGTTGTTTATTAAAAGATCACGTTGAAGAATTGGTGCAAGACGGCCATCTTACGCAATACGTCCGAAAGAATAATTCAACAAATACAGTAGCTCTACGGCCGGAGTCACCTCCTCTTGGTGTAATTTATATAATATACAACTTGCTGGCGCCACCCGAGGTGCACACAATCCAGTTACTGTCTAGCACCCATAGCCCAATGACGCCAGCGAAACGGCCACACGACACTGGAATGATTAGTTTCGATGACAGTGATTTAGTTGGAGTGACCCACCCCCACACTGATCCTCTCGTCATCGAGCTACGTGTAAACAGATTCACCATCGAGCGTGTTCTCGTTGACTAGGGCAGCACTTCGGAAATAATGTATTACAAAACTTTTGTCAAACTTGGCTTTGCAGATTCGGACCTGTCTCTGGCTGATTACCCGTTATTCGACTTCAATGCTAACCCGGAGTATCCTTTGGGCAAAATCACACTACCGGTACGGGCTGGCACCAGATCGATAGATGTAGAATCTCTAGTTGTCAAGCTTCTTTCGCCGCATAATCTCATCATGGGCCGAATTTGGTTACATACGATGCAAGCCGTGCGAAGCACCTACCACCAACTACTTCGTTTTCCGACTGAATACAGTATCAAACAAATTCGTGGCTCTCAGAAATCGGCGCAGGCATGTTATCTACAAAGAGACCAAGGGAACTGGAAGTGCATTCAATTGAGGTACCGGATAGGGAGAGCCTCGAAGGCATTGGGAGGGTCCCAAGTGAAAAAACAACTGAAGCCCTGCATTGGGTTGAAATTGACGGAAGTCCCGATAAGTTCTTCATGATCGGCGCTTCTTTGGATACAGTCGAAAGGCAAGAGTTGGTAGCCTTCTTACTCGGCAATATTGATATATTTGCATGGTCCCCATACAAGATGTCAGGAGTGGATCCATCAGTGGCCCAACACCGCTTGAACGTCGATCTGAAATGTAAGCCAATTATTCAGAGAAGCCGGCAGTCAGCCGTGGAGCATACTTCAGCCGTCGTTGAAGAAGTAGATCGGTTATTTGACTCCGGGGTGGTTCGCGAAGTAAACTATCCTACATGGTTGTCTAATAGTGTGATCGTAAAGAAGAAGAATGGTTCTTGGCGTGTTTGTGTGGATTTCACGGACTTGAACAAAGCTTGTCCCAAGGACTGTTTTCCCCTGCCCAGAATAGACCAACTCGTAGATGCAACGGCACATCATCAACGCATGAGCTTCTTAGATGCCTACAGAGGCTATCATCAAATTGCCATGCATCCAGAGGATCAAGAAAAAACCACATTCCTCACCCCAAAAGGAACCTATTGCTACAAGGTCCTGCCTTTTGGGCTGAAGAATGCGGGGGCAAGTAGGCTATTACCGACACTTCGTTCAAGATTTCTCAAAGATAGCATCACCCTTGGCTCAACTAACTCAGAAAAATACACCCTTTGAATAGACGGACAAGCAAGAATGTTGCTTCCAAGAGTTGAAAAACAGACTTGTGACAGCTCCTATACTAGCACTCCCTATAGGAACGGAAGGGTTTGTAATTTATAGCGATGCCTCATACAATGGTTTGGGTTGCGTCCTTATGCAAACTGGAAAAGTCATTGCGTATGCCTCACATCAACTAAAGACCTATGAGAAGAACTACCTGACCCACGATCTGGAATTAGCCGCAGTAATCTTTGCCCTCAAGATCTAGCTTCATTATCTCTATGAAGTAACCTGCAAGATTTACACTAATCACAAGTCATAAATATCTATTTACATAGAAAAAATTGAATATGAGGCAACCACGATGTCTAGAATTTATGAAAGACTACAATGTAGAGATCCATTACCATCCAGGCAAAGCTAACGTGGTAGCAGATGCGTTGAGTCGAAAGACTACCAGAAGTTTGGCATGTATCCTCATCCCTCGCAAGATCAATGGATTGCTCACCAACATAACTGTGGAACCCATGTTGATTGAAGAAATTAGAGCACGCCAATGTGAAGATAAACTTTTGAAGAAAAAATACGAGGAGCAAAGAAGTACGCCCGATCCTGACTTCACTAGAAGCAATGGGTGTCACACCCCAACTCCAGGCATGACCAGCCGTGGCCCACAGGGACTTCGCCCAAGGCACATGTAAACCTAAACATGATCCCAAAATCACAAAAGCCCAGAAATAAATAAATCAAAATCCAAACCAGTGACAAGTCACAAATATAAATGGTAAAACCAGCCATAATCAACTTCCAAAAATATATACCAAATGGAACACAAACCGCCCATAAAATAAAATAATTCTAAATAAAATCCAACCACAATGTATGCACAAAATCAAAATAACAAGCTAAAACAAAATAATGAATGTCCTAGAGGTCCATGCAATTGAGTCCCCACTACGCCATGAGTCCACTCTAAATCCTTCTAACACCTGGAAATGATAAACAACTAAGTCAACTGATAGCTCGGTGAGTAGCAACGTGGATAGTAAATACAGTTTTGAAAATAGGGTTCAATTCCAAAATAAGATATATATCACAGAAACTAGATTGGGATACAGTCTTGATAAAGATAATCTGTGTCAAAAAGAAGGTTCAACAGTTCAACAGTTAAAATATTCATGTCTCTCAAGAACATGATAAATGACATTTTCCACTTAAAACAAATTACAACATGAACACCAATAATTTTCTGGGTACCAAGAATAACAAGTAACATATCACAAAGTTCTCAAGGCAATAAACCCCACTGGATCCAATATCAAACCAAGAGTCATCCTCGGGGTGGCAACTCAGGCATTTTCTCTAAGACGATCCGATTAAAGGTCACCTAGCCTAGCTTAGGTCTTTTCCTTACAATCGTAGAGCACTAGAGTCATCATGGCCAAACCCGGATCTGTTCTCTAATGGCCAGAGTTACCACACAGTGGAATAATTTCCCTAGACTAAACTACACAGATAGTTCCGATAATCAATACAATTCAGTTTCGCAAAACATGGTAGTTCACCATTATAAACGTGAGACCATAAAAAATAGTTTACAGTATGTCAAGTTTACACATGTTTCAGAAATAATTTAATTCCATTGATAATATAATAATTCATCAAAACAATTTATTCCTGAAACAACAATTTAATTTTCCAACAGCTCAAAGTAGGGAAACATTTATAAAAATATGTAGCACGCCACTACTCACCTGAAAACGAAATAATATAATCCTCGAATAGAGGATGAAAGTCCAACTAATGCACTGAACTAAATATGAAAACTACACGTCACTATTAATTCAAAAATACTAAAAAGAATAACAAACTAAGTACCCCACACTAAAGTGCACTAACATAACTCAACCCCACTCACCGTTACGCTTAAATAATACCTGAGTTCATGTTCTTCAAGGTCTCAAATTAATCATGACATGGGTTCAGATCGAAACTTAATTAAAAGTTACTTTAAAATAAAACAGAATTTTAAACAAGCTTTCAATTTATTTACTAACTTTGAAAATTAAAAAGCTCACTTCACACTGTTCGAAAAATTCCAAAACCCTCCAGATAACAACTAATATATCCTAAGTTTCAAACCCAATTGATTTTACTTGATCTTCTTATCAAAATAATTATTTACAATTAATTATGTCCAAACGGGTTGTTTTCTGCAGCACTTTAAAGAAATTAATGGCTCCCTTATTATACATGAGCAATCAACGCAAGGCTAAAAATGTAAAAAACTAGACTCGTAAACAGTTCTAATGACACTGATTTGATAATTTTCAGATTTATACCCAAAGAGAACGACACTTTTGACGTTACTGTTTTACACCAATTTTCTGGACAGATTTGAACGCACCAGTTAATGTAGATTTTGACTCCTAAAAATTATGAGAAAATTCTCATATGAAATTAAATATGTAATTAATCTACTGTAAAAATCTCAGTTCAAAATTCATCCGTTTGATATGATTCCTCGATTTTTAAAGTTTGTGGTTCTGTACATAATTTTTAAACTAAGAATTACACTCATTCTTTACACACAATTTATTTCCTCAGGTTTCTTAACAGTGTATATATATACAAAATACATAAACCTACAACCTCTCCATCAATGAACTAAATAATAATAGAATAAGGATAAAGATGAAAGAAAGAGGAAAACTTAGGAGAGCTATCCTTTGGTGATCACACACAGCACAACACACCCAATTCTTCCTTTGTTGCAACCTTCCCCCATCCCCCCAAAATCTCTCTCCTGCGGCTACTGCTGCTGCTAGGAACACTAGGGGGTTTTTTTTTTTTTTTTTTATATATCTAAACAAAAGGTTTTAAATTATTATCTCTTTATATTATTATATTTTCTATCTCCAATAATTTAAATAAAATATAACTATTATTATATCAAAATATACTTACTAATTTGCCCCCTATTTATTTTTTTAAATAATAAATCTTGCCTCTAAATTAAAGACTTTCACCATAAATTTATTTTAAGTTTTAAAATTAATTAAAAGACCCTCCAATAATATTTAGTTTGCACTTAAAGATTCACAAGCAAAATATTTGAGATTGTAAAATAATTATTACTTAATTATTTATTTGATTTGTATATTCGAGTTCTCACAATGGGATGCTAAAATTTAGAAATCGAATTTGCGTACCCAATATTCCAGAACTCAAGAAGAATATATTGGTAGAAACATATAGCTCGAGGTTTGCGGCTCACCTTGGCAATACAAAGATGTATCACGATCTGAGGGAACACTACCGGTGGACAGAAATGATAAGAGACATAGCAAGCCATGTCTGCAAATGCCTGCATTATCAACGAATGTTAAAACAGAACTCCAGAGACCTACAGGAGCATTGCAACAACTCCCTATTCTTGAATGGAAATAGGAGCGCATTATTATAGACTTCGTGGTCAGGCTACCGCAATCAGTCTCAAAGAATGATGCAATATGGGTTATAGTAGATCGATTGACTAAGTCGGCGCATTTTCTACCAATCAAAATCACGCACTTCTTAACTAAGTTTATGACTCTATACATTAAGGAAATTATTCGTTTGTACGGTACCCTAGTTTCAATCGTGTCTAACTGGGACCCCCGCTTTGTGTCTCACTTCTGGAACAAATTGCAAAAGGCTTTGGGAACCACATTGAAGTTTAGCACTGCTTATCACCCACAAACTGATAGGCAATCCGAAAGAACAATCCATACTTTGGAAGACATGTTACGTATGTGTGCCCTAGACCTCAAAGGTTATTGGGATGAGCATTTACCTTTAGTGAAATTCGCCTATAACAATAGCTATCAAGCAAGCATCGGAATGGCACTGTACAAAGCACTGTATGGAAAGAGATGTTGATCACCTCTTTGTTGGGCAGAAGTTGGGGACAGAAAGTTATTAGGCCCTAAAATCGTGCAAATAACGAGTGATCATCTAGCAACAAATTCGCATTACCCAGAGCTGTCAAAAAAGCTATGCAGATACACAGAAACGAGACTTAGAATTTCAAATAGGAGATCATGTGTTCCTAAAGATCTTACCAACAAGAGGGGTTATCCGATTTGGGAAGCGAGGAAAGTTAAACCCACGTTATATCGGGCCATTCGAGATACTAGAAAGGATTGATCCTGTGGCATATCACCTTGCACTGCCACCTGAACTGTCCAATGTCCATAATGTATTTCATGTGTCAATGCTCTGATGATATCTTTGAGATGCAGAACATGTCATTAATCACGAAGACGTCGAAGTTCAAAACGATCTCTCTTATGAAGAACAATCGATACAGATCCTCGACCATCGTGATCAAATTCTCCGAAACAAGACTATACTTCTTGTAAAAGTTTTATGACGAAATCATTGTATCGAAAAAGCTACGTAGGAAACAGAAAATCAAATACGGGCCAAATACCCACACCTCTTCAAAAACCAAGGTATGACAAGTTTGGGGACAAACTTCTATTTAGGAGGGGAGAAATGTGACACCCCAAATGTTCAATTAATTTAACACCACTTAATATTAAATTTTGGAAGCATGTGATTAAAAGAGTTAGATGTTATTAAATTTTAGAGTATTAGAAAAAATTATAAATAAAAATAGTATATTTTTTCGAATTTTTTTGAATAGTTATTCACATTATTTTAAATTTAATAGTCAATATATTTTTATATTGAAAATAATTTCAAAAAAATAATTTTAACTTTATATTATTATTTGATATTATTTTATGGGTATTGTGGTATTTTTCTCTATATTTTTCCTATATCAAAATACACTAAAATATAACATTTTCTGGGCGACAAAAATACGTGCCCCCAAGTTGTCTTGCTGCCCACACCTCTTGTTGCCTTTGCCCTGTTCACTATATATAGATGCTAATCATTTTATGCCTCATCATCTCTTTCCCCAAACTCTCTTATTCTCTCTGTTAGGGGCCAAAAAAAAAAAACCTTTGAGTTTAGTGGGAGTATTTAGTGGGTCACAATAAACAGAGTAAAAAGTTGGAATTGACATTATGGTGAGTTATATTATAGCTTGAGTCATCATAAAATATTTTACGTATATCTTGAGTTACCACACTTTATTTTATGCAATTCATGTTTTATACATTTTATTAATATTTCAATTACGTTAATTATTTTCTGAATTCTGTTTACTTAAACTGAAACCCATGGATATGATTGTTTAAATTTTAGAAATTATTTGACAATAATTTTATAAATATTTATTTTTGTAAGTACCACCATGGGAATCCCATGCCGTGGGGGACTTAAATAACCATTGGCCTCTAAACGGTCACTTTGTGGCCCTTTGTTTGTCATGGATCCAGTGACCTCTGTTCTGTTCTGTTCTATACCGTGGTTATGATTACTTGCTTATACGATTTCTACATTCTACTTCTGTTATTTAAAATTAGTTATGTATTTCAGTTACCAAACTAACCTTTGTTTATCCAAATAATTATCCATGGTAATTTTTGTACTCTCATGTTCACTGTATGATATTTCTCACTCTGCCATGTGCTTATAGCTGTTAATCACTTTTAGGTGACGTGTAAGGATCAGTACATGGGATAGGCACAAGGCACTTTGTAGTCATAGTGCAGCTTTGGTATTGTAATTAAACAGAAGCTCCAATGTATACGTTTTTGTTATACTTAAATAAAGATTTGGGTACCCTTTTATTTTACTCCGTTATACTATTAATTTGTTATGACTTCAATTATTGTCTTGTTGCAATGCCGAACCTTTGAGTGCCGAGTTTGGGTCATGACATACCTGTTGTCACTGGGCCACCGCTTAGTTAAGCTTAAAGGCCTTACCCCCCGACCAACCACAAGATGAATCATAGGTATTGACCTCGTATGAAGGAAAATCCCGATCTCCCTTCTTACATCATTCGTGGACTGATTCCGACGGATTAGGCTCTTTTCCTCTTATGAGTACTTACTATAAAGGGTGGTCCGGAATCAGTTGAATGAATGCCCTTCCTTTTTTTTTAGGGTACGACATGCTATGGCGAGAAAGACAAGAAATAAAGGAAAGTCGCTCCCTCCCTAAGAATGAATGTTGGAAATTCTTCGATGACATGTTCCTTTGAGTGCACAATTTCTTAGTTGTGCCTCTTTGGTACCGAGCTCTTTGATGGCCTTTGTTTATCTAATCACGGTAAAAGTAATAATTCGACAAAAGGAGGATTATTCAGGGCTCAATGGATAATGGGGATGCAATAGTGGTTGGATGGTTAGGACACCCTATCTTTAGAGATAAAGAAAGCGTGAAATGACTACTTTTTGACTATGAACCTTCCTACTGCACCTTTCCAGAAAAGAATGACTGGTTAATTCTCTCAACTTACTGTAGGTTGCTAGTATTCTCCGATTGAAGAGAACACTAAGCCAGGTCAGGAATGCACCAAGATGGAAAAGTCTTTTGTATAAGTCAATCAATCAATAGTGGAATAGAAGAGTCACAGTAAGAGTCTCATCCAATTGCCTAGTGTAAGCTTAATGAACTTCTCTATCTCGATCCTCGCTCTCTACCCGATAGGTTTGCGCTATTGCCGATTTTGGCATTTGGTTATCAACTCAAATCTTATAGATAACCTCAACCACCTCGTGGGCTTGCTTCTCTTGGTATTCCATGTAGTCACGCCATTCCTTCGCGCTGAATTCCCATCGCTCAACCATAGGAAACAATTCTCCATCTTGGGAGTCAGACTTGCAATCAATCCCTTTTCATCTTAGGCGCACAACTGTGCACTCTTCGAAACAGAAAGATAAAGACCACTTTTAAAAGTGCCAACTCCTCATTGGAGGCTTCGTTAATGGGCTGGCCCATCAAAAGTCTTGTTCCTTCGCGCCTCCAAATCATCCTCTTGAAGCTCATTCTCTTTATCATAAATGATCTGCTTGCCCCGAAATGACCGGCTTATCAGATTAAAGCAAGAAAGCAAGAAAAGAGATAAGCGTTAGAAAGAGGTAGGAGCATTCACTCTTGCTATGCTACACTGTCATACTTTTAAGTAAGGAATTCCCTGCAAGGCAGTTATCGGCGTCTGTTCACGAAAGTTTTCTGTTTTGTACTTGCTTGAGGTTATGTACGCTTAGTTATCTTTCTCTATGTAACGTCGAGAAATGGAAAGACTTTGTCTGGCGGTATCATATATAAGAGACTAAAATAGATGCTTCAAGTATTTAGTTACCAGCTTAAGACCACGTCTTCTGCTATCGATTCGCAGGTGACTAGCCGACCTGCCTTTCACTTCTACACCCCTATTCTAGTTGTAAAGTAAAGCTCCTTCCATTGTAAAGACTATAATGAGTGGGTGGCTTTCTATATAGCACTCTCTTTCATTCCATGGTGAGAGTAGACCAGGAATGATGCAAGTTTCCTCTTTCCACTTTTAGCTAATCCTAATTAACTACCTTTCGATTCAATTTAAAGCCTTCTTCTATAGGGAGCAATACAATAAAAGGGATGCAAGCACAGAATCCTATAAACTAGCCTACTTTCCTATTGTTTAGTCCTCTTTATTTCCTCTAGTTCTGGAGTCTTTGGTCTGGAGTTCTGTTTAGTAGCTAGCTTTCTAGTTGTGTTTTTTACCTCTTCCCGCCAAGAAAGAACTAAGAGTCCCTTGATGACCCCCCATTTTCAAGACAAAAAAAGTAGAAGCGGGAATTCACCCTACCTAGTCAAGTCAGCAAAGCTCTACATCTTCTACTCTATCCCCTCAAGTGAGGAAAGAATAGATCGATATGTGATGTGAAAGTAGCATTGCTAAAAGAAAGACCAAGGCTTGAATCAGATTGGTGTACTCTCTTTACTTATAAAAGATAGGATGCGAGAATGTGTACGACCTGCGAGAGGTGAAGTTCATTGGCTTGATAGTGGACCATGGTATCTGACGGAACATTGGCCTCCTTCTCACTACGGCTTGCTCTACCTTTTTTAGCTATAGGCATGTCCAATCCGATAATAGTCCTCGGTGGGGTTTCCATGTTATGGATGCTCCAACCACATTTCAACATGCTATTAGGAAGACTATGGATGCACCGACTTCGAGTCGTGCCTTCGATCATTCAGCAAAGAATCAAGTATCTCAAAGGGGACTGTATGGTCACTTTGGATAGTAACACTTCTGTACATCCACCCCCCAATGTGACCACCCCTTTACTAGAGATCCACCATGGAGATAAGGATGTCTTCCTCTTAGGCTTCACCTTGGCAGAAGCTTAGATAGTACAATCTATCTTGGCGCTTGAGGAGGATCAATATGTTGGTGCATCCTTTATTCTTATGATAAACAAACAAGGATAAATTCCTGATTTCGATCTAGGAAGTAGCAGTAAATAAGGAGTTACAAAGGTGCTAGAAGTCAACAACCATTTGTTAACGTTTAGGCTGGGATATCAACAAACAAAAGAAGATTTGATGGCAAAGGCGATTGAAGCACGAGACAAGGCAAGGGAAAAAAGAGAGGGTAGAAAAGCAAGCTCAAGTACAAACCCATCCAAGGAACCCTCAACGGGAATTTTGTTAAGAGGAGGAGTAGACTTCCCATTTTGTAGGTTTCTAGAAACTTGGGTTGATCATGCGACAAGGAAAAGATATTTGGGGTTTGAAATTTTCTTTGATCATGAGCTCACAAATAGCGATGAAGATTTCATAGACCTAGATATAGACATTGGGCAAGATAGATACGATAATTCAAGCTAGGAAAGCAAAGACTGGATAGACAATTTAAATGGTGTTGATATGAAGACTAGCTTGAGTACTAAGACTGGTTATGTTGACTCGGGGAATTTCAATGCCACGATGATGCTAGAAAATGGAACTTTTGAGGAAGACGTCACCAAATACATAGTTGATGCAATGGAGGGTCAAATGTAAAAGTGGTCCATCAAAAAGTGTATTGTTTATAAGTCTAACAGCGAGTCTAGTAGCGAGTCAAGTAAGTCGGAATCCGGCCTGTCAGACTTTGACACATCCAATGACTTGTATAAACCAAGGGGTTGAGATTGAGTCTAAATTTTCTGATTATTTTGAGTTTGAGTCAGATGTAAGTTCCCCTACTTCAATTAATGAAATAATGGATGATTTTGAGTATCCTGTAGTGCCATTAGTTAACAACATTGACCTCGCCAATTTTAAAAATGAAAAAGATTTCAAGAAAGAAATTCCTCAAAGCATAAAAGACTTAATTGAATGGGAAGAGGAGAGGCGAGCTAAACCTGTCATGAACGAAATAATCTCAATAAACCTAGGCAATGAGGAAAATCCTCGCATGGTCCAAATTGGATCCACACTGTCTTCAAAGGAACGCGAGCGCCTAGTCTCCCTTTTAAGAGAATTTAAATATGTTTTTGCATCCTATGAAGACATGCCTGGAATCGATCTTGAGATTTTACAACAAAAAATTCCCTTAGACCCTGAGGCTAACTCGTGAAACAAAAATTAAGAAGAGTTCGTCCAAATTGGGTCCTTAAGATTAAAGAAGTAACGAAACAAATCAATGCTGGATTTTTAATAATATCGGAATATCCGACATGGCTAGCCAACATAGTTCCAGCCCTGAAGAAAGATGGCAAAATTAGAGTTTACATTGACTTTAGGATTTGAATAAAGCCATGCACTTCTATCAGTTATGGTTGGGTTTTCTAGATACAATCAGATCATGATGGCATCGAAAGACAGAGAGAAGACAACCTTCACTACTCCGTAGGGACATACTGCTATAGGATCATGTCGTTTGGACTGAAAAATGTCAGAGCTACCTACCAGAGAGCCACTACCACACTGTTGCACGACATGATTCATAAAGAGGTAAATGATTATATAGATGATATGATTGTCAAGTCCAAGGAAAGAAAAGGCCACTGCGCCACTTTGGAGAAATTCTTTGAGAGGATCCGTGAGTACAGACTAAGGTTGAATCCGTAGAAGTGCACATCCAAGGTAACAGCAGGGAAGATGTTGGGGTTCTTAATCACACAAAGGGGTATAGAAGTGGATCCTTCCAAGATTAAGGCTATTTTAGAAATGCCCCCGCCAAGGACTCAAAACGAGGTGAGAAGCTTTCTAGGCAAGGTGCAGTTCATAAGTCGACCCATTTCAAAGTTGACGTCAACATGTGAACCGTTGTTCAAGCTTCTGAAGAAGGGAACCAGGTTCCATTGGGATGAAAGATGCCAATTCACCTTCAAGCAAATCAAGCATTACCTGCAAATTCCACCAATATTATCACCACCGGAGCCTAGGAGGCCCTTGACTCTGTATTTATCAGTGATAGATTCAACCATGGGATGTGTGCTGGCACAAGAGTAAAAAAAAATTAAAAAGGGCCATCTATTTACCTTAGCAAAAGGTGTTGGACTATGAGTCCTGGTCCACACCATTAGAGAAGACATGTATTATATTGGTGTGGCCCACTAGAAAGTTGCGACATTATTTGCTTGCCCATTTAGTGGTGTTGGTTTCAAGACTAGACCCTATCAAATATCTTTTCAAAAAACCAACATTAACTGGTAGGCTAGCACGTTGGCTCCTACTTTTGGCTGAGTTTGACTTAAAGTAAGTCACCCGAAAGTCAATGAAAGGTAGGGCAGTAGCAAAATTTTTGGCTGGTTAGCTGACCGAAGGGAAAGGATAGCTCAGAATATTTGTTCCCAGATGAAGAGATCATGTAAGTGATGGAAGAAACCTAGAAGTTATATTTTGATGGGGCTTCAAACCAAATTGGCTATGGGATAAGGGTCCTCCTTATTGGCCCTGATGAGTTACATGTCCTATTAGCCTTCAAGCTCCATTTTGACATTTCAAACAACCAAGCAGGATATAAGGCATGCGTTGCTGGATTAGAGGCGGCCCTTGAATTAAGGGTAAGACGGTTGGACGTTGTTGGTAATTCAAATCTAGTAGTTTCACAAGCCAGGAAGGATTAGAAAGTCAAGAAAGAAAAGATGAAAGTATATCACCATACCCTAGATTGTCTATTGCCAAGGTTTGAGAAAGTCACGTACACCTACATAGTTAGGGAGAATAGCCGTTTCGCTAATGTTTTGGCAACTTTGGCTTCTATGGTAGAAATCCTGGAAGGAATCAAAATTGAGACCAATCATCATAGAGCAAAGGTATGTGCCATCATACGAGATGGGCGCCACCGTAGAAGAAGTCTGAGATGGGCATCCTTGCTATTTCAACATTTGGAACTTTGTAGAAAAATGAGAGTATCCGCAAGGAGCAACAGAGAAAGATAAAAGGGCCATTCGACGTTTAGCTACCCAATGCATCTTGTGCAGGGGTAGACTGTACAAGAGGGGTAATTTAGGGATGCACAAACAGTGTGTAGACGTAAAGGAAGGGGGCAAGATCATGGAATCAATACATGGAGGAAAATGCGAGGCACATGTGAATAGAGTTACGCTAGCTAAGAAGATCTTCATGCAAGGGTACTACATGGGCTACCATGGAGAACTTGCATATAGTTCATCAGAAGGTGCCACAAATGCCAAATCCATGTGAATCTCATGAATGTACCACTCTGGCATCTGAATAACGTAACCTCGCCTTGGCCTTACTCTGTATAGGGAATTGATGTAATTGGGGCAGTCGTGCCAAAGGGACATGAGTACATACTAGTGGTTATCGATTATTTTACCAAATGGATTGAAACATCACCTTTTTCGGTCCTCAAAACCTCACATGTGACCAAATTCATCCAAAATAATATCATCTACAAATATGGTGTGTCGAATGAAATTGTATCAGATCATAGCTCTCACTTCAAAGGAGAAGTAGCAGATTTGCTCGAAAAATATGGTGATATCAAAAGAACGTAAAAACCATTCTACGAAAGACCATCGATATATACAGAGATTGGACAGACAATTCACGTTATGGGGATATCAAACATCGATCAAAACTTCAACTGGGGCAACTCCCTATTCTCTAGTCTATGGAATGGAGGTTGTCTTGCCTATCTAAATTGAGATTCCTTCACTACGTGTACTGGCAGAATGTCAAATTGAGGAGGCGGAATGGCAAAAGAGTAAGTTCAAAGAATTGATGCTTTTTGATGAAAGGAGGCTCCAAGCCTTATATCATGTTCAAGGTTACCAACGAAGGATTGCTCAGCATTTAAGAAAAAGGTGAAAGCTAGGAATTTGAAAGAAGGAGATCTAGTACTCAAAGAGAACCAGGCTCCAGTACATGACCCAAGGGAAAAGTTCAAACCAAATTGGACGAGGCCGTATATCATCAAAAAGATCATGACTGGAGAAGCAGTTGTTCTAATGGATCTGGATGGGATAGAATTCACATAGCCTATCAACTTGGACAAGTTAAAGAAATAATATCCTTGAGAGAGCTTATTAAGCCAAAAACCCAAGAGGGCGACCTACACAAAATTTAGAGTGTAAAAACAAAAAAACAAAAAAAAAAAACAAAGGCGCGAGAGATTGAAAACTTGAAAGAGCAATCTTGGCAAAAGTTAGAGCACAAAAGGAAAGTGTTAATACCCTAGAAAACCTGACTCTGAACTACGAATGGCTTGATTCGCAGCCTTGGGATACATAGGCAACTTCACCCTGAGATTCGGCCCTATCTCATCCAGGTCTAATGACTCGTTAGCACCAATCGTCAGCATGAAGTGCTAGGTTTTTCAAGCATTGTACAACTTCTAGAATCAGTTGTGGAAACTGTGTGATTAGTGAGCCAGAAAAATTATCATCACTTTTTACAAGGAGGGTGAGTGATTCGTGTTCCTTTTTTTTTCAAAAAAGCCCTCATTGCGTTATTTAATTTCGAACATAACAAACTAACTCCCATTCAAAGAAAGTTTTGAAACATAAAAAATGTAAGTGGAGGTAAATTGGTGACCTTGGGGGCATTGTGGGTAGAGTTAGAGTCATTCAGATTTTGTTTCTCATATGCTCTCATATAATTCCATGCTATTCTCGAAGAATCTGCTTGCCAAATTGTTGCAAGATCAAAAAGGACTTCCATGCCTGGCTATATCTCTGTAAGTCCAAGAGTCTATCCCATCATGCCAGTCTTTAACAAAATCCATCCTTACCCAACCATGCCCAAGCATGGTATGAAATTGCCGAGTAAAAGGTAGAAGCTGCCTGTACCTTCAATTTGTCCATTAACCATATCTGGGAAAAGAAAGAAAAAGAAAAGAGAAATAAAAGAATAGAGAG
Source organism: Camellia granthamiana (assembly GCA_036172215.1). Taxonomy (NCBI): domain Eukaryota; kingdom Viridiplantae; phylum Streptophyta; class Magnoliopsida; order Ericales; family Theaceae; genus Camellia; species Camellia granthamiana. Next base: position 46,369,527 of record CM069917.1, on the reverse strand, counting down.
ATATGAGTTGAGTAGAAAAAGTGAGTTGGGGTGTGCTAAAAATAGAAAAGAGAGATAAAAGAATAAAGAAGTGTGAGATGAGAAACCAAGTGAAATGGGTGGTACCTAGAGCAATAATGGACTCCCACCAAATTCCATGGTCTTATTGGCGTCGACTTTGTCCAAACCAATCAGGGTCTCTACAAAGATCAATCCAACCAAGCTTGTCCTGTCCCTAACCTTCCTGGCCGCAGCCGCCAAGATAGGGGCTGATTACTCTACTACTTGGCATCGCTAAAAGATTGGGCAAATAAACAGATATATGGAACAGTTTGCTAAGAAACAACAACAGACCAGCAAGCATATCAGGCATGGCAATTTGATTCACTTCACGACAGGGCTCTCACCTTTCAAAGAAGCAATAGGGGCATTTTGATCAATCTTAGGTGGTTAGGATGTTTGTTAGATGTCCTTTTCAAGTTGTAATTTTCATTTATGCTCTTGTTGAAACTTTGTATAAAGAGTCACTATCAGATTTAATAAAGAATGCACAATTAGAGGGAATCTGGTTAAAACTCCATTTCGTGAATTGTGGAAATATCTTTCCTGCACGCATTTTGCGCAACAGTATCTAAAAGGAAAGCCAAAGGAACACTTTATGGATCAATGCAAGAAGAATCCTCAAGGCATGCGAAGGCATCAAAAGAATGGGAGGGCCAACAGAACCTATCATAGTAGAAAAAGGGCTCTTTCATCATCATTATCATTGCCCTCGTCAATAAAATTCAACACATAAGAGGTCATTAAAAACTTTTGCCCAAAGAAGAGGCCTCAAATGTAGAAACACTTCCAAATCTGGACCAGATTGGAGTATAAAAATCTCGAGGCTTTGATCGTCTGATAAAAGTCTTGAAGGGAACTGTGATTGCATCGCAAGCTATTACACTTGTTCTTTTAGAACATAGATGGAACTAGTGTACATGAGCTGCATTCCCAGGGAAACACAGGATTAAGATATTTCCTTGAAATCTTGGATAAAGAGCCATGGAACCAGCTAGGCAGAGGCATCGTTTAGTATACCAAAATGGTCCTAGTGTAATTAACTAGTATCGAAGTCTGTATCCTCTCACATGCAAAGGCTAAAGGATCAAAGAAGGTAAGGATCCATGGAAAATTTGCAAAACTTTTGGATAAAGAGCTACACGGGCAGGGCACTTCAGTCATATTAGTTGGCAAAATGGAAGGTTTTGGCCACGATCATGAAATAACTTGGCCTCCTAATCTGAGCAAGATGAAAATAATAAGTTGGTTGGCATGAGAAATTAGGAGCTTCTTGATTACTTTAGTTTTGACACCCTCTGGACATCCTCAAGGTACATGTATATTCTAAACTCAAGCTTACACATTGGCACACCTTTTGAGCCACATCATCTTATTGGGCTCAAGTATCGGCACGTCATTCAAGGCACATCATCTTAGCATTCTAGGCGCACCATAGACTAAAACTTAGGCATTGGCATGCCTTTCGAGGCACATCATAAACTCAAACTTAGGCATTAGCACACCTTTCGACGCATATCATTTTATCAAACTCGGGCATTAGCACGCCTTTTAAGGCACCATCATTGACACGTCTTTTCAGGCATAATTATTTTATCATATTTATGGCATTGTCACTGGCACACAAATCACTTGGCATGGCAAAAATATTACTCAAAATCACATTTGACATCATGACATAAAAAATGGCAAATTCTGGCACCAGCTTGGCAAACACCTGATAAACCTTGACAAATTCTGACACATTTTGGCAAAAATACTTGGCACCATTTAATACATTATGGTAAACTTGAAACCACTAGGTATCATTTAGCACCCATTTAAACCTCCATGTATTGCCGATGTGAGTATGGAAAGGCACCACTTAGCATTTAAAATTCTCACGTCTTGCCAATACAAGCACAGAATAGCATTTAAACCCCCATGTTTTGTCGATCCGAGCATAGAAAGGCGCCACTTGGCATTTAAAATTCCCACGTCTTATCGATACGAGCATGGAATAGCATTTAAACCCCCATGTCTTGTCGATGCAAGCACGGAAAGGCACCACTTGGCATTTAAACCCCATGTATTGCTGATGCGAGCATGGAAAGGGCACCACTTGGCATTTTAAACCCCCACGTCTTCCTAATGCGAACATGGAAACAACATGAAATAAACCCCCATGTCTTGCCAATTCGAACATGGAAAAGGAACTACTTGGCATTTTAACTCCCACGTCTTGCCAATGCAAGCGTGGAAATGGCATCAAACAAACCCCCATGTCTTGCTGATGCGAGCATGGAATGACACCTAATAAACTCCGCATCTTGTCGATGCGAACGTGGAATGGCATTCATTAAACCCCATGACTCGTCGATACGAGCAGAGGATGGCATCACCTAGCATTTAAACACCTCCATGACTCATTGATACAGGCATGGGAAATCACCATTTGGCTCTTAATGAAACCATGACTCATCGGTACGAGCATGGAATGACATACAATAGCATACCCTTGCCTCGTCGAAATAGGCATAGAATGGCATACCTTGGCATCATAATGGCATCCCTCTAATCACACAGCAGTGTGCTTTATTATTTGGAATAGTTTTATCTAGAAAAAATTTGCAGGATTGGCACAAACCTGGAAAAGAATGGAAAAGAACTTGGCATAGGTACGACAAGGTGAGTACGACAGATACCGTCTGCTCTCGTCCCTTTACAATGCATGCTTGAATGAATGCTTGAGTTCTTGTTGCACACACTCCCTCACATATATTTTTGCACAACTGCCCCCGAACTACACTAGTCTGATTCCTTGCAATTAAGGATATGTAGGCAACCTGCGGGTTCGATCACTTGCATGAATGTATGGCACTGCCTTAAGCCTTAGGGTTAAGTCAATTGGGATGGTCTCGGGTCTTTGAGATTCGTTTCTCAGCACTCCATGATTGTTTGAGCTCTGTCAAAGAGGGCAATGTAAACACCCTATTTTTACTAACCTTAAGATTTTGGGCGCTTACAAGCCTCCTGATGATGAAATGGTACTTACTTCATCCCAGAAATGTTTAAAGGTTATTTAGAGTTGCTATATAAACCTATTTTATCCAAAAATTAACTTTTTATGAAAATGACCATTTTACCCCTGGACTCATTTTTAGCCAAAAAAACCAGTTTTTTAACCCCGGAAAGCCTGATTGTTCCTTGATTGATCGTATTTTTCAAAATTAGTGACCCGTTTTATTAAAAAAACATTGATCAAAATGCAATTCAGGCTTACTTGTGCCATAAGCAAGCCAAAGGCATAGGATCACGTAGTTGTGCATGCATGCATGACGTGTGTACCAAGGCAAAGTGCACGTGTGCACGTTAGAAATGAGTGCTCACGTTGTTTGTATGTGCACACAATCATTGTGCGTGCGCACATGGTCAATACATGCGCACATTGAAGCATCGCAGAGTTATTTTTGGTAACTCAATTTTGGTGACTCAATTTTGGTGCGTTTTTGGTAGGAACAGTGGAGGGGGAAGCGATGAAACCCTAGAAGGGTTCCAAAGGCTTCCCCCAACTCTATAAATAGAGCCTCTCCCTCTCCCTTTGAAAGGGTTAAGGACTTGAAGCCTTTTTGTGCATTTTAAGAGCAAAATACACCCTCTCCTCCTCTCCTCTGGCCTTAGCTCTAAAAATATCATATCCATAGCAACTCTAAACATTGAAGAACACTTAAGGACTGAAGAACTTCAACCTAAATTCAGATTCCAAGCCTGAGGCAAGTTTGCAAGCAAAGAACTCGTTGTTTTGTTGCGTTATTCTCCACATGCTCTTCGGTTCTTAAAAACCAGCAGGTAAACTACTTCTAATCTCTGTATTTCAATAGTCCTTTTGCTTATTTTTAGTAGTCAATCCATGCTAGGTTGTTAGTCCATCTTAACATCATCTAGTCTTTTAGTTTTTCTTACTATCTTGGCTCTTCTTGCATGCTTTCTTTCTTTTAGTTATCATGTAGTTAGTTTACATTTATTCTTTTATTTGTTAGTTGTCTTCTTATGCATATTCATCATATAGTAACCTCAAATTGGGTCTAGAACCATTCTTGCATCTTTAGTTGCAGGCTTTAGGTCATATTTATTTTATTTCTTGCATGCAAGATGCAGAAGTGGGCATTCGAGTAAGTGTTTGTCTTTCTTGGCACATGTGATGGTTGCATTGTCCTTTAAATAATGCAAGTTTCTATGCTTTTTGTATGCAAAATTGTGTGTTTTGTATGTTTTCTTGAATATTGTGCATTTTAGTTTATATTCAAACACATGGGTTATCGTTAAAGGTTTCTTAATTCCTCTTTTAAAACTGAGTGGCGACTCTATGTCAATAAGGCAAGTTGGTGTGGGAAGCAATGCCTTAGACTCGAAAAAGGCACAAGGCCCACATATATTCAATGAATAATATGAGTGAATACAAGGCTCCCTTATATAAGAGAAGAAGAAGCTAAGTATAGAAACTCTATCTATGATAATACACAATATGGTAATATAAATATATACAACTAACACCCCCCTCAAGCTCAAGGTGGTAATGTAGATATCAACTTAAGCTTGGAAAGTAAGGCGAAAAAGCATTCTGGAAGATGAGCCTTGGTGAAGATGTCGGCTATCTGATCGGCGTAGATAATAAAGATAAGATGAACAGCGCCACTAGTAACAGGTTTCCGTATCAAGTGACAATCAATTTCAATATAGTTGGTGCGATCATAGAAGACATCATTATGGGCAATCTGAATAGCACTTTGATTGTCACAATAAAAGTTAGTAACAGCCGAATGAGAAACCCTCATATTAGAAAAAAGCCAATGAAGCCACACAAGCTCCTGAATCATGTCAGCAAGGGCACGATACTTAGCCTCAGTACTAGAATGAGCAATGAGAGTTTGCTTCTTACTGTACCAAGTAATGAGAAAGTCACCTAAGAAGAAGCAGAATCATGTGGTAAAATCATGTAGTAGAACGGTGGTTAGTAGGATCCCCTACCCAATCTGTATCAGAAAAAGCCTATAATTGTACAGAAGAGTCTACTAAGTAGTGAGGACCATGAAACATAGTTCCTTAGAGATAGCGCAAAATGCGAAACAGAGCATCATAGTGCAAAGAGCGAGGAGCAGCCATGAACTAACTAACAATGTGAATAACATAAGCAATATCTGGACGAGTAACCGTGAGATAGACAAGATTGCCAATTAACCGTGAATAACCTGGTACTATCAAGAGGTGTGAGATAAGTTTAAGAATCAACTGGGGTAGGAGCAGTCTTGCAATTGGTAAGACCAGTATAAGCCAAGTGATTACAGGTATACTTGGCCTCGATGAGAAAGTGACTAGAAGGATTATGAGAAATTTCCAAGCTAAGGAAGTAGCTAAGCAAAACCAGATCTTTCATCTCAAACTGGCTACTGAGAAACTACTTGAGACTAGAGATACCCACTGCGTCATCTCTAGAGATGATCATATCATCCACATAGAAAAGAAGAATAATAATACCACGCTCTGTCTTATGTATAAGCAAAGTAGAATCATAGGTACTAGAGGAGAATCCAAAGTCAAGACTAGTAGAACTGAACTTGGCAAACCAAACACGAGGAGCTTGTATCAAACCATACAAAGCACGACGAAGTTTGTAGACTTTAGTGAATGGAACTAAGAAAGTAGGAGGAGGCTACATATAAACTTCCTTAGTGAGATCACCATTGAGAAAGGCATTCTTAGAATCCATATAACAAAGGCTCCAATGGCGAGCAGAAGCGACGACACGAAGGCTGCGAACTAAAGCAAGATGGGCAACGTGAGCAAATGTTTCCTCAAAATCAATGCCATATTCTCGACTAAACCCCAGGCAACAAGATGAGCTTTGTGACGTTTAATGGAACCATTAGAGTGGGTTTTGATCTTGTAAGCCCATTTGCAACTAGCAACACTCTTTCTAGGTAGAAGGTCTATATGCCAGGTATGAGTTTTAATTAAAGCCTGTGTAGTTCATCAATCATAGCTTGCTGCTAAAGAGGTTAGAACAAACCTCTCAATAGGAAGTAGGTTCATGAGAAGAAAAAATAGTGAAACCAACAATGAAATCACGAAGAAGGACACAAGGTTGTGTTATACGAGTAGAATAACGAAGAGGTACCTCTAGTGTAGAAGATAATGTAGTGGAATCAAAGGATGCATGAGGCTCACTGTGAGAGAAAATGAAGACAAGACTACGAAGTGGAGCAAGAGCAGGAGCAGGAACAGGAGCAGGCTCAAGATCAAGGAGTGGATCAGCAAAGCCAGGAGACGGAGTAGAATCCTCAAGATGGGCCAGAGTCATCATGTCGGAAGTAGTGTCTGTATCAAGCACATTAAACAGAAGACAAGGATCTGTAAGGAATGATGTAGTGAGAGGAGTGGACATATAAAATTTAGATATGGAGGGGAACATCTTGTGTTCCCAAAATACTACATGACGAAAGACATGAAGACGACAAGAAAGTGGATCCCAACAACGATAACCTTTATGTTCAATAACATACCCTAAGAAGCAATACAAACGGGCACAAGGTTTTAATTTGGTATGCTCATGTGGTTGAAAAAGAACAAAACAAACACATCCAAACACACGAAGACCATTATAGGTAAGAGGTATGCCATACAGACGCTCATATAGGGTTTGATTCCTGATGGTAGGGGAATGGACACAGTTGATAGTATAGACGGTTGTAAGAGCAGCTTCCACCTAAAAACGTTCAAGACAATAAGAGATTAAAAGGGCACATATAGTGTTTAGGATATGGCCATGTTTACGCTCAACACGACCATTTTGTTGGGAGGTACCAAGACAAGAATAGTGAGAAAGTGTACCATTTTGATAAAGGAATCCCAAAAAATGAGTTTCTTTGTATTCCTGGGCATTATCAGCACGAAACATTTTGATAGTGGAAGAAAAGTGAATTTTGACCATGTGTGAAAAATCATACTATATTTAGGTCTCGTTTGAGAATAAGCTTTTTTAGTAATTTTTTGACTTTTTGGCTAAAATATGATGTAAAAAAACTAGTATGTTTGGGATGATTTTTTGATTTTTTACAAAAAGATGTGCAAAAATTAGAAAGAAAATGGAATCTTTGACTTTTTGGTATAGGTTGTTGGCTTTTTGGTTTTTTTAGTGACTTTTTGTCTAAAATCACCACTTGCCAAACGAGGCCAATTGTAACTCAGAGCAAGATTTCATAAGAAATAACCAAGTAAAACGAGTGAAATCATCAACAAACATGACAAAGTATTTAGATCCCCCCATAGTGATATTAGGTGAAGGCCCCCAAACATCAGAGTGTATTAGATCAAAAGGTGCATGAGATATAGAGGCACTAATATTAAATGGTAAAGTTGGTTGTTTTGCAAGTTGACAAGATAGACAATCTATTTTATCATTTAGAACGCCTAATTGACCATTTGAAACTAGAGAGCGTAAACGATCAAAAAACACATGACCTAACTGAGAATGCCATAAAACAAGAGGGGAACTAGTAGTAACAGAAGCAACAGTCTCGACAGTGGAAGGACTGGAGGAGGGAATGCGAAGGTGGATGAGTTCGTACAGACGTCCATGTCTACGATCTATCCCAAGTGTTTGTCCCGTCTTCGGATCGTACACAACACAATCAGTTGGAGAAAATAGAATAGTGAGGCCAAGATTACAAAGTTGACCAATGGAAATAAGATCAAGTGTAAGATTGAGGGTCATAAGTGTGAGGGAGAGAGACATTAGAGGTAGAAATATGGCCTATTTGACTAACATGTATTTGAGAATCATCAGCAATGTGAATGATAAATAAATTACAAGGACATGTGGTAAAAGAAAACAATGTAGGGTCAGAGGTCATATGGTTGCGACAAGCTGAATCAAAATACCATGAAGAGGTACCTACAGCAACTAAGAAAGTAGTAGAGGGTGTACTAGAAGTAGAGAAAAACCTTGTTCACAATAGCTTCAATATCATGAACAGTGTAATTGGAAGATGAGGCAAGTGCAATAATAGTAGAGGAAAACTGAGCCGAAGAATGATGCTAGCTGATAGAGGATCCAGAAAAGCCACAATATAGAGAAAACTATCTGAATAATCCATGAAGTGATCAAAGTATTAGTCACAAAAAAGGCCCAGTGGTGTCGGAGTAAAATTGGGGGAAACAGAGTGTCCTAGTGAATCCGAAACACCGAAAATAGTTGGATAACAGCTGAGTTGGCCCAGAAATAGCTAAAAAATGGACCTGTAGATGACCAGGTGTGAAATAAGCCAAAAATGATGTCAGCAATAGGTAAGGGTAATGTCAGCGTGCATAGCGCACGTTAACAGAAGAGGCATACAACACACGGTAGCTACAGAGACGTGCACAGTGCATAATAACAGAAAAGGCACAAGAGCACATGAAGCTGATGTCAATAATGATGTGCACAGGAGCACGGAGGCTGACGTCAGATAGGGCTGACATCAAAAAGGTCAACTGTTAAAGCGACTAGATTGGAACAGCGCGGCGGAGATAGCTAGAGTGGCTCCGCGGCTAGGACTAACATTGCACGTGATTGCTCGTTGGAGAGTGGAAGCAGAAGCGATAGCAATTGACGCGTTGATGACAAAATCATCTTGTGAGCATGCGTGGAGAACTTGCTAGTGATGAGGTTAGTGGTGTTGGAATCATGAGAAGATTCCGATCAATTTGATGATAAGGTCAAAAAAAATTTGGTCACCGTAACAGTGCTTGAACAGAGGTGCTACAGTGCCACTATGTACGAGTAGTGAGCAAAGGAAAAAAAAGACTAAGACTTAAAATCTGTGCTCTGATGCCATATTATGATATTAGAAAGAGAGAGAAAAAGAGAGAGAGAAAACTTTGTATTATATTCAATGAATAATATGAGTGAACACAAGGCTCCTTTATACAGGAGAAGAAGAAGCTAAGTATAGAAACTCTATCTATGGTAATGCACAATATGGTAATATAAATATATAAAGCTAGCAGTTTATATTGGGACCAAGCATTTCAGTGTCATCCATGGTGAAGATGATGAGTAATGTATTAGATAATAATGGTGAAGATGATGAGTGTTGGAAGATGACGAAGAAATACAATGTTTATATGTTTAAACCCTAAACCCTATAGGTGATGATGGTGTGTGAAAAGTATTTTGTGTTTTTAAATATGAAATCTTTGAATGGGTAGAATACACCCCCATATTGTCCTTAATGGTCTTTTCATTTGAGGATATTATTAGAATATAAATTTAAGGGAAGTTCTATTTACACACCACTAATCTCCTCAGTACACACCATTAACAGATTAAGAGTAATTTTATTTACGCACCACTAATCCTCTCAATACATACCATTACGTAGTACGCACGCATAATAATTTTTAGGGTTTGAAAATATCTTAGTTCTCACCTTAACTTTCCATTACTAGTCCTAAGGTAACACACTACCTGTCTGTTTGAATACACACTATAATCCACACCCAAATATCTCCATTTTCAGAACACCAGAGACCTCCATCTTCAGAATTCCATAGATCTCCATCGTTGGCGTTGAAGATCTCCATCGCCAGCGGAGGGTTTCATTCAGCTGGTACATTATCGTCGTTTCAAACTCCATCATCGCTGTCGTTTCGTTGTTGGCTTGCCAGTGCATTGTCGTCGTTTCAAATCTCCATCTTCATCGTTGTTTCACTGTTATTTCACCAGTGCATTGTCAGTGTTGAAGATTTGTCATTCTCACCCTTGATTCACACATTTGATTCTCACATTGATATGTTTTCCTATCTTCTTTTGATTTGGTTACTAATTCAAAGTAAAATATTGAATTTTATATATATGAACATTTATAATTTGGTCAATCTTAATAATTTGAACAAAATTGTTTTGTTCGAATAAAAATGATCGAACATTCTGTAAAAGTTCAACTCTAATTATCCAAACATGTGACAAACAAAGTCATCTTCCCAATGGTTATACAAACGAGATAAACAAAAAATCAAAAAGCTAAAGTATTTTTTTTTTTTTAGAGGACCCAAAAAGATGAATATTAAACTGATCATTTCACTGTTGCATTATTCGAAATCAACAATCTTAGTGTCATCCATGGTGTGCAAATATTCAAAACCAATTGATTTTAATATGCTCCAATCTTAAATCTTCAAAACCAATTGATTTCAATATTCTTAAACCCTAAAACCAATTGATTTCATTGTTCTTAAATCCTAAATCTTCAAAACCAATTTATTTTGGATGTTTATATGTGTATAGGTGATGATGTTGTCTGAAGAGTTTTGTGTTTTTTTGTTTTTATATATGAAATCTTTGAATAGATAGAATACACCCCCATATTGTCTTTAATGGCTTTTCATTTGAGGATATTATTAGAATACAAATTTAATCTGTTAATGGTGTGTATTCCAACCATTCAAAGATTTCATATTGAAAAATACAAAATTAATACTCTTCACACACCATCATCACCTAGAGGGTCTAGGGTTTAAACATATAAACACTATATTTCTTCATTATCTTCCAACTCACATCATCTTCACCATTATTATCTAATACACTACACTCATCATCTTCACCATGGATGACATTGAGATGGTTGGTTCTGATATAAACATTAAAAATGTTGATTTGAATATTGAAAAGGTTAGTTTATTACATAGCTTTTTAGTTTTTTATTTATCTTGTTCATATAATCATTGGGAAGACAAGTTTGTTCGCTATGTGTTCAGATAATCAGAGTTGAATTTTTGCACAATGTTCAATTATTTATATTTGAACAATATAATTTTGTTCAAATTATTAAGATTGACAAAATATTAATACATAACAAATTGAACATTTTCAGTTAGCTCGGTTAAAACAAATTAAACTTTTATTCTTTGTTCAGATATAAATTTTTGAACACATATAAATTAGTTCAACTCGATATTCATGAAGAGGACTATTTTTATTTTTTTTTTGGGTTAAATTTTTTACAGAATTCTATACCCACCCAATGTAGCAATGTTGAAATTGATTGTGTTGTTGATACACAAGTGAATTTGTTACTAAAGATGTACAATCATGTTTGAAAATTACAATAAATTGTGGTTCATTTTAATATTCTCTCTCTCTCTCTCTCTCTCTCTCTCTCTCTCTCTCTCTCTCTCTCTCTTTGTGGTGGAGGAGGAGACATGAGGGTTAGGTTACAATAGAGGTGGAGAGGAGATGAATCACGATGGTAGGGATGGGCAACAGTGTGGATCACGATGGCGAAGGTAGGGATTGGGGTTGTTCGCAATGGCGGTGGAGGGAGTGAGGTTGTTCATTATAGGTTGGGAAGGGCGTACTATGGTAGAAGGATGGACAGCGGAGTTAGGAAGGAACAGCAGGGCTGGAGAAGAGGGGTTAGTGGTGGCTGCAGCAGCGAGTGTTCGAGAAAAGGGGTTGATGGCATTGGCAGGAAGATAGGGAGGCTGTGGAGAGGGCAACAACCGAAAAGAAAGGGTGGCTGCTTGTTATCAGCTATCGGCGTCGGCCGTGGTTATGGTTTTGGTGGAGGAGGAAGGGTAGTTTAGTTATATTTGAAAAATAGTGGTATGTATTGAGAAAAAAATCAAAACTTTCAATTTGAGTGTAGTGTGAACTAAGCACAAAGGGAGGTGATGGTGTGTATTGAAATAGTTAGTCGTGTCTAAAGAGAATTCTCCATAAAAATTAAATTAAATTAAATTAAAGAGTGTAAAAAAGTTAGGAGTATGGTGTAAGTCTAAAGAGAATTCTCCATAAAAATTAAATTAAATTAAAGAGTGTAAAAAAGTTAGAAGTATGGTGTAAGTAGAATTACCTTTTATTAAATCAAGGGAGAAACTTTTTCTCTTTTTTTTGGTATCAAATTGAGAATTCATCAAATTTAAATTTGATAAAATTTAAAAAGATAAAGTATCGGTGATTATTTTTTTTCATCAAATTTGATGAAAAGGAAAATTTGGGATGAGAGGAGAATTTTTCTTAACTTGGAAACCAATTAAGAACCTTGTGACTCTGGATGGTGGTGGTGCTCCTTCCCTTGTTCAACAACATTGGTAATCTTGTCAAGCACAGAAACTCTGAACTGGTTAAAGGTTTTATGAGTATGGTTTTATGAGTATGATTTGGAACTCTCACTTAATAGATAGGGGCTCCTATGTTCATACCCAGGGATGGTTGCCACACGCTGGTTGTCCCTTTCTACACTTTTTTACAATCTTTTACAGAGTAACCAAAAAGAGGAAGGAAAAAAAAAAAAAGGTTTAAATTCAACAATTTCAATAACTCTTTCTACATCTAAATAGAGTATTTTTCTATAAAGCATTTTGAGAGTTCCAAACCCAAGATTTTACTGACTTGCAAGAAAGACTAAGGATATAGAACTAGCCACATAAAACAATTCTAGCCATACATATCAGATGGTGAGACCTATCATAAGAAAATACAATTTACTCAAATTGCTCCACTTATATGTTATGTCTATAGTCAATTCTATTGTCTTTAGACTTATTGTACTGACTTGTGTCCCGTTAGCAAGGTTGGCTCATCCTCTAAAACAATTGAAGTATCTTCCACCACTCCAAAATCAAGTGTATTCAAGAAAATCGTTCCATCTGCGCTACCAGAAAATAACTTCTTGTCTGTTGGATCAACAACTATTGCAGTAATTAGTAGCGGAAAAGCTCGAGTTTGTAAAAGTCTTCCAGTAACCAGGTCCCATACCTACAATACGAAAATAAGTCATTTCAAGTGACAAAAATACTCATGCTAAGAAGATATTATTTTGAAACATTTAACGTAATTAAGTAACCTTGCATGTGTCATCGAGGGAGCTTGATAAAAAAATTGAACTTGACCCACTTGATGCAGTTAATAGGCCCGTTATAGAGGATGAATGCTCTAATGAAAAATTTAGTATTAAAGGCACAGTCCAACAATCTGTCTCGTCTACCAAACTTCCACCAAAGAATGTGATTACAAAATTAGTTATTTATTTTTCCTGAACAATAAAACTAAACGACATTCAAATATGAACATTCAATTGTTGAAGAAAGGAAGATTCACTTTTTTTACCCGATCATAGGCCAAATAATGATCATGCCATCTTCTGAACCAGAAATAAGAAATGAATCATCGCTGGAAAATGTCAAGCAAGTCACTGATTTATGATGTGCGCACCAAGTCCTGACCAATCTCCCATTTGAAATCTACAAATTACCATGGCACTCAATATTTGGAAATAATGACTACAAATAATATGTACGAATTAAGCTAATGGCCCACAAAGACAACTATTTAGTAATTTTTTTATATTGTAATAAAAAAAAAAAAACGATCTTTGCATATGGGGCTACAAAAAGAGTTTATTAAACTCGCAAACATAAGCATTTCTAGAAGGGGCTCCACCAACAATATATGTGCCATCCTTTGTGCATGTTATTGGTCCAATGGACTCCATTGGGTAGCTTCGGACCGGTGCTTGAGGCTGAATATCAATACGTCATACAAAGAAGTAAATTGAGTTTCACAACAAAAATCTGGAACGATGTTTAATAGAACAAAATATTATCAGATCATAAACCGCAATTTACAAAGTTAACTTCCTTAATTCAATCAAAAAAAGAAAAAAAATCATTATTGTTTTGCAAAATATGTCAAATTCAAGTGATTGTAACCAATGATCACTATGATAGATGAATTTTAAAAGTAATTACTAATAGCATCATTACTTTTGTCCATTTAATCATATGCTATTCACAACGGTAAAGAGAATATTATTACAAACCAAAAATAGAGCAAAACTAAAGAATCCAGCTAATAGCTAATCAATGATAAAGAGCTTATTTTTGTCAATACTTGGACTGGACTTTTTCATTAATATCATAATGAGATTTAGCTAACCAGTTGTTTTAAACCATCACATCATGTTTTGGATGAGAAGAAAGAAGAAAATCAACGAGGGACACAAGGGGGAAAATCAGCAAGAACATGAAACACTTGTTATCGATTTCAACACATTTTTCATTGATTTCAAAATACTTTTTAGCTTTTTCACTTATTTTCAAAACAATTTTCACCCCAATCTCGATGCAAACCAGTCCCAAGGTAGAAGTTAGCATTATCCAGACAGAAATTGACACAAATATAAACACCAATTGCATTTCCTAAATATACAGAGACCGTCATTGCTCACAAACTAACCTATAGAAAGGGCTTCTATAGACCAATCGGCTATATATTACTTCTAGCTAGGATTCAAAAACCTACATGATTCAACTTAAAAGAAACATCAACAAATAGAACATTTAACTTGTAACAAAACACATGTACAAATTCATATGTAGGCAATTCAAAGTACTCAATTCCCAACTTACCCCATACCAGTGGCATGGCCAGAAATTTGATTCAACGATGTCATTAAGCTATTTGCCTTCGATATCATTATTTCATATTATTAGTTCTACAAAAAAAAATTAAATAAGCTTTCACATAATATACTACAATAGAAATATAAAATCATATATTTGCAATAATAACATTGCATACATAATTTGAATTTGTTGAATTTCATCAAATGAACTGAGAGAGTTAGAAAAAAAGACAACGTAAGACTTCATTTGAAGAAAAAAAAATCATAAACACTTAACAATCTCATGCTTAAAAATAAGACAACTCTAGGAGAGAGAGAGAGAGAGAGAGAGAGAGAGAGAGAAGTAACTCTTAACTAAATTTTACTTTTAAAAAAAAATTAAAATACAAACAAAATTTTTATACAAAATGATGACTTATTATTTCCCCATCATTTGCATTTACAACACTCACAATTGCCCTCATAATTTTTATAAATATCATTAACACATCATTTTGGATATATTTTCTATTTACACTGTCTATTTTCAAAATCATTTTGACACAATCATATTTACTTTTTAACAATTTTACTGATGCTAATTTATGAAAACCTGTCAATAAAATTGCATAATACTAGTAACCATTTCCTTTTAAATTTTTTGTTTATATTTACAAAAAATTTAAAAACTATCATATAAACTTATTTGATAAGTTTATGAGTTTATAAACAGGTCTCTCAAATTAAAAATTAAGCTAAAAATTATAAACTGAAAAAATGTGTTTACAAAAGTTTAAAAACAAAAGAAAAACGCAGAAGGAACATGGAAGCAATGCGAAAGGAACACGGATGCACAAGGTCAGTAATTCAAACTATGGGAGTGCATTCACGAATGAGTTTTTTGTTTTAAAATTTTTTAAATATTTTGTTCAAACCAAACATATTTTTAGTTTTTATTTTTCTAGAAATAAACAAAAGTTAGTTTACAAATTTTTTATAAACATAAACGAACGTAAATATTACCAAACGGCATTTATATAATCTTTAAAAAAAATTAAAACTTTAGTGGGCTTAATTAAACCCACTAAATTATATATAGGGTAAACTACCAATAGGTCCTAATAGTTGAACTTAATTCCTATCAAGTCCTATTGAAAATAAGTCCACTTAAAATTGTCGTTAAAAATAATTTTTTTGTGACAATTTTTTATATATGTCATTAAAAATTGACAATTAGTGATTTTTTTGTCGTGATTTTTATAAATTGTCGCTAAAACTTATGATTAGTGACTTTTTATGAAAAATTTTTCCTATAAGACTTATTAGATAATAAGTTCACTTATTAGGACCTACACGTAAGTACCCCTTATATATTACTCTGTCCATTGCTAACACTAATCTGATCAAGTAATGAAAATGATAACTTATTTAAAAACTCATGAATGAAGGAAGACAAATTAGATACCAACCCAAATTAAGTTTTTCCTCCCAAGTGAAGTCGGCTATTTTACAGATTTAAAAAATAAATAAATAAATAAGCATACTCTAGTCCGAGCTCATGGGAAATCTTGATAAAAACTAGAACTCTCAATGCACAAAACTCCTGCTAAAATGGGGTGAGTTTTTAGGAGAGATTGTTTATTATTTGACTCAAACCCACTAAAGTTGCACGCATGCTAAATTGAGAATGAAACTTACACATTTGAGTGATGAATTAAAATTTTCCATACGCCTCTTTAATTAGAATGGAGTGCCAGTGATTCACATTCAATAATGTGGATCACTGGCCTATATATATACAAAAATATTATGAACTCTCTCTTATTAACTCATAATTTATCTCGTATGGTGAAAATTAAACTGATGAAATATAAGATCTATGTATAAAATGAATTTGAACCATTAATTTATTTTTTTGAATAAATTTTGGATTTATAAGTCTAAGTTTGTAGTGTTGTTTATATATGTATATAATCCTAGTGCAACAATTCACAGAGGGCAGAGACACAGGATTTGAAAGAGATCTTGAGATTGAGCTAGAGGGTATTATTAAGATTAATTACCTTATTGAAGGGCCAAATAAAGATGACCCCACCAGCAACTGAGCCCTGCCTGTGTATCTGAGAAGCCACAAGACACTGGTTTGCCAAGCAGATGAGTCCATGAGGAGGTGAAGCACTGGTTGGTATGTGAAGGAGATTTTCCCCACTCTCTATGTCCCATATTGTTATTCCTATCCCCAAGCTTTTGTCACTGCACACTACCAATGCCTCCATACCAATTCCACCCATCTCTCTCTCTCTCTCTCTCAAGCAACTTTTTCTTTTCTCTCTCTAGACAAAGACAAAACAGTTTTGAAGCTGCAAGCATGCAAAGCAATATGTAACATTGCTAAATTGGCAAATGTGGTTGAAAATTTTGGCACATTATGTGGCCGATCACTAGCTATTAATGAAGCTCTTCTACATGTGTTTGCCATGCAGTGCTGCCGCCTATTCCAGCAGGACATATCATTGTAACCGTTATGATGATAAAGTCATAATGAAAACAACTTCATAAACTCCAGCAGAAACTAAGGGTGTGTTTGGTTTGTTTTTGAGAGAGTGATTTTCAAAAAAAAATTTAGGGAGAGAGTTCAGAAATTTTTTTGATTTGTTTGGTTGTATATTTTGAAAGTAGTTTTGAAGTTTGGGAGTTTAGGATGACTTGATATTTTGTTGTAATTGAGTAGATGTGTGTAAGAGAAAAAGTGATTGAGAATGAGAGAGGAGAGAGAAAAAGTGATTGATTGATGTGTAAAAGAGAGAAAGTCATTTTGGAAATTTTTTGAGAAAAATCACAAACCAAACAAAATTTTGAATTTTTTTTTCAAAAACAACTCTCTCAAAAACAAACCAAACAAGCCCTAAAATTTCAAATCACATTTTCAAATTTGAAAAAGTGTGAAGTTTTTATTATTTTTTATAATTTATATTCAATTGAGATTTTATTTGATAGAATTTTTTAAAATATAAACTTTATCAAAAATATGTATGTATATCGAAAATAGCAGAATTTTAAAGTTTGAAACATAAAAAAGAAGAGAAAATTACACGTTAATTACAAATTCATCAAAAAATTTACAATTTTATTTTTTTTAATATTTGTAAAGCTTATTACTTATTACTAATTTGAAAATATTTTTTCAAACTCCCACTAATGTAACGCCCTCAAAATAAACCCATAATACATAATATTAACATGCGGAATTATAAGGAAATAAAGTATATTATTTCATTCAACAGAGTACCATAAAATAAAGACATCATCATAAATGCCCTATGGGCTTACATCTTGCCAAGCCAACACTTGGACACAATTCCATGAGTTCTAACTCAAAAACAAATAAAGCCCTAGGCTTGAAAGTTTACAAGTTATTCAAATAAAACAAATAAAATAAAGTAAGTCTTCGAGTCCAAATCCTCACAAGCTAAGTCCTTGGAGGTAGTGAACCACCTGAACCTGAAAATGAAGTTCCCATATAGGGTGAGCCACAGCCCAGTAGAAAAATACTAAACCAAGCATAAGAATTAACTAAAGCATTAGCATTCGATACGTAGTTAACACAAGATAATCAGTTTCCAGTTTCATGACACTAATGTCTACGTTGTCTATGACGTATCGTCTATGACACAATACACTTTCCATTTATACAGACATGGCTCAGAACCTGGCCAAACAACTCAACAAGGATAACAAATCAGGTTAAACCTTTTTTATAACAAAATAAACACACAGGCTGGTGTTATAACAATCTCAATCAAATCCACTTCCATACTTCCCAACTGATACACATGGTGGTGATGTATCATATCAACAACAAATAGCAATATTGCTAACATCAATAAGCACACATATGAGTGATGCTACTGGAGTCCATCCCCTATCTCCTCCCAACAAATCCGGTTTGGAGGTACATCCCCTATCTTCCCCTAAACCGTGGAGTTCATCCCCTATCTTCTCCAAACAACATGCATATGCAATGAAACACACAATTGCCATATACAACACATAATCAATACAAGTAATGTTCTGTATTAATTCAACAGTCAACATAAGTGACTTAATTCCAGTTATACCTAGGCCACATGCAAGGTCTACAACAATCACGACTATCCTCCACCGATAGCCCAAAACAGTTATTTCTAAACAAGAAATAAATACAACAATGAATGTAAAATCAACATTCTCATAGGTAAGCATTTAAACTACCCAACTATATCATTAATCTCATAATTTTCCCAACTTCATGAATTAAACCCAATTCTACGTTTTTCCCTTAAATTAATTATACAAATTAATCTAAGCCAAAACCCTAAGGTTTCTCCCAAAATTACCAAACTACCCCCACATACCAAAATACCAACACTTAGGATTAAAACGTATAAATGGAGTAGGAAATCCCTACCTCGAAGCAAGAACCCAAAAAGAAGAAGACGGAGATGACAGCCCAAACTCCAAAGTGCTCCAAATCAAAAACCGTTCAGATTAGATGGAAGCCCTCGACTCACTCTACCTTTTTAATGAAGGAACTAGGTTAGATACTCACTCTAAATAGATGAAACCTAGGAGAGAAGATGAGTTGGGAGAGAGAAAACTCGTAATCTAGGGTTTTATAAACTGAAAGAGGCTGAAAAACTGTTTTAAAACACGCTGCTGTGTATTTAAACTCGACAGGCCCGCTCGAGCTCACAAAACACCGCTCGAGCGTAAAGAACAAAAACAATGTCTGCTCGAGCGCAATGTTAACCGCTCGAGCGTAGATTTTCCCATTCCAGAACCCACGCGAAGAACACACTAACCGCTCGAGCGTAAACAATACCGCTCGAGCTCAACCCGCTCGAGCTCATAAATCCCGCTCGAGCGTAGATAACACACCTGCAGAAGTTTTGCAGGTTTCACAAATACTGGAAGTGTGCAATCTCCGCTCGAGCGCAAGAAGGTCCGCTCGAGCGGAAAGGCCGAAACTTCAAAAAAAATCTGGGGTTTAATCCCAGACTCAAACCACCTACTCGAAACAAGTCTAACACACCCTAAGACTCAAACAATGACGTTAAAGGATGACAACAACAATAATATGACAACAGAATCCACGGAACATAAGTCCGGATACAATAATCAAATAGGAAAAGACCGGGGTCGCTATAACCTCCCCCCCTTAAAAGAATTTCGTCCCCGAAATTAAGCATAAGTTTTTTTTCTAAAACACGTTTCCTCAATTCCCAATGATATTATAAAACAATAAACAATAACTTGACCCAATCCCAGTCACTTCATCTCTTATCAAGAGGCATCTCACAATATGTATAAATCAACATATATTTCAACCTGCATCATTATTATGCATTATTCCTTTCAATGTTAACAAATTCCATATCATATTCAATCTCATGATATAAACAACACATTTAATATATAAATGTTATATTCCACTTACATAAAAGGCAAGTTCAAAATGCTAACATTAAACTCAAAACATCATCAATGTTTTCCAACTTAAGACATATATAAAATTCTCAAGTTCAACAATATTACAAAAATCTATATATAAGATTTCTAATCACCAAACATGTCCGGATATTTCTCACGGACTTCTAATTCACGTTCCCAAGTGGCTTCCTCCACTCCGTGATGCTTCCATAAAACTTTCACCAAAGGGATGGTTTTGCCTCGCAGAACTTGATCCCGTCTATCCAATACCCGAATTGGTCTCTCCTCATAAGAGACATCCTCATCAATTACTAAATCAGTCCAATCCAACACATGTGACGGATCTGGCTCATACTTCCGAAGCATACTCACATGAAACACATCATGAACTCCGGATAACTGCGGTGGCAAAGCTAAACGATAAGCAGCCTCGCCAATCCTCTCAAGGATCTCAAAAGGACCAATAAATCGAGGGGACAACTTCCCGCTCTTCCCAAACCTCATCAAACCTCGCCTAGGTGATATCTTCAGAAAGACATGATCACCTACCTCAAACATCAAAGGTCTCCTCCTACGGTCGGCATAAGATTTCTGACGACTCTGGGCTGTAACAAGCCTCCTACGGATAAGCTCAACCTTCTCCGTCGTTTCCCTCACTAACTCCGGACCCAACAAAGGTGCATCACCCACCTCGGCCCAACAGACTGGAGACCTACACGGTCGGCCATACAAGGCCTCAAACGGTGCCATACCGATACTAGCCTGAAAACTGTTGTTGTAGGCAAACTCCACTAAAGGCAAGTGCCTCTCCCACGACCCACTAAAGTCGAGGACACAACCCCGAAGCATATCCTCAAGGATCTGAATAGTACGCTCGGACTGCCCGTCAGTCTGAGGATGATAAGCAGTGCTAAATGTCAACTTGGTGCCTAAAGCACTCTGCAAACTCTGCCATAACCTGGCAGTGAAACGAGGGTCTCTATCTGAGACGATCGTCACTGGGACCCCGTGCAACCTCACTATGTCCCGAATGTACAAATCGGCAAGATGATCTACTGAATCTCTAACGCGCATAGGAATGAAGTGCGCCGACTTAGTCAACCGGTCTACAACCACCCAAATAGCATCACTACCCCGCTGAGTTCTCGGAAGACCCACAACGAAGTCCATAGTGACATGCTCCCACTTCCACTCGGCAATAGGCAAGGGTTGCAACAAACCCGCTGGCCTCTGATGCTCAGCCTTCACTTGCTGGCAAGTAAGGCACTTAGACACGAAAGCTGCCACATCTCTCTTCATACCTCGCCACCAAAATTGGCGACCCAAATCCCGATACATTTTAGTGCCTCCCGGATGCACTGCTAGGCGCGAATGATGAAACTCTCGAAGTACCTCCTCCCGGCAAGACTCCGGCACAAACAAACGGTCTCGGTATCTCACACTCAGGTCGGGATACACCGTCAAACCCTTCTCAACCTTCCCACTGGAAATCTTTTCTCGGAGCGATTCTACCTCAAGATCACCCCTCTGAGCCTCTAACACTCGAGTCACAAGTGCAGGCTGCGCAACAACAGAAAACAAGGCCGCAGCCTCAACGGATTCACCCAAAAGCAAATCAAACTCCCCAAGTGCACCCAACATCTCCCACTCTCGGATGGCTATACTAGCTATGTCACCAACAGATTTCCTGCTAAGGGCATCGGCCACAACATTGGCCTTCCCCGGATGATAGTGCAACTCGAAGTCATAATCCTCAATAAATTCCATCCACCTCCTCTGCCTCAAATTCAAGTCTTTCTGTGTAAACAGATATTTCAGACTCTTATGATCGGAGAATACCTCAAATTTCTCACCATACAGATAATGCCTCCAAATCTTCAAGGCAAAAATCACCGCTGCTAATTCTAAATCATGCGTAGGGTAATTCTTCTCATGAATTTTCAACTGACGTGAGCCATAGGCAACCACTTTCCCTTCTTGCATCAACACACAACCCAGACCCTCTCGTGAGGCGTCACAATAGACTGCATAACCCAACCCTCTCTCCGGAATAATCAAGACCGGAGCGGTGGTCAATCTAACCTTCAGCTCCTGAAACGACTTTTCACAAGTCTCACTCCAAACAAAATTGACTCCCTTCCGAGTCAGTCTAGTCAAAGGTGAAGCTAACCTGGAGAAATCTTTCACAAACCGACGGTAATACCCAGCTAATCCCAGAAAACTGCGGATCTCAAACACACTCTTAGGCTGTGCCCAATCTTGCACTGCCTCTGTCTTGGACGTATCAACAGACACCCCTTCCCCAGAAACGACATGGCCTAAGAACTTCACCTCTTTTAGCCAGAACTCACATTTCCCAAACTTAGCATAAAGCTTATGGGCTCTAAGTAACTCAAGCACCACTCTCAAGTGCTCCTCGTGCTCTTCTTCTGAAGGTGAGTAAATCAGAATGTCGTCCACGAAGACGACCACAAAACGATCTAAGAATTCCCGGAAGATCCGGTTCATCAAATCCATAAACACTGCCGGTGCATTGGTGAGCCCAAACGGCATCACCAGGAACTCATAGTGGCCATACCGCGTACGGAATGCCGTCTTCGGAATATCCTCCTCCCTGACTCTCAACTGGTGGTAACCCGATCTCAAGTCTATTTTAGAGAAACAACGGGAACCCTTCAACTGGTCAAACAGATCATCTATACGAGGCATAGGGTACTTATTCTTAACAGTAGCCCGATTCAATTTCCGATAATCGATACACAGTCTCAACGCACCACCTTTCTTCTTAGCAAAGAGGGCCGGTGCTCCCCACGGCGAAACACTAGGACGAATATAGCCCTTATCTAGCAGCTCCTGGAGCTGAACTTTCAACTCAACTAACTCGGCTGGGGCAAAACGGTAAGGTGCCATAGAAATCGGTACTGTGCCGGGCACTAGATCAATAGAGAACTCAATCTCTCGATGAGGTGGCAAACTAACAAGATCCTCGGGAAACACGTCCGAGTACTCACATACCACTCTCGGCAACACAGTCTGAGTCTCATCACACTCACTACTCTCAAGGCTAGCAAGTAGACCACTCAACTCACTCCGCCCTCGCGGATCATACCCCGATGGTAACATACTACTAACCCGGTCCCCCAGAAAATGAAAACGTTCTCCGCTAACGGTACAACAAGTGACCCTCTGACGGTAGCAATCAATAAATGCCCGGTATGACGATAACCAGTCCATACCCAAAATAACATCGAAGCCCTTCATGGGCATAACCACAAAAGAAAAAGGGATTCTATGATCATCGACCTCTATATCACAACCCCTAACACCTTGTTTCAAGATCAATTCACCCCCAAGAGGTGACACTACACAAATAGGAGATGCTAACTGTGCTAACTCCAACTCCAAAATAGATGCAAATGCAGCAGACACAAAGGAATGAGATGCACCCGTATCAATCAAAACGCTAGCAACTGAATTGCAAAACAAGAAGGTACCTCTCACAACCGACGGAGCCGGTACAGGTTCCTGCGCGGTAACAGCATACACACGCCCGGACGACCTCTGATCAACCTGCTCACCCCTCGGAGCATAAGATTGCTGCACAGACTGGGACGATGAAGCCCCCTGATTGGCCCTCGAGGCCTGAACGGACTGAGTTGGCTGACTACTCTAAGTCTGCCTCAAACCCGATGCACCAGGTGTGCCACTCAACTGCGGGCAAAACCTCTTCAGATGCCCCGGCTGACCGCACTGAAAACAAGAGAGTGGGCCTCTGCCCTGACTCTGGCTCTGAGATCGAGCCGAAGAAGATGCTGCTCTCTGAACTCCTCCCCTCTGAGGACAAACTGGAGACTTGTGACCCAGCTGGCCACACTTGAAACAGGTAATGTCTCCCTGACTGCCCTTCCCAGAACTAGCACTCGGCACTGGAAAAGTGGATCTAGAAAAACTACTCTGAGGCTGCTGAAGAGTGAAACCTCTCTGCCTCCTGCCATCACTCTGGCCATCCTGACTCCTCTTGGAGCCTTTCTGCTTTTCCCCCTCTTCCTGCATCATAATTTCAGTATGGGCTGCTGCATCAACCAGACGCCCAAAATCCCGAATCATAGACCCAACAACTCTCAGCATGAGGCCACGCCTCAACTTCTTCTCAAACTCAATGCAACGGCGTTCCTCAGTCGCCACCAACTCAGGTGCAAACCTGGACAAACTAGTGAATGCCGCCTCAAACTCAGCCACTGATAAACTGTTCTGCTCAAGATGGCAGAACTGATCTCTCAACTTCTCCTGAACAGCTGGGGACAGGTACTTCTCCTGAAAAGCATCAACAAAAGCCTTCCAAGTACTTCCAATACGACCCTTGGTGAACTTCCACCACTGACCCGCGTCCCCCTTCAGCTGGAAGGATGCTAAGGTCACCTTCAATACCTCGTCTTCGATGCCTAGCATCTCAAACGTTTTCGTTGTCTGTTCGAGCCATTCGTCTGCCTTAAGCGGCTCGCTAGGATCACCTAAAAATTCGTCCGGGTGAGACCGGAAGAATTCCCTCTTCAGAAAAGCAGGTCCTGTATCTGCAGCAACAACAGCCTGGGCTGGATTCGCAGCCCTCAGAATGTCAACTGACGCCTGAAATGCCCCTGCTATCCCTTGGGCCAAAGCGCCCATAAACTGCTGTCCTACTGGCTCGGCCACATTGGCCTGGCCAACACCCTCCTGAACTGCCGGAATTTCCTCCGGTATAGGCACTTCCTGCCTGGCCTGCCTACCACGCCTACCACGACCTCGTCCTCGTCCTGACATCCTAATAAAGGAAATAAAGACGTTAGCACTCTAAATAATGTGCCAAAATTATAACACTCACGTCCTAATACATTGGACAACAACAAATCACACCACGTAAGCACATAATCACATAAGCACCTACGAATTTCATTCCTGGATAATGATAGTCCCGAGGCGTCACTAAAGTTCCGGTTGGAAACAACATTGATCAAGTGCCTTTCCAACAAGACTTTCAGAAACTCAAGGGTCCAATCAACATCCTAGAAACTACATTCCATACCCACATAGTCACATAAACATGTTATCATATAAGCATGTAATCATTACACTAAGTCTCTATCAAACGAGACGAACCCATTGTGATACTAATCACTTCCCACGTACCCAAAGTATTCAAACCCGGTACGCTCTGATACCAAGTTGTAACGCCCTCAAAATAAACCCATAATACATAATATTAACATGCGGAATTATAAGGAAATAAAGTATATTATTTCATTCAACAGAGTACCATAAAATAAAGACATCATCATAAATGCCCTATGGGCTTACATCTTGCCGAGCCAACACTTGGACACAATTCCATGAGTTCTAACTCAAAAACAAATAAAGCCCTAGGCTTGAAAGTTTACAAGTTATTCAAATAAAACAAATAAAATAAAGTAAGTCTTCGAGTCCAAATCCTCACAAGCTAAGTCCTTGGAGGTAGTGAACCACCTGAACCTGAAAATGAAGTTCCCATATAGGGTGAGCCACAGCCCAGTAGAAAAATACTAAACCAAGCATAAGAATTAACTAAAGCATTAGCATTCGATACGTAGTTAACACAAGATAATCAGTTTCCAGTTTCATGACACTAATGTCTACGTTGTCTATGACGTATCGTCTATGACACAATACACTTTCCATTTATACAGACATGGCTCAGAACCTGGCCAAACAACTCAACAAGGATAACAAATCAGGTTAAACCTTTTTTATAACAAAATAAACACACAGGCTGGTGTTATAACAATCTCAATCAAATCCACTTCCATACTTCCCAACTGATACACATGGTGGTGATGTATCATATCAACAACAAATAGCAATATTGCTAACATCAATAAGCACACATATGAGTGATGCTACTGGAGTCCATCCCCTATCTCCTCCCAACAAATCCGGTTTGGAGGTACATCCCCTATCTTCCCCTAAACCGTGGAGTTCATCCCCTATCTTCTCCAAACAACATGCATATGCAATGAAACACACAATTGCCATATACAACACATAATCAATACAAGTAATGTTCTGTATTAATTCAACAGTCAACATAAGTGACTTAATTCCAGTTATACCTAGGCCACATGCAAGGTCTACAACAATCACGACTATCCTCCACCGATAGCCCAAAACAGTTATTTCTAAACAAGAAATAAATACAACAATGAATGTAAAATCAACATTCTCATAGGTAAGCATTTAAACTACCCAACTATATCATTAATCTCATAATTTTCCCAACTTCATGAATTAAACCCAATTCCACGTTTTTCCCTTAAATTAATTATACAAATTAATCTAAGCCAAAACCCTAAGGTTTCTCCCAAAATTACCAAACTACCCCCACATACCAAAATACCAACACTTAGGATTAAAACGTATAAATGGAGTAGGAAATCCCTACCTCGAAGCAAGAACCCAAAAAGAAGAAGACGGAGATGACAGCCCAAACTCCAAAGTGCTCCAAATCAAAAACCGTTCAGATTAGATGGAAGCCCTCGACTCACTCTACCTTTTTAATGAAGGAACTAGGTTAGATACTCACTCTAAATAGATGAAACCTAGGAGAGAAGATGAGTTGGGAGAGAGAAAACTCGTAATCTAGGGTTTTATAAACTGAAAGAGGCTGAAAAACTGTTTTAAAACACGCTGCTGCGTATTTAAACTCGACAGGCCCGCTCGAGCTCACAAAACACCGCTCGAGCGTAAAGAACAAAAACAATGTCCGCTCGAGCGCAATGTTAACCGCTCGAGCGTAGATTTTCCCATTCCAGAACCCACGCGAAGAACACACTAACCGCTCGAGCGTAAACAATACCGCTCGAGCTCAACCCGCTCGAGCTCATAAATCCCGCTCGAGCGTAGATAACACACCTGCAGAAGTTTTGCAGGTTTCACAAATACTGGAAGTGTGCAATCTCCGCTCGAGCGCAAGAAGGTCCGCTCGAGCGGAAAGGCCGAAACTTCAAAAAAAATCTGGGGTTTAATCCCAGACTCAAACCACCTACTCGAAACAAGTCTAACACACCCTAAGACTCAAACAATGACGTTAAAGGATGACAACAACAATAATATGACAACAGAATCCACGGAACATAAGTCCGGATACAATAATCAAATAGGAAAAGACCGGGGTCGCTATAACCTCCCCCCCTTAAAAGAATTTCGTCCCCGAAATTAAGCATAAGTTTTTTTTCTAAAACACGTTTCCTCAATTCCCAATGATATTATAAAACAATAAACAATAACTTGACCCAATCCCAGTCACTTCATCTCTTATCAAGAGGCATCTCACAATATGTATAAATCAACATATATTTCAACCTGCATCATTATTATGCATTATTCCTTTCAATGTTAACAAATTCCATATCATATTCAATCTCATGATATAAACAACACATTTAATATATAAATGTTATATTCCACTTACATAAAAGGCAAGTTCAAAATGCTAACATTAAACTCAAAACATCATCAATGTTTTCCAACTTAAGACATATATAAAATTCTCAAGTTCAACAATATTACAAAAATCTATATATAAGATTTCTAATCACCAAACATGTCCGGATATTTCTCACGGACTTCTAATTCACGTTCCCAAGTGGCTTCCTCCACTCCGTGATGCTTCCATAAAACTTTCACCAAAGGGATGGTTTTGCCTCGCAGAACTTGATCCCGTCTATCCAATACCCGAATTGGTCTCTCCTCATAAGAGACATCCTCATCAATTACTAAATCAGTCCAATCCAACACATGTGACGGATCTGGCTCATACTTCCGAAGCATACTCACATGAAACACATCATGAACTCCGGATAACTGCGGTGGCAAAGCTAAACGATAAGCAGCCTCGCCAATCCTCTCAAGGATCTCAAAAGGACCAATAAATCGAGGGGACAACTTCCCGCTCTTCCCAAACCTCATCAAACCTCGCCTAGGTGATATCTTCAGAAAGACATGATCACCTACCTCAAACATCAAAGGTCTCCTCCTACGGTCGGCATAAGATTTCTGACGACTCTGGGCTGTAACAAGCCTCCTACGGATAAGCTCAACCTTCTCCGTCGTTTCCCTCACTAACTCCGGACCCAACAAAGGTGCATCACCCACCTCGGCCCAACAGACTGGAGACCTACACGGTCGGCCATACAAGGCCTCAAACGGTGCCATACCGATACTAGCCTGAAAACTGTTGTTGTAGGCAAACTCCACTAAAGGCAAGTGCCTCTCCCACGACCCACTAAAGTCGAGGACACAACCCCGAAGCATATCCTCAAGGATCTGAATAGTACGCTCGGACTGCCCGTCAGTCTGAGGATGATAAGCAGTGCTAAATGTCAACTTGGTGCCTAAAGCACTCTGCAAACTCTGCCATAACCTGGCAGTGAAACGAGGGTCTCTATCTGAGACGATCGTCACTGGGACCCCGTGCAACCTCACTATGTCCCGAATGTACAAATCGGCAAGATGATCTACTGAATCTCTAACGCGCATAGGAATGAAGTGCGCCGACTTAGTCAACCGGTCTACAACCACCCAAATAGCATCACTACCCCGCTGAGTTCTCGGAAGACCCACAACGAAGTCCATAGTGACATGCTCCCACTTCCACTCGGCAATAGGCAAGGGTTGCAACAAACCCGCTGGCCTCTGATGCTCAGCCTTCACTTGCTGGCAAGTAAGGCACTTAGACACGAAAGCTGCCACATCTCTCTTCATACCTCGCCACCAAAATTGGCGACCCAAATCCCGATACATTTTAGTGCCTCCCGGATGCACTGCTAGGCGCGAATGATGAAACTCTCGAAGTACCTCCTCCCGGCAAGACTCCGGCACAAACAAACGGTCTCGGTATCTCACACTCAGGTCGGGATACACCGTCAAACCCTTCTCAACCTTCCCACTGGAAATCTTTTCTCGGAGCGATTCTACCTCAAGATCACCCCTCTGAGCCTCTAACACTCGAGTCACAAGTGCAGGCTGCGCAACAACAGAAAACAAGGCCGCAGCCTCAACGGATTCACCCAAAAGCAAATCAAACTCCCCAAGTGCACCCAACATCTCCCACTCTCGGATGGCTATACTAGCTATGTCACCAACAGATTTCCTGCTAAGGGCATCGGCCACAACATTGGCCTTCCCCGGATGATAGTGCAACTCGAAGTCATAATCCTCAATAAATTCCATCCACCTCCTCTGCCTCAAATTCAAGTCTTTCTGTGTAAACAGATATTTCAGACTCTTATGATCGGAGAATACCTCAAATTTCTCACCATACAGATAATGCCTCCAAATCTTCAAGGCAAAAATCACCGCTGCTAATTCTAAATCATGCGTAGGGTAATTCTTCTCATGAATTTTCAACTGACGTGAGCCATAGGCAACCACTTTCCCTTCTTGCATCAACACACAACCCAGACCCTCTCGTGAGGCGTCACAATAGACTGCATAACCCAACCCTCTCTCCGGAATAATCAAGACCGGAGCGGTGGTCAATCTAACCTTCAGCTCCTGAAACGACTTTTCACAAGTCTCACTCCAAACAAAATTGACTCCCTTCCGAGTCAGTCTAGTCAAAGGTGAAGCTAACCTGGAGAAATCTTTCACAAACCGACGGTAATACCCAGCTAATCCCAGAAAACTGCGGATCTCAAACACACTCTTAGGCTGTGCCCAATCTTGCACTGCCTCTGTCTTGGACGTATCAACAGACACCCCTTCCCCAGAAACGACATGGCCTAAGAACTTCACCTCTTTTAGCCAGAACTCACATTTCCCAAACTTAGCATAAAGCTTATGGGCTCTAAGTAACTCAAGCACCACTCTCAAGTGCTCCTCGTGCTCTTCTTCTGAAGGTGAGTAAATCAGAATGTCGTCCACGAAGACGACCACAAAACGATCTAAGAATTCCCGGAAGATCCGGTTCATCAAATCCATAAACACTGCCGGTGCATTGGTGAGCCCAAACGGCATCACCAGGAACTCATAGTGGCCATACCGCGTACGGAATGCCGTCTTCGGAATATCCTCCTCCTGACTCTCAACTGGTGGTAACCCGATCTCAAGTCTATTTTAGAGAAACAACGGGAACCCTTCAACTGGTCAAACAGATCATCTATACGAGGCATAGGGTACTTATTCTTAACAGTAGCCCGATTCAATTTCCGATAATCGATACACAGTCTCAACGCACCACCTTTCTTCTTAGCAAAGAGGGCCGGTGCTCCCCACGGCGAAACACTAGGACGAATATAGCCCTTATCTAGCAGCTCCTGGAGCTGAACTTTCAACTCAACTAACTCGGCTGGGGCAAAACGGTAAGGTGCCATAGAAATCGGTACTGTGCCGGGCACTAGATCAATAGAGAACTCAATCTCTCGATGAGGTGGCAAACTAACAAGATCCTCGGGAAACACGTCCGAGTACTCACATACCACTCTCGGCAACACAGTCTGAGTCTCATCACACTCACTACTCTCAAGGCTAGCAAGTAGACCAACTCAACTCACTCCGCCCTCAGCGGATCATACCCCGATGGTAACATACTACTAACCCGGTCCCCCCAGAAAATGAAAACGTTCTCCGCTAACGGTACAACAAGTGACCCTCTGACGGTAGCAATCAATAAATGCCCGGTATGACGATAACCAGTCCATACCCAAAATAACATCGAAGCCCTTCATGGGCATAACCACAAAAGAAAAAGGGATTCTATGATCATCGACCTCTATATCACAACCCCTAACACCTTGTTTCAAGATCAATTCACCCCCCAAGAGGTGACACTACACAAATAGGAGATGCTAACTGTGCTAACTCCAACTCCAAAATAGATGCAAATGCAGCAGACACAAAGGAATGAGATGCACCCGTATCAATCAAAACGCTAGCAACTGAATTGCAAAACAAGAAGGTACCTCTCACAACCGACGGAGCCGTACAGGTTCCTGCGCGGTAACAGCATACACACGCCCGGACGACCTCTGATCAACCTGCTCACCCCTCGGAGCATAAGATTGCTGCACAGACTGGGACGATGAAGCCCCCTGATTGGCCCTCGAGGCCTGAACGGACTGAGTTGGCTGACTACTCTAAGTCTGCCTCAAACCCGATGCACCAGGTGTGCCACTCAACTGCGGGCAAAACCTCTTCAGATGCCCCGGCTGACCGCACTGAAAACAAGAGAGTGGGCCTCTGCCCTGACTCTGGCTCTGAGATCGAGCCGAAGAAGATGCTGCTCTCTGAACTCCTCCCCTCTGAGGACAAACTGGAGACTTGTGACCCAGCTGGCCACACTTGAAACAGGTAATGTCTCCCTGACTGCCCTTCCCAGAACTAGCACTCGGCACTGGAAAAGTGGATCTAGAAAAACTACTCTGAGGCTGCTGAAGAGTGAAACCTCTCTGCCTCCTGCCATCACTCTGGCCATCCTGACTCCTCTTGGAGCCTTTCTGCTTTTCCCCCTCTTCCTGCATCATAATTTCAGTATGGGCTGCTGCATCAACCAGACGCCCAAAATCCCGAATCATAGACCCAACAACTCTCAGCATGAGGCCACGCCTCAACTTCTTCTCAAACTCAATGCAACGGCGTTCCTCAGTCGCCACCAACTCAGTGCAAACCTGGACAAATAGTGAATGCCGCCTCAAACTCAGCCACTGATAAACTGTTCTGCTCAAGATGGCAGAACTGATCTCTCAACTTCTCCTGAACAGCTGGGGACAGGTACTTCTCCTGAAAAGCATCAACAAAAGCCTTCCAAGTACTTCCAATACGACCCTTGGTGAACTTCCACCACTGACCCGCGTCCCCCTTCAGCTGGAAGGATGCTAAGGTCACCTTCAATACCTCGTCTTCGATGCCTAGCATCTCAAACGTTTTCGTTGTCTATTCGAGCCATTCGTCTGCCTTAAGCGGCTCGCTAGGATCACCTAAAAATTCGTCCGGGTGAGACCGGAAGAATTCCCTCTTCAGAAAAGCAGGTCCTGTATCTGCAGCAACAACAGCCTGGGCTGGATTCGCAGCCCTCAGAATGTCAACTGACGCCTGAAATGCCCCTGCTATCCCTTGGGCCAAAGCGCCCATAAACTGCTGTCCTACTGGCTCGGCCACATTGGCCTGGCCAACACCCTCCTGAACTGCCAGAATTTCCTCCGGTATAGGCACTTCCTGCCTGGCCTGCCTACCACGCCTACCACGACCTCGTCCTCGTCCTGACATCCTAATAAAGGAAATAAAGACGTTAGCACTCTAAATAATGTGCCAAAATTATAACACTCACGTCCTAATACATTGGACAACAACAAATCACACCACGTAAGCACATAATCACATAAGCACCTACGAATTTCATTCCTGGATAATGATAGTCCCGAGGCGTCACTAAAGTTCCGGTTGGAAACAACATTGATCAAGTGCCTTTCCAACAAGACTTTCAGAAACTCAAGGGTCCAATCAACATCCTAGAAACTACATTCCATACCCACATAGTCACATAAACATGTTATCATATAAGCATGTAATCATTACACTAAGTCTCTATCAAACGAGACGAACCCATTGTGATACTAATCACTTCCCACGTACCCAAAGTATTCAAACCCGGTACGCTCTGATACCAAGTTGTAACGCCCTCAAAATAAACCCATAATACATAATATTAACATGCGGAATTATAAGGAAATAAAGTATATTATTTCATTCAACAGAGTACCATAAAATAAAGACATCATCATAAATGCCCTATGGGCTTACATCTTGCCGAGCCAACACTTGGACACAATTCCATGAGTTCTAACTCAAAAACAAATAAAGCCCTAGGCTTGAAAGTTTACAAGTTATTCAAAATAAAACAAATAAAATAAAGTAAGTCTTCGAGTCCAAATCCTCACAAGCTAAGTCCTTGGAGGTAGTGAACCACCTGAACCTGAAAATGAAGTTCCCATATAGGGTGAGCCACAGCCCAGTAGAAAAATACTAAACCAAGCATAAGAATTAACTAAAGCATTAGCATTCGATACGTAGTTAACACAAGATAATCAGTTTCCAGTTTCATGACACTAATGTCTACGTTGTCTATGACGTATCGTCTATGACACAATACACTTTCCATTTATACAGACATGGCTCAGAACCTGGCCAAACAACTCAACAAGGATAACAAATCAGGTTAAACCTTTTTTATAACAAAATAAACACACAGGCTGGTGTTATAACAATCTCAATCAAATCCACTTCCATACTTCCCAACTGATACACATGGTGGTGATGTATCATATCAACAACAAATAGCAATATTGCTAACATCAATAAGCACACATATGAGTGATGCTACTGGAGTCCATCCCCTATCTCCTCCCAACAAATCCGGTTTGGAGGTACATCCCCTATCTTCCCCTAAACCGTGGAGTTCATCCCCTATCTTCTCCAAACAACATGCATATGCAATGAAACACACAATTGCCATATACAACACATAATCAATACAAGTAATGTTCTGTATTAATTCAACAGTCAACATAAGTGACTTAATTCCAGTTATACCTAGGCCACATGCAAGGTCTACAACAATCACGACTATCCTCCACCGATAGCCCAAAACAGTTATTTCTAAACAAGAAATAAATACAACAATGAATGTAAAATCAACATTCTCATAGGTAAGCATTTAAACTACCCAACTATATCATTAATCTCATAATTTTCCCAACTTCATGAATTAAACCCAATTCCACGTTTTTCCCTTAAATTAATTATACAAATTAATCTAAGCCAAAACCCTAAGGTTTCTCCCAAAATTACCAAACTACCCCCACATACCAAAATACCAACACTTAGGATTAAAACGTATAAATGGAGTAGGAAATCCCTACCTCGAAGCAAGAACCCAAAAAGAAGAAGACGGAGATGACAGCCCAAACTCCAAAGTGCTCCAAATCAAAAACCGTTCAGATTAGATGGAAGCCCTCGACTCACTCTACCTTTTTAATGAAGGAACTAGGTTAGATACTCACTCTAAATAGATGAAACCTAGGAGAGAAGATGAGTTGGGAGAGAGAAATCTCGTAATCTAGGGTTTTATAAACTGAAAGAGGCTGAAAAACTGTTTTAAAACACGCTGCTGCGTATTTAAACTCGACAGGCCCGCTCGAGCTCACAAAACACCGCTCGAGCGTAAAGAACAAAAACAATGTCCGCTCGAGCGCAATGTTAACCGCTCGAGCGTAGATTTTCCCATTCCAGAACCCACGCGAAGAACACACTAACCGCTCGAGCGTAAACAATACCGCTCGAGCTCAACCCGCTCGAGCTCATAAATCCCGCTCGAGCGTAGATAACACACCTGCAGAAGTTTTGCAGGTTTCACAAATACTGGAAGTGTGCAATCTCCGCTCGAGCGCAAGAAGGTCCGCTCGAGCGGAAAGGCCGAAACTTCAAAAAAAATCTGGGGTTTAATCCCAGACTCAAACCACCTACTCGAAACAAGTCTAACACACCCTAAGACTCAAACAATGACGTTAAAGGATGACAACAACAATAATATGACAACAGAATCCACGGAACATAAGTCCGGATACAATAATCAAATAGGAAAAGACCGGGGTCGCTATAACTAATGTGAGATTACCCCCAAAAAATAATAGCTACCATATAAGTGTGTAAACTATTTTTGTTAAATTTGTGCTTGCACAAAATAAGGATATATTATGGAACTTTATCAATTAAAAATATAATAATAGAACTTAATGAAATACAAGTGCATGCAAAAAAAAAAAAAAAAAAAAAAAAAAATCCTTGAATAAATTTACTTATTACCTTTTATTTACCAAGAAATTACTCTACTAAACTTGATCGCTTTTTCGGTGCAGCCAAATTTCTCTCTTTTTTACACCCAACCAAAATGGATCCATGGAAGTGTAGGGCAGCAATCACACCCTCAAAAAATTTAAAAATATCAAATACTATATTAACAATTAATAAGATAAATACAAAATCTTAAAAGTTCACAATCCATTATAATTATAAAGATTTGTAAATTTAAAAAAAAAATAATTAATTCAGATTTATCA
This sequence comes from Camellia granthamiana, assembly GCA_036172215.1. Taxonomy (NCBI): domain Eukaryota; kingdom Viridiplantae; phylum Streptophyta; class Magnoliopsida; order Ericales; family Theaceae; genus Camellia; species Camellia granthamiana. Next base: position 46,334,492 of record CM069917.1, on the reverse strand, counting down.
AATATTAATGTCCAATTTTGTTAACTTGACACAACAGATCAATGTGAACTATGCATATTTATAAAAGGATGTCAAACTGTAGCTCGACTTTTTCATGCCCCCTCTCGGAAGACGAATAAGCCCTACAATATCGGTCTCCCGCGGTTATGAATCTAATCTCACAAGTGCAATGTGAAATAGATACACACCAAAGAGTCTCAATCCGGCAAATCTTTTAGAAAATCAATTTTGAATCAAAAATGGCAAAAATGGACTGCTTTACTAAATATATAGTCGCCACCTAAATATTTTTTGAGAAATTTAGGAAACCCATGACTCGTGCCAAAGGCCACGTGTCTGTCATCACCAAGATTGTCTCGACTCAGGAAGTTAGGTACGAGAGGGGAAGGTCATGAATTGAGCACCCCCGCTCACCCGATCAAAGATCGGCCTCTACTGACCATGATATGAATCTTATTCACATTATATGCTCTTATTTTGATTTATTAGGCTAGTATTACTATGTGATGTGCACACACACAAGTATAAACTAAATTGCAAGAATTGGAACATTTCAATTCATGTTTGTTTTTTAAAAGAGTTTTGAATATGTATCACTTGAAAAAGTGATCGCATATAAACATTTGCTCAAATTATTCCAATTCAAGCAATTAGCCTTTATCCACAAGCATTCAGGCAATTTATCACTTAAGCATTTAGCCTCATGGTAAGCATGCTAGACATGGCAACAATCACACGCATGCTATATTCTAAAGTGAATAATGGCTCACCTAGTACTCCAAGCCAAAAAGATGAAAGAGTTAGAACAATCCATAATCCTAACTATGCAATATGACTAACGCAACACATGCGATATGCAATCTAAATAAGCTCGGCTACTGGCATAGCATATGAATCAATCAAACAGTATGCGGTCTAAGCACGTATTCAAAGAAGTATTAAACTAACAATGCAGTTAGAATGATGAACCAAGCATCGGTGCATGCAATACAAGTGGATGCAAGGCATGAGAGATGCTAAACAAAACATAATGCCCTAAACTAACCAACATAAGCAGGTAAATAAAAGGAAGAAAGGCGTGGGGTTGGAAGAACGTTATTACAACATTGCACCCTCACGTAAGAGGGTCCGAATAAACAAACTAGCTAACTAATTAAACCTAAACTAATTAAGTAACTAATACAAACCCAAATGAATAATTTAGCTAAACTACTTAACTAATTATTACAACAAATTAATTAACTATTCTAGCTAACTAATTATTACAAAAAAATAAAAATGAACTAATTATTTACATGAATACAACATGAAAAGGGTGCTAAGCTAGCTATTCTAATTACTCCACCTCGGGAAACGAGGAATGCTCGTGCATGCACGAACTTTCCACCTAAAAAAGCCCTTATTTCTGCTGCCTAATGCCTCTATTGCATAGTAGAACACTTGCACTGATTTCCACCTCAGAACCAACTCTGTTCTTCTTCAAAAGTACACTGCTGGATTTTGCACTGGTGGCCGGCAGATGGCCTACCGTCCACTGATGGTGGCCTGCTGGCCATCAATAGTAGCCTGCCGGCCACTAATGACTGGACTTTCCTGCTACAACAGAGAGCAAACAGAGCAAGAACAGGGTATTCTCAAGGGTTTGTTTGCACAATTCATCCCTCCTTATCATTTGAACAGCTCAAAGGACTAGCAAGTTTGATTCACAACCACCAATAAATGCAATTTCATTGCATGATGACTTATGAACCAAGTGTGCAATTTCAATTAATTTAACAAAATAAGACTCTCAAAACCACCTCCCTATCATGAATGGTCAAAGGGAGTAGTTGACATTGAATCTTAAACCGTTTTCATCACTAATGAGTATGAAACGATTCGAGACTCAAGGGTTTAATTAACGTCCGATTGAACCTAAATCAAATTATTATCTTGCACCTTTTTATTCACCAATTTTATTATTCCATAATTACCTCTCAATTCTTTAATCAATTAAGTCCACAAGTGAATTTAAGTCTTCTAATGGAAAGAGGACTCAAACCAAGTGTTGCTTTAGACATGAAAGAGACATCATACCGTTGGTAATGAACCCCCAAAGGGATTAAACCATTAAACATGACACCTCAATCTCATGCTTAAACAAACAAATAATTTGAAACCACTTTCAAAGCAAAGAAAAAGCCAAGAAATGAGGGAGGTTGAAGAGGTGATTAAAGGTGAGAACAAGTAAGAAAAGCACTAAATAAATGTAATCAACTCAAATAAGGTGGTGTCTAAGGCCTAAAACACCAAACTTATGAGGACAATTACACTACATGCATGCGATACAAGGCTCAAATGCCATGAACACTTAAAAATAGTGCTAAAACTGTAACAACCCTCATTCTTTTAGCTATACTTGCATACATTCATGTAAGACCTTGTCTTGATGTGCTACAATCTGATTAATCTTGTTTCGGCTTGCTTTGTTATGTGTGCTTGCTTGATCTTGTTCCTTGCTTGGTGTGTGTGGCCGAGGTCAGCTCAGTGTTGTTCACTTTCGAACCTTGCACTTAGAACTATTCTGGAGCCATCTGTTGACCTCCATCTTCACTCCGGCATGATTGCCGAGATGTTCAGAACCAAGGCCGAGAAGTGTACCTTCCAGGCCGAGGTGCCTTTGCACTTGGTGTGTTGTTCCAGGGCAGGTGTGGCACGACTTAATAAGTGTCGTCCTCCCTAGCCGACGTTCTTGTTGTCTCGTTGCCGAAGTTTGACTTTGGCCGACGTCGTTACTCGCCGATGTGTTTGCTGTCAAGCTTGTTGAGTACGCTTTGTCAGTGACTTGTCTTATCAATCAGTCACCTTTTGAGCTGCACCAACCCGGTTGAGCCACGTGTCCGAGCTGTGTGTATAGACAGCCGGCAGACTTGGAGACAAATCATTTTTGTCTCAAATCTTTGTTTCTAGAGAGAGAAGCTCTCAAAGAGGAGAGAAAGAGTTTTAGAGAGAGAAGTGGTGATCCGAGCTTGATCTTTGAAGATCGAACCGTTGGATTTAAGCTTTGAGGTTAGATTCTTGCTCTACTTTGATTGCTCTTATTGGTCATCAAGCTGCATTGCATGATTGTGTTTGTTTTGCATGCCATGCAACGATTTGAAGTCGGTTTTGAAAGAGAAAGTTGATGTTCATGTGTTCTTGAGTAAAGTCTCGTTTTGATCCGAAAGTTTGAAGCAAGAACCATGTTTTTGTGTTTGTTCTTGCATGTTTTTCCTTGTACGAATACCCAGGTCCATGTTTTGAGCTCTTTGCATGGGACCTCAGATTTTGAATGTACTAGTTATGAACTCCAGCATGCATGTTCTTGATGTTCTTGATTATTTTGTCCTTTGCATTCTTCGAAGGGAAACCCAGGTTTTTCCCGATTTCGTTTTGTATGTGGCCATTAGGTTCGCACCTCGGCAAGAAGGTGTGGGACCTCGACTAGCCCTGGGTAGTACCCAGTGTGTTTCCAAGAAGTGGAAAACAGCGTTTGACCCTTGTCATGCTTGCTTTACTTTTGACTTGGATTCGGTGAGAGTGCCGAGATCATTATGTGCATGTGAAGCTTGTTTTGAGAATGTAATTTGCCTTGTGATTGCCAGGACTTTGATCTTTGCTTTGAGCCTTCACCCAAGAACACCGAGGTGAGTGGTGCTTTTAATAAAGCTATGTTATACGGTTTTGATAAACTTTGTTTTACTTCGTCTTGATGAAAGCATTTTGATAAGCATGAATGATTAGCCTATTTTGATGTGAAGAGTATAAGCCTTGTTTGATGATGTTCTTGGAAGTCCCTCGTGCTGGAGGACTCTAAACTTTTGCAGCACTAAGTATAAAAGGTTAAGTATGAGCTTCGTTTTGACGATATCTTTGTAATAAGTATGAGCCTGGTTTTGATACTACGTGTGAAAGTCCCTTAGCTGGAGGACTATAAACTTTCGCAGCACTACTTGTGAAAGTCCCTTAGCTGGAGGACTATAAACTTTCGCAGCACTACTTGTGAAAGTCCCTTAGCTGGAGGACTATAAACTTTCGCAGCACTACTGGTGAAAGTCCCTTGGCTGGAGGACTATAAACTTTCGCAGCACTACCTTGTCAAAAAGGGCTACGGGCCTAAGTGACATTAGTTCTTGTGTTAAAAAAAGGATACGGTCCTTTCTTGGAAAAGCCAACGTGGTGAAGAGGGGCTACGGGCCTAAGTCACACAAGTATAAGGTGAAAAGGGGCTACGGGCCTAAGTCACACAAGTATAAGGTGAAAAGGGGCTACGGGCCTAAGTCACACAAGTATAAGGTGAAAAGGGGCTACGGGCCTAAGTCACACAAGTATAAGGTGAAAAGGGGCTACGGGCCTAAGTCACACACTAAGGTGAAAAAGGGCTACGGGCCTAAGTCACACAAGTTTGCAAGTTTGTAAGATTTGTTAGATGAATACGGTTCATCACTTGATTTGATAGTCTTGATTGTGTTATGCCGATGTTGGTAAGCATCCCTTGGAATATGGTAAGATTTGTTAGATGAATACGGTTCATCACTTGATTTGATAGTCTTGATTGCGTTATGCCGATGTTGGTAAGCATCCCTTGGAATGTGGTAAGATTTGTTAGATGAATACGGTTCATCACTTGATTTGATAGTCTTGATTGCGTTATGCCGATGTTGGTAAGCATCCCTTGGAATATGGTAAGATTTGTTAGATGAATACGGTTCATCACTTGATTTGATAGTCTTGATTGCGTTATGCCGATGTTGGTAAGCATCCCTTGGAATATGGTAAGATTTGTTAGATGAATACGGTTCATCACTTGAGTTGATAGTTTTGATTGTGTTACGCCGATGATGGTAAGCATCCCTTGATATATGGTAAGACTTGATAGATGAACATGGTTCATCCCTCGATTTGGTAAAGTTTGATGAATTCTGCTTCAGAAGGACTTCGGTTAATATTCGTATGATTTAGAAAGTTTTGTTTTGCTTTGAAGGACCTCGGCTATTCATGCAAAAACCTTTATTATTCGTACCATTCACTGAGTTGTCAAACTCACCCTCTCTATATATATGTAGGTGATGAGCAGGACGGCGGCGACGCCTAGTCTATTTTGCAAAGCTTGTTTTGGACTCTTGACATGTCGGCTTGACTCTTTTACGTCGGCAGTTTTGTGCTTACATCGGCTATTTGTAATTATGTCGGCATTTTGTATTTACGTCGGCAGCACTTGAAAATCATGCTTCTTCGCTTGTAATTGCTGTATTTTATTCTTGTCGGCTGAGAAGCCTTTTGATCAAGTTGTAAACTTGTATTTCGTCATTTTTGAACTTGATGTAAGTCATGTGTATATGTTGTGTCATTTGATCTAAGCACAAGCTCTTATGGACCATTTGTAATTGATTTATTGCTTCCGCATTTGTAAGCCCCTTGCATTATACTCTGATTGTCTTTGATCTTAGTAAGTTGGCCTTCGGTAATTACGGATTACTGGCCATCACGGCACCATCCTACTAGGGGCGGGTTGGGGTCGTGACAAAAACAGTGCTAAATAAGTCCTAAAACATGCTGGAATTAAGAAAAAAATAGCTAGAATAATAAGCTAAAACATAGAGTTATGTAAGCTAGTGAACAAGATACAAAGAGGGGAGACTAACCCCTATAATTTTGGACTTCAAAAAGTGTTTTTAGCCATTGAAATAATTTTGAAATTCAATATTTAAAAGCTCAAAAAAAGGTGACAACAAGGTGGGAAACACAAGGGTAAAGGCCTTGGAAGTTAGGCAGAAGGAATGGTGAGCCACCCCTTCACGCTTATTAGCCTTAAACCACAAGTTTCAGCCCAAAATTTTAGAGTTTAGACAGTCCAAAAATAGCTCAAAAATAGTGCAAAAATGTGTTGGAATGAAGACAAAAGTAGCTAAAACAATAAGCTAAAACATAGAGCAATTTAAGCTAGTAAACAAGCCAAATGAGGGGTGGCTAACCCCTCCATTTTTGGGACTTCAAAAACCACTTTTTTAGCCTTCGAAAACCTCTAAAAATCAGTAGTAAAAAGCTCAAAAAAAGTTAATGAAGAGATGGGAAACACAAGTCTAAAGGCTTAGAGAACAAGGTTCAAAGAAGGGTGATTAACCCATGTACCTTTAATAGCCTTAAACCACAAGCTTCAGCCCATAAAAACAGTTGAAAAAAAAAATGGTTCAAAATCAGCAAGAAAAGATAGAAAAGAAGTAGTGCAAAGGAGCTAGTAGTTATACCTCATGAAGAGGAATAACACTTTTGTTCACAAACCAACAAGTTCTCACTCTCAAGGGCTAAAATTTGGACTCAATAATCTCAGCAAGGAGAGCTCCAACATTGGTTTAGGAAGTGTTTAGGTAAGGTGTGTGTGTTGCAAGATAAAGATAGAGAGAATTTCAAGAATTAGAACTTTTGGAATTTTTTTCAATCTTAAACCATGAGGGAAGGCCTGCTATATATAGAAAATAGCCCCTCAGGTCGAAAATATTATGCCTGGAACAACTAGAGCTTTTGGGGGACAGCTTGCCAAAAATATTTGTGTTTTTCACCAGTGGCTGGCAAGCCAGAAGTGTGAATTGCTGGCCACGAAAATTTGCTTTCAGGTCCAACTTCAAACGGGCATGTCTCCTTCATCCAGACTCGGTTTTAGGTCATTCTTGAGTCTAAATTGAAGCCCCAAAAGTTTATTTTCCAATGGTTGCAACCTCAAATCTAAATTATAAGTGTGCAAAGAGATATGCCTATTTTAGTGAAGGTTGCTCATTTCTATCCTAACCGAATTAATGTCTAACTTGAAACGGTCATATCTCTGAACTCGGCTTTAGGAGATTCTTGAGTCTAAATTGAAGCGCAGAAAGTCCAATTTCCAATGGTGGTGGCCTCACAACTAAAGTCTAAGTGTATAAATAGGCAAGCCTGATTTAGTGAAGACTGCTCAGTTCTCCCATAACGGTTTGATACTCAACTTCTTCCCCAACTAGTTTTCTTCCCTCTCCTCTAATTTTCTTCCACTCCAAACCTATAAATAAGAGGTTTTAAAGATTTTTTAAAGAGTTCACATCTTTTCCATTTATTTCTACTTTGTCTTTGCTTGGTTTACCAAAAAGTGCAACTTTTAAACGAAATGAGAGCCTCAGAACATTGTAAAAACATTTGGAAAAATATTTTGAAAGAGAGGGTTTTAAGGTCTAAAATAGTTTTGGTCAAAAATGGGGTGTAAGGTTGGGATTTAGAAGCTCTTCTTGCTGAAGAAATCGAACGTTTGTACATCACAACTTTCATCATTGAGTGATCAACTTGAGGCTAGTAAGTCTTAAGAGCAGTCAAAAATGGGGTGTCTACACAAACCATCTATATACTATGATATCAAATCATGCTAGTGGGATAGTTTTATTTCCACACACCATTTACTCTATAGGCGCTGGCTCCCTTATTACTGACAACACAACTACTTGCTGACACTCAATTAGTAGCTCTGGCACGTCACTTTTCAAAGTAAATGACCAACTTAGCTCGTGTATGAAAGGAATATGATCCACTCCTCATTTCCATTGTTCAAACCCGAAGAGGCTCGACGGGACACAATCAATGATAATTATAAAGATTTGCAAATTTAAAAATAATTTTTAATTGAAATTTATCAAATATTAATCTCCAATTTTGTTTACATGACGCAATGGATCAATGTGAACTTCACATATTTATGAAAGGATATCAAACCATCTATGCGCGTCCTATCAAACCAAGTTAGTGGGGGGACTCTATTTGCACATACAATTTACTCTTTGTATACTTAATGAATAAATTTTATGTTACAATTTTACCACTAAATAAAATTACTAATATAGACATAAATATACATATTCCACTCCAAATTTAAATTTTCTCAATAGACATCCTTATGTTAGACTTATTTATTTTGATGATTTATTTAATTATGTTTTAATTTATTTGAAAGAGAAAAATAGAATCTAAAATTTATTTTGATGATTTATTTAATTATATTTTAATCAAAATTTATTTTGATGATTTATTTGAAAGAGAAAAATAGAATCAAAATTTATTTTGTCCCATTATTTCTCACCTAAATCTTTATCCTAAATGTTATTAGAATGTATTTAAAATTTGATTAAATCAGGAGTTCAAACAGTCCAAAACAAATGTTCAAACAGCCTAGCACAGCAGCATGCCAAAAGGTTCAAAAGGTTCAAGTGGAAGATATTCAAATTAGTAATGATGGAAATACAATGGCTATAAACGGCTATAAAGGTTCAAAAGGCCAAAAGGTTCAAGTGGAAGATATTCAAATTTGTAATGATGGAGTGGAAGATATTCAAATTGGTAATGATGGAAGTACAACGGCTATAAACGGCTATAAATTCAAATGATTACAACGGCTATAAACAGCTATAAATTCAAATGAATACAACGGCTATAATTTTCATTATATATACCAAAGTCTCTAATGTAAACAAGTTACAAAAAACCTGAAAATATTCTTTGATCTATAATTACTCACATCTATTTCAAAAATTATACACTGAGCCTTATAGTTTTAAGTCCATCTTTCCTGTGTGAGATTTACAGAAAAATCAAAGCTTCATTTTATATATCTATCTTTGAGAGATATTTATTGTAAGCTTTCTTTGAAAGCAAAAATACCATTTCATCTTGTAAAAGTGTTGCAAACATTGTATTCTTGAAATCTTGAGAGTGATTGTGAATCACCTAAATTTTGTAAAGGTTTGGGCTTGTGAAGTCTGTGTAAAATCCGTAGAGGATCGCTCCATTTGTAAAGAGGTTCCTAGCACCCCTGTGAAGCTAGAAGATAGTGAAAAATCTCAAGTGAAGCTTGAAGAGTGGACATAGGGTGAGTTGAAGCCAAACTACTATAAATTTGTTTGCCTCTCTCTTCCTTATCTCTTTATTTTATTTTAAATTGCCATAACTATATTTCACATTTTTTCTGTGCTAAAATCATTAACTGACATAGTTGTTAAGACATTTGTTTTAATTATTTTTATTTCATTAATTATATTTATCTATTGTGCTAGTCATAATTTTTATTAGGGTATTATTAATTTTAATTGTAAAAACCTAATTCAACATGATTTTTCTTAGTTGAATTCTGTTAACTAATTTGGAAACATTCACTTAGGATCAAGATGAAGATTGATTCTTCATCTGCCTTTGAAAAAGCAAAAAAAGATCCATACTCATCAAAAGAAGAACCCACGTCTTATGACTAAAAATTTCACAGCTGCAATATTAAAAAAATAAAAAAAAGTTAGTGCCACACAAGCTTGTTAGTGAATGTATATGCCTATGCTACTTTTATGCCTCCCCATATCTTGGAGTAATTGAAGGGAAAGATAATCACCCACAATGTCAAAAAAGAAAAAAAGATTCCACCAACAATAACAAAATAAAATCTTGCAACAATCACAATCACAACAATCACAAAAAGAATCCCCTTAAAGTGAATCAAATTTGTTCTAGTTTGTAGGTGTGTTCCACCATAGCTAAGAAGAATAAACAAGTTGTTTACACAAATCTTGTTCTTCCTTACTTCTTGAAACTGTGAACACAGCAAGGCCATTTTATGTTGGCAATTCATTCCCATCACTTCTTCAACCATTAAATAAAAAAGCAATTTCCATGACAATAAAAAATCGTCATCCCTTCATTAAATGAAAAAAGTCATTACATTTATTATCACTTCAACGAAATGCTAGTGGTCCACCATACATTATATACACATTCTACCTACAAGTCATTTTAGCATTACATACAAATTATACTCATTCTACCCTACATTACATATACTATTTCAAATAGACTAGAATAACAACTAGCACCAACAACACAACAATAAAAGCAAAGGCGTAATTCAACTTATCACCAATTCTTTCAATCACCATTGCCAAATCTCTATATTGTTTTATAGTCTTAATAGTTATGTTTTTGAGTTCCCTAGTCAAGATAATTACTTCTCTAAGAATAGATAAGACATCCATGTGTTCTTCAAGAATATCATTTTTGACTACCTTCAAATTATGCTGTATATGTGAAGGGATCCACCACTCAAAGAACTTGCAGCCATTCACAGAATGGGAGCATACAAAATATAAACAATTTGGATTATCCGTTGACTAAGAAATCTTAACCATAGCTTTGTTGCTACATCGACAATTGTGATTGTTGAATCTAACTTCATGAATGCCGGCCATTACTTACATTCGACATTGACATTGACCTACAAAAAAAAAATATCAAATAACAAAAATAATTTATAATATCAAGCAACCTCCAAGCACAATTTGATTCTTAAAGGAAAAGCAAAGACCGCCATGGAACTGAGATTCCTATTCTAGGAAATCACCCGCAGCCTCTTTGTTACTTAGTTCGGTTTGTGAACAATTATTTTTCTTATCTCTCTCTCTCTCTCCCTCTCTCTCTCTCTCTTTTCCTCACAATTAAGGGACTATAAAGTTCCTTCTAATGAGTTTCAAAGGTATTAATTTTTCTCTCATGAAATTTTTTTATAGGTTGCAATCTTATGTTTCTTATTTTAATCGTTTAAATGTAGACTGAAAGTGGAAATTTAGGGCAAAATTTGTTAGTTACTCCACACTTATCAATTTTATTTTTTTCAATTTTTTTGAGCCAATATGATAAATACAAATACATACAAAATGAGAACAAAAATTTATCTATGAAATTAGGGTTCTTTGGAGTAATGTGTATCAATCTTTTTTTTTTTTTTAAGGCCAATATTGTAACCAACAAATGCATACAAAATTAGGGCAAAGTATATCTATAAAATTAGGATTCTTTGGAGTAATGTGTGTGCGCATGAGACAAAGTTAGAGAGAGAGAGAGAAAGAGAGAGAGAGAGAGAGAGAGATAAATGATTATAAGAACATAAAGTTTTGTATTCGGGTCTCAAGGATTTGGGTATGGCCGCCTTTGCTGCCGGCAGTGTACATGGTGGTGATGGTTGTCTTCCTCTCATCTTCCTTCACGGAGTTTGAGTTCGTGAGAAGAGAAAAGAACAACTCTATTTTGGAGGCAATTTTGAATTAATTTTTAATTTTTAATTTTTTTTTGTGCTGAAGCAATCTGAGCCACCCATTGTTAAGTAGGTGACGTAGCTCAATTTGGATCGTCCTCCGGAAGAAGCATGGGAGACAATTATTGGAGAGTATTTGACCTTGCAGTGATAGTACCTCCTTTTTATCCAATGGGATGGTCTCTCATTCGTCACCTGTCCAAACATAAATAAATTTAAAAAAATTCTATCTACATCTGTCCTTACTATCGAAATTGTTTAAAATAAATAAATTAGATTGAATTGGTCGATTGGATTGTTGAATTCATGGACCCTCCTAATTTTTAGTACCACATCTCCTAAAATTGTGAAATGGAAAAAAAAAAAAAAATTTGAGTAAATTATGCAAATGATCCTATAGTTTAGATAATGTGTCAATTTAACTTCCCTATTTTATCATTTGATTTTGTCCTTTAATTTAACAGATTGTGTCATATTTGTTCAATAAATAACGGCTGTTAGGTTTGGTGAGCAGAAACTCAAACAATGCGTAAACTTGGTCCCTGTAGTTTACATGACGTGTCAATTTGGTCCCTGTCAAAATCAAGCAAATTAAAATAATAAGAATCAAATTGACACGTCGTGTAAACTATAAAAACTAAATTGACACATTATTTGAGTACGTAACAATTTTTTATCTACCAAACCTAACGTTTGTTGTTTATTGAGCCAATATCAATTAAATTAAAAGGAAAAATCGGATAAATTAAAGTAACAAGAATCAAATTAATACACCAATTAAACTAGACTAATGCTTCGGACCCCCTCCAAATTCGACCCCCACGACCCCCAGCTGAGCTGGACCGTCACGTGACCTATCATGTGCCTTTCAGACCCACGGACCTACGCTTTCTCTCTCCTCATTCAGAATTCAAAATCGGAGCTGAACTTCATCTCTCATGTCTTTCTCTGAACTTCACCTCTCATCTCTTTCTCTGAACTCTTATTTTTTTTGTTCTTCACTCCGATGGTCGACGACGCCCCACAAGCTCCTTCAGTCCGATGCCCAACAGCTCCTGTTTCGCTGTCCTTCTCTTCAATCCGACGCCCGACTCACTTTACAAAATGCGATCAAAGATTCAGGAGACCGAGAGATTGATGATGAATAGCGGGCATACGGACTAGAGACGAATCAAGAGAGCGAGAGACAAAGATGAAGTGGATATGGCCGTCGATTTCTGAGAAGTACAGCTATGGCGGACGGAAGAGGGAAGACGGAAGACGGAAGACGGAAGAGGGACAGAGCTATGAGCTATGGCTGACGGAGAGGGAAGAGTGGAAGTTAGGACGAGGGAAGAGAGAAAGTTAGGCGCCAATGTTTTTGTTTTGTTTTTTTTTTTTTCTTTTTCTCATAGGTGCGTGTCTCACATCCATCACAGTGCAAGTATTCTTCACCATTGCTAAACAGTTGCCACGTCAGTGGGGGTGCTGGGGGTCGAATTTGGAGGGGGTCTGTATCGGAACTCATTAAACTACAAGATCATTTAACACAAAAACAAAAAAACAAAAAAACTTTTGTCACGTGTAGACGGCAAAAGCGAGCGTGCGTCCTCAATCTTCACCAAAATGATAAGAGATGTATTTGATGCTCCTCCATAAAATCCTCTGCTACTCTCTCTCTCTTTCTCTCTCTCTATTTCCCGCTTGAAAGACCCTCCGAATGTCCAGAGGTTTAGGGTTTCTAATTCATAGTTTTGATCCTCAGTAACCTGTATAATCTCTCTACACTTTCGATTAACTTATTGGGAAACAATCAGTAACAATCATAGAAATGGCGGCTTTCAGTGCACTCTCGCTATGCCCCTACAATTTCTCTTGTCGACCAAACCCTAACAAGCGTCGCTTTTTGTGCTCTCTCGCCTCTCCTTCTTCAATAGGTAAGCAGTCTTCGAGCTTTTCCTGACAAAGTGGAAAGTTTTATCTCTGAGTTAATGTTCGTTTCTTTTTTCTTTCTGGCATGTTTTTCTGACTAACCAAACAGGGGATATAGCTCGTTAATGTATTGGATTATGATGTGAGACGTACTATTTGTGTTGTTTATTGAAAGCTAATTAATTGGATGAATGAGATTTCTATTTCATATGGCTCTCTTTGCAAACAAGTGATTTATGACATGTTTGTAATCAGTAGATTAGGGCACTTAAATCTTCTATTCATACTAAAAAATGTATTTTTGCAAGTTTTATAATTGAAATCAGAAATTCATGATTGAACCTTTGGTTCATTGTCAGCATGACTTTAACAAATTATGTTCTGGTTTCATGTTTGCTTGAAGCTAATTCCAGTGTTAAAAATCACTTCATCCTCTGGGTTGTTGCCAAGAAAAAAAGGGGGAAAAGAAATGGAAACGAAATCTTTATCTTATGCCAGTTTTTGGGTTTCCAAGAAATGAAAAACTTCAATCTGCCCAAGCTAATTGTTGGACTGGGTTCACTTGACTGGGGTTATATTTTCTAGGTCGTAAGCAATAAAATTTTTAAGATTTTAGAAGTTTTAAAGCTACAGGACATTTTATCTTAGGTTTTGTTTGTAGAATACAAAAGATAAGTTTACCCAAATCATAAATTGTCTTCTGCAATAAATGTTTTTCTTATTCTTTCGATGTACATTTCTGCCTGTTGCAATCCCTCTTGTTTACTTTTGTTAAAATCCAACCTTATCAATTGTTTTGTTTTGTTTTGTTGTCTTTGTAATATTTATTTCTGAAATACATGAATGTGATACTGTTGGTCCATTGTAGGTACGTGTGGACCTAAAGTACCCCGTAAAAAATCAGGAAGATTGGAAGGGGCTGGAAAAAGTATGGAAGATTCTGTTCAGCGCAAGATGGAACAGTTTTATGAAGGGTCTGATGGGCCACCTCTCCGTGTCCTTCCAATTGGAGGCCTGGGTGAAATTGGGATGAATTGCATGCTTGTTGGGAATTATGATCGTTATATTTTGATCGATGCTGGTGTTATGTTTCCGGAGTAAGTCTTAACAAACTGGTCTGATTTACATTTGTTTAAGAAGTTGTAGCTTGGTGATCATCATGCTTCGTTCTTGTCATCTGAAGGTTTTTGTTTTCTTGGGGTCATGGATTGACTTTTTTTTTTTTTTTAAATTTGTAAATATTTCCTGTTATTTTGTGTTATTAGTGGCTTACCGAAGTATATGCTCAATTGCGTAATTTCATCTGTGCTACATCTTTTCCTGCTGCTTGGGATTCTCTGCTGCAAGTTGAGGATCTAATTGTATTAATCAAATTTGCTTCATAAAATTATTTTTCCTGTGTGGAAAACTCTGGCAGGCATTAACTTTTTCTAAATGATTTTGTAGTTATTTGTCACCTGAAACCATGTGACAACGCTGCACATCCACACGAGCAAGCATGCAAGGCTAGAGTAAATCCAAACAATCTTGTACCACAATAATCACGGGAATAAAATAAATATTCAATTATAAGGTTCTAAAATCCACCCAAAAAAAAAAAAAACTACAATTAAATCTTAAACATTTAGAAACCTGCACCAAAATCCCCTAGTATTCCATTAACAAAATTTATAATCTAAAATAAATTAAAATCAAACTCCTGCACTCGGGCACTCCCACAAGCAAAACCTGCACAACTCTACTCCTTTGAATTTGACAAAAACATAATAAAAGAAGGGTGAGCTCAACAATCCAACAAATGACCAACTATCAGTACTAGTTGGATCAAGCATATAGAAAATAGTCGATAAGCAAGAAAATATGGTTTCTAACAATTCGATGAAGGAGCAATTTATTTTCAAAGTAGATACCTAGCTAAAACTGACATAGTGTAATGTCACAATTTATTTGAAAAGATAAGTAATCCAATAAAAAGTCATTTGTTCAAGACAATGGTTTGATATCTAATAGTACAATAATTCAATCAACAAAACCCAAGTCTTAAAAGACTATGGCCACATTAGTCTGTGACAATATTTAGAACCACACATAGGCCCGTGGTAAAAGCCCCAGTAGAAACTAGTTTTTATGCCAATAAATAACCTCCATTGGCCAGGGTTCAAATCATAGTTAGATTGGAGTCATGTTTGCAATTCAAACAAGAAATAAAATATTCAATGTCTTTGGAATAACATTTTGATAAAATTTGTTCGAATTGTTTCACAAAATATATCTGATTTATTTGCACGATTCATATTCGATGTAATTTCATAGTTGATCCGTATTTTTCTTTTAAGAACACAAGTGAGTGATAAAATATATATTTTTTTCTTTTTACAATACACAAAACATATAATTTTTAAATGATACAATAGGAATGAAAGCAAACCAATGGTGATAGAGGGTTATTATATCTCAAATGCTAAAAGAATATTTCCAAATCTACTCCAAAATACCAAGATCCACTTCAATCACGCAATCCTAATAAATATTACACCACATAAATAAATATAATTATCATCTTATTTAATTCCCATTAATTAAACCATAGTTCTGTAATTCTAAAATAACCAGTCACCACCCTTGATATGAATTCTAGAATCATTCAATAGTTTCATTCGGCAACGGCAATCTCCATTCAATTGTTTCTTTTCTTAACCATCCTAAATTCCACTGAACAGTTTATATTGTCAACCCTATCTAATGGACCCTCATGCTGACCACTACTCATGGTTCAATTCACCCCCAAAATCCAAATACAAATTAAATTCATGAGTGAAATCCAAGATTCATGCATAGGGAACTTTACCTTAAATTAAAATCAACTCAACTTCAAGTATTCCATAAAATTTTATGAATATTATTCTCAATGAAACGCTAGGTCTAGATATTCCATGTACTCATGATTACAACATGAAGAAGTTGAGAGTCTAAGGTTTACCTTCAAATGATTTTAGCATTAATTGATTCCTTGAATTGCTTCTTTTTTATGGCCTCCTTCAATAGAATATGTAAAAGTGGAGAATGTAAATATGATGTCTTATATATATAAACTAGGAGGGTTTTCTTATCTCTATCTCTTTTCTTCATAAATCTTAAAAAATTATCTTATTTGCTAAGAGCTAGAAAGCGCGGATATGGATACAAGGTATGAATACGATACGATACGTGGATACGACGCTATGACAAAACCTAAAAAAGTAGGATACGGGTACGGTTAGGACACGTTTGTAAAAAATAATAAGTAAATAAATTATTAGTAGTGAGTTACACATAAGCTCAAGAATGTTGAGAAACTACAGTAACTTTATAATGCAAAATACTAATCTTTAAGAATTAGATATTAATTTAAGCCAGTAGCTAGTTTAGTTTTCAAATTTTCAATAAGTCTTGCAAATATTTCATTTAAATATCAAGTCTAATATGTTAATGTTATAATATCAAAACAATCCACAACTTGACCCTATGTTTTTTCCTTTTGCACTAGTCAATAATATTATATGCAAGTTCATTTGTTTATTTATTTATTGATATTTAATTTTACTATTGTTATATTATCTTATTAATCCTTATTTCTATGTAGTTATAGGGGACATGCATGATACAATGAAGATATGTTAATTTAATGAATTCTATTATTTTAGCTTACCATGTTGTTTTTATAAAAAAAAAACTAAGCAAAGTATTGTAAAAATATTCTATTTATCCTTGCTATTATATTATATTATGATGTTATGCAAGAAATGATATAATTCTAATTTCGTAAAAGGAGTAGTACGTGACTTGGAGCATTTGATACTTCAAAATTAATTAAGAAGTATCCGATAATATGTGATTTGGAGCATCCGATACTTCAAAACTAAGTATCCGATACTTCAAAATTAATGAAAAATTAATTAAGAAGTATCCGATACTTTTAATAAGTATCTGATACGTATCCGTAAGTATTCAACGAGTATCAGTATCCGATACGGATACGATACAGATACGTCTCCCTATTTGAAGTATCCGTGCTTCATAGGCTAAGAGGAGGCCCCTCTACAAAAAATAATATATAACCTCAATATAACCATAGTGAACCCTTTTTTTGGATATAAAATTGTTAGTGCTAGTGAAAGTTTTTAATGTAGTTATTGCTTATTTAGATTCCTCCCCTTCTTTTTTGATACACCGACTTTTGATCACATGTGGACACATATTTCAGCTATGATGAGCTTGGTGTCCAGAAAATTATACCTGATACCACCTTTATAAGAAAATGGAGTCACAAAATTGAAGCAGTTGTCATAACACACGGTCACGAGGATCACATTGGTGCGTTGCCTTGGGTAAATTTTCTTTTCTACCACTTTATTATGTTAGCAATGCATTAAATGTTTGTGCATAATACATTGTATTTTTCTTGGATTATTAGATGTTGAAGACACTGTGATTCACTTGTGTTTTGAATAGAGAAGTTGAGAATACGCCATTCAAGAGGTTCATATATTAATTACTTGCTACATTGATGATTTATTTGATGGGGTCAAAAAAACAATCTGTGAAATGTACCTATATGATCATTAGCTGCTCTATATTTTGATGCAGAACACAATTCATTGGTATGAGTTTTGATGTAGGATGACATTACAGTGAAGCAAATAGCTGATAACTACCCATTAGTATGTTCACCACATATACAAGTTCGGTTGGCAGACATAGCATTTTGTTCCTTGTTTCCATGTAGTGCAACTGAATGTTAAATTTTTGCTAGAGAAATCATTAGTAATCAAAAAGTAACATTGATTCTCTAAGACATATATTTAATTTTGATCCACTTTAACATTCATAACAAGTTTTGATAGTGTTGGTAAATAAATATTTTGTACGGTAGTTGAACTAAATTTTAGATTGAACAACCTTTCATATTAAGTGTGTGCACCACTTGTATAATTTAGATGGACAAACAAAAAAAGCATTTCATTACCATCAAGGGTGGTAGCCTAATGGATGGGAGATCAATCCCACTGGGTTTGGTGAGCATGTTGCTCTGGGTTTAAATATTCGCAAGTATAATGTGATTCTCATCCTCCTTCGCTTTGTGCTTCGGCTCTCTAGGACCCTAGTGGGGCTACGAGTTAGGCTATGTCTCACCCCGCCTGGTAGGGTGCCCAGCGGGTATGTGGTCCTATGGTCCTCTAGGTTGGTCGCTCCCTCTTTCCTTCTTGAATCAAGCAAATAAATTTCATTTCTTTGTTTCCATACCAGTGTTATTAAAAGCGTGCCTAGGAGTGCACCTAGGCGCAAGGCCCAGCCATGCCCACCCCCTGCGCCTTGCAATGGTCAAGGCGAGGCGACTTCACTAAGGCGCAATTAAAGCGCGTGATTGGAACAAGGCGCGATTAAGCCCAAGGCGCAGGCCTTGAGGGTTTTTTTTTTTATTCAAATTGGACCATTGAAATTACATGGGTCAGCTATTTTGTTTGTGTGTGTCTATCTATATATTGTTTGAAAATAATAATAATAAGTGTGGTCATTATCTATTTGGCTTGATTAAAAAATATATATATATATATTTAAACTTTTATTTATTCTCTTACTTCTCATTGTTTATCTTATATATAATAGTTAGTGATTGATTTTTTGTATAATATAAAGTTATTAATTATTAAAATAAAATGTAAAAAACTTAGTTTATAGTGATTTAAAAATATGAAATATATTGGATCAAACTTAAAAATTTATAAAAATTGATTAATATTTATTTTAAAACCTAATAAATATGATCATGGAAAAAAATGTGCGTATCGGTAAATTTTTTTCAAATTGTGCAAAAAATAAAAAAATTCACGGTTCCGGTTACCGCAACCGTTACGCTACGGCCTTTACACCCCGCAACCGCAACCGCAACCGCAACCGCAACCGCGTCACTGCCACCGTTACGGCGACCGCAACCGCTTTTCAGAACCTTGGCTACAGCAGATCATATCCTTCAAATATACATGCTAATATTATCGATTTAGCCCCAAATCAACAAATGATAGAAGAAAAAACAAGCCCTAATCCAAAGCTCCAAAGAAGTCGAACTCGTCGTCCAGTCCAGGAGTTTCGAATGTGCAGGTATGTCCATCTTCTCTTTGTTGTTGCCTCTTCTTCCCCTTCTCTTTGTCTGTTCTTCTCTTCGTCTCTTCTCTTCTCTTCTCTTCGTTAGTCTTCTTCTTCTTCTTCTTCTTCTTCTCTTCCTTATGCTGCCTTCTTCTTATTTTTCGTTTATTTTCTGGAATGCTCTATTTTTGTCTATTGAGTTAGGCTGAGCTGAGATTTTTAGGGCTTCAAATGTACTCAAGTTGTCTTATTCTTCTTCTTCTCCTTCTTCTCTGCTTTTCTTCTTCTTTTTATTTTATTTTATTTTATTTTCTTCTCTGCTTTTCTTCTCTGGACTGCTCTGTTTATTAAATATTTATTTTGAATTGCTCAGTTTCTTCTCTACTTTTATGATTTAGGGGTTGTTTGAGATATCCTAAATAAGTGCACTTTTTGATTTTTTAGACTAAAAAGTTGAGAAAAAAATATGGTTGTTTGGGTTAACTTTTTGACTTTTTATGGAAAAAAGTGTATTAAAAAATTGTATAAATTAGTGTGTAGGGGAAAATTAGGATTTGGAGTTGTGTAGCCGTTATTTTTGACTTTTGGTGAATAGTAATAACTTTTTAACTTTTTGAGTAACTTTTTGACTTTTTTTCAACTTGCCAAACTTGGCCTTAGTTGACCTTTAGATCATGAATATTCGTGTTTTATATTGAACTTTGGAATATTACTCATTTGTCTATGCTAAAATAGCGATATTTGTTGGTATTTATTTTTTAAAATGTTAAATGTTTCATTTTGTTTATGTTATACCGGTTAGTTATTTGCTTGCATGCCTCATATTAAATTATATTATTTCGAGCTGCCATGGTGCGCCTTACTTTGATGAAGCCTGCGCCTCGCGTTGCGCCTTGCGCCTTGCGCCTAAGGCCTCAGGAGACCTTGGCGCCTTGGTGTGCTTATCGCTTTTAATAACACTGTTCCATGCATTGCAATTGAATGTTCAAGTTTAGTTAGGGACATATATTGTCATCAAAAAGTAAAATTGATCCTCTGAGAAATGTCTGATTATGAGCCTCTATGACATTCCTAACAAGTTTTGATATTGCTAGTAAAGAAATAGTTGAATTGAAAATATGAACCAAACAATCTTTTCCTCTGATACTAACATTGTTGACACACTATATTATATAGACTTAGGTATTACCTAAACACTATGTTACACAGACTTTCGTACGAGTGCATGTCCAAATGTTAGACCTTCATAAACTTAAATTTTAGGATATTGGGATATGTATCCAAAAAAAGATATAGGTGCGAGGACTCATTATGGACACACATATGTTATAATATTCTTGGATAAGATATAGTAAATTATGTAGAAATGTACTTGAAATTGAATAAGATTTAGACAAAATGTGGAATTTTTTATCTCTCATCTATGTTAGATGTTATAAATATTTATTTTTTGGAACATGTAAGTTTCTTATTCTTCAGACATTTTGTAAAGTTGGAGGATCCACGAGTCTCAATTGGGAACGGGCATCGGACACATTCCACTCCCTTATCCTTGTCATATCCGATGGACACAAGTACTTTGGGGAAATAGAAGAGTCCATGTAACATAGCCTAAAAATAATGAAATAATTACACACGTTTAAATATTTATCACTTATTCTGTGTTTATTGCATTCTGTTTTCTTTTTTTTTGGGTTTCAGTATCTTATATTTTTAGATCTTATAATTTTAATTAATCTTTTTGCTTTATGAGCAGGTTATCCCAGCATTGGATTCCCATACACCAATATTTGCCTCGTCATTCACAATGGAGGTATGATTTAAAGGCTTTACAAATTTTATTACATTCTTATATATAATTCTAGAAAGATGGCACTGTTGACAGAGATGTTAATTGATCAAAAACATACATCACATGTGGGGTGTGGAAGTGTCTAAGCGTCAGATTCATTCCCTAGTGAAGAACCTAGGGATTTGATTAGATATTCATATTTCTTTATATTCTTATGTTTTTACCCAGGGTAAATTCGTTTTTTTATGCAACGTAGAGCATATTAGGCATTGCCCTTCACTCATTATGAAGCACCCATGTCTAAAGTGTAACATAATGAGGGAGATCTATTTGTAATTTAGTATATTTATTCATGTGCAATTAAATAAACACTTCAATTACAGGACATGCCTGTAGGTGCAATTTCAATTAGACAAGTTCGAGTGATTGGATGCATAGTTCATACCTTTATCCAATCACACATTTAGGGGAGTCCAAGTAACATATGTCAATAACGATGTTCTTGGCAAGTATAATAAAGGCTCCTCGAATATATATATACATATGTGTGTGTGTGTATATTGCATGGGTAATGTCCTTTCATGTATAATTTGATGGCCTTAAAGTTTAATGCTGGCTGAGTAGCAACACAGACTGATTCCAGCCCCCACTTCCTGTGCCAGTGTCACACATTATCTATCATCATCAGGGATTCGTCATACCTTTTTTAACATGTCTGTGCATTTGCATGTATATTAGATTTGCCGTCTGTTGATGTATTGTGTCTAGTTTTCTTGCATCTCTTCATCAATATGGAATGCTGACATCCTTGTTCTTGAACAGCTTATTAAGAAGCGTTTGAAGGACTTTGGGATCTTTCTTCCATCTAGGCTTAAAATATTTAAAACTAGGAGGAGATTCAGTGCTGGGCCATTTGAGATAGAGCCTATTAGGGTAACCCATTCTATTCCTGATTGTTGTGGATTGGTTCTCCGGTGTGCTGATGGGACTATGCTTCATACTGGGGACTGGAAGGTATTCTACTTTATTTCTTTACTGTACCTTGTAACTTAATTACATTATGTTTTTTTTTTGAGCTACATGTTAAATCTATATTCAACAGATTGATGAGTCACCATTGGATGGGAAAGGTTTTGATCGTGAAGCTCTAGAGGAACTCTCAAAAGAAGGAGTAACACTAGTAAGTATGCTGGATCTGTTTATCATTTGCTTTTCTGTTAAACTACAATTGGTAAAATCCAACACTGTCTTGGCTTTGAAGTTGAGGGATAGAGTAGGGAGGTGGATTCTTTGGATATTGTTTCAACTTAAATTTGCTTTGAAGAAATTCTCATTTTATTTAACTGGGTGGGCTAAAAAAATAGGAAAACAATTTTGTTAAATTGTTGGTGCCGTTGCATTAGTGATGGATGTTTTATGTCACCATCATGATTTTTTGTTGCTATAAAAGAATTTTCATCCTCGATCAACTGTTCGCAAAGAAGAGAAGCCAGCATGATGGACATCACTTAATTCAAATTCCTTTGCAGATGATGAGTGACTCAACAAATGTACTTTCACCTGGAAGGACACTTAGTGAGACCGTTGTAGCTGATGCACTGTTGAGGCGTATTTCAGCTGCTAAAGGAAGGGTTATTACTACTCAGTTTGCATCAAATATACATCGCCTTGGAAGCGTGAAAGCTGCAGCTGATTTAACTGGCAGAAAGTTGGTATGCTAACTCCTATTTGTCCATTGTACACTTTTGCTTAAGAAATTTGGAGGCAGATGATGTTGTCACCATTGTGTTAGGTATTTGTTGGCATGGCCTTGAGGACATACCTGGATGCTGCATGGAAAGATGGAAAGGCACCAATTGATCCATCAACTCTTGTAATGACTTCAACACTTAACTTTTTTGCTTTCCTATGTCCCCTTTTCATGGTGGTTGGAATCTTCTAGTATCATATTTGACATGGTGTTAACAATAGAAGGAAAAAAGTTCCATAAGCTCAAATTTAGCTCAATTAGTCTTAAATTGTGTTCACAAAACAGGTTGAACTAATTGTCTAATGATAAATGAGTGAAATGCAATAGTCAACTTCGTTGATTGCTGCTGTTGTGGCTGTCCCCCTCTGCCCATTTGTGTAGTTCTTTAACTTGTCAGCTGTGATATGGACAATTTTGGTAATGTAGTCAGTAGCTGTTTAAAAAAAAGTAGATATATGAATGCACCCCTATTTCTTATCCCCCAATGTAAGTGGTGCTGACTTGTGGCAATTCTCGATTTTTGGCTATTATACCACAATATAGATACTACAACGGTATTCTGCTCTGTAAAGAAGTATGACCACATGTTACCATTGCAGTGGCATGATATTTAATTATTATGACAGTCACAATATTAGGTCATTATTTTAAGATTTTGTGAAAAGAATTGTTTTTTTGGTTTTTTGTCCCTCGATTGATTCTCATTCCACATCTGATGGAAAACTTCCTACCCTCTCTAGAACTATGACTCATAATTTTATGGAACGGAGAGAGCAAGGAATGAAACTAATCACCCAACCTATGAGTTCATCTTTATCTAGTAGTTCAAATCTTTTAACAGGTCTAGATCAATATTGCTTGGGAGTTTCAATCTTGAACAAACCAAACCATGCCTGTCAGTATCCCGGGCCTTGTTGTTGGCCAGCCGGCCGCCGCCTTTGGCAATGGCGGTCGGCTGGCCTCGCCTCTTTTGTGCGTGATCGTTGTTTCCTTTTTAATAAACTTGAATCCCCATAGTTTTTCCTCATCTTTTTCTGTTCTATTGGGTGTTCGAGGTGGTTTCAGCCTTGGGGTGGGTTCAGTCTTGGTGTTCGGCGATCTCTAGAGAGAGTTGTTGTTCTTGGGGGAGTCTGATGGAGTTGGATCTTGGGTCTTTCAGCCATGGGTTTTCTTTGGTGGGAGTTGGTGTTTCGGCTTGTGGAGGAGGTATTTTTGACCTCGGGTGTGAGTTGTTGGCCAAAAGGTGTTTTTGCGGTGGGTGTTTTGATATTGGAAGCAAGCTTCGAGCATGGAGTGGGTGAAGTCCCACGAAGTTCGGCGGAAATGTTAGGCGTAGGTGAAGTCCGATGGAGTTCCGGCCGTGGGAGAAGGCTGATGAAGATGTTTGGCGTGGGAGAAGGCTGGGTGAAGCCCGATCGAGATGTCTGGCGTGGGAGAAGGCTGGTGGAAGGGTCAGGAGTAAAACAACAAGGAGTGCATGCGTCTTGGCAGTGGTGGTGTGGGTTGTTGGAGGTGGTGTTTCGGCTTGTGGAGGAGGTATTTTCGACCTTGGGTGTGAGTGTTTGGCCAAAGGATAAGGCTGGTGGAGGGTCTGGTGTGACTGTTTGGCCAAGGTATTTTCGACCTTGGGTGTGAGTGTCTGGCGTGGGAGAAGGCTGGTGGAAGGGTCAGGTGCAGACCAGCAAGGAGTGCTTGCGTCTTGGCAGTGGTGGTGCGTGTTCGGATGAATAAGTTGTGGTCAGGTGTTTTCCTCGGATGTGGAGTTTTTCGGTATATGCGTGGGTCTTGGCGTGGTGATTAAGTTGTGTTTAGATGGGTGGTTGGTCGATGGTTGGTTCCAATGGAGTTCCGGCCGTGGGAGAAGGCTGATGGAGATGCCTGGCGTGGGAGAAGGCTGGGTGAAGCCCAATGGAGTTGTCTGGTGTGGGAGAAGGCTGGTGGAAGGAGTGCATGCGTCTTGGGAAGTGTAGCAGCTTAGGTTTTAAAATATTTGGGTTGATCAGAGGTGTGCAGGAGTTTGGGTTTTTTTGTGGGTTGTTTTTGTGGGGAT
Organism: Camellia granthamiana; assembly: GCA_036172215.1. Taxonomy (NCBI): domain Eukaryota; kingdom Viridiplantae; phylum Streptophyta; class Magnoliopsida; order Ericales; family Theaceae; genus Camellia; species Camellia granthamiana. The sequence goes on along the minus strand of CM069917.1, from coordinate 46,309,765 downwards.
TCATGTATTTTATTTTCTAGTCAAGTCCTTCTTAACTTTTTTTGTTTAAAAAAAAAAAAAATGTGAGGCCAAGGGGTTGGTTGTATGGATGCGAGTAGCAGTAGTAGGGGTAATTTGTACTTTCCGAATCTCTCTCGATGCATGTCATCTTTCTGTACCTTTAATTTCATGCTGTTAATGAAATTTTTCTTTGCTGATCAAAAAAAAAAAAAAAAACCATGCCTGTCAGTTTGGTCAGAATTGCGATTGACCCGTACTAGTTGCAACATTATGTATCCATTTGTCATGCTTGACGTAACTTTCACGTGCAGATGTTTGTTTGACATGGCTCTACTCATTTCATTTGTTCTTATTTTGGCATAACCTGCTGGCAAAATTATAGTTCATGCACTTCGTTTTTCTGGAAATACTTACAACCCCACACCCCTCCCCATTCTAAGAAAATTAATTGTAATTTCATTATGACTTTTTTTCCTTCAATCTTCGTGGTCTTTCTTATCCTGCTGCATAGGTGAAAGTGGAAGATATTGATGCTTATGCCCCAAAGGATTTATTAATTGTCACAACTGGCTCTCAAGTAAGTCAACTTAGATACTTTGCCATTTTGACCTCATTTCTTTAATTGAATAGTTGAGGCTTGCATATGACTATGTCTGCGCTGTGTCAGGCAGAACCACGTGCTGCACTGAATCTTGCGTCGTATGGAAGTAGTCATTCACTCAAATTGAGCAAAGAAGACATTATTCTGTACTCTGCTAAGGTAATGAAAATCATAGTGCTGCATTTGGGATCTTTTGCTTTTTGACCAACCTCTTTTCTTTTGAGAAGAGTTATTTTAATCATGTAATGTAGTTTATGTTAATACTTCATACATAAAATATTCATTTAAATATGTTTCCGTCTTGGAAAGGTGGGAAAATAAATCTGAAGGTGATTTGTGCTGTTTCACTCACTCTGTGGTTGGATTGTGTAATATTGAGCAACTTGACATGAAAATCCGGATGTCATGACTTGTTATTTAAGAAAGCCGGAAGATCTTTGGAACTATCTTATGTTAGATAATGTATCATCAATTTAGGTGAATGTGTTCGCATTATCACTGTTGAGAATACGTCATAAAACTCCAATGTAATAATCCCATATTAATACTTCTTTTTTTTTATTTATTTTTATTTTTTATAAATATTTTTTAAAGTCCCATGCTGGTGATGATCTTATTTTGAAACTTCACTACTTTTGAGATGACGAAAACATTTAGATTTTGTTTCAAGTTCTAATTTCATGGCATTTTATTTTGGTGATGATTACTTGATTTTCTGAATAAATTTTTGATTGTTCTGCTTAGTTTTCAACTTCTTAAGCCAAATATTTGGTGAGTCTTGATAGTTGACATGTTCAGGTGATCCCTGGTAATGAGATACGGGTGATGAAAATGCTAAACCGTATATCAGAGATTGGATCCACGATAGTAATGGGAAAGAATGAGCAGCTGCACACATCCGGACACGGGTATCGTGGGGAATTGGTGAGAATTTGTTACTATTCAGGATCCTCTTATTTCCTATGCTGACCTGCCTGTATGATCTCTGTTGTATTTCATTTTCATCCCTAAACCGATTTTAGAGCTAAGAAAAATAAACAAAATGAAATGTCTGTGTAATCATCATTTTTTCTGTTTTTGTCTTTTAGATTATTTTCTTTCTAGGACTGATTTGAAATAAGAACTGGTTTCTCATTAAAAACAGATCATTAGATGACTCTGTTTCTGTTCATGAAATCTAATAAGGTTCATTTTCTTAGTTTTGGATGTCAGTTCCCTTGTTATCAAACCTGCTAATTTGTTTTAAATGGTACAATCTAAATATGAAGTTTACTTTTGAAGGAGGAAGTACTGAAGATTGTGAAGCCACAACATTTTCTGCCCATTCATGGAGAACTCCTTTTCCTCAGAGAGCATGAATTACTTGGAAAATCGACTGGGATTCGGCACACTACTGTAAGTTAATATGATTTCCTTGGCATGATTTGCTTGGCGATGGGATTATTATCTAAATGAGATATTCAGGGTGCGTTGACATCATTTTCTTGAAGTACGAACAATTCCAATATCATGATTTTCATTGTGTGGTTTAGCACAAATTCTATTTCCCTTTTAAACTAGCTTACAAATGATATGATATGATAAGTATTATTAAAGTTCTGGAAAACCTGTTCTTCCGTTGGTTATTGCTTTCTGTGTCGGGTGGACTTTTTAAGAGTTCATAGTGTAGAGTGTAATGCTTACTCTTTGTTCTGGTAACTGGTGGTAGTTTCCATTATAATCACAGATTCACAACATATTATTTGCTTTAAGATTTCCGTAGCTCAATGGATTGGGTCCATTTGTAGAATCTAAAACCTATCGTAAATTGGAAGATGATAACAGGATTATTACCTTAAAAAATATTAAGAAGCTGCAAGGTGCCGCAAAAACTGATGCATCATTGACAAGCAATAGGGTATGGAAAAAGATGATAACAGAGGGAAAACCGCAAAATCTATGTGCATCCTGGAAGGTATAATATTAATTACAAACCTGACAACAAAATGTAATTGAAAGAATTTAATGTGTGTATGGAGATTCAAATTTGAAGATCTCAGATGTTCAATCTTGAAATTGTGTAATGTGAGACTAGGTCTTTGCTCTCTTTTTGGCTAATGAAACAAATCTCACAAAACTCTTTATAATGTTTATGACCTAATATAATAAGTATATGCCCCCTTTCTATGCGAATTGAGTTTATGTGCAAAGGAATGCTTCTTGTGGGACTCAGGCTTGATGACACCCAACATTAACTGTAAATTCAAGTAAATGATATTGATCAAAAGTTAAGGTTCCAACAACTATTCTGCATACAACAATACAGTGGCTTATTCCTGTGGTAATTTTAATCCAGGAACTGAATTAGACAAGTTTGTCTGTGGTTTCAACCTGGAATGGCATCTTGAAGTGTAAGGGGGAGGGGGCATGACCTAGTTTGGGGTGCTTAGGGTTGACTAGGTAAAGACATACTTTGGCTTCATTCACAAGAAGTCACCGTCTCTGACTTATTGTATAGAAGAAATAGAACAAATGCAAGCTGAGGAAGGACATCGGGTGTCATGACCCGAACCCACACCGGCCAGTAATCATGAGATTACCTACGGCCTCAGACAGAAATCTAATCATATTTAATTATATGGGGTCAAAAGCGGAAGCAGAATTATAAAATTTTGTCCGATGAGTTGTACATAAATGGTATGAACAAAAACTTGGCATTAGGGATGTGTACGGGTCGAGTTGGTTCGAGTTTGCTGCCCAACCATCAACCGAATTGACATCTTCAGATGAGAAGGAAAAACATCCGATTCCGACTAAGTATTGTTTGAAATCGCAGAGTATCAGGCCACTATTTTCACGGTCGGATTCGGTCGGTGTGCAATGAAGAGGACACATATACACGAGAGAGAGAATCTAAGGGTCAATTGGTTAGGGGGTTGGTAGTGTTACGTATAGCCCTCGTCGATATACTCGAAGGAGATTTGAGAGGAAAATAAGAAGTAGGAAGATTTGAGAGAGGAGTGACAAAGATCTGACAAGGTCAAAGGGTGAAAGGAAATACTAGAAAAAAGATGAACAGCGACGCTGTAAAGGAACCGTTGTAGCAGCAACGGTAGCGATCTCTGTTGATTTAGGGGAGAGAGAGAGAGAGAGAGAGAGAGAGAGAGATGGATGGATGGATGGATGAAAATAAATTAACAAAATGAGAAAGAAAGATAGTGAGAAGACAAAAAAAAGAATATAAAAATAAAAAAAAAATAAAAGGACTTAAAGCTAGCTCTCTGACCAAGAGAGGCTAGCTCTCTCATCAAGAAGGCTTAAGTCTCAAAAAAATAAATAAAAAATAAAGAGTTATCTCTCGGGAGTGACAGAGTGTAATTAATGTGATGGAGAGATAAAGTCAGGTATTATAATAGGAGAGAGAAAATGTGTCAGTGTGCATGGAGAGAGTCGGTGAACAAATTTCTAGACTTGAGATAAGGATAGCAATAGATTTGTAGAAAGTAATATAAAAAGTTACTACTATGTGGAGGTAATATATATATACTTGTATTTTATATCAGTCGAGTCGGTTTTTTTTCGGTTTTCTTTCAAACAAATCAAATGCCGACCGCCAATCCATAAAAACTAAAGAGCACAAATCGCAGCCGACCATAGCATCATTCGAAACCATCCGTTCAGTCTTGGTTTGAGTCGGTCCAGGCGGGTTGATCGGATTAGACGGGTTGCTGAACAGCCCTGCTTGGCATGAACAAAAACTTCTTATGTGTTAATAACTCACACTCGTACATACATAATAAGATTCCATATGTCCAAGATCTTTCATACATCTTTGTCATACTAAACCAGAACTTATATATGTATACAAGGTCAAACATGACCAATAAAAGAAGACAGAAATTCAAAAGACAAAAGAAACATAAGCTTCGCTCGTGAGGCGCTCATAACAGACTTTACAAAAACTTAGTATCCTTCACAGGTTCACTAAGGCTGGGGCTGGATATCCCGCTGCTCACCTACGTACATATATTTAAATGGAGTGAGCTAACGCCCAGTGAATAGCATTAGAGTAAAGGGATTATGTGAATGAGATCTAGTAAATGACATAAGTATTTCTATATCATAAACAATTCATAATGGAACGACCTTGGGTCCAATAGATAATAGAATGACCTTGAGTCCAACGTATAACCAATATACGGAATGGAATTGATCATATCATAACAGAACAACCTCGGATCTAATCATTTACAGCTATGTAATGACCATTCGGTCAACTCATAACAGATAATTAGACTTATTAGATGTTCAGAACGACCTTGGATCCATCTTATCAAATGTACAGAACGACCTTGGGTTCATTCTATTACACAGAATGACCTTGGGTCCAATTCAGATATACAGAATGACCTTGGGTTCATCATACACATTCATGTCACATCAATTACATTTACAGATATCATATTGATCAGACAGATAGAAATTCATTCACACTTGCAAAATCACAGTTTCGGAAAAACTTACCACATTAGGACATTCAAAAAATAAAGTAAGAAAATATCTTTACTAAGATATTATTCACAGTGATTCGGTTGTTGATTCGTCCTCGTGGATGACCCTACACAATTCATAAACATACACACATTGAATTACATCGCTTAATCGGATTGTTCTTTAACTCGTTCAATTCTCTTAGATTTCATTCTAACTTTTTAATTCATTTAAGATGTTTAATTCATGCCTAATAATGCCTAGAAGGGAATGAGAATGCACACTTGATCAGAGCATGTTTTTTCAAAATTTACTGAAATAGAGCACTTTGCTCGAGCGCAACATTGGTTGCTTGAGCAGACCACTTGGTCTGCAAAAGTACTGGATGGTCCGAATCTAGGCTCGATGTTCGCTTGAGCCAAGGTACAAATAAAAGGCGGTCACTCGAGCGGTGACTTGGTTGTTCGAGCCAACTGCAAATGTCTGCAAAAATACTGAATGCAAGAAATGTGCGCTCGAGCGACAGACTGTTCACTCGAGCAGTGAGATAGAATTCTAGAAATTCTAGAACATAATTGAACTCCAAAGCTTGTATTTTCAAATCAAATTCTTGCATGGCTTGTAAACTACTTCTCAAACACTTAAGACTTCCAAAAACATGATTACCAAGCCAATTTGCAAAATCAAAGCTCAAAACTACAAGAATTCAAACTCAATGATCATGCATGTATCAGTTGTTTCCATACTCTTTTCCGAAGCTTCAAAAACATGCAATTCATTTTCAAAACTTTGTAAATCATGGAATTGAGCTCTAAAACATCATAATTCATGAATGCATGTAGAAGATAGCTTCAAAACTCACCATGGATGGCATGAATCATGTTCAAACTTATGAAACTCTACCAAATTATGCATGCATGTATGAATTAACCTTTAATCCCTCATTCTAAGCTCGATTCTTACATTTAAACACAATCTTTTTGAATTCATATATGAAATGACTTAGTTTATGAATTAGGGTTCAAAAACTTACCTAAGGTCTTCAATTGAGCTCAATTTAGCAAATTCTTGAGTTGTGCTTTACAATCCTTCAAACTTCTTGCTTAATCTTCAAGTTTTTTAGCTTCTTCTCTCTCTGGAATGGTGTCTCTCTCTCTCTCTCTCTCTCTCTCTCTCTCTCTCTCTCTCTCTCTCTCTCGTTCAAGAAATAGACTAATCTCATCACTTGACATATATATACATGATTAACTTGATACACTAATTAGGGATTAAGCTAGTTAATTACAATTTTGGGTTTAATTAAATATAACATAACGTAATTGATTTTATTCTAATTAATTTAGACTGAATCAAATTTTAATCAAACTTCTCATTAGGTTCTAAAAGTTATGTTGATCACAATAAATTAACCAATTTTGGTTTTTGATGCCATTAAAGCCTTCAATTTTCAGATCAAAGTAGAAATCATAATGGATTTTCCTACGATCAAAAGATATAAAGTCAAAAACCACATTATTCACATAATTGACATTCAAATTCACACCTAGCACATAAGCACATGCATAATTAAAGAATTAAAAGCATAATACGGGACGGGGTTGTCACATCAGGTATCTAGTTCTAACATGTCATCGCTTTCCAGTGGCAAACAATTTCTTATTTTTTTAGTCTTTATCTTCTGCAGAAGTGCATCCTGTTAAGTGATGATGAAATCTGAATGAGCACCATATATACTTGTGCAGACAAGGGCATGACCCACTTTGAGTATCAGAAGATGTATGTGGGAAAAACAGTGATGTCTGATTGCCTTTGTGTATTCTATGCAATATATGGGCATACTGCCTATAAGGAGCTGCTTGTGATTCTATATTTGGTGTCGTTATGTGTATCACATGATAATAAAATAAATGCTAAAGACATGTGATATACCATGCATAAGAAACTGTTGAAAATCCTATATTTTTGGTGAAGATGTATTTTTATGCAATGTGTTAATAAATTAAATGCTGGATACATAATGTATCAGGTTATAAAAAATGGAGAGATGCTTGGGGTTTCGCATTTGAGGAACAGAAGAGTGTTATCTAATGGTTTTATATCACTAGGGAAGGAGAATTTGCAGGTTGGTGATTATTAAAGGCCCCTTCTTATTCTCTCGTCAACCCCTTTTTCTTCTTTCCTTTATTTGCATCTATGATATCATTTCTTGAATTGAACAAAGTTCCAATAAAACTAACTTTAAACTACAGTTGATGTACAATGATGGTGATAAAGCATTCGGTACATCTACTGAACTTTGCATTGACGAGAGACTCAGAATTGCATCAGATGGTATTATAGTGGTCAGGTAAATCTTTTAGAATATTGATATAAAGATTTTTTGTACGAACATCTGTATTAGAGTAACCTCGTCTCTTTCTGTTGCAGCATGGAAATTTTACGCCCTCAAGATGCTGATGGTTCAGTTGAGAAAACCTTAAAAGGGAGAATAAGAATCACTACACGTTGCTTATGGCTTGACAAAGGAAAGCTTTTGGATGCACTCCATAAAGCTGCTCATGCTTCACTCTCAAGCTGTCCAGTAAATTGTCCTCTAGCCCACATGGAAAGAATTGTATCTGAGGTTTTGAGAAAAATGGTAAGGAAGTACAGCAGTAAAAGGCCGGAAGTCATTGCAATTGCCATAGAAAATCCAGCAGCAGTTCTCTCTGATGAGCTCAACACAAGGCTATCAGGCAAATCACATGTTGGTTTTGGGATATCTGCATTAAGAAAAGTGGTGGATGGTCATCCAAAAAAGAGACGGAAGACTGACATACAAGAGGAAGAAGGCAAGACACAACAAGAATTGGAAGGTTTTCTCTTGATTTGATAATACTTGACTATTGCAATATGTGCCCCTTTAACTGTGATTTTGATGTTCTCTTTTATATTCCTGCTTTTGTGCCACAATTCAGTAGGTGGATTGCCTTGTTAATTTCCTTCTACTCACAAAAGTAAAAGTCAAATGGTATATTTTCTATGTTTGACTTTGTAACTAATGTATCATTATAATATTTGTGGGCTTCCATTTAGTTCTATTTGGAAAATATTATTTGGGATGTGATTACGTGTTGTGAAGTGGAATTTTTTCTTCTTCTTCTGCCTGCTATATTTAAGATTGTTTCTCTTTTGTTTCTGTAATGCAGGTCATGACATTGAAGATGATAGACTTCTGTCTGAGGAAGCCACTACTTCAGGTGCTGAGTCAGCAGAGAAATTTTCTCTCAATTCTGATGGGTCGGATGATTTCTGGAAGTCATTCATAGCATCATCACCAATTGAGCAATCGGTAAAAGATAGCAATGGTTCTGTTCCACAGGAAGAACATAGGGAGAAGCTTAAGAAAGAAGAAACTAAGGTTGATGACATGGTTGGAATTCCAAAATGTCAATCAAAATCTTCCAAGCCTGGAAAGCGGAACAAATGGAAACCTGGTGAGGTTACGAAGCTAATTAATATGCGTGGTGAACTCCATAGCAGATTCCAAGTTGTGAAGCAGCGAATGGCCCTTTGGGAAGAGATATCTGCAAACCTGCTGGCTGATGGGATAACTCGAAGTCCTGGCCAGTGCAAATCTCTATGGACATCTCTGGTCCAGAAATATGAGGTTTGTTCTTCACCATGACCTTAGGTGCACTTATTTATTTATTTATATCGCCTGAGTTTATTTATTCTGGTGGGGGAATACTATATTCTGGTAGTATTAAATCCTTATCCATCACTGCATCATATGTGGGTAGAAGTGTTTCAGCTTGGTCCAAATTTTAAATATTTTAGTTTAAATTTTGCTCTATTTCAAAATCTCAGCCTCCCCCAAGTCTTCATAATCGCTGAATGATATGGTAAACTAAAACAAAGCATTCCTCTAAGAGAGAAGCAACAGAGTTGGACATTTCTATTATAGGCCAGTGGCCAACTATTTCTAGATTTTCCTGGGGGGCAACCCTACATGTTATTGCACTGTATATGCACATATGAGATTATTAAACGTTATGGTTAGGCCTTGGGTAATGCCAGAAGTTTTGCTGTCCTTTATCGACGATGATAACTGTTGCTTATTTTAACAATGATAGCTTGTCTCAACAGGAAAGCAAGGGTGATGAGAAAAGCAAGAAAAATTGGCCTTACTTTGAGGACATGAATAAGATTTTATCCGACTTGGAGGCAACAGCAGCAACAACAAAATGATCGGACTAGTGATATAATAGCTTACCTTCCAGAATTCTTTTGCAAAGAGCTTTTGTCGAAGGGTAATTATCCACAAAGTTGCTTGGATTGGATGGTTAATTGGAAAACCATTATTTTGTATCCAGAGGGGAAGTTTGTATGAAAATAGTGAGGTTATCGTGATTGGTTTTGTAGCTATAGGCCCTTTCAAAAATTGATCAATGAGTGTAGTGTTTGTGGTATTTTAGAGGGTATAGGATGGGTTTCCTTTGTTTCCTTCACTTTTTGAGTTCTTTTCAATGTTCTTGGCTTGTAGTTCTGATGAAAATTGATGAGTGCAGATGTTCAATAAGCAAGGGAAATTAGCAACAAGATTTTGCCAAAACAAGCTTTGGCCAAGACCCCCCCTCTCCTTTCACGAGGGGGGGATGGTTGTCTTGGAGAATTTGCAAGAGAGGAGATGGCTGTGTGAAATAAACAATTTGCAATCAATATCTTTTTATTCTGATTTGTAAATTGACACTAAAAATAAAAAAAGAAAGAGAAGTAATTACCATCAATGGATCAAAGATTAGAGAAAATAATAATAAATAAAAATTAAAATTTTTTTTTGTTGGCATCATGCTGAGTTGTCCTTGTATCATTCCCTCCCTTGTTTTTGCTCTCATTTTATTGTGTAATCCTAGTACATTTTGGTACACTTTGATTCGGGAGTGGCTCATCTCTAGTTTAGATTTTTTTTTTGGGTAAGTCTCTAGTGCAGATATAAACTAGATAGTCAACTGTAATTAACAGGATAAACTAGATAGTCAACTGTAATTAACAGGATTGTGCCATATCATTTTTTTCATTCGACGGCTCATATTATACCATCTGCCCAATTTAGCTAAAAAACCAAAAAAACAATATAGTTGTGGAAACTCTCCTCCCTTTGTCTCGAACACCTTTGGTTACCCCACCAGCGGCTTTTATCCCTCCCCTTGTCCCTCACTGGCAACCCTCTTCCCCCTCCCTCACCCACTGCAACCTCGTCACACCCTCACCATCATGCCAATCAATGAAACCCATCACCATTTTATTAAACATCATAGAACTTCAAATACAAAAAATTCACCAGTGTGTGAGTACAATGGGGGAGTGTCATAGATCTGTGAATATGTTTGAAAGAAAGCTAAGCAAATGTTGTAAATTTGTGTGCAAAGGTGGATTGGGTGTTGCAGATCTGTTTGAAGGTGGAGTGGGGCTTCATTGCTGTGGAAATCATTAACCTGTTTGCACAAAATTTGGCGAAGTTGGGAGGATTGGATTGTGGGCATGCCAGGGCAAAGTATTGGCCACATGTGAGATATTTTATGACTTCTATTGTAGAAGTTCTACAATAGGAACATGTGTGAGGTCTAAGGGGATAAAAATCTCTTGATTTTTTACTTACCTCGATGAAATGGACTTCACATTTCGTAAGGATCTTTTAGTGATGAAGAAAATGCAAACTTAGTAAAGAACACAAACAAGAATTTGCAAACGTAATGTATTTGGAAATTGATCCTATTATCATTGATCACAATCCCCAAAAAATAGAGGCAATGCTCTCTTGACTCGATAATGTTTACCCATTATCACTCACTCCACTGCCATATGGCAACCTTCTACTGAGTTGTCATTTTCGGTCTAAACATCACCTCAAGGCATCATTGTGGTCGTATCTGTGTGCAAATAGTCAGATCCATGTACAACAATATGGCATCATTATTTCAACGAAGAAAAGAAAAACGTCAATCTTGATTATAGATAAGAAATTTCAAATATAAAAATAATAACTGGACTGGACTGGACTATACAGTCTATTCCTAACTTAAGGCTAAGCCAAACCCTTCTAATTCATCAATAGAGTTTTTTTTTTGCTGATCACACACACCAAAACATTATAACAACAACGACAACAATAATAGGACCTAGAAGGGGCGCGGACAGCCTCTCTAGGCAATTTTCGACATCCCTTTAACGACTTTTCGGCGTGTCTCCGATGAGCTCTCCAAACACTTTCAAGGTATAGATCTAGATTTGTTATGCCTAGAAAGAAGAGTTTGAGAGTTTCTCTCCCAATTTCAATATAGATTTTTGAGTTTCGATACCCACAATGGTTTCCTCCTCTCAATCATTTTTCCATACTGTTGTGGGTATTCTTCATCTTCAACTCTAGCTTCTGGCGGTGTCCAAAATTTTGCGACAATGGTGGCGGAGTTGGGTAGCGGTGACAGAGATGACATCAAAGGCGCACTACAACAAAAATAGTCTTTAGAGATGAAAACTAATGACGAAAAAAATTTGTTACAAAATACGTATCTTTTAATGACGAAAATCATATTTCGTCTCCAAATGTACCCTTTTTGGAGACAAAAATAAAATTTCGTCACCAATCTAAATCATAATAAAAAAATTAGGTGACGAAATTATTTTTCGTCATTATTTATATTTTTTTTGTCACCAAATATTTTCCCGCTAATATTTTCGGAGGGTGCCAAAATTTTGAGACTTTTGGTGACGAAAAAATTGGTCTCCAATTATAAAATTATTAATGACGAATATATTTTTGTCACCAATATTTTTTAATATTTTAATATCATTTAGTGACAAAACTATTTTTGTGGCCAACATTTTTATCTTTGGTGAAGAAATAATTTTGTCACCAATAAATGATTTAGTCACTAAATATTTTAGGAGGGGAAATAAAAATGTTTTTTCGCAATCGGTTCTTCTTCTCAAACACACACAATAATTTCTCGATTCAAACCTATTTCACACACACACACACGTTATACTCATTCACACACAGACTTCCCTCACCGCCGCTGCTACCATTGCATCAACACACCGCCGCTACTACCATTTCATCGACTTACCACCGACAGCCCTCACCGCCGCCGTTGGTTTCTCCTTCCCTTGCTGCCGATCGTTAGCCTCTCCTTTCCTCACCGCTGCTGCTGTGCCGATTGGAGAACACCACCGCTGTTAGTCTCTCTTTCTTTCTTTCTCGATGCTCCCTCTAATGTATTTGTCTGATGTATATGCTCTGTATACATATGAAATATGCTCTGTATACATATAAAATATGCTCTATATACATATAATGCTCTGTATAATGAGGAAGGGAATTACATAATCATGGTTGAAATCATGGGATCATCACCATGAGGAAGGGATTATTCATGTACACGCCCCTCTAAAGATAAGTCCACATAATTTAATGTCAAATGCCAAAAAAAAATATTTTGCCCTAATTAATTTTAGGTAAGATGGCTTTGTATGAAGATAGGCATATTAGTCATACTCTTAATCATTACTTATAAAAGGAGGATATATATCATATGGAAATTATGTCATTTGTAAATTTGATTATAAGAAATAACATAACTCAATACTATAAGGATCGTAACTTAAAAACAAAAAAAAGAAGTTATAATTAAATATCACACGAGGTATAACTAAGAACTTTTGTTAGAATGTTATGTTCAGAAGTGGCTGTCATTTTTGGTTTTGTTTTTGTGGGATTTTTGTTCTGGTTAGAAGGGGCCTAGGTTAGTAGGTGCAACATCAGTAGCCTTCAGTGTGGGAGTTCTGCTGGTGGAGTATTTTGCTTTTGTATTGCAGTAGGAATGGTGTTAGAATGGTGGTGTTAGAATGTTAAAATCAATAATGACCATTTTTGTTAGTTTTTATTCCTTACTTGCATATAACATTAGAACTTGTATAAGAATCTTCATTAAAGATCCAGACATATATTTGGTGAAGTTGTTATTGAATTTTTCAATTTAATTAGTTCATAAATACACAAGTCTACATTATACTATATTGTTCCTATTCTTTCATTTGTGATCAGACATGGATAAAAGTTGGATTGCCCTAGGTAGGACGGCTGATGGAAGGATGAGTAAATCATATAATGATGGGGTCAAGTTATTTCTTCAATTTGCAATGGGGGTTATAGACCAGAATGGTAATCTGTTGTGTCCATGTATAATGTGTGTGAATGTTTGTAGACAAAATCTTCAAAATGTGGAAATTCATTTGCTCCAATATGGGATTATGCAAACGTACACTGTATGGCACCAGCACAGGGAACCCCGTGTTTCAAACGAGGCTTACCATGATAATGAGATGCGACTTGATGGTGATGAAATTGTAAGTGGTATTGAAGCCTTAGTGGAAGATCGAATAAGAGGGGAATCGACTGATACAACCCAAGGGGAGGAAGTGAGAACTTTTGATCAATTGTTGACTGATGCCAAGCGTGAGCTGTTCCCAAATTGTATAAATTATACTTTGTTGAAGTTTGTGATTGAGGTGCTTAATATGAAGGTAACAAATCATTGGAGCAATAAGTCAGTTGATATGATGCTAGAGTTTTTAAGTAGACTTTTACCAATAGAAAATTTGGTTCTAAAGTCAACTTATGAAGCTAAGAAAATACTACGTGACTTGGGCTTGTCATATGAGCTCATTCATGCTTGCATAAATGATTGTGTATTATTTTGGAAGGAGAATGCAACACTAAATAAATGTCCGACATGTAAGACATCTAGATACAAGATCAATCGTGGAAGGGGTAAGAAGATCCCTCATAAAGTATTGTGGTACTTTCCTTTGATACCAAGGTTGAAAAGATTGTACATGTCAAGGAAGAGGGCTGAGGACATGAGATGGTACAAAGACAAACGAGTGGACGACGAGATATTGAAGCATCCCGCTGACAGTGATGAGTGGAAGGAATTTGATGCACAACATCCCTAGTTTGCCTTGGAGCCTCGAAATGTAAGGCTAGGGTTGGCCGTTAATGGGTTTAACCCTTTTGGGAACATGAACAACTCTTATAGTTTGTGGCCCGTCATACTCATTCCATACAACTTGCCACCTTGGTTGGTTATGAAGGATCCATTTTCTTTGATATCATTACTTATTCCTGGAGAATCACAACCAGGGATTGATATTGACGTCTACATGTGACCATTGGTGGATGAGTTGAATGATTTATGGACAAATGGTGCATTGACTTACGACCCCTCCACCAATGAGACTTTTCGAATGCATGCAGCTTTGTTGTGGACAATACATGATTGGCCTGCATTTGGTGACATATTTGGGTGGAGAACAAAGGGTCATTATTCTTGTTACACTTGCAATGATGAACCATATTTTGAATCTCTGAGAAGTAAGACGGGGTACACTAACCATCGATGTTACTTGCCTGAGGACCACCCAGAAAGGCAAAAGAGTAGGGCTTACAATGGTAAGATTGAGAAACGGAAGAGATCTTTGGAGTTGCCGGCGGAAAAGATACAAGACCAGTTGGACAATGTGACAGGTGTCATATATGGAAAACATCCAAGTAATAGAAAAAGGCCCCGTCAAGCACCTAATTGGACAAAGGTAAGCATCTTGTATGAGTTACCCTATTGGAAGAGGCGAAAATTTCGACACAACATTGATGTTATGCATGTGGAGAAAAATTTTAGTGAAAATGTTTTCGGAAATATGTTAGGCATTGATGGAAAGAACAAGGATACAGACAAGGCACGGTTAGACTTGGAAGATATGGGTATAAGGAAAGAGCTATGGCTAACACAACGACCCGATGGATCATATGTCAAGCCTCGAGCAATCTTTTCATTGACACCTGCAGAGAGGGAGGGTTTCTTTGAATTTTTAAAAACTGTCAAGTATCCAGATGGGTATGCGGCAAACATATCCAAATCAGTGAATGCAAGAAATGGTAGACTAACAGGCTTAAAAAGCCACGACTGCCATGTACTAATACAAAGAATTCTTCCCATTGGAATGCGTGGTTACGTGGATAAAGAAATTAGCACAACACTTTTTGAGTTAGGCAATTTCTTCCAAGACATATGCTCTAGGACACTAAGGCGGAGCGAACTGGAGAAATTAGAGGAACGTATAATACACATTTTATGCAAGCTTGAAAAGATCTTTCCTCAAGCTTTCTTCGATGTGATGATCCGCTTGGCTGTTCATTTGCCTCGTGAGGCTATTCTTGGAGGACCCGTACAATATCGATGGATGTACCCAATTGAAAGGTATTTTTTACACTTACACTTGTAAATGAGATTTACGTAAGTGTGTTACATATGTAATTATACTCCTAATTCGTTCTCTCTTGAAGGTTTCTTGGAGCATTAAAAAAATATGTGACCAACCGAGCTCGACTAGAAGGTTCAATTGCCGAGGCTTACATTGTCAAAGAGTGCATTAGTTTTTGTTCAATGTATGTTGATGGGATTGAAACCGTGCATAATCGACCAGAACGGAATGAAAATCGTGGTGAATGTCAACAAGGGTTGACAGTATTCACAGCAATTGCACGTCCAATTGGTCTAATCACACGAGATGCTGAAATGTCTCAAGAAATTCGTGATATTGCTCATTGGTTTGTGTTGTACAATAGCCCAGAGATTGAAAAGTATTTGGAGTATGTGTTTCATTGAATTATGTTTATGCTTAGCTTTTTTATTTGCGGAACTACGTAGTAATCACTTTTTTTTTTTTTTTTGAGTAGGGAACACAAAAATCTATTACAAACTCAAGCTAGACATGACATAACCCACATACAACGACAAGAATTTCCCAAGTGGTTCAAAGAGAGGATAAAACATTTATAATTTTTCGACATTTACAACTTCAACAAAATTAAAGTTTTATAAAATGTCGTCATTCATAAATTATTTACTTATTGTTTGTTACATGTAATTGTGGATAAATAGATTGAGAATGGAAGAGTCATTAGAGGCAATTGATGAATTGTGCAAATGGTCATAATTTGCTAGTGAAAGAGTACTCAGGTTGCATAATCAATAGCACCCGGTTCCATACTCGAGATCTAGACAACCGTCGTACGAGTCAGAATAGTGGTGTGCTTACACACGGGGATCATGAAGGAAAATTGCATGACTCCTATGGTCACTTGTGCAAGGTTTTGGAATTTGACTACATATGTGGTAAAAAGGTTGTTTTGTTCCAGTGTGAATGGTACAACACCGGTAACACTGGTAGAAACAGAACAATACGATTTGATACATATTGCACAAGCATTGACGTCACAAGTCGGTGGTACCAATCTGACCCATTTATCCTACCTAGTCAAGCTAAGCTAGTCTTCTATCTGAATGATACCAAATTGGGTGAACCTTGGAATGTCGTACAAAGGGTGCAACATAGGGGTGTCTTTGATGTTCCAGACACTAGTGATGGAGAATTATTGGATCCTTTAGAAAATAATGATGTGTTCCAACAAGAAAACATTACTGATGTTGTTCCAATTGACATTGTTCCAATTGACATTGACCCAATTGTTCAATACTGCAGGGATGATATTGAATTCAATGTTATTTCGGAAGTAGGGTCATCAGATGCGATAATGGAAGAGAATAGAGATGATGAAGGAGATGAAGAACATAACATTCCTGATGTTGATATGGATCCTGATATGGATTATGATATGTAATTTTTAGTATATCACTTTATTTTTGAACAGATGTTATTAATTAATGTAATTTTTATTTTATATGATTATGTTACTTTCTTTTTCTTCTTTTATGTAACGGTGCATGATGACATTGTCTACATTTTTCAATTAAAGTTGAATTATGTTATATAGTTGTAGAAAATGGTCCGAGGCAAAAAACAATGGCTGAAACCAGGTGATTTGAGAACTAAGAAACTAACAGAATACGAGAAACAAGGAAATAAGCGAATCAAGGAGAACTGTGAGGTAATGAACAATCTTGGAGTGAAGAATATTACAAATTCTTTAGGGAGTGCAGTTCAGCCCAAATGTGCAACTGCAAGGGAAAAGGGAATTAGGGTTGAGGTAGATGATGATGTTGAGTATAACCCTTCAGAGAGTGAGGATGACAATGATGATGAGTCATTGGGCTCCTTTGACCGCAAGGTATTATATACATTATTTTATATTTGTGTGTGAACATGTCTTTTACTCGTTACATTTCTTCTTCACATATCTTACACATCATATCTTTTTTAAAATATATTTTAACTGTTTTAAATATCGTTTTCACTGTTTGATTATGTTCTTTCAAGAACAACAGATGGCACCAGGACTCCGTTTACGGTCTCATGAGGAAAGGATGGATCCCCCAAGTGAGGAAGTCGGTACCCAACCCTTACCACCTCATAATGTGCAACTTGAGGATGAGGTGACTGCATCTACCATCGTTGGTAAGTTTGCAAAGTTGTTTTTAAGGTTTAACTCGCATTTGTTTACTTACTAACTCAATTAATATTATATCCTTACAGCATCACATGACAGACGTGGTCGTGGCCCGACACACGGCATACAGGCCCATCGCATTGTCGAGAAGGATGAGAAGATGTTAGTTCCTATACCTGAACAGTTTCGTGCACCAGTAGGAGACAATGCCTTTAAGTTAGTCTCCAAGATTGGTATAGAGGTTCGAACGCAGTTACCAGACCTGAGCGTTTGTAGGTGGAAGAAGGTGAATGTTGCTGATAAGGAGCCGATGATCCAACGCTTAGCGGTAATTATTGACAAACTCTTTTCATGTTTAGGCTCTGTTTCTTTGTAATTTTTAATTTTTTTTCATTTTGCAGGATCAGTTTGATCTACAAGGCAATCGGATTGATGTAGCAAAGGCTTTAGATACACAGTTTGGTCGACGATTGAGTGGTTTCACCTATAAGTTGCACAAACAATACAAGCAACTTAAGGATGCAAGAGGGAAGGATTACCTGAGAAGCCACCCACTTGCAAGAGTTACTCTCAATCAGTGGACATCTCTAATTGACAAGTGGAATAGTCAAAAATTCAAGGTAAAATGTTTTATGTATGTAAATTGCCAAAAATTAAGTTTTTTCTTACTAATGTTATCTTTTCTTGTTTGTATTGGTGTTTCAATTGTGTAGGAACAATCAGTAACTAATGTGAATAATAGGATGCAAATGAAAACAAAACATTGATGTGGATCAAAATCAATCCCGATCAGGGTACACAGCTCGGTGCGTTCTACTAATTTATTTTATTTGATTAGTAGGCTTTGTTATTTAAATCATTGAATTAACATTGACAAACAAATGAAGCAGATAATTGCAAATGGCAAAGTGCCCGATTTAGCAGAATTTTACAAGTCCATCCACTACAATTCGAACACGCATGAATGGATTTCATCGGAGAGCCAAGTTAATTATGTATGTACAAGGCAATGCCTTTCAATTTTGATAATATTATTTATTTTGCTGCGTAGGGTAGAATAACTAATACTTGTTTGATTTATTTCAAATTAATAGGACAACATGATACAGACGCAACCAGAACACATCTCACAGACAAGTGCGACCCCCTTGACCCCAGAGGAGTTGTCAGCCAAGGTGCTTCAGCCAAGGCCAGGTTATGTGAAAGGACTCGGTATGAGGCCTTTTTCTTCTGTGAATACAACTGTTGCACCTGCTGAAAATAGTGACTATGTTCAACGCCTCGAGCTGCAAATAGCACAACAAAATGAACAAATTGCAAGGTTTGAAAAGTCAGAGAAGAAACAAAGCAAGAAGATACAAAGTATCATTGAGTGTTTGAGGCAAAAAGGTATCACGGGAAATTTTGAGAGTCGGGAAAGTTCAGATTCTGATGGACAAGCTTCTTGGTTAGTATATTATGTTTCTATGTTAATTTAGTAAAAACTTCTTCTTCAACTAAGATAGTGAACTATGCATGTAAAAGCCCGAGAAACATCACAAACACTGAAATATGCACGTGGCTCCCAATTAGGAAACTACTTTGAAATTTGCACTATTCCAACATGTAGGCACGAAACTAAGTTGAAAACTAAGTCGAAAACTATTCCAACATGTAGGCACGGAACTAGTCGAAAAATCGTGCAACAGCCACAAGACGGCCCGGGGAACACCTCAAACACCTCGGGAGGGACCAATGTGAGTTGTGAAAACTTACGGAACTAGCACGGGACTTCCGGTTTGAAAACTAAGTCCAAAAAGGCACTTTTTCAACCTTCAGCTTGAAAATAGGCCACCGGAGGTGAAAATCGTGCAATAGCCACGAGACGGCCCAGGGAACACCTCAAACACCTCAGGAGGGACCAATGTGAGTTGTGGAAACTTACGGAACTAGCATGGGACTCCCGGTTTGAAAACTAAAGTAAAAAAATACATTTTTTCACACTTAAGCTTGAAAATAGGCCACCGGAGGTAAAAATCATGCAACAGCCACGAGATGGCCCGGAGAAGACCTCAAACGCCTCGGGAGGGACCAATGTGAGTTGTGAAAACTTACGGAACTAGCACGGGACTCCCGGTTTGAAAACTAAGTCCAAAAAGGCACTTTTTCACACTTAAACTTGAAAATTGGCCACCGGAGGCCAAAATCGTGCAACAGCCACGAGACAGCCGGGGAACACCTCAAACACCTCGGGAGGGACCAATGTGAGTTGTGGAAACTTACGGAACTAGCACGGGACTCCCGGTTTGAAAACTAAGTCCAAAAAGGCACTTTTCACACTTAAACTTGAAAATAGACCTTCGGGGGCTAAAATCGTGCAACAGCCACGAGACGACTTAGGGAACACCTCAAACACCTCGGGAGGGACCAATGTGAGTTGTGAAAACTTACGGAACTAGCACGGGACTCCCGGTTTGAAAACTAAGTCGAAAAATGCACTTTCTCACACTTAAGCTTGAAAATAGACCTTCGGGGGCCAAAATCATGCAACAGCCACGAGACGGCCCGGGGAACACCTCAAACACCTCGGAAGGGACCAATGTGAGTTGTTGAAACTTACGAAACTAGCACGGGACTCCCGGTTTGAAAACTAAGTCCAAAAAGGCACTTTTTTAACCTTCAGCTTGAAAATAGGCCACCGGAGGCGAAAATCGTGCAATAGCCACGAGACGGCCCAGGGAACACCTCAAACACCTCGGGAGGGACCAATGTGAGTTATGGAAACTTACGGAACTAGCACGGGACTCCCGGTTTGAAAACTAAAGTAAAAAAATACATTTTTTCACACTTAAGCTTGAAAATAGGCCACCGGAGGTAAAAATCATGCAACAGCCACGAGATGGCCCGGAGAAGACCTCAAACGCCTCGGGAGGGACCAATGTGAGTTGTGAAAACTTACGGAACTAGCACGGGACTCCCGGTTTGAAAACTAAGTCCAAAAAGGCACTTTTTCACACTTAAACTTGAAAATTGGCCACCGGAGGCCAAAATCGTGCAACAGCCACGAGACAGCCGGGGAACACCTCAAACACCTCGGGAGAGACCAATGTGAGTTGTGGAAACTTACGGAACTAGCACGGGACTCCCGGTTTGAAAACTAAGTCCAAAAAGGCACTTTTCACACTTAAACCTGAAAATAGACCTTCGGGGGCTAAAATCGTGCAACAGCCACGAGACGGCTTAGGGAACACCTCAAACACCTCGAGAGGGACCAATGTGAGTTGTGAAAACTTACGGAACTAGCACGGGACTCCCGGTTTGAAAACTAAGTCGAAAAATGCACTTTCTCACACTTAAGCTTGAAAATAGACCTTCGGGGGCCAAAATCGTGCAACAGCCACGAGACGGCCTGGGGAACACCTCAAACACCTCGGAAGGGACCAATGTGAGTTGTTGAAACTTACGAAACTAGCACGGGACTCCCGATTTGAAAACTAAGTCCAAAAAAGCACTTTTTCGCACTTCAGCTTGAAAATAGGCCACCGGAGGCAAAAATCATGCAACAGCCACGAGACGGCCCGGGGAACACCTCAAACACCTCGGGAGGGACCAATGTGACTTGTGAAAACTTACGAAACTACCACGGGACTCCTGGTTTGAAAACTAAGTCCAAAAAAGCACTTTTTCACACTTAAACTTGAAAATAGGCCACCGGAGGCGAAAATCATGCAACAGCCTCGAGACGGCCCGGGGAACAACTCAAACACCTCGGGAGGGACCAACGTGAGTTGTGGAAACTTACGAAACTAGCACGGGACTCTCGGTTTGAAAACTAAGTCCAAAAATGCACTTTTTCACACTTAAGCTTGAAAATAGGCCACTGGGGGCCAAAATTGTGCAACAGCCACGGGGCGGCCCGAGAAAAATCTCAAACACCTCAGGAGGGACCAACGTGAGTTGTGGAAGCTTACGGAACTAGCACGGGACTCCCGGTTTGAAAACTAAGTCTAAAAATGCACTTTCTCACACTTAAGCTTGAAAATTGACCTTCGGGGGGCCAAAATCATGCAACAGCCACGAGATGGCCCGGGGAACACCTCAAACACCTCGGAAGGGACCAATGTGAGTTGTTGAAACTTATGGAACTAGCACGGGTCTCCCGGTTTGAAAACTAAGTCCAAAAAAGCACTTTTTCACACTTAAGCTTGAAAATAGGCCACCGGAGGCAAAAATCATGCAACAGCCACGAGACGGCCCGGGGAACACCTCAAACACCTCGGGAGGGACCAATGTGAGTTGTGGAAACTTATGAAACTAGCACGGGACTCCCAATTTGAAAACTAAGTCCAAAAATACACTTTTTCACACTTAAACTTGAAAATAGGCCACTAGAGGCCAAAATCATGCAACAGCCTCGAGACGGCCCGGGGAACACCTCAAACACGCCGGGAGGGACGAATGCGAGTTGTGAAAACTTACGGAACTGGCACGAGACTCCCGGTTTGAAAACTAAGTCCAAAAATGCACTTTCTCACACTTAAGCTTGAAAATAGTCCTTCGGGGAAAAAAATCGTGCAACTGCCACGAGACGGCCCGGAGAAGACCTCAAACACCTCGGGAGGGACCAATGTGAGTTGTGGAAACTTACGGAACTAGCACGGGAGTCCCGGTTTGAAAACTACGTCCAAAAACGCACTTTTTCACACTTAAGCTTAAAAATAGGCCACCGGAGGCCAAAATCGTGCAACAGCCACGGGACAGCCCGGGGAACACCTCAAACACCTCAGGAGGGACCAATGTGAGTTGTGGAAACTTACGGAACTAACATGAGACTCCTGATTTGAAAACTAAGTCCAAAAATACACTTTTCTACACTTAAGCTTCAAAATAGGCCACCGGGGGCCAAAATCATGCAACAGCCACGGGACGGCCAGGGACCACCTCAAACACGTCGGGAGGGACCAATGTGAGTTGTGGAAACTTATAGAACTAGCACGGAACTCTCGGTTTGAAAACTAAGTCCAAAAACGCACTTTTTCACACTTAAGCTTGAAAATAGGCCACCGGAGGCCAAAATCGTGCAACAGCCTCGAGACGGTCCGGGGAACACCTCAAACACCTCGAGAGGGACCAATGTGAGTTGTAGAAACTTACGGAACTGGCACTGGACTCCCGGTTTGAAAACTAAGTCCAAAAATGCACTTTCTCACACTTAAGCTTGAAAATAGACCTTCGGGGGCTAAAATCATGCAACAGCCACGAGACGGCCCAGAGAAGACCTCAAACGCCTCGGGAGGGACCAATGTGAGTTGTGAAAACTTACGGAACTAGCACGGGACTCCCGGTTTGAAAACTAAGTCCAAAAAGGCACTTTTTCACACTTAAACTTGAAAATTGGCCACCGGAGGCCAAAATCGTGCAACAGCCACGAGACAGCCCGGGGAACATCTCAAACACCTCGGGAGGGACCAATGTGAGTTGTGGAAACTTACGAAACTAGCCCGGGACTCCCGGTTTGAAAACTAAGTCCAAAAAGGCACTTTTTCACACTTAAGCTTGAAAATAGACCTTCGGGGGCCAAAATCGTACAACAGCCACGAGATGGCCTAGGGAACACCTCAAACACCTCGGGAGGGACCAATGTGAGTTGTGGAAACTTACGGAACTAACACGGGACTCCCGGTTTGAAAACTAAGTCCAAAAAGGCACTTTTTCACACTTAAACTTGAAAATAGGCCACCGAAGGCCAAATTCGTGCAACAGCCACGAGATGGCCCGGGGAACACCTCAAACACCTTGGGAGGGACCAATCTGAGTTGTTGAAACTTACGGAACGAGCACGGGACTCCCGGTTTGAAAACTAAATCCAAAATTATACTTTTTCACACTTAAGCTTGCAAATAGACTTTCGGGGGCGAAAATCATGCAACAGCCATGGGACGGCTCGGGGAACACCTCAAACATGTCGGGAGAGACCAATGTAAGTTTTGGAAACTTACGGAACTTGCACCGGACTCCCGATTTGAAAACTAATTCGAAAAATGCATGTTAAATTGTATATTTTATGAATAGGTAATAATTGTCTAACTTGCATTTTTTTTTTTTTTTTTTTTTTTTTTGAGTTTCATTTTTTTGCAGATTTGAGATTTGATATGGACATGTTTGGTAATTTGGAGGGCAGATGGTAGCTCATTTTGTGTTTTTGTTCATATTACCTTACATGTATTTTGGTTGCGTTGTAAATTTTCTATTTTTGTTGGTATTACAGGGCATGTTGGGTAATTCGCCTTTGATATTTTATTTTTGTTGATATTAGTAAACATGTTTTTTGTTGGATATTAGGAGATGTGTTTGGTAATCCGCATGCAGTTGATATTATATTTTTGTGGATATTAGTAGACGTTTTTTGTGGATATTAGGAGACATGTTTATAATCCGCATGCAGTTCATATTGTATTTTTGTGGATAGTATTGAAATTCGATTGTGATGTTTATGAAAATGAACAGATTTCTGTATTGATTTGTAATAGATATTTTATTGAACATGTTATTGAAATGCGCAGGGAATTGTTACTGAAAAGAAAAAATTTCGGAAGAAAATAGTATCCCCATTTTCAAAATTTTTAATTTTTATTAGTGACGAAATAAAAAATGTCGCTATTAGTTTTTAAAAAACATGATGAATAATTTTGTCACTAATGATATAATACCAAACAAATAAGTTCGTCACATTTGCTGAATATTTCGTCGCTAAATTGAAATATTTGGTGACAAAATGTTTTTTGTCATTGAAGAATTTTCTTTTCTGCTCATTTTAGTGACGAATTTTTTTGTCACCTTAATCCATATCGTTGGTGAGGAAAACTTTCGTCACTAAAATCTATTTGGTGACGAAATATTTCGTCGCGAAAAACAATTAAAATAAAATATTATTTAGTTTTGGCGACGAAATTGATGTTATAGAGGACAAAAAATTCAACATTCGGAGACGAAACATTTCGTCGCCAAAAATAAAAAATAGGCGACGAAACTGTTTTTCGTCACCAGGTACTTTCAGCGACGACGTATAAGCCACGAATGTGATGACAAATTTTTTTCGTCGCAGATCACTTTAGTAACGAAAATTTGATGTTTGGAGACAAAATCAGTCTGTCACCAAAGGCCTTTTTGTTGTAGTGGCGAGTTTGATGTAGATCTTGTTTGATTTCTTATAGATCTTGCTTATTCAAACCACATCTTGAGTAGATCAATAGTTTTTCTTAGATCATAATTGCTTTTTTGGTGACTTTATTTTTTCGTTGTTTACTTCTTATTAGGTTGGTAGGTTGTTTGTTTGGTTCTTTAAGGTCTTGTTGTTGTTCTTTTCTTGATCTATATGTTGTTTCTTTTATTTTAATATAACTGCTTTATATGTTCTAAATAAGGGAACAAAAAACTATAATAATAATAATAATAAAACACTTAGCCCATAAATCCAAATGGAAAATTCTACTTACATTATAATTTTATCTCTTTACACTTATTTTCTCATTACACTTCTAAGAAATAATTGAAATTTTCATTATACCCTTTATAACATCAAAACTAATCCTAAATTAAACCCTTTGCAAAACCCATATAGATTTTTCTCATTACACCTTTTCCTTTTGAATTACTCCGATGTTATGTTACCGAACAAATTATATTTGTCTAGCCATTTGTTACTGCACGTTTACATATTCACTTTCCTTAAAATATCATTTTTTTTTCTTTTTCTAAATTTATGATGGATATGTTTAGTTATACATTGCCAAACAATTTGCATTATTTCGATATCATGACACCGAACAAATTAGATTTGTCTAGCAATCTATTGCCGCACATTTATAGATTCACTTTCCCTTAAACATCAAACATCCATAAAAACATTTATAAAATTTGTCAATACAAATATCTTCAAATTTCTCAATACAAACATTTTATGAAACACACACTGAGATATTATCACAATCCATGTACGTTGATAGTTTCAGTAGTTATTACATCTGGATTGATAAGCATATGGAATTGATCAATATAGATAGTATATAATTTCTCTCATCCGTTGGCACACGGGTGATGAAAACAAATCCAATTACTTGCTTTCAAGAGGTACTGGCTGACCAGGAAACATATAAATCTAACAAACCTCATTTGTAATGAATTCATGACTATAGTCCATTAACAATGTACTACTAGCTTTACTACAATGAATAGAAGTATAATCCTTCAAATAAAAAAAAATTAAAAAAAAAAACCAAAAATGTCAGAAAAATAAAACTGAAAATGTTTAGAAGTGAGTTATTGGACATGTATTTTTTGTTCTGCAATGTGATTCTGTGCTATTTGATTTTGTTCGGTTCTTGTACACCGAACAAAAGTCAAACAACTTTCTTCAAAAATTAAAAAAAAAAAAAAAAAACAAACAAAGAAAAAAAACTTACCATTTCACTTTTTGTTGGTCTATCATCACCATTTATTCATCCATTGCTTTATTTTATAATCAAAATAGTTGATTCTCACTTTTTGGAAGTAGATGTATGGTAGAGAAGAAGAGATGAGAGAGAAAGAAAAGAGGTAGGGATTGTAGTGTAATGACTGTAAAGAGATAATAAAATCTATTTAATTTTTATCTTTTATTCTTAAAGGTAATTTCACACATGGGTAAAATTGAAATAAAAAAAATCTCAAATGGAAGGAGTAATTCTATTTTCACACACCAAATCCGCTCAATGTACATCTTTTTTCTAGACAAACACTTGATGGATTTTAAATTTTATGGTTTGCTTAGTGCACATCCTACCACACCAAAAATATCCTCATCTTCTTCATTATTCAAACCCTAATTCTAACCCCCTAATCCTTATCTTCTTCATTTATCACCAACCAACCACCACCTCTTTTATCGAAAATTGTTCGGCCACCACCACTCTTCCTTTTACCGTCATCGGCCGTCATTACCAATTCATTTACTCTAAAATGTCTAGTCTTGTTATCCACTATTTCTTTCTAAACCCTAGGCACTGCGACCCTCATATCTACACTACTCCATCTTCCATGAATATGGGGTCTTTTAGTGAAGAGGTTAAGGAGGATGAAGTCGAAGATAAAGTTGGGAAAGATTGCGCCGCAGAAAGAGTAGTGGAGGTTACCGCTGCCAAGGGAGTGATAGGGGATTATGGCTTAGGAATTAGGGTTATGAATGAGGAAGATAGGGTTATTTTGATAATTTTATTTTTGAACAAAATTGTAATAAAAAAAGAGATTCATTAAGTGTGTGCATAAAGAATATATGGTATGTGGAAATAGAATTACCGAAATAGAAGGTGTAAAAAGGTAAATGTGTTGTGTAAGTAGAATTTATCTTTCAATTATACTCTTATATGGTGAAGTCAAATATAGTTTTGTTAAAGTTGAAGGTCTCAACTTTTTAATATAATTAACTTATCATGGGACTCACTTAGATCAATTTCGGTGATCAAAACAGTTCATCTCAAATTGATTCATGTGAAAAATCAAGTTAATCTAACATTAATTGTCATTTTGATCTACACAATGTACATCTTTTTAAGAATAGACCGTCCACCATTTATAATATATATGTACTTTGATCACGTGGTTATTTATGTTTGATTAACTCAATTTTTTATACGTATGATCTTCTTAGCTTCTTATATGAAATAGTCGAGATGAACATAAGTTGGTCCACACACTTGGTTATCAAAAAAAAAAAAAAAACAAACCAGTCTAAATAGATATGTACAAATTGATCCCATAATTATGAAGTTGAGATCTTCAATTTAGTAAGTTTGACAGTGAAGTCCACACTTAAATATAATATTTTTTTAACTACTTTAAACTTTTGGTAATTTGATTTTTTAACTATCAAAAAGTCAAAAAATAAAACAAAAAACAAAAGGAAAGGCAAAAAGTCAAAAATCTCAATAATTTACGATTTTTTATACAATTAAAAAAAGTAATCTTCAAATAATTTATTTATTTTTTTACTTTAAAAAAATTAAAAAGAAAAATTAAAAAAAAAAATCAATTCACAAACATGACCTTAATAATGAAAAAAATTGAAGAGTCGAGAAAAGTTCGCCCACTGGTGTATGTGAGATTGACAGCCGCACAAAGATAAATAAGGTTTGAAATGATAATCAAATAGCTTATAAATTGTAGTTTTGTGTAATTTTTTAAATATTTTTAAATATAGAAGTTTGGTTTGAGTTGTTCGGGTTACTCATCACTCTGCCCAGGCCCAGCTAGAATTATCTAAATTCTGCACCCGTACAAGTTAAAAAAAAAAGTTGCCTATGTTTTTAATTCTTATCTATTACATTATTGGTCGTGATTGGTAGCTCGAGAGGGAGGCTCGAAATTTGGCTCGAAAAAGTGAGGGGCGGAGGAGGAGGAAGGAGAGGCTGGAGGAGGGGCGGAGGAGGAGGAGGGAGAGGCTGGAGGAGGGGCGGAGGAGGAGGAGGGGCGGAGGGACTGGAGGGGGCCAACATATTGGGGTGGAGGCAGAGGCGGGGGGCAGAGGCGGAGGAGGGGCGGGTGCGGGGGGACGATCAGCGGATGCGGGGCTGCGACGGCGGAGGGCTGCGATGAAGAAGGGCTGCGACGGCGGAGGGCTGCCTCCTCTCTCTCTCTCTGTCTTTCTCTCTCTCCCTCTCCCTCTCCTCTCCATCTGTTTCAGACGAAGAAGAAGAAGACCAGCGTGAGGAAAAAAAAAAAAAAAAAAAAAAACAGCCCAAAACGACGTCGTTTTGGGCTGTCGAGCCGTTCGAGCCGCGAGGGTTTCGAGCTACCACGCATTTTCCTTACATTATATAAATTATTTAGTTTGATCTTATTAATGATTTTAAATATATATATATTAAGAGTTTAATTTTAAAAAATAATTAATTAACTTTGCTTCGAAAAAAAGAAAAAAAAGAAAACTAAATTTTATGTGCAATTCAAATAATTGGGACCTATTCAGGTCTAAATCAGATCAAATTTGAATAGACAATCTCAAATTACAATTTGAACTTGGATAAACCTGAGCAGCTCTTAACAAAAATCAAGTTAAACTTAAACACCATTTAAACTCACTCGAACTCGCTTAAATTATACCGCAAAAGGCAGAGCCACATGATTCTCTAGAATATTAGCTAGCCCATCAAGAATTTAATATATATAGAAATAGTTTAGGCAATTTGACCATACCATTAAGAGATGGGAGGCTCTATTTACACACCACCTTTCCTCTCAAAACACACTATTAATTAATTTATTTTTTATTACAATTTTAATCTTAAGTGAAATGACTACAAATGACAAGTTATGATACACACTATCTGTATAATTACCATAAAAGACAAGAATGAATATAATATCCATCAACAATTTCAAACTTGTTATTTACGTATCTTCTCTGTCAAGAATCTAAAAACCCTAAAACAAAAACCAAAAACCCTTAAACAAATAACCAAAAATATAGTATTATTGAAGATTTTGAATGGATTCAATGAAGGATGCATCTGACAATACTGATTCGGAACAATGGAGCAAGGAAAAGGTTATTTTTTTGTTGTTTTTTTTTCGTTTTCGTTTACTTGCTGAGTGGTGAATCGTTGGTATAGTTCAGTTAACCAGGGTCGAATAATATATCATTGTTTGACTAACTACAACCGAACAAGTTGTATTTGTACGGACTTATAGTGTCGAACATAATGAAAATACTCGGTTTGTAAGTGTCGAACATAAACCATATATTCGGTTTTTAATTCGACTTTGTACTGCCGAACACTTATAATTTTTATTTATTTTTTTGGTTTTTCCAAAACTGTGCATCCGTGGAATGCGGTAATGTTGGATCTGGGGGTCTTGTTGACTACACAAGTCAATTTATTACTAATGAGGTAGTCTCATGTCGAAAATTAGTATTTTTTTCTTTTTTTTTTCGCATCTTTAATGACTTTGTTGAATTTGACTTGTAGGTTTTCAAGAGCAAAGAAGAATTGATCGGTTGGGTACGGGATGTTAGAAGGCAAAATGGGTTTGTGATTGTCATCAAGACATCGGACTATAGTGGTGGTCATAGGACACCAAGGATATATCTTGCTTGTGAGAGAAGTGGTCAATACAAAGCTCATAAGAAATTAAAAGGAGATGATTCAAACAAAAAAAAATTGTGAAGATAACGGGTACAAAGAAATGTGGGTGCCCTTTTGAGTTGAGGGCTCGTAAGTTGATGGCTGATGATGATTGGATGGTAGATGTAGCATGTGGAATGCATAACCATGCTCTTGCTAAACATTTTGAAGGACATTCATTTGCAGGGAGATTATATGAGGAGGAAACATTATTATTAGTGGATATGTCCAAAAGCATGGTCAGACCAAAAGAGAGTTTTGTTACATTGAAACGAAAGGATGATTTGAATGTAACCACTATGAAAACCATTTACAATGTACGTCATAGGAATAATGTTATTGAGAAAGCTGGGAGATCACAAATGCAACAGTTGTTGGGTGAATTAGAAAAGCATAATTACATTGAGCGGCATAGGTGTGACAACAACACAATGACTGTCATAGACTTGTTTTGGGCACATCCTGTCAGTTTAGATTTGCTCCGTTCATTTCCAAAGGTGTTGATCATGGACTGCACATACAAGACAAATCGATATCGTTTTCCTCTTCTTGAGATAGTTAGAGTGACATCCACTGATATGTCATTCTCCGTAGCCTTTGCATATCTCCAATTTGAGCGGATTGATAACTATGTTTAGGTGTTAACTACATTGCGTAGTCTCTTGGATGACATTGCTATTCTTGAGGTGATTGTCACAGACAGGGAACTTGCTTTGATGAATGCTATTGACAGGATATTTTCTACATCTTGACATTTATTATGCCGATGGCATATTAGTAGAAATTTACTGGCGAAATGCAAGAATATGTTTAAGAGTAAGGAGGAATGGGACAAGTTTATCTCTTTATGAAATTTCTTAGTACTCTCCAATTGAGCTTGAATACAATGAACACCTTGCTAGGCTACTTGCGGACTTTGATGCATATCCCGAGGCAGTGCAATATGTGTCACAAAGTTGGTTAATTCCATATAAGGATAAGCTTGTTGCCGTATGGATAGATAGTTATATGCACTTCGGGAATGTTACAACTAACATGTAATATATATTTGTCTACCTTACACTATTAGTCAATATGATTGTGATTATTTAAACTTAATTATGTTAATTGTTTCCATTATACACAAGGCTGAAAGTGCACATGCAAAACTTAAACGGCAACTTGGTTCTAACCAAGTCAATTTTGAGTGTTCTTGGACCAAGATCCATAGTTTGCTTGAGTTGCAGCATGTTGATGTTAAGGCATCGTTTGAGAAGAGTTTAACCGTTGTACAACACCAGTTCAAACCATCCCATTTTAGAGAGCTCCGAGGCAATATCTCTATTACTGCATTAGATCATGTCTTAGCGGAGAGTAAGCGAGCAAATGATGTTGGCATTGATGCTTCATTATGTGGATGTGTTGTTTGATGAACACACAGGTTACCTTGTGCCCATGAGATTGCGGATTACATCCGACAGGGTCATCCAATTCCACTTGATAGCATTAACCCACACTGGAGGACTCTTGAGGTAGTACAAAAGTTGAAGAATGATAAAGTGGAATTGAGTTGTGAACCAAAGTTTGATCTCATACTTAAGCGATTCAATGCATCTAATTACAGTATGCAGTTGGAAATTCTGAATAAGTTACGAGAGATTGCAAATCTGCAAAGTAGTTTTCTCATTGAGCCGGATGTGAAGCCCAACCCTCGAGGTAAGAGACATAAGAAGATAGATGTATCTACACGTCGAGACCTATGTGCATTTGAGTTAGTTCAGTTTGGACATGATAGCCACTCACCTATGGGCACCCAGATCCCCACACAAGATTATGTCAAAGTATAAAAAAAATGGCCTGCCAAAGAGAATGTGCATGTAATCATTTTTTACTTACATTTTTGTTGATGATAAATTACGTGTTTTGTTGTTCATGTGTTGATGCCTTCCCTGTTGAATAGGTATATTAGAATTGTACAAATATGACTTATTCATATGTTGATGCCCTCCCAGTTGGATTGAAGCCGTACATACGTCTTATCAAGGATGTAAATGCCGATGGCAATTGTGGGTTTAGGGCCATTGCTGGGTTGATGGGGCTTACAGAGACTGAATGGGGTCAAGTCAGGCGTGATCTCCTATAGGAATTGCACACACACATAGACCATTACACTCGTCTATAATGTGGTATTGTACCACTTATCTGCATAACAATGCCTTACATTCCTTCTCCTACGATTAGTGCCAATATCACAAGTTCAACGGCGTGAGATTGCTATTGGGTTTGTTAATGGGAATCATTTTGTCTAGGTATATAGCATTATGATTCGTGTAATACATTTATCATTTTGTACTGCATCGCTCTCATACTTAAAGCTTTGTCAATGTAGGTGTTCATGTTACCGGGTCATCCAGTTCCATCGATAGCTACCAATTGGTGCAAGTTTCATCATTCTTGTGCGGCTGGATGGGATATTGCATATAGTCGCCGAATTGAGCGTTTTAAAGAAGTTGTTCATTCAGAGGTAGCTACTAGAGAGACATTTGATTGTATTAACCTTGATGAGTAATGATGTATGTGAGTTGAGTTGAGTTGTAGTTATGCAATTCAAATAGTTACCGATACATTTTTTTAATGATTAACAATGCACAATAATATGTCCATAATGCAATCCCACAACACACGTAATGATAAAGATGTTGTATGCCAAGAAAAAATCGATCAACCAAACCAACAGCATTACAAGGAGGTTGAAGACTGCCCCTCATTCCACAATGCACCTAGAAAACCAATGTAGTGAATTGACAAATAGTTCCATAAAATAAATGGAAAAAAAAAATGAAGGAGAAGAAAAGAATATAGTATCAAAATTAAGCTACAAAAGATTTTGTGAAAAGTAAAAAAGCATCAAACTTCCTCATACAACTTGATTATAAGCTAAACTAAAATCTGAAACAAACACAGTTCTGACATTTCAGGCTAAAAAAGATAAGAAAAAATATAGGTCACAACAGCACAGATTAAGAGTGAGAGAATGTGAATGAGAATGAGAATGACAGTTCTAAAACTTTCATATAGAAGAGAGCAGGTCAGTCAAATCCACAGTTTGACTTAGAAAAACTCGAGGATTGGTGCAGATCTGCTCTAGCCCAACTAACATGATGATCAGAGGGGAATGAGAAGAATCAACCCTGAGCTAGCATGGATTGGAATCCGAAGAGCTAACGCCCAACTGTAGTAAACACTTACCTAAACATAGGGGTGCAATGACACAGGTAAGAAACTAATAATAAAAGTTTACTCTGCAACATATGGTAGTAATCAAATATTAATGAAGATTAATTAAAAACCAAATCTTAACTTATGGTAAACATCAAGTGATCAAAGTGCAAAGTTTAAAAATAAATAATAATAAAAAAAGCGTGAGAGGCAATTCTGTAATCTCTATAAGGTCTAGAAAGCTTTGGGAGATTTCCTGCAAGTCTGAAAAGGCACATAAAAAATATATGGTACACAACCATGTGCTTACACATACAATTAACATAACATATATGTTTGTACAGACATCAGAACATCTGCAAAATAATATTAGTGTTGGACAAAAACATATCCCATGTTTCCTGACATTGCCTTGAGTTTGAAAAGTTGTAAAGGCATTCGACTCATATCTATGACTTCCAGCTTAATGTTTAAAACAATAGACTTCAAACTCCCAAACCCAATTAAGGCAACTCAAAAGTAGAATCTTGTCAACAAATGTTTCTTGGAAACTAAAATCTTTCTGACTTACAATTTGAGAATCAAATCCATATCTTGATTTTGATGAGCTCAACTTTGTGCTTGGAACTTCATATTTCCAGTTTGGAGCATAAAGGCCATAGAGCAAGCACATGTAAAAAGATCCTAGCAAGAAAGCAACCATCCTATAGACAAAAGAAAAGATTAGCAAGCTCAGCCCAAAACAGGATAATAGTTTTTTTTTTTTTTGGGTGGTAGGGGTGGGGTAGGAGTGTGAGTGTGTATGTGCTTGGTGTGTGTGTTTGGGGGAGGGGGACATTCAAAGAAGGTGGACTTTATAACTACAGGTTTCACCATTGATGTCACATGCATGGACTAGATAAACATCAAAATGTAATATAATACCCCTGAAACTCAGAAATTGGGTTCAATTTATTTGGATGAGGCTTGGACAATGAAAAGAAGGCAGAATTAACATATATTAATCGATTAGATAAACTCAATTTATAGCTGTTCCTAGACCAAACATTGGACCTCATACTTTAAATCCTATTAACTATTAGGTACTTCAAATAAAGCTAGTAGGCATTAACTCACACAACTTTTGGGGTAACATCAGCAAACTAAATTCTTAATTATGGATCTGTGCAGTTAATAGACTGCTTCCAGAAAATAACAGTAGCATAGAAAAGTTTTCTTTGTCCATGATGACCAAATGGGAAGAAAAACCAAAGTAAAATTCATTGAGTCAAACAATAAATAGCAGTATCAGCCACAATAACAGAAATTACTTGGAGAAGAGATTGCTGATGGTGGAACAAATGGAGAATGGGGGAAACGACAACAACGGCAGAACACTAGCAAAGAAAAAAATATTTGCCATATCATCCAAAATCCAAATGTTTGCATTTTATTGAACTGGTAAATACAGACACCACAATCTCTGGTGAAAATGAAGCAGCTTAAAGCACAAATGTATCAGTGGCCAAAAACGATAAAAAAATTTGAAAAGAATCAAAGTACATAATTTAGGCGTCCTCTCTCTTTCTTTGTCTCCAAGAACTAAGACAGAAACTTAGAGGAGAGCTGAATAAAAGCATTCAAAGACATTATATAGTAGATTTAATGAACAAATTATAAAGTTCTTTAGAAGATTACCAACTGCATGAGATAAAGATATCAAAACATCGGTTGGTGAAGCAAATGGAACAAATGTAATGACAGGATATGCTGATGGAGCAACGAAGTTTATTATTGATTCTTTCTGCAAATTAATCTGCATAAAAACAAATAAAATTGACCAAATAACTTTTAACTTTTTGTGGTATGGGGACCAGTGAAGGGCTGCCAAGAACATTATTCTATATTCCACATGTTTGGATTTTCAAAGATACCATATCGTTATAAATGGAGTAACCTCATTGTCAGTGGCATACCGCCACTGGATTACTAAAATAACCGTACACATAAACCTAACACGTGAAGGGCTGCCAAGAACTCAAAAAGACACATATAACCCTGACTGCAAAAAACAAAATTTTCCTAAAATATATTAACCAATAGAAAGTAAAATTAGCAAACTCTATGACTCATCTAGCGCCAGCATTGCAACACGTTAAGTGGACCACTATATCAGCTACCAATGTAACCAATGACGAATGTCAGCGACCAACCGATAACAAGGCCAGATCCCCTGTTCCCATTTCCTGTGGCCGTTATCACTTATGTACCACACATTATCACTTATGTACCACACGATTAGATCTAGAGAAAATTGAAACAATCAGAAGGTTAATGAAGCAACAATCCACATAGGGTTAACAGTAAACGATCCCCGCAAAACATTCTTACAAGAATCTCCCACAGCTCAACAAACATAAATTCAGATGCCAGATTAAAAAACATGAGGGTAGCGCGGTTCCAATGCAATGATCCATTCAGGATCACAACAAAATATGAATTATCCAGTTCCAAGCAAATAAAGAATTCAAACCTATACGTAGCTGAAGGTTAAGAACTTTATGAAACCCGATATAGAGACAATGATACCTGCATAATCTCAGGTGCATTTGGCCCACACATGGATGCTCCAATAACTTTATCTGACTCAGAATCAACAACAAGCTTCATAACCGTTTTCTCTTGCCGTCTGTATACATAATTGCGTCAAATGGAATTCCACAGATAATCATGTTTTCTAGAAAAAAAAAATCCAATGACTTCAAAGTACTGAACCATTAGGAATCATCAAAAGAAGAAATTCTAAATCCCTTGCCTTGCAAGCCATGACATTACAACAAATTCCTACACCAAGAAGGTAAGTTGTTTCCCTCTAAGCTTATAAAGTTATCTACTAAATTAGATGTCCAATCACATACCCTGAGACAGTGTTCTTAATAGGATTGAACGTTGACGTAAAAATCGAAATATCACCCTTTGCTTGCTCAATAGCCTCTTCTTCACTTAATCCAACAACACAAAGAGGTGGTATGCTGTAAAACAACAAAAAAACACAAGCTAATCATATATCACAAACAAATTTCAATAAAAAGATAAACAGAATTGGTTCATTAGAAAAATGAAACTACTGGAACAAC
Organism: Camellia granthamiana; assembly: GCA_036172215.1. NCBI lineage: Eukaryota > Viridiplantae > Streptophyta > Magnoliopsida > Ericales > Theaceae > Camellia > Camellia granthamiana. Next base: position 46,273,795 of record CM069917.1, on the reverse strand, counting down.
TTATTTCTATCAAGCTCTGAATACGAATAAAAACTTTAAAACTGCACCAAGAACAATTTTAGCACTTCCATTATACTGATGGATACTCTCAGGTGAATTATATGAGGGAAGAAAAATGAAGCATTTGCTAGAACAGAAGAAACTTTACCAAAATACAGCACAAGGTACATTGCTGTAGTCAGGTTTGGTAGGCTGCCCACCAAAAATAGTTTTCTACAGGCAAAGCAAAGAATTGAATGATGAATTAATAACGGCAAAAAAAAAATGAGAATTCAATGATGATAACTAATCAGGGTACAGATTGAGCACACACTGAAAAGCATGTGCCTTCCATTAAGGCCACGGGAGTAAGATTCAATCTATTTGTGACATTACCAACAGCCCATATGCTAGGAACATTTGTACGAGAGAACTCATCCACCTGAAATACAAGATGAAAGGGGTAGGGAACCTCAAAGAAGTTAACTTCTCATGGTACAAACATTTTTTTCACAAGCAAAACAATTTTGAATCACCAACATCAAATAGACCACGAAATAATAGATTGAGGTGAAAACATTGTAACCAAACAAGGGAGAAGTAGTAGCGAGCAAATGCTGTGAAAAAACCCCCAAAATAAACTCAACCATCTCTGATACAAGTAGCACTAAAAAACTAACCCAAAAAAAAAAAAAAAACCCTCAAAAATACAATCTCACTCTTGTTCATAATTTTTTGAACACTGCCAATGCCATACACACATCATCACATCAAAGAACAACAAATGCAATAAAAGACGAAGAAAAAGTTATTAACCTTTACGGCTCCCATCTCGTCAAGCTCAACACCTACAGCTTCCAAATTCAACCTCTTTGTGTTAGAAAGCCGACCTATAATCAATGAAAAATACTTCATTATCCCAAAGATTACATTAAAAACCTCAACAACTAAAATGATTGCTCACTACATTTATAGAATGTTAGTACTAATGTACACACACACCTATATAGAAGAAACCAAACATGATGTGCGGTTAAAAACTGGTCCACCTAGGGCGCCAGGACCAACCGATAACAAGGCCGATCATGACAGCGAGCCAAATCGGGATTGAGGAGAGTAAAACGTCGAGAAATGTCTCGGCGAGGCCTGGGCAGTGTAGAAAATAGATCAAATCGAAGAAGCTCTGCTCCATTATCGATCGGTGTCTCTACAGATACGTGTATGTACATGAGAGAATCGATAAATATACATATATGTATATGTATATACAAAGTGGAAGAGATAAGAAGATGAGGTGGTAAGCCATGGAAGCTTGCATAGATGGTGGTGGCAGTGGAGCTTTGAAATCGAGAGAGAGAGAGAAATCAAAATCGCTCTGAAATGAAATCAAAGATGAATCTCTGAGAGAGAGATCTAGAGAGAGAATCGAAATCGGGGTGACAGTGCAGACCGATCTGAATCGAAATTGCGGTGGCGGTGCAGATCGATCTGAAATCGGTGAATCTGTGAGATTTGAATCAGTGAATCTATGAAATCGGTGAAGCGATGAATCTCGCTACCTCGCCGGTGCAGATGGTGGTGGAGGTAGAGCTTTGAAATCGGTGAATCTGTGAGATTTGAATGTGAGATTCAATGTTTAGAGAGGATTGAGAGAGAGGCGACATGAGGATAAGGGTTTAGAGAGGATTGAGAGAGAGGCGCGACGTGAGGATAAGGGTTCAGAGGATTCAATGTTTGTGTCTGAAGACCTGAGGGTTTACAAAGCTTTATTCTCAGATTCAAAATAGGCGCGTGTGATGTACAGTATTTGGAGGCGCTTTTAAACGCCTTTGATCATAAAACGGTGTCGTTTTAATTAAATAAATATGCGACGTTTTTAAAACGTCGTTAAATATTAATAAAGATGACGTTTACGAAAACGCCGTTAAAAAAACGTCGCAAAAACCTTTATTTCTTGTAGTGTATTGTCTGACTCATGTTAAATAAATTAATGTTCCAAAGTATGCTTTAAATATTTATGTGTACCTTTTATTTTATCCTGCTGCATTATTTAATTTGTTTAATCTAGAATTAATCCTTGGTAACTTTAGAAATTAACTAGTTGCGACATCCAGCCCTAAGCACCAGGGTTGGGTCATGACACTCAGATTGTCTGTCGGTTTGAGGGTGATAGGCAGTACTAAAAGTCAATTGGGTATCCATAACACTTTGCAAACTCTGCCACAATCGTGCGGTAAAACGAGGGTCCCTATCTGAGACAATACTTGCTGAAACCTCATGAAGCCGGACGATCTCTCGAATATAAAGCTCAGCTAAGAAATCAACCAAATCCCCCCACATATGTAGTAAGGAAATGAGCTGACTTAGTCAATCCACAACCATCCAAACCCCCTCTATGTTCTAGGATGGCCCGAAACAAAGTCTATAGTGATGTGCTCCCACTTCCACTCTGCTATAAGTAAGGGTTGTTGGCAAGTTAGACACTTAGACACAAACAACACTACATCTCATTTCATACTCCTCCACTAAAATTGACGCCTAAGATTATGGTACATTTTTTTACCTCTTGGATGCAACGCAAGGCGTAAATGATGAAACTCCCAAAGAACTTCGTCTAGACAGAATTCTGGTACAAAAAGACATTCTAAAAATAGAACACTTGAATCAAAATGTACCCCCAACCCCTTCTCTTCCTTGCTTTAGGAGATCTTCCCTTGGATTACCTCCATTTCTAAATCACCCTATTGAGCTTCTATAACCCGTGTGACGAGTGTAAGTTGTGCAAGAACTATAAACAAATTGGCGTGCTTAGGAGACTCACCAAAATGCAAGTCAAATTCACCTAGATCACCCAACATTTCCCACTCTATAATAGCAAGACTAGCAATGGTACTCATGGATTTTCTACTCAAGGCATCTGCCACCACATTGGTCTTTCCCGGATGATAATGCAACATAAAGTCGTAATCTTCCATAAATTCCATCCACCTCCTCTAATGTAGGTTCAATCTTTTTGAGAGAATAGATACTTAAGGTATTTATGGTTCGAGAATACATCAAACTTCTCTGTATAGATAGTGCCTCCACGGTTTTAAGGCAAAGATAACTGCTGTTAACTCTAGGTCGTGAGTTGGGTAGTTTCTATCATGAGTCTTCAACTGACACGAACCATACACCACAACCTTACCCTCTTGCATCAAGACACACCCCAAACCTTCCCTAGAAGCATCGCAGTAAATAGTGTAGCCCAACCCTCTCTCCAGAATAATCAAAATAAGTGGAGTAGTCTACCTAGACTTCAACTCTAGGAAAGATTTCTCACATGACTCACTCCAAACGAACTTGACACATTTTCTGGTTAGTCTAGTCAGTGGAGAAGTTAGGGTAGAAAAGTCTTTCACAAACCGCTTATAATAACTAGCTAGACCTAAAAAGCTACGAATCTCAAAGGCATTCTTTGGTCGCTCCCAATTTTACATAGCCTCTATTTTTGAAGAATCCACTATGATCCCATTCCCCGAAACTACATGACCGAAGAGCTTCACCTTGAAAAGCCAAAATTCACATTTCTCATACTTAGCATATAACTAATGTTCCCTAAGCAATTATAAAACAATACAAAGGTGTCCCTCATGCTCTTTCTCGGAAGTTGAATAAATAAGGATGTCATCCACGAAAACCACTACAAATTTATCGAGATATACTTGGAAGACTCGATTCATTAAGTCCATAAAAGTGGCAGGGGCATTGGTCAAGCCAAAAGGCATTACAAGAAATTCATAGTGGCCATATCGAGTACGAAAGGCCATTTTCGGAATAGCCTCCTCCTTCACTCGCAGCTGATGATAACCTAACCTTTGGTCTATCTTTGAAAAACACCTAGAACCTTTAAGTTGGTCAAAAAGATCATCTATTCTAGGCAACAGATATTTGTTCTTAACAGTGACCCTATTCAACTTGCTATAATCAATGCATAACCGCAATGAACCATCATTCTTCTTGGCAAAGAGAGCCGGTACTCGCCATGGAGAAGTGTTGGGGCGTATAAAGCCCTTGTCTAATAACTCTTGTAGCTGCTCCTTCAAAACGAACAATTCTGTCAGCGTGAATCTATAGGGTGACATGGAGATGGGTGTCGTGCTGGGCACTAAGTCTATAGAAAACTCAACCTCATGATGAGGTGGTAATTCGGTAAGGTCCTTAGAAAATACATCAGAATATTCGCAAACCACTCTGGGGAATACACCTTGAATCCTATTATTCTTATCATCAAATAAGGTTACAAGAAGAGAGCTAAGTTCACCTCGACCATGTGCGTCATACAATGGCTGTAACAATCTATCGGTTCTACCCCCTAGAAAAGAGAAACAATCACCACCCAGTGTGCACACAGTGACTCTCCTACGATAACAGTTTATAACGACACGGTAGAAGGACAACCAATTCATGCCAAGGATGACATCAAAACCCAACATATCTAATAACACAAAACTAAAAAGGAGTCGGTGATCAGCGACTTCAATCACACACCCGTAATATCCCCGATTCAAGACAACTTTACCCCTAACAGGTGACTCTACCATAAGCGGAGATTCTAGTTGTTCACTTTCTAACCCCAAAATGGATGCGAATGCAGATGCTATGAATTAGTGTGATGCTCTACTGTCTATCAACACATTGGCCCAAGTATTGAAAATAAGATATGTACCTCTCACTACCAACGGCCCAGACCAACGGCCTAGATGATTGCTCGGATGGGGCAATGGCATAAACTCGCCCCTCTGGTCCCTGCTTGCTCCGATCTCCCCTCTGAATGTAGGCCGGTTGGACTGATTGTGCGGAAGTGGCCCTTTGTACCGCCCTAGATGCCTGTCCAAACTGAACTGGCTGATGAGTTTGCCTTTGACTTTGCTTGACTGAAAACCTTACACTAGTCGAAACCCTAAAGCACTAGTCGTCTTGGCTATCTGTGGACCATACCCCTTTGTATGACCAAACTGGCCACACTAATAGCAGATGCGTTTAGTGTCTGGCTCTAAGAACAAGCCAAAGTTTGGCGTTGTTGACTACCCCTTTGGGGACATGCAATGGACTTATGGCCTTGCTCACCACACTGATAACAAGAAACTCCACTTTGCCCCGTACTATCCGTACTCTTCCCTAGCCTAGGAATCGATGACATGACCTGTAGAGGTGGTGACTGAAAAGACGACAAACCCCTTGACTTTTTGGATGATTTAGTATCCCCCTGAGTCTTTGAAAACCCTTGCCTCTCATGCCATCACCTCATTTCTTCAGCCTTTAACATTACTTCCACATATGCTGCAGACTCTACCAACCTATCATAATCATGAATCATATTTCCCATCACTTTCATCAAGATCCCTGGCCTTAATCTTTTCTCAAACTTTAGGCATTGGCGCTCCTTCGTTGCTACTAGGTCAAGTGCAAAACGAGATGGACTAGTAAAGGTAGCATCAAACTTTGCTACAGTAGATTCAAATTGTTCAAGCTCCTCAAATTCCCTCTTTAGATGCTCCTTCGCAGTAGGAGAAAGGTATTTCTCATAGAAGGCATGTTCAAATGCCTCCCAAGTGTGCTCAATTCGACTCTTGGTATACTTCCACCATTGGCTTGTGTTCCCCTTCAACTGGTAGGTGGCAAGCGCTACTCAAAGTTCACCCTCGCGGATATCCAAAATCTTGAAAGACTTGGTGATTTGATGTAGCCATTCGTCGGCCTTCAATGGTTCAGTGCCGCTGTAAAATTTGGTAGGGTTAGAGTGGAAAAACTCCTTTAAAAAAGAAGTCCTAGACTCTCTTTCAATAATCCTAGCCGCTTGCTCGGCTCTAAGAATATCCATGGACTCTCTAAGAGCCCCGACCATCTCTCAAGCTAACGCCCCCATAGCGTCTTGGGCTAATGGAGTGGCCATATTAGTTTGACCCACTCATTCTTCTAGATGAGGGATTTCCAGTTGGGATGGAATGTCCCAACCGCCTCAGCGACATCTACCACGGCCTCTGCCACATCCAAACATCCTATGTAAGACTAGATGTAAAATAGAATTAATTCATAGTTCACATACTAACACACCACCTTAGACATTACTTCCAGTTAAGTCTTGATTTCACTCTAGACACATGGGCACACAAATAATTAGAGCACATTCAAGTCATCCTCCTAAGATATCAACTCATTCCATGACACTCAAAGATTTCCAAGTGGAAGAGGTATTGATCAAGTGCCTTTCCAAAAGGACTTTGATGGTTGTAATGGACACCAGTTATATCCTTGAAACTTGACCCCATACCCAAATAGTCACATAAGCACGTAAACAGCCAAACATGTAAGGCAAATAATGTCCCATCCTAACATGATAAACCCATTATGGCATGAGCCACGTCCCACGAGCTCTAGGTATTCAAACTCGGTTAGCTCTGATACCAATTTGTAATGCCCCCAAATCTGAAACTATAAATTATCCAACACAACCGCGATGTACATATAATATTCAACTCAAATTCATAATAAATCCCAAATTTTCTCTTTCTTATTGAACTATAATTCCAAGGTTACAAAATACATATTCAAGTTTTCACGGTTCAAGAAGATAGAAAAAGTTAAACAAATGCCCCACAACGGCTTACAATATTAAATACATTGCCTTTAATGAACAAAAGGGGCCCTTGATCTCAAAACTATATAAAAGTTCGACAATTACATAAAAAATTCAAAATATCATTGACTTTTAAACAAAAAAGTTGGTCAGCTTCTTTTTCAATGGGGTAGTTGCGGTTCACCAAGTCTTGAAATTTGTTAGATAGGAATGAGCAATTTCCTAGTAGAGAATATATTAACCACATATATAAACATTTGATTTAAATTATGCATAACAATGTTCCTTTACTTATGGACATTAATTTCCTAACCTCATAACCTAATACACATCATTCCATTTAACTCCACATTTCTCGATCCTCACACGGATGGCCGGTAGGCACCTTGTAGACACCCCATTTTTGACCGCCCTTAAGACTTGGGCGCTACTGATGGTTTACTCGGTGATGAAGGTGTGCAGGGCAAAGGTTCAGTTTCTTCGGCAAAGAGAGAGTCAAATCTCAACTTCATACCCCTTTTGGACCAAAACAATCTTGATCAAAAGATTTTAGACTTGAAACCCTCTCTTTCAAAATGTTTTGAAAATAAAGTTCTACGATGTTCCGACGCTCGCATTTTATTAAATGTCGCGCTTTTCGGTAAACCGAGCAAAGACAAAGTGGAAATGAACGAAAGAGAGATGAAATCTCTGAAAAATCTTTCAAAACACCTTTTTTAGGGGTTTGGAGTTGAAGAAAAGAAGAGAAGAGGGAAGAAACCCAGTTGGGGGAGAAATGGACATGAATCGCTAAGAGAGGGACGAGCGGTCCTCGCTGAATCAGGCCTATTCATTTGCATACTTGGATTTCAGCTATGAGGCCACTACCATTGGAAAGCTTACTTCCGGGGCTTCATTTTGCACTCAAGAATCTCCTAAAGCCAAGTCGGGACGGGGGAGATATAGTTAGCTGAAGTAGGGCATCAATCCGGTTGGACCGAATCTGCGCGGCTTCACCAAAACAGGCATAACTTTTTGAACGGTTGGAATTTTAATGCAAGGCTGGCGCCATTGGAAAGCTAACTTCTGGGGCTTCATCATAGGTGATGGCCGACCATCTTGGACCTTTTGACCTGGTCGGCCGACCAGGTTAAGTGGTCGGCCGACCACTCGAACTGGTCGGCCAGCTCTCTGCAGCTTTGTCTCTGTGAGTTGGTTCCAGCTGTGCCAGCTGGAGGGCACAGACTGGATCCTCCATACACGTGTATGGAGGATCTTTGGCCTTGCTTCTTGGCTTCTTGGAGAAGCTTTGGTCTCCTTGGTCTATAAAGGAAACCCTCCCTCTCCATTGCAAGGGTTCAGAATTTTATGGAAGGCTCCAAGCTTGTATCTCTCTATATCTCTACATCCAAGCTCCAAAAGTCCCTTGTTCTTGGCCTATTGCATACCACCTCCTAGCACAACCCCTCTACCATCACTCTAAGCATCTTGGAGGCCATTTTCAGAGGCTAAGGGACTGGTTTTTGGGTCCAGAGGTTGCTGGTTCTTGCTGTGCCACAAGGGTAACCATTTTCTCCCTTTTTGAGCATCATTTTGATCCTTATTTTAGCCATACTTGAAAGCATATTTGAGCTTTGGTGTAAACTGAAAAAAGTCTTATTCTAAGCTTCTTAACAAGTTTGTTTAAGGTCATTTTTCTGTTGGGGGTCATCTACCCCCTTGCATGCTTGTTTTCACCTTGTTTTGAGCCATGCATCTAGGCCTTTGAAGTGAGCTTTGTTTGGCCTTCTAGCCACTGAAATCCAATGGATTTTTAGTGGCTAGCATACTATTTTGAGCCCCAAAATCAGAGAGAGGTGACCCTCTCACCCCTTGTCTTATTTTCTAGCATATTTGGCCTAACAAATGAGCCTTTATTTGCATGCTTCCAAGCCTTGTTTTAAGCCTTTTTTGGTGGGTTTTAGGACCTGCATAGGCTCTGTCAAGAGCCCATTTTGCCATTTTGGGTGTCCATCTTGCATGTGTAGAATAGCCCTCTTCATAGCATATCAAAGGGGCCTATCATTCTTGCATGCATAGACCATATTTCAGTGGGTTTTTGGGGTTTATTTGGCATGTCATACCTCTGAATTTTGCTGATTTAGTGACCTCTTGAATGCTCCATACACTTGTAGTGTAAACCCTCTTCACTAGCTTGTATTGCATGCTATTTTGGTCTATGAATCTAGCACTTTTTGGCCATGTCTTAAACTGATTTTGTGCATATTTTGGACTGCCTTAGCTCTTTTTTTATGCCTCATGGTCGAATGATGCTTGCTATGCATGGTTGTAGTTCAATACTCTTGCCTAGCTTTGTGTTTTGGGGCCTATTGCATGCTTATGTTGAGGTGTTTCCATGTTTTAGGACCATTGTGCATCATATTTCAGAGCTTACATGTATGCCATACTACCATGTTTTCCACTCTTTAAATGCGTTTGAGAGTCGTGCTAGTTTGCCTCGTTTTTGGACCATTGCATGAGCTTCATTTCTATGCATGTTGAGCCATCTTTTTAGGCCATTTTCCACTGTCTTGGACCTGCCTAGGGTCTATTTGGGGCTAGTTTTTCCATTTGTGCATTGCTTTGTGTACCTCTTGTGAAACGCACTTCACTAATTTCAGTATTCGGGCCATCTAGCATGCATTGTGTGACATATTTGCATGATTCGGGACCATTGTGTATCATGTTTCAGAGCTGGATCATGTGCCATTCTATGCCATATTTCATCCTTTGCCATGCTTTGTTAGAGTTGCATGTTGTGCCTTAGGATCGGTCCTTTGCATTCGTGCATGTTTGCATGTATTTCGGTTGTCTCGTTTTCATCATATGGCCACTGATTTGAGTGTGGCTGAGGTCCACTCATATTGGTTTAAGTCCACCTTGCATTCTGTATGCCATTTGGTTCATGTTGTTGCACGTTTGACCATCGCATTGTGTATGCTTTGATTATGCCTTTGTGTATGTCCATCTTCGTATGTGTGCATTGTGTATGCCATATAGCTCATGTGCATTGTGTATGCCATTTCAGTCCATAGCATTGCGTATGCTAGGTTGCATGTGTGCATATCATCCCTCGCATGCCAGCATGATTAGGTTGCATTGCATTTAGGGTTGCATGTTAGTCGCATTATGTATGCCATCTCATTGCATTGTGTTTGGAGTAGGGTTAGTCCAAACACGGGAAATGAGGGGCATTTTGTACTCAAAGTGATGAAACGTGTCTCAATTTTCGGTCGCCGACACTCCGGATTACCCATGATGAAGTTTAGGCCTTGTTGTGTTTATATGTACATTCATTTCACATTGAGTCGTGCAATTCGACTCTTCGGCCATCATGCATCGAGATACGTGATTGATGGCACGAGGATCGAGGATTACACTCCCTAGAGCTTGTGCAATGACGGGGAGAGTGGTCATGCATACATATGTTGAAAATACTTTGCCATGCCCCTTTTTTACTCTCTGTTGCAGCAAACCGGAAACCAGCAGCAAAAACTGGTCAGCAGCCTTCTGGAGCTTTGTATAGTATTCCGGGACCAGTTGGAAACAGAGGCAAACCAGGGCATCGCGATGGATTTTCCGGTGAGGCGACTCGAGCATGCATGCATCTTTCATCATTCTGAACAGAGCTGAGGCAGTCTACTTCATGTAGCATTGCATGCTAGTTTACTCGCTTTCTTAGTTAATTTGTTAATTAGCTAGTGTTGTGTAATAATTAGTTATTCATTTTGGTTGTGTAATATTCATTCGGACCCTCCGCGAGAGGGCGAATTTTGTAATAAGTGTGCGTGTGTGTGATGCATGTCTTCCAACCCCACGTCTTTCTCCCTTTTATTTACCAGCATATGATGGTTAGTTTTAGGGCATGTTTCAATTAGCATCTATATGTTCGCATGTTTGCATTCATTCATCTGTATTGCATGCACCGGGCTCGGCGCATCATGCTAACTGCATTGTACTTCAATTCCAAGTTGAATACATGTATCGATTGTTGCATCTCATATGCCATCTTAGAATAGCTGAGCCTATTATAGTTGCATTTTTGCATGTGTTGCATTAGGCATTCTTAGCATAGTTAGGATTCATGCACGGTTTCTAATTAGCTTCTTTCTTTGGCTCGGAGTACTCGGTAAGTGTTTATGCTTTAGCATCCTTGCATGTGTGTGAGTGACTGCCATGATAGAATGCTTACCATGAGGCTATGTGCTTATATGATATAACTGCCTGAATGCCTGTGGGTGGAGGTTGGATTATCTGAATTGGAACAATTCATTGATTGCGAGTTTTAAGCCCACTAGATAGTGGCAAATCACCATGTTTTCTAAGCCCACTTGAGGGTGGCAAAATCCGCATTTTAGCCTACTTGCGAGTAGCAAAGCGCTTTAAAAAAGAAACATGAAATGTTTTGTTCCAACTCAGACGATTTAGTCTATACTTGTATGCTGCGCGTATCACATAGTAATTCTAGGCTAATAACCAGGATAAGAGCACATAATGTTTTCAAAACTCGATATCATGATTAGTAGAGGCCGATCTTTGATCGGGCGAGCGGGGGTGCTCACGAAGTGACCTTCCCCAATCATACCCAAGTTCCTGAGCCGAGGCAACTTTGGTGATGACGGACACATGGCCTTAGACACGAGTCTGGGTTTCCTAAATTCCCCCAAAATAAAATATTTAGGTGGCAACTCTGTATTTGGCAAAGCAGTCCATGTTTGGCACTTCTTTCTAGAAATCTATTTTTCATAAACGATTTGCCGGATTTGTACTCTTTGATGATTCATCGATCTTGCATTGCACTCTGCGAGATTAGATACAGGACCGTGACATTGAGTCCTGAACTGTAGTGAGCCCAATGAACAAAATGAGATTTCCTCCTGGGACGTTCGAGGACGTCTACAGTTTCTGGCAGCTCTGCTGGGGAGTTAGAGAACTTGACTCAAACTCATGATATCTTGTTTTGACTACACTTATGTGTTTCTTTGCATTGCATTTGCATTGGTGCGCCTAAGTCACCGTGTTTGCCGTCTGCTATTCCTGAACGGTTTGTCGGAGGCTCACTTTGAGAAGCGTGCCATAAGGCTGACTGGTTACGGGCTCTGCCACGATAGGAACACAAACCCCAGTTGTTACGGGGGCACCCTTTTTGACCATTCGACCTAGTGCATATTCGGGATCCATAGTGACCATTCCAAGCTAGGACAGGTTGCTTACCCAATTGTAGGTTGTTTGAAACCGCTGCGTGCGTAGCGAAACCCTAGTTCCTGACAAAATAGGACAGGGAAACCCTACCCCTCCATAGGGATGTTTTGGTTCTCACTTGTTTGTTATGTGCTTTAGAGTGCATCTCTACAGGAATGCATGTATCAGTTTACAAGTTTGGGTATCAGGCCTGCGGGCACCAGCTCAGTATTTTGGGAATCAGTTATCTGCGGGTATCAGATTCAGTTTTGGGGGCAGTAAATTGGGAACAATAATCAATGTCTGAGAACAGTGTATTCAGCTTATCAACTGCGTGTTGTTATACCCGACTGTGTGTTGTGTTTATTTACGCTGTTATGCTGTCCGTTTTTCTGGTTGTCTATTTCCTTATTATTGCTTTATTTATCTTTTTGCTAGGTAGTTTAGCACAATTGCTTCGAACCAAGCAGATATTCCCCAAGCACTCTGGACTAGAGGTCGCCGACTCAATCGATCTGAGGATCTGGTCGACGGACAACCAGTGTCTTATTCCTTACCCCCAGTTATCAGACGGAGGTCGAGAAAATGCAGTGTATCCAAGCAGAGGTTGCCAGAACAGTGGTCTACCCCGTCAGTGGATAGTCAGGCAGAGGCTTCAGTTTTTACCACAGAGATAGATATACCAGTCAGTCAGCTGGAACAGCAGAACATGGCAGGGATGGAGGACATGGTGCGCCAACTTCAAGAAAGTATGAAAGCCATGCAGCAGGACACTGTTCATCGAGATGAATTTGCCAAACAACAGGCCGAGATCATGGCCCAGCAGGCAGAGTTAATTGCCAAGCTGCAACAGCAAACCGGGGCATCTGCTTCACACCAAGCTCCTCCCCCACCAGGAGTTCCAGCGCCCGGGGAGGCACCAAATGTCCAGGGAGATACGGATATTCCGACAGGGCCGGCTTCGCCCCCGATTCTACCTCAACTATCTAAGGCGCCTACGCCTGTCAATCAACAGGACTCTCCCTTTGAGTTCAAGGTGGACCATACAGCGTTAAAGTTGAGCAAGCTTGAGAAGTTGTTCAAGAAATCCCAAGGGGTAAAGTCCATCCCGGACATTGAGGATGGGTATACCGACGCAGCCGTGACGCTGCCGGACAGATTTAAGATGCCACATATTGACCGCTTTGACGGGTCCGGGGATCCCATGGTGCACTTACGGCTGTTTTCAGACATATTAAGGCCAATGGGCCTCACCAGACTACAGAAGCTTTCTTTATTCGGCCGGACCCTGTCAGGTGTGGCGGCCATCTAGTACGCAAAACTGGAAGACGATGTTAAGAGGAATTCGGATGAGATGGCCGAGGCTTTTGTCGCTCAGTACTCCTATAATACACAGATCGAGATCACAACCCGTGATCTCGAGATGACTAGGCAGGAGCCTAAAGAGAGTTTTTCTGACTTCGTAACCCGGTGGAGGGCCAAGGCCTCAATGATGACCACTAGGCCCACTGACAAAGATTAGATTCGGATGATTGTGCGCAATCTCCAGCCCAAGCTTATGTAGAAAATGATTGTTCTCCCCTTCCCCACCTTTTCAGATTTACACGAGATGGGGGTGCAAATCAAGGACGCTATGAGGCAGGGCTTCATTGAACAGGAGAAGGAGCAGCCCAGGAGGGCGTTTTTTCGCAGTTCGAATGCGACCACCAGTGGTGATGCAACTGCAAGATCTGCTAAAGTGGGCATGGTCACCACCACCACATCAAAAACAGCTACCCCATTCACCGGTGCGTCCGGAAGTAGCTCGCAAAAAACCAAATATCCACCTCGAGTCAAGAGGGTTTTTACCCCACTTTATATGCCTTTGTCAAAGGCTCTAGAGGCCTTACTCCATAAAGGATATCTGAAACCGTTGGAACAACGGCCTCTACCTAATCCTCTCCCTCCAAAGCATGACCAGACTAAGTACTGTGCCTACCATCAACAAACCAGTCATGACACTGACAGTTGCTTTCGTCTGCGCCATGATGTACAGGATCTGTTTGACAACAGGGTCATCGCCGCGCAAGTCTTGCAAAGTCTATCGGCACTTGATCAGTGAACTTATGAGGGATAATGTGATTATGTGATCGGGGGATGAACCACCTGCGGATGGCACTCGATTTACTCCAGATGTGGCGTATGGCACGCACTATTTTGAGCATTTCCGAATGTTGGTTTTTGTACTTGCCGACTTGGGTATTGAGTCAGTCTTGTTGTGTTGTATTGAGTCAGTCTTTTTGTACAGAGTCAGTCTTTTCTTACTAAGTCAGTTGGGTCTGTCTTGTTGTACCAAGTCAGTCCTGCTTTGTTAGAGTCGGGTGATCCCGGGGGCGTTGCCTATTTAATACTGTATAACCTGTATAAAAAATTTATATTATTTTTTTAATTAAAATTTTAAATAAATTTTAAATAAAACACCTATTAAAATTTAAATAATGAAATTAAATAAATTATAAACAAAATTTTAAAATAAAACATCAATAAAATATCTATAAAAAATTATTTTAAAAAATTAAATAAATAAAACATCAATAAAAAGTTAAATAAAATTATTTTATTTTTAAATTGAGATATTTAAATTTTATTGAATTTTAGTAAATATAATACATAATTAAATAGTAGAGGGTCAAAATGGTCATTTTAGCATCTAATCCCAACAGTGGATAGTCCCCCACATTCTGTCCCAACCCCCCCCAGGACACAATAGTCCCCCATATGGGGGATAAGGAGTCTGGCCGGACTCCATGTCCGGCGGACTAAAAAAAAATCAAACGGCGGATAAGGAGCACTATTTGGATTGTAATCCAAATAGTGGATAGTCTCCCCCTCCAATCCCACGAATCAAACACGCCCTAGGGGCACAGTCGAGTCAGGCTTCCCGTCTTTCCCCCGTTGTCAATGCATTTGCCAGAAAGGGCACCATACTTGCCGAAAAGGGCACCCTATTCGCCAAGAAGGACACGACTGAAGCTAACAGCAAAAAGGCCGAAAAGCTCTCTCATCCTCTAAGCAGCGAGGTATCGAGCCAAGTGTGAAGCATGAGCTAGAATGGATCAAGATATTCCACTCCCTCATCTGGACAGATCCGATCACGTCCAAACTCCCCGGCAGAGCATCGTCAACTGATGTCAGCTGCAGATTTGCTGTACACCCAGTTGTAGCGCAACCCTTCTGTGGGAGAAACTCACTGTTGTGAACAAGAATAAGAATCTGGTAGAATACCAGGGGCAAAAGCCCATAACTTTCTGCTTACCCATCAACCACCCAGGGAAGGGATAAAAAAATGAGAGATTGAAGAATAGAGAGATGTGCGCTGAGAGAAAAAGTGAGGAAAGGGCTTTTTCAGAAAAAAACAGAGCCTGAGGGCCGAGTGATGTGAGAATCACAAATGAGAAAGGATGGGAAACAATACCCGGAGAAACAGGCTCCCTGTGCACGTCTGAGTGTCGTGTCTTTTTGTTTTATCTCGATTCTTGTTTTGAGTCATTTTGAGTGTTACTCGATGTGTTTAGGTTGTTTACCTTTTGTTTTCCATTGTTGAGTCATAGTGCACTGTGTTCAGTCGTAGGCTCAATACCGCGGTGAAGAACTCATCTCTCAATTTCAAAAATAAAATCGTTTTGCGCTCCGAGTGCTGTGCCGTTCTCCACATCTGTGCAAAACAAGATTCGTTCTTTCGTAAAACCGCTGGGTTCAACCCAGGTCATGTGAGAATGGTAAAACCAGGACATATCTGAAGTTATATAGGTTCCAGACTACAAAGCAAAAGAAAAGAGGGAAAATGTCGGGTATCTGAGTTTGTTTCAACTTCAGTAAGTTCTGAGATTACATTCCGCGTGTACCTCTTCAGGTCTTGCCAATGCTCCAAAGTATGAGTGTGCCTCTACCTCAAGCTCAAGATCAAGTTTGCCTCAAGCCAAAATGGCGATCAAGTGCTCTCCCTGAGTACCATTCCCTGCCAGAGGCATCTTGGCTGTGTTCGCAATGAGTTCCTAGGAGACCAACTGCGACGGTGGAAACTAGAGTTCGAATGGCTATTGCCCAGAACACAAAGGTTCGGAATTTCCGAGACTAAAGTCTGGTTTAAATACCCAGAGGCGTGTCCTCGGCTTGAAATCTGTATAGAAGCCCCATAGGTTGAGATAGCGTGTATGCACTTCAATTCTGGATACTGAACCAACCTAGTCTGTCACCCCGTTGGAGAATAGGGAAAGTTGTGAATATGATCAGGAAGAAAAGCGGCATCCAAAGTGTTCTACGTGAAGAACCCTTGTCAGTATTCCAAAGCCTTTGTACTGTCAATTGAAGGTAAGTGTTCGAAGAGCACGAGGGGGATCCCTGTCAGAGTAGAGCGGTTCATCGCCACTCACCCTATGAGGTGCTTTCTAAAGCGCCGCTAGGTTTGTTTGTTGCATTCCTTAAACATCGTGCATTGTATTGCATTGTACCTGTCAAGTTTCTTTCTCATTCATACACGATATTGTATGTACGGTTCATTCAAAGAAGTTCCGTTTGAGATCATTTATTTAGTGTATCAATCACACTTCATTCGCTTAGTGTATCAATCACACTTCATTTATTTAGTGTATCAATCACACTCTCTTCACTTAGTGTATCAATCACACTTCTTTCATTTTCTGTATCTATCACACACATTCTCATTTTCTGTATCTATCACACACATCCTCATTTTGTGTATCTATCATGCACATCCATCACACTTCATTTGCTTTAGTGTATCCATCATACTTCATTTTCTTTAGTGTATCAACCACATTTCATTCATTTAGTGTATCCATCACACTTCATTATCTTTTGTGTATCCATCACACCTGTTCACATAGTGCATCTATCACACTTTGTGTTCACCCTTTGTGTATCCATCACACCTATCCACTTAGTGCATCTATCACACTTTGTGTTCACCTTTTGTGTATCCATCACACCTGTTCACTTAGTGCATCTATCACACTCTGTGTTCACCTTTTAGCGTATCTATCATACTCTGTTCACATAGTGCATCTATCACACTTTGTGTTCACCTATTGTGTATCCATCACACTTGTTCACTTAGTGCATCTATCACACTTCGTGTGCACCTATTGTGTATCCATCACACTTTTTCACTTAGTGCATCTATCACACTTCGTGTTCACCTATTGTGTATCCATCACACTTGTTCACTCAGTGCATCTATCACACTTTGTGTTCACCTATTGTGTATCCATCACACTTGTTCACTCAATGCATCCATCACACTTCGTGTTCACCTATTGTGTATCCATCGCACTTGTTCACTCAGTGCATCCATCACACTTTGTGTTCACCTATTGTGTATCCATCGCACTTGTTCACTTAGTGCATCCATCACACTTTGTGTTCACCTATTGTGTATCCATCACACTTGTTCACTTAGTGCATCTATCACACTTTGTGTTCACCTATTGTGTATCCATCACACTTGTTCACTTAGTGCATCCATCACACTTTGTGTTCACCTATTGTGTATCCATCACACTTGTTCACTTAGTGCATCTATCACACTTTGTGTTCACCTTTTGTGTATCTATCATACTTTATTCACTAAGTGCATCTATCACACTTTGTGTTCACCCTTTGTGTATCTATCTGTGTATCCATCACACATTTACGTTGTGTATCCATCACACGCTCGCTCTGTGTATCCATCACACGTTTACTTTGTGTATCCATCACACGCTCGCTCTGTGTATCCGTCACACGTTTGCTCTGTGTATCCATCACACGCTCGCTCTGTGTATCCATCACACGTTCACTTTAGAGTATCTATCACATGTTTGCTTAGTGTATCTATCACACAGGCACCCTAAGATTGCATAATCTTCTTACATCCTTTCTGTATGTAATGTAGTTTGGTTTTTGTTCACTTGCTTAAAACTGTTGCATTTATTGTGTATATTTGCTTCATTACAGCTTTCTTCGCATGATTATAAGTTATGTTCGGCATCTTGCATATCCTTTGCATTTCGCCCTTGCCTGCGGGCACATTTCTTTGTTATCTCGCCTGTTTGTCTAAGTCTTTGGCCTTGTCAAAAATGGGTCGTCTCTGAGCTTTGACATTCACTCCCGCCACTTATGACTTTCGAGTTCTGTCAAAGAGGGGCAACTGTAGACACCCCATTTTTGACCACCCTTAAGACTTGGGCGCTACTGATGGTTTACTTGGTGATGAAGGGGTGCAGGGCAAAGGTTCAGTTTCTTCAGCAAAGAGAGAGTCAAATCTCAACTTCATACCCCTTTTGGACCAAAACAATATTGATCAAAAGATTTTAGACTTGAATCTCTTTCAAAATGTTTTGAAAATAAAGTTCTACGATGTTCCGATGCTCACATTTTGTTAAATATCGCACTTTTCGGTAAACCGAGCAAAGGCAAAGTGGAAATGAATGAAAGAGAGATGAAATCTCTGAAAAATCTTTCAAAACACCTTATTTAGGGGTTTGGAGTTGAAGAAAAGAAGAGAAGAGGGAAGAAACCCAGTTGGGGGAGAAATGGACATGAATCGCTAAGAGAGGGACGAGCGGTCCTCGCTGAATCAGGCCTATTCATTTGCATACTTGGATTTCAGCTATGAGGCCACCACCATTGGAAAGCTTACTTCCAGGGCTTCATTTTGCACTCAAGAATCTCCTAAAGCCAAGTCGGGACGGGGGAGATATAGTTAGCTGAAGTAGGGCATCAATCCGGTTGGACCGAATCTGCGCGGCTTCACCAAAACAAGCATAACTTTTTGCACGGTTGGAATTTTAATGCAAGGCTGGCGCCATTGGAAAGCTAACTTCTAGGGCTTCATCATAGGTGATGGCTGACCACCTTGGACCTTTTGACCTGGTCGGCCAACCAGGTTAAGTGGTCGGTCGACCACTTGAATTGGTCGGCCAGCTCTCTGCAGCTTTGTCTCTGTGAGTTGGTTCCAGCTGTGCCAGCTGGAGGGCACAGATTGGATCCTCCATACACGTGTATGGAGGATCTTTGGCCTTGATTCTTGGCTTTTTGGAGAAGCTTTGGTCTCCTTGGTCTATAAAGGAAGCCCTCCCTCTCCATTGCAAGGGTTCAGAATTTTGTGGAAGGCTCCAAGCTTGTATCTCTCTATATCTCTACATCCAAGCTCCAAAAGTCCCTTGTGCTTGGCCAATTGCATACCACCTCCTAGAATAACCCCTCCACCATCACTCTAAGCATCTTGGAGGCCATTTTTAGAGGCTAAGGGACTGGTTTTTGGGTCCAGAGGTTGCTGGTTCTTGCTGTGCCACAAGGGTAACCATTTTCTCCCTTTTTGAGCATCATTTTGATCCTTATTTTAGCCATACTTGAAAGCATATTTGAGCTTTGGTGTAAACTGAAAAAAGTCTTATTCTAAGCTTCTTAACAAGTTTGTTTAAGGTCATTTTTCTGTTGGGGGTCATCTACCCCCTTGCATGCTTGTTTTCACCTTGTTTTGAGCCATGCATCTAGGCCTTTGAAGTGAGCTTTGTTTGGCCTTCTAGCCACTGAAATCCAATGGATTTTTAGTGGCTAGCATACTATTTTGAGCTCCAAAATCAAAGAGGGGTGACCCTCTCACCCCTTGTTTTATTTTCTAGCATATTTGGCCTAACAAAGGAGCCTTTATTTGCATACTTCCAAGCCTTATTTCAGGCCTTTTTTTGGTGGGTTTTAGGACCTGCATAGGCTCTGTCCAGAGCCCATTTTTCCATTTTGGGTGTCCATCTTGCATGTGTAGAATAGCCCTCTTCATAGCATATCAAAGGGGCCTATCATTCTTGCATGCATAGACCATATTTCAGCGGGTTTTTGGGGTTTATTTGGGATGTCATACCTCTGAATTTTTCTGATTTAGTGACCTCTTGAATGCTCCATATACTTGTAGTGTAAACCCTCTTCACTAGTTTGTATTGCATGCTATTTTGGTCTATGAATCTAGCACTTTTTGCCCATGCCTTAAACTGATTTTGTGCATGTTTTGGACTGCCTTAGCTCTTTTTTTATGCCTCATGGTCGAATGATGCTTGCTATGCATGGTTGTAGTTCAATACTCTTGCCTAGCTTTGTGTTTTGGGGCCTATTGCATGCTTATGTTGAGGTGTTTCCATGTTTTAGGACCATTGTGCATCATATTTCAAAGCTTACATGTATGCCATACTACCATGTTTTCCACTCTTTAAATGCGTTTGAGAGTCGTGCTAGTTTGCCTCGTTTTTGGACCATTGCATGAGCTTCATTTCTATGCATGTTGAGCCATCTTTTTAGGCCATTTCCCACTGTCTTGGACCTGCCTAGGGTCTATTTGGGGCTGGTTTTTCCATTTGTGCATTGCTTTGTGTACCTCTTGTGAAACGCACTTCACTAGTTTCGGTATTCGGGCCATCTGGCATGCATTGTGTGACATATTTGCATGATTCGGGACCATTGTGTATCATGTTTCAGAGCTGGATCATGTGCCATTCTATGCCATATATCATCCTTTGCCATGCTTTGTTAGAGTTGCATGTTGTGCCTTAGGATCGGTCCTTTGCATTCGTGCATGTTTGCATGTATTTCGGTTGTCTCATTTTCATCATATGGCCACTGATTTAAGTGTGGCTGAGGTCCACTCATATTGGTTTAAGTCCACCTTGCATTGTGTATGCCATTTGGTTCATGTTGTTGCATGTTTGACCATCGCATTGTGTATGCTTTGATTATGCCTTTGTGTATGTCCATCTTCGTATGTGTGCATTGTGTATGCCATATAGCTCATGTGCATTGTGTATGCCATTTCAGTCCATAGCATTGCGTATGCTAGGTTGCATGTGTGCATATCATCCCTCGCATGCCAGCATGATTAGGTTGCATTGCATTTAGGGTTGCATGTTAGTCGCATTGTGTATGCCATCTCATTGCATTGTGTTTGGAGTAGGGTTAGTCCAAACACGGGAAACGAGGGGCGTTTCGTACTCAAAGTGACGAAACGTGTCTCAATTTCCGGTCGCCGACACTCCGGATTACCCATGATGAAGTTTAGGCCTTGTTGTGTTTAAATGTGACTTCATTTCACATTGAGTCGTGCAATTCGACTCCTCGGCCATCATGTATCGAGATGCGTGATTGATGGCATAAGGATGGAGGACTACACTCCCTAGAGCTTGTGCAATGACGGGGAGAGTGGTCATGTATACATATGTTGAACATACTTTGCCATGCCCCTTTCTTGCTCTCTGTTGCAGCAAATACGAAACCAACAGCAAAAACTGGTCAGCAGCCTTCTGGAGCTTTGTACAGTATTCCGGGACCAGTTGCAAATAGAGGCAAACCGGGGCATCGCGATGGATTTTCCGGCGAGGCGACTCGAGCATGCATGCATCTTTCATCATTCCGAACAGAGCTGAGGCAGTCTACTTCATGTAGCATTGCATGCTAGTTTACTCACTTTCTTAGTTAATTTGTTAATTAGCTAGTGTTGTGTAATAATTAGTTATTCATTTTGGTTGTGTAATATTTATTCGGACCCTCCGCGAGAGGGCGAATTTTGTAATAAGTGTGCGTGTGTGTGATGCATGTCTTCCAATCCCACGTCTTTCTCCCTTTTATTTACCAGCTTATGATGGTTAGTTTTAGGGCATGTTTCAATTAGCATCTATATGTTCGCATGTTGCATTCATTCATCTGTATTGCATGCACCGGGCTCGACGTATCATGCTAACTGCATTGTACTTCAATTCCAAGTTGAATACATGTATCGATTGTTGCATCTCATATGCCATCTTAGAATAGCTGAGCCTATTATAGTTGCATTTTTGCATGTGTTGCATTAGGCATTCTTAGCATAGTTAGGATTCATGCATGATTTCTAATTAGCTTCTTTCTTTGGCTCGGAGTACTCGGTAAGTGTTTATCCTTTAGCATCCTTGCATGTATGTGAGTGACTGCCATGATAGCATGCTTACCATGAGGCTATGTGCTTATATGATATAACTGCCTGAATGTCTGTGGGTGGAGGTTGGATTATCTGAATTGGAACAATTCATTGATTGCGAGTTTTAAGCCCACTAGATAGTGGCAAATTA
This sequence comes from Camellia granthamiana, assembly GCA_036172215.1. NCBI lineage: Eukaryota > Viridiplantae > Streptophyta > Magnoliopsida > Ericales > Theaceae > Camellia > Camellia granthamiana. The sequence continues at coordinate 46,251,871 of CM069917.1, read as the reverse complement.
CCATGTTTTCTAAGCCCATTTGAGGGTGGCAAAATCCGCATTTTAGCCTACTTGCGAGTAGCAAACCGCTTTCAAAAACAAACATGAAATGTTTTGTTCCAACTCAGGCGATCCAGTCTATACTTGTATGCTGCGCGCATCACATAGTAATTCTAGGCTAATAACCAGGATAAGAGCACATAATGTTTTCAAAACTCGATATCATGGTTAGTAGAGGTTGATCTTTGATCGGGCGAGCGGGGGTGCTCACGAAGTGACCTTCCCCAATCGTACCCAAGTTCCCGAGCCGAGGCAACTTTGGTGATGACGGACACGTGGCCTTAGGCACGAGTCAGGGTTTCCTAAATTCCCCCAAAATAAAATATTTAGGTGGCGACTCTGTATTTGGCAAAGCAGTCCATGTTTGGCGCTTCTTTCTAAAAATCTATTTTTCAAAAATGATTTGCCGGATTTGGACTCTTTGATGATTCATTGGTCTTGCATTGCACTCTGCGAGATTAGATACAGGACCGTGACATTGAGTCCTGAACTGTAGTGAGCCCAATGAACAAAACGGGATTTCCTCCCGGGACGTTCGGGGACGTCTACACACCCCAAATATTCCACATTTATCGTCCTCACACGATCAGGCTTGTGGACATCTCAACATTCCCATATTTGTCGTCCTCACACGACCAGGCAAGTGGGCACCTCAATGCCCCACGTAGGTAAAACCATATCACACAACCCGCAACAATCCGAAAACTCAAATTCCATCTCAACATAAGGGATCTCAACACATATCCAATTTACCCATTAATTCCTCTCTTATTACTTACCAAAATCCATGAACAACAATTAGGGTTTCTCAAGAAATTTAGGGCTTTTCTTTCCATTCCTTAGTTTTCCAAAATTATTGATGTATACATTATTTTTACCTAAGAAATAACCAAATCTCCCACAAATCTTAGGACAAAACTTGTTATCACCATTAGAGTATATATATATCACCCATTCCAAATCACATCTTCGTATCATGAGATTAACACATATTCAAACCAAAGCATAGATATACATGGGTAAAAATATTCCTACCTCAAAGGTAGTGAGAGAAGAGATGAAGACCCAAGGAGTGAGCTTGCTAAATAACACGATCCAATCGGTTCAATGTGTAGCTTATGGTGAGATTAACAACTTTGATAAAAGGACAATGATGGATTCTTGCTAAAAATGGGTGAAATATATTGCTTTGATGCTAGGGTTTTCAGAAATAGGTGTTTGCAAGATCAAAAATCCGCTATACTCGTAATCATCTCTTACGCCACAAATGACAATTATCCAAAATTTAATTTAATTTATGCGCAAAATATTGGTTTTTGGGAGTAAATTTACAAAGATTTCTCTCAGCTGAACAATCTCCCACTAACTATGGTAGGTCTAAAGCTTAATAATATATTAATTCCACATAATAGCATCACAATGTGAATTCATATAAAAAAAATGCTAGATTAATTTAATAATGAAAAAAATTCACTAATATAAATAAATCATGCTATTTAAAATAACAACATACTGCAAGTTCTAAATATTTAACATGCTGTATACAGTATTTAAATAATGACATAATAGATTTCTATAATTTTTGGAATTTTCTAAAAAATTACAAGTAATTAATAATTACGCAAAAAATAAGAAATAAATATTATAACATCTGAAACAGTACAAAAATCATACCAACAAATTGATGTACATCACAGCAGTTTACTACAAAAATTTCAAGTTCAGAATCCCAGTCATGCTCCCCCAAGAGCAATTTAACATAAAAATATTGAATTATTCATTAATGAAAAATATTTTATTTTTCAAAAAAATATGAACCTTTAACATATTGAGTCTAACGGTGTAAGCCATGCTTCAATTAGAATTATAACGAATAATATAGAAGCAACAAATGTAGTTTTTAAATTAAAAACAACCAAACAAAGCCTTAACCGTCCTAATGCCTGCATCTACAAATGATGTCATTGTAGACACCCTATTTTTTACTAGCCTTGAGACTTCTGTGCTCTTTTTTGAGTTCCCGATGATGAAGACGAGATGTGTTAATCTTACAAGTTCTACAGCAAGAAGCCTAAGGGTCAAACTTTAAACATTCAAATGTTTGTTTTGGACAAAGTGTTTTTCGACCAAAATGGAAACCTTATTTCAAAATGAGTTTAGTGGTGCAATTCCGAACATTACCATAGTGTTCTGAGGCTCTTATTTTCAAAATCAAAGCATTGTATTCTTTCAAATAAATTGAGCAAAGAATATAGTAAGAATGAATGGAAGCAATGAAATCCTTTGAAATACCTGTTTCTTCTTTCAATTCAAGCTAACCTTCTCTTGTTGGTCTGACGATGTGCTTTCTAACTAGTTGGACACCATATGTTGGCTGGTCAAAAATACACACCAAGAAGAGCAATAGGCTAAATGTTCCAGGTACAGAGCATCAGAAATTTCAGCTTGTTCAACACATTTTCCACAAATATCTCAGATATTTACACCCTAAGCTCTATAAATAGAGCTCGGCAACTCATTTTAAAGGGTTGAAAGTTTGGCCCAAAGCTCATAAGAGCCTCTTGACCCTTCTCTTTTGACTGCATCTCCTACATACCACCATTTAGCTTTGGACATCCAAGCCCCATTAAAGCCTGATCCTAAGCACCTTGCTAAGACTCTTGGACATTAAACAATACATCTAAAGTGGCTTGAGGGAATTAAAATGGAGTTTGTGAATCAAAAGGAGTTATCCTTTTAAAGGTGATTTTCTTACACTTTTAATCATTTTTCTCTCTTTCTTTCTTCATTTCAAGCTTTGTTTTCACTATGTAACTATTGTAGGGAAGGAACAAGTCAGCATGGATGTGGAGGGAGTAGATTTAGCCACTCATCCATTGAGTTGATAGCTTTTTTTTTTCTTTCTTTCTTTCTTTTCTTGGCTTTAACTCTTAGTTCTTATGCACCTTGGACCCTTGTAGATGTGTTTGGGAGTAGTTATTAGCCATCCATTCACAAGTTCAATAAGTAGAGTAGTTTTTCTAGTTGTTGCACTCCTCTCCTTCACTTATCCTATCTCTCAATGCATCAATTCATGTGTTTCAACTCTTTACTCAATGTCAATGAGTGCTAGGGGTTTGTCTCATAAGATTGTTTGGGTGATCCATGGAATTTGATGTTGGAAAAGTTGTCTCATTCCCTTTTCCTTGAGCATTTTGGAAGTAAAACAAGATATTTTGGGTCAAAGGAAGTTGGAAATCCCTTCTCAATCATTTGTGAACATAGAAAAGGGTGTAACAATCCTTGTTACATGACTAGATAAGAAGTTTTCAATAAATTTGATGAATCCCTTGTTTTCTTGGGCTTGAATTGGTTCTTGATTTTGATTCATTTAATTGTTAATTTGTTGCAAAATATCTGTTGTATACATTTATTCATATTATTGTTGAGGGTTATAGCCCATCCACCTCTCCCCCAAATGATCCCTGTTAGTAAAGGAGGTAGAAAGGATGAGTAACCCCCCTCCAGAAAGTGTCTTTTTCCTGCTGTCCTGGAATTCTACACTGACCTAAATCCTAGCCGAAAGAAGAATTCCCAACCAATTCCCCGTTTGGTCAGCCCATTTTGTGTCTCGCCAAATATCTCTTCCTAAGGACAGAGCAAACGGTTTCTGGAAAGCGCTATCCTAGATGGTTCTAGAACTACTGGATGATTTATTTAGTATGATTTGTTAGAATCAACAGTAATTTGGCTGAATCAATTCATTATTGTAATAATTTATCCACCCCCCTCTTTCTCTTATTATTTGTTCGATGTTGTAATAATCTTTCTCCCTTTCTCTCTCTCTACCCTCCTTTCTCATTCAAATTGTTGTAATAATCTTTTAACTCCACATCTTCCTAACTCTTTTATTTACATGCTTTTAGTAATGCAGCATGTTTCATTGATCATACCTATATATTGTATCCATTTTTCATGCATTCGAATCTAGTTCATCCACATTTGTGGAATTTATTAGTTTCAAAAGCTGAATACATGTGTTGTTCCACGTCTTGAGATGATATTCATGTCATATCTTAGTATCTGGTCTTCTAGGTTCATGTCGTGCATGTATTCCATTAGTCGGTTGTATATAAGATCACCCATATAAGTGTATATATCTAAACATTTCTTGGGACACATCTCGGAGTACTAGATGAGGAATTTTGGCTTTAGCATGCTGCATGTGCATGTTCCTTATCATATTTGTTGCTACATCATGAGGCTAAGTGCTTAAATGAGATATCTGTTTAATACTAGTGGATGAAGGTTGTGTTGTTCATATTGGAATGTAGTTGATTCTTAGGCTCTTGAGTTTGTACAAAAATACTTTTCAAAAATTCATGAAATCAAAGCATAACCAAAATTAATGGCATAATCTATAGTTCCATGCCTTAGATAGTAATGGTAGTATTATTAATAACCGGAATACGAATATATATTAATTATTAAAACCACATCATGACATAGGAGAGGCCAATCTTCTGATCGGGTGGGGGGGGGTGCTCAATTGATGACCTTCCCCTCTCATACTTAAGTCCCCGAGCCGAAACACTTTGGTTACAATGGACGGTAACCTTTGGCACAAGTCACAGGTTTCCTAATTTTCCTAAAAGATTAGATGGCGACTCTGAAATCTGATGATGTAGTCCATTCCTGGCAAACATTTTGCAATCAAATGGATTTTCTCTAAAAATTAATGGATTTGGACTCCTACTCTCTGTTTCATATTACACTAGTGACATCAGATCAGAAATAGGGAGTCTAAACTGTTGGGCGCACTTGGTAACCCCAAAGGCATCCTACAGTTTCTGGCAACTCTGCTGGGGATACTAAGAGAGCTTGATTCAAAGCTCATGATATGGATTTTTATTTTCATATATATTCATTGCATTTCATACATGGTGTGCTAAGTCAGTGTATTTTCCATCTAACACCTTGGATGGCTTGTCGAACGTGGGCTCTATTATGGTAGGAATACAAGCCTCAAATTTGGATCACCAATGTACTATTTAATCCTCCCTTCACTTATAGATGTTGGAAAGGGTAGGTATATCAGGTGTCTTAATGAGGTACCCTCTTTGACCAAATTGACCTAGTTTATATATTCAGCTTTGGAAACTTCCATAATTATGACAAAATGCTTTCCTGTGTCTAAGATGCAGTGGTACCACTTGTCTCCAAAACTATAACAGGGTATCCTAAGCGCCCATAGGGGTGTTTTGATCGCCTTACTTGCTATATGCTATGTGTGGGTTCAATGTAAAGGCTCGTTGTTCATATCAGTCGTTCAGATACATCAATGGTTGGATTGAGAATAGTTCAATGGGATATACAGTGGTCAGTGGTACAGATACAATGATTGAGCTAAAATGTTATCGGATTCATGTCTGATATATGTGTTGTGAGCCAAATTGCTACCAGATTTGTGTTTGATGTGTGTTTTGTTTTCTTTGTTTGTCTTTCTTTTGCTAGGTAGTTGGTTCATCATAGCTTCGAAAAGTTCTAACACTCCTAAAACCCTATGGACTCATGTTGGTAGGCTCTACAAAACTACAGATTAGGTTTAAGGTCAGCCAGTGTTAGTGTCACTTTCATCGATATCCAAAAAAAAAGTCAAACAAATACAGTTGATTCAGAGTCCGCGTTAGTCACCTCTTAGATCTCCTTCACAGGTTTTAAATCAGTCACCCCTTAGATTTCCTCTGTTTAGTACCGCGATAAATGATTCTCTAATCTTTACAATGGCTTAGAATCTGCCAAACATAGTGGAAATGATTGCTAATCTTCAGCGGTCCATGGATGTTATTAATTATACAGTAGCCATTCAAGGCGATGCCATCGCTGGGATGCAACAATCAGTCGAGGCAATTGCTGCCCATCCACTGCCAGTCAATCATCTGGATCTAGACCCACCTCCGCCAATTGAGAATTTCCCAGGTTTTGGCTAACCAGAAGAACTAGCCTAGGCTTCTGATGCTAGAGCCCTGGTACATCCATTGAAAGACTATTTTCCTTCGTTAGCGCCAAGTTTGATCCAGCTATGTTGGAGATAGCCAAGTTAGAGAAATTGTTCAAGAAATCCCAGGGAAACAATTTCATTCTTGATATTGAGGACGGGTATACAGAAGTAGCTATTAAATTACCAAAAAGATTCAAGTGCCACATATTAACCGATTTAATGGACTAGGGGACCCTATGGTACATATTCACTTGTTCTCAGATATTTTAAAACCCATGGGTCTGACTCGTCCTCAGAAACTGTCTTTGTTTGGGAGGACTTTATGAGAAATCGCTGCTACTTGGTATGTTAAATTGGAGGATAAAGTGAAGCAAAGTTTGGAGGAATTGGCTGAGACATTCATCGCTCAGTACTCCTACAACACACAAATCGAAGTAACCACTCGGGATTTAGAAGCAACTCGCCAAGAACCAAAGGGAAACTTTGTTGAATTCATAACAATGTGGAGGGCCAAGGCTGCCATGATGACTAACAGACCCTCAAAAATGGATCAGATCTAGACAGTGGTATGAAACCTTCACAACAACATGTTACAAAAGATGATAGTTCTCCCGCTCTTTACCTTGAAAGATTTACATGAGATAGGAGTCCAAATTGAAAATGCTATGAAACAGGGGATCATTATAGATGAGAAAGAACCCATAAGAAAGACTTTCGTTCCCAGTTCCAATGTTGCTAGCAGTAGTAACACAATCGCGAAGCCATAAGAAGTTAGTACTGTCACCATATCAGCTAAAACAACCAACCCCATTACCGATGCCACCCCACAGCCCTACAATCGAACCTGATTCCTGAACCATGACTTCTATCCACTTTATATGTTGGTGGAAAAAGGCCAACTCAAACTTCCTGATCCTTGACGTCTTCCTGACCCACTTCCACCCAAGCATGATACATCCAAGTACTGTGCTTTCCACCAGTAACAAGGCCATGAAACTAACTGATGCATTTGTCTCTGTCACGAAATTTAGGATCTCATAGACCACAAAATCATGCTCCACCTCAAAGGCCAAATGTCACCACCAACCCATTGCCTACCATGATCAAGTTCTACCACCTCCATGTCTTAACCTTATCCATACACTATATCCCGCCTTTAACCCCCAGCATATACATTACTCCTTTCCACTTACCCAAACTTGAGGTCCACGTTCTTGAGGACACCGATCTGTACGTGGTAGATGCACCCTAATCTCAGTTGGAACCCAAATACCCTGTTATGGCAGTATCTAAAATATGGGAGACATTGATAGAGAAAGAAGAGGAAAAAAGCATGAAAGAAGGGACAAAACCTGAAGCAGAAGTGATAAAGGTACTTGTGATCGAAATAGAGAAATTACCGGATGAAGGATATAATCCCAATAGATGTATTGTGTCAACTGACCATCCAAAGCCAAAGGTTATATTACCTGATACATTCTCCATTGATGTTATCAGGGAAGATGTACATGAGCAGGGTTTGGACGATTTGGCTGATTTGGAAGAAGACTTGGATAATCTCCATTTCTCCGAAAAGCAGAGCTTTGAGGATGTACAAATAGAGTGGTGGAGCCTGAATAATATGGCTAGTGTTCATGGATGGACAAGCAGTGATAGGGATTTAGAAATAAAGGAGGATGACTAGGAAATAAGAAGGAAAGCGCAAGCCAATAGAAAAACAAAGAGAAAGGGAAAGATAGATAAAAGTAGTAAAATCGGGGAAAGCAATAGGTCAGAAAAATCCAAAATGGAAGAAATTGAGAAGGAAATGACAAAAGGGGTTGAGAAAGATGAAATTGAAGTGGAAACACTAGAACCAAAAATGTCACCACCCAAACCCAACCCTGTAGGTTTAGTGCCATGACCGGCCTGTAATCTTAGATTACCTACAACCTCTATTAACAAAATCAATCTTAGTATAATTTACGGGGCTTAGCAGAAGCAATTTATGACATAAAGATGATCCATTGAGCTGTGCTTATATGAAAACATCCTCATAGCATAATTATACGTTCGTTCTTTGCATATGAGCATTCATTCATCACAATAGACTTTTAACATTTAATACACATTCCAAATATCCAAAGCTTTAAAATTGAAAAAGCCCCCAGTAGCAAAAACAAAAGTAGATCATAAACAAAAGTGGTTTTGACTTGCTTGGCTCTGCTTGAGCCACGGATTGCTTCATTCCAGAAGCTCAACAAAAGGCTGACAAAAGGGTAGACTCAAGGCTTTCTCTCTAACCTTGATGCTCAATTCACTCACCTACATACATATATAAATACTGAGCTAGGGCTCAATGAGTAATAACAGAATAAAGAGCTTATATGAATGAAGTTCAGTAACATATCAAATATCAATTCCAATTCTATTTGAATCTCGATATCAATAGCCATTTCAATAAATTTACATGGTACATCCATTAGAGTAACAATGCATCAATGACAATGGGACCACAAGGGTCAATCAATGGGACTACGATGTGTCATTCGATATTCCATATTCAATGTGACCACGTGGGTCTAACATCAGAGATCTCTTTGTTTCAATTATTCAATGAGCCATGGTATTATATCCCCAGGCAAGGGCCTATTAACAATGGGCCATGATATTGTTTCTCCCATGCATAGGCCTCACTAAAAGATGCCACGATTACAATTTCAAAATAGAACTACATTCATTATAAGGAAATAATGTTACAATAAACCATTCAATCAATCATATATCAATTTCAAGAACAATAACAATTTCGAAAATAAAGATAATTTGAACATATCTTTATAAAGTTTCTACTCACAGTGGGTTAAATCATCACTAGGCCTTGGGTATCCACCTATACAAAATGCATAACAAAAACACATTGAGGTTCCATTTCGATTTAACGTGTAATCCCAATTCAATTCTCATCTTGAATGTCTCTACATCAATTCCTTATTATTGATGTCTTAATCAATGTCTAAGAATGCTTTAGTAAGCATGAGGATGTAATGATGCACTTATGAAAGCTTTTTGAAAGTTGCTGAAAACAAGGTGTTCGCTCGAGCGCACACTCGTTCGCTTGATCCGTGTGTAAAGACTGCAAAAGTACTGGATGCTTGATTTTCACACTCGATGGTTGCTCGTTAGTCGCTCGAGCCAAGTACTGAGTAAAAATGGGTTCGCTCGTGTGCACAATCGGTCACTCGAGTCATCGTGTAATTGTTTGAAAAACTCCTGGGTGCTTGACATGTACGCTCGAGCAACACTTCCATCGTTCGAGCAAATTCCTTGAATTTTGGAATTTCCAAAATTGTGTTTAAAGCTCAAAACTCATCTTTCAAGTGTGAGACTTGCGTGGCTTGTTCCAAAAACATAGAAAAGCATTGTAAAACATGAAAACAAAATTAATTTTTAACTAATTGTCCAAAATCATGGCCTATTTCTTAAATTTGAACTCAAACTTTAAGTTATAAGCCATGCATGTCTTAACTTGAGTTCTCTTCCTTCCAAAACATAACAAGATGGCATGAAATCTATAAAACCGTGAAAAACCCTCAAGTTCTTGTCTTCTAGACCTCATGCATGTATGAAATTCAAGAAATCTTAACTCAAAAATGAAGAATCATGCATGCATGTATATAATTGAACTCAACTCTTCCAATTCATGTAATTCTAGCCTCCATTGTAAACTTACACGCAAATGAACTTAAGAACTGGATGAAATCAATTTCTATAGGTTTTATCTACAAAGATTAAGGAAGGATTTCATACCTAGAGTGTGAATTCAAGAGTCAATTAGCTCAATTCTCCAAGTCTTTCACCAATTTCCTTCAATTTCTCTTTTCTCTCTCTAGAGGTGTTGAGTTCTTCCTCCCCCTCTCTCAAAATCTCAGCAAAGTTATGTTTATGAGTTCATTTGAGCTTATGTAGCTCATATATATATGGGTAATTAGCTTAAGTTAATTAAGCTTACTTAGGACTAATTAATCACACTTAATTGTAATTAATTCCAATCAATTATTCTAATTATTTTGATTTGAATCAAATTTTAATTAAAGTTGCCATAAAATTCTAAATATTCTAATTAGCCTATAGGGCTAGTCAATTTCAATTTTTAAATCCGTTAAGGCTCTGAATTTCTAATTCTAGGTCGGTTTTCAACAGATATTCCATGCATTAACAGATATACACACTTAAACATATAATTAAACAATTAAACTCACACAAATAAATATATAAAAATAATGTACGTGTTGGGAGTCGTCACATCTCTCCTCCTTAGAAAGTTTGGTCCTCCAAACTTAAGTTACCTCTATCGGAAAACAATTCTAGGTAGCGTTGTTTCATTTCCTCTTCTTTCTCTCACGTGGCTTCTTTTTCGTAATGCTCTTTCCACTCAACTTTTACCATAGGAATAGTTTTGTTCCTCAATTACTTAACTTGCCTATCAATAATCTGAATTGGCTTCTCTTTATATATCATATCTTCATCTAAAGCAATCCGATGATAATCAATCACGTGAAATGGATCTCCAAGATAGACTCGAAGCATAAACACATGAAATACATTGTGCATCTGTTCCCATTTTGGCGGTAAGGCAATTCGGCAAGCCACGGGACCTATTCTCTCAAGGATCTGAAATGGTCCAATGTAGCAAAGAGTCAATTTTCCCTTTCTACTAAATCTCTTATGCCTTTTCATCGGTGTCACTTTAATAAATACATGATCCCCTACTTCATACTTTAAGTCTCTCATCCGTTGATCAGTATAATTTTTCTGTCAGCTCTAAGCAGTCTTGAGTCGTTGCTGAATAATCTTTATCTTCTCAGTTGTCTGCAGCACAAGTTTGGTTCCATATATAGCTCTGTCACCAACCTCTATCCAACAAATTAAAGATCTACACTTTCTACCATATAGTGCCTCATATGGTGCCATACCAATACTAGCGTGGAAACTATTATTATAAACAAATTCAGCCAATGGCAAATATGTTTCCTAGCTGCCTTGGAATTCCAACACACACATACGAAGCATGTCCTCAAGAGTCTGAATAGTTCTCTCTGTTTGTCTGTCAGTTTATGGATGAAAAGCTGTGCTAAACCTTAACTCTGTTCCCATTGCATTCTGTAGATTATGCCAAAATCTAGAAACAAATTTAGGATCCCTATCTAATATAATAGCCACTGGAACCCTATGTAATCGAATAATCTCATCAATGTAGATAGTAGCAAGTCATTAAATGAGGTTTTCACAGTAAGAAAATGAGCAGACTTTGTCAATCTATCAACTATAACCCAAATAGCATTCATACCTTTAGATGTTCAAGGTAGACCGATGATGAAGTCCATGGTTATCTGCTCCCATTTCCAATCTGGAATAGGAAGGGACTGGAGCAAGCCTGGCAGTTTCTAACACTCTGCTTTCACTTGTTGACATTGTAGGCATTTAGAGTTGAATTCAGCATTCACTCTTTTCATGTTGGGCCACCAATAAACTAACTTCAACTATTAATACATTTTGGTATTCCCCAGGTGCATAGCAAACATCGACTTGTGAGCTTCTTCTAGGATTCTTCATTGGGAACACAAAGTCTCCATTTAAATTTCAATACTGAGTCTTTAATTGTGAATCCCGGTTTAGGTTTAGCTTCAAACTCATCACAAATCTTCTTCAGAAATTCATCATTCATTTTCTTTTGTTTGATCTCTTCGATAATTGCCGTTTTTGCGGACATTGCAGCTATCTATCCATTTTGTTCAAAATGTACCACTTCTATTTCAAGCTTTTCAAATTCTTGTAAAAGCTCTTTCTGATCTGTAAGCAAGCAGGCTAAACCTCCCGCGTTCTTTTTGCTAAGTGCATCTACCACAGTATTGGCCTTGCTTGGGTGGTAATGAATCTGTAGATCATAGTCCTTGATCAATTCAAGCCATCGCCTCTGTTGCATGTTTAATTCTTTCTGTGTGAAAAAGTACTTCAAGATTTTATGATCTGTGTACACTTCACATTTAGCCCCATACAAATAATTTCAGCATATACTGTATATAAGAATCACATCATGATTAGTAGAGGTCGATCTTTGATAGGGTGAGTGGGGTGCTCAATTCATGACCTTCCTCTCTCATACCTAAGTTCCCAAGCCGAGACACTTTAGTGATGACGGACAAGTGGCCTTTGGCACGAGTCACGGGTTTCCTAAATTTCTCAAAAATATTTAGGTGGCGACTTTGAAATCTAGCAATGCGGTCCATTTGTGGCATTTTTTTTATTAAAAATTGATTTTCTAAAGATTTGCTGAATTTGGACTCTTTTGTGTATCTATTTCACATTGCATTTGTGAAATCAGATTCAGAACCACGGGAGTCCGAACTGTAAGGCTATCATATCCGAGGAGACTAAAACCTTCCGAAGAGCACAAAAAGCAAGCTACAGGCACCCAGGTCTTTAAGCTTGGAGGGATGTCACTCAATATGATGGAGCTTACTTGCTACGTAAGTACGACCTTTTAAGACACGTGTGTCCTAGATTTACACTTTTGCTTACAAAGGTCTTTCAAAAATTTAGCATAGGAGGGTATTTGTTTAATCGCCTCCAACAGGGAGAGGTTGATTTTAACTTGTTTGAACACCTCCATCATTGTTTCCATGGATGTTGTCTTCTTATTAAAAGCGGACGGTGTATCAAGGCATTGGGGAAATGGTGCCTCAGGTACATATGGTGCCTTAGACTCATGTGAAGTACTAGGAACTAAGTCATCCCCCTTAGGTGTTTCTCCCTCACCCTTGCTCTCATTGGGTTTACCATTGTGGTCACCGTTTTTAGTCCTAGTTGCATCAAATGCAACTGGCCGAGGCTCTAACTCCCTTCCACTTCTTCAAGTGATCACCACTAGCACCTATTTATGGTGCTTTCCATTCCCACCCGACCCCTTTGCCCCATATTGACCCTTAGGGTTGGCCACAGTCTGACTCGGTAATTTTCTCTCCTCCCTCCTATTCATGTTGTTAGCCATTTGACCTAATTCAGCCTCTAGCTTGGTAATGGAGTGAGTATAGGAGTGAACTATGGTGCTAACCCCTTAAGCTCTAAGAGAACTTCCAACACCTAAGTCTTAAGGGCCGACTTTCCTTGAGGAACAAGCGGGGGTTGTGGTTTCCGGTAAGGTTGTGGTGGTCGGTAGGAAGATTGGTTGGCAAAATTATTAAAATTATGCCTTGGTGGTGGAGGATTGTAAGAAGTGCCTTGTGAAGGAGGTCTCCATGAAAAATTAGGGTGATTTCTCCATCTCGGATTGTATGTGTTAGAATATGGATCATTACCCAGGTTGGAGAATCCTTAAGCCGCATTCATATGCTATTGGACTAATTCTGGAAATTGTGATGTCGAAGGGCACTCATTCAAGTCATGAGCATGTCCCGCACAAATAGCACATGCCTTGTGAAATTGAGGTTGATCTTGTTTTGTAGGGGCATGTCCTGAAGCTAATAATTGGTCCATTTTATGGGACAATGCCTCTACTTATTAAGCAAACTCTAGGTTTTGCCCTACCTCATTAATGCCCCCGCTTTTCGGGGGCTCCAACTAGCAGTTGCCGGACTTGTCAAGCTGTGGAGGTGTGGTGAAGGGAATTATCACTTAGGTTCTCAAATAATTGCCATGCCTCAACGTCATTTTTGGACATGAATGTCCCACCACAAGAAGAATCCACCATTTGGCAGTGAGGCTTAGTTAAGCCATAGTAAAAGGTTTGAACAAGTTGCCAATCAAGCACTTGGTGGTGGGACACTGTTGGAGAACGTCACGAAGTCTTTCCTATGTTTCACGAAATTGCTCGCCATCAATTTGAGCAAAATTGGTGATGGCTGACCTGAGTTGGTTGGTCTTACCAATAGGAAAGTACTTCTCCAAAAACTTCTGTTGTAAATAGTCCCATGTTGTGATAGAATTAGCAGGTAAGGAGTTCAGCCAATATTTGGCTTTGTCCTTTAGTAAAAATGGGAACAGTCGCAACATTAAGGCCTCATTGGTGAAATTTTAGATCCATACTGTAGAGCAAATTTTCAAAAATTCATGCAGATGTTTGTAAGGGTCATCACGAGCTAGTCCATGAAATTATGGGAACATTTGGATAGTGCTGGACTTAATCTCATAATGAGCAGCAGTAACGCTTGGTAACTGAATGTATGATGGTGATGTATATGCAATGGGTGTGAAGTAATCCTTAAGGGTCCGGTTGGGCCCATTTAGGCCATTCGAGTTTGCCATCTCTATTGGTTCAAAGTATGAATATGGATATTCAAGCCTAGGAACACAAGAAAAAGGCTCTAAGTTTCCTAAGAGTCCTTTCTAGTTCAAGGTCCAAACTCTACAATTTAGGGCGACAAGAACGATGCCCATGCATACACCACTCACACACACACACACACTAAGTTCCGACTCTTGTGCACTAAGTTATAGAAGCAAAATACCAAAGGAGAAAATACCCACAGCGGTTTAATGAAAACGCTTTACTTGTCTTGCGGGTGCTTGACGTGTAGACCGTTGTCTCCAACCTCCACTTGAGCTCTTTCTTTCTTTTTAGTACTTTGGAGCTTTGCTTATGAGTATATGCTTTTTTTTTCTTTTGTTAAAGCACTTTAGTGCTGCGGTTTGTTTTTAAAGCTCGGTTGCAATCCGCTTGTACTTCGCTGATAGCTCCACGTACAAAGACTCTACACACTTAGCAACACTAAAATATAAAATTCTAAACTAAAAATTAAAATAAGAATGTAACTTTAAATTAATTAATTTCGCCAAAAGTCCCCGGCAATGGCGCCAAAATTTGATGGGTCTTTCACACACCAAAAATAAACACTAAACTATATCAAATTCCTTAGAATAACGGTAAGTCCAAGTATCGATCCACAGTGTCAAACGGGAAATTAAACTAATTTAATTGTTAAATTCCTAAATTAATTTTGATAAAAAAGATTAAGGGATATCATGACAAAACGAGAATTAAATGAAATTGAGAAATTGAATTGACAATTAAAAGTAGGGTTTAAGATACTGATTTTTGGAAAAATCTTAGGGCAAAGAATTCACTACTAATCACATAAATAAGACTTAATATCAGCCATCAATTGCAATCCTGTTTGAACTACCTAATATTTCACAACTTCAAGTTTGAAACATTGATCAAGAGGATTGTCGCATTCAACGTACAGGCACGAATCATCTCAAGTAGCACGAGTCGTTTGCTCTAAACTATAGTAGCAACATGACCCGTCTCTCGTAGCATGACTCGTCTCATATTTTGAACACAAACACCAAGAAAACTAATATATGGAAAGCATTAAACAATCACAGAGAATAAAATACTTGAAGAGATGAAAAGAAAAATTATTATAAACCTCTAAAACATCCATACATTTATTCAAACCGTTTCACAATCAAAGCCTAAGAAAAATCTCTTTACATGGCTAGGTTCATCAAAACCCTAAAAATAGTAGCCTAGCCCCTCATGGAAGAGTGGGAAGAGATGGAAGAAAAAGAAGCCACCATGGGAGACATTCTTCAAACTTCAAGTTCTTTTTCTTCCAAACCCTACCCTCTCTCTCCCTTTTCTCTGAAATATTTTCGAACCTGATTACAGCCTCTTTTTTCTCCTTTTTATTCCTAGCAGAAGAGACTTAAATTTTCACGCACCCTAGGTGGGCCGCTCGAATGGTGGTGGGCCGTACGTGCGGTGAGGTGGCAGATCGAGACTTTTGACTACTCGCACCGAGAATCTACTTTTACGCCATTTTTTGTGTGAATTTCCGTATTGACTGCCAAATCTGTATAAGTGCACAAAACACGTCATCTCCATCAAATAAATAAAATTCAAAGACTATAAATGTAACATAAGCGACCTCAATGTCATACCTTTCAGCCTACATCAATACCCTAACCCCAAATCCAAAATCCAAACCCTAACCTTAGCCCTAATCCTAATTCCATCCTCACCACCTTCAGCAGTTACCACTACCTCTGACCGTCACCTCCGGCAGTCATCTTCTTATTATTCTTCTTCTTCTTTTCTTCTTCCAACAACTCCTAAACCAACCACCATTGTTACATCCTTCCCTCTGCCACTCTCTTCCTAGCCCAATCGATGAATCCATCGCGCGACCACCGTCATGGTTTCCCATCGCTGGTGACCACGTTCTCCCACCACTCAAATCTCCCATCTTTGTCACTAGTCTCTCACAGCGCTTACTCGCAACCCTCGCAGATTGCGAGAGATAGAGAGCGAGTGAGTAGGTAGAAATAGGCTGAGAAGTGGCTAAGAGGTGGGAGATGACGAGGCTGTGAAAGTGGCGGTAGTGCGACGGAGATGACAGGGAGAGTCGCTATGGCAATGCAGCGACAACGGCTCAAACCAGGTTCGATCTCAATCGGTTTATCATCACCCATAAAAACAACTACATCGAAATTGTTTTCCGGTACCAGCTCGACTGGAGATCGACAGAGAGGGCAAGTGGAGTAGAAGTGGTGGTTGTCGCGGTAAGAGGTGGTCGGAGAGATGGTGGTAACTACCAGAGACAATAACAAGTAGAGTTAGGGTTTGAAAAATTAAGGTTAGAAGGTTGGGAATTAGAGTAAAAGTAGAATTGTAGGTTGGGACAATTTTGGGATTACAAAAAAAAAAAATTTAAAAATAGATGAGGTGACAGTTCTAAGAAGAAAGGTAAGAATTAATAGCAATATCTAAAAGAAAAGTTACAATAAAACATTTTCACATTTTTGCATACTCTCTCAACTGCTCTTTTGCTTAGACCTCTTTACTTTTTGCTTCTTTCCCTCTTACGATGGGCAATTTTAATAATTTCTATTTACACACCATATAAATTTTTAGTACACATCACATATAGTGTTTAGATATAAATTTTTAAATGTGAGTCAAATATTCGGATATAAATTTATGAACATAAAGCAATTGTTCCAATATAAATAATTGAACGGAATATATATTTGAACAATATACTTTTGTTCATAATTTTAAATCCGAACATTTGACATTTGTTCAAAAAAGTTTATATCTAAACACCATTTATAGTGTGTACAGAGAGTTATTATGTTAGGCAAACAGAATTTCCCTTTGATAATTGATTCAGATTGATAAGTTTAACTGCAAACCAAGACCAATATATTATCTGTGGTTCTATTAAATTTGAAACCAAACCAATTTATGAAAATCTTAGAACCAATTCGAACCAAACCTCTAAACTATGGTTCAATTTGGTTTAGAACCGCAAATTTTAAAAATATTATAATTATTCATAATATAAATCACAAAATATTATTCACAACTTAAAAATTGCTTATATGATTGTTTAAAACTAATTCTATCACCATACAAAAATATACTTATAGAGGAGTGATTGAGGCCTCGAAAATGAGGCTCGAAATTGCCTCGAATGCAATTTTTTTTTTTTTTCATTTTTTTCTGGGCTAATACATTGCAAAAAAAAATAATAAAAATAATAATAATAATAACAAGCAAAGCATCAACCCAAAAAAAAAAAAAAAAAGCAAATTCTAGCCAAATTTGAGCCAAAAAATTTGAGGTCTCAATCATTAATGATACTTATAATAGTAAAAAGTTATAATTTATATATATATATATCTGATACTAACAAAATATTTTAATATTTATATTCAATAACAAATTATATGTATAATTTAAATAGCCCAATTTGGTTCCAATTAAATTCATAACTATAAAATCACGAACCAAACCGTAAAATCCGGTTAGCCTATTTAAAAGGCCGAAACCAACCTGTGAATTGAAAAAACCAAACCAAACCGTGCAATTTAATCTAGATCAAACCAGTTCATATTTTTTTAAATTTTTCTGCTCAGCCGTAATAATTTGTACAAAAATTGCATAATAATAACAATAATAATATTATAAAATAATTTTAGTGAGAATAGATGAAAGCAATATCTCATTAAAGGCTCTGCAGCAAAGTAATCATTTGGTTTCAAAAAATTGAATTTTTTATTTTTTTATTTTTAATAAAAAAATTTAATACTTTAAGAAAAAATTAATTTTTTAAATACACCTAACCTAACTACACTTAAAAGTATAACATCTATGAAAAAATATTTTAAAATTCAATACATTTTCATATTTTTTTTGCATATATTGAATTTTTAAATATTTTTTTACAAATATTTTACTTTTTAAATATATTTAGATTATGTACATTTAGAAAGTAAAAAATTTATCATTCAAAAAAAAAAAGTAAAAAATTTACTTAAAATATTAAAAAATAAAAAATCACTAAAAATAAAAATAAAAATTTTAATTTTAAAAAAATCAATCAAAACCAAACAAAGTGGATAATATTCTATCCATGAAGGTTTGTTGAAAGAATACTTTACTATTCTCATTTTTATTATTATTCGCAACCAACTAAGAATTATCTAAAATATACAGAACTCTGTATTTCACCCTGTAAGATGAGCTACTGGAAAAGCACGTATGTCAATATGCAACTACTGAAAATAAAAATAATTAATAAAAAAAAAAAAACTATTACACAACAAAAAACACCTACAATAGAATAAAAATTGAGCGAAAAAATAAAAAACGGTATTTCTATGCTACTATGCCCACTTGCTGGCCACTGCCAAAATGCCTTCTTTCCCCCATTGCGCAAGGTAAACAGCAGCCAAATGCATCCTTGGTGGTGGTATGCTGAAAGCCAAAAACTAGAAACGAATTGTATTTTGACTGTCTGTTGGGGCAACACACTGCCACAAGGAACGGTATGCAGGAATTTTTGCCGCTTCAACCCCAAGCGCAGAGAGGTTGCGCCCATATTCCTGTTTTAATAAAACAAATAGCCAAAATATAATCACAACAGTCATGAAAATAAATAATAAATAAATAAATTTAAAATAAAAAAAAAAAGCAGAAATAAAATCACAACTGTGAAAAATCTTCCAATCAACCACCCATTGATGACTCCAAGACTTGAACACAAAAACAAGAACAGGAATGTGCATGCACACAGCCACACACTAGGATTTGTACAAGGATGAGGCTAACCTGAATATCAAGAAATAATTGCATACAGATCTTATCAGCATTGGAAACATTATTTTCAGAGACATCAGAGCTTGCTCCACCTCGCCTTTGTGCACCCTGACGAATTCTCTGAAGTGAAGAATCCGTTTTCTTTGCCTGGTCAAGATGTTTGAAAGCTCTTAAATCAAGATTGTCTAAGATAAAAGATTACTGACAAAAAAAGTAGAAATCTCAGAAGAGTAGATATTGTGATATTCATACTAACCAAACTAACAAGATCCGCAACTAATTCATGATAATGACCAGTTATCTCAAAAGCAGCACCATGTAAGAGTTCATCCCTAATATCCCTCGTCAAATACATGTTAGCTCGCTCTCCGTCCAAAAAGGCCTGGAAACAGGTAGTGTTTCAACACATGTTTCAATATCTCAAAGTAATCAAGTTGATAAATATGGCCACACAAGTGCACACTATATAGAGGGTTAAGATATCCGCAAACGTAATAAAAATTTCTTTTCTATAGCAAAAAGTTTCCAAAGAGGGGCTGAACATGCAAAAATTAATTAAAAGGAAGATCATGAGCATGCGAATAAGGGTGCACACACTGCGAGGGCTACAAAAAAAATTACTACAGAACTTTTCATATGTTAATGAAAGGAAATCAATTGTTCAAAGAAGGGTGTCACGTCTGCAATGGGAACCCTTTTTGAAGAGTTTGTTTGTTAAAAACCAGACATGCGTAGTTTGGAAAACAGCTTCAACTTAAATTCAATCAGATTTTTTCGGCAACCACGGATTACTTATCCTAAAAAAAAATTGGGGCAAACTAAACTGACCTCTACTGAAAATTGTCCAAATTACAGTTAACGTTAGTATGAAGAAACGAGACTCACCTCACCAAATGGGTCTCAGACGTTCTCTATTAACGGGTGACATGAAATGGCAAAAATGTCCTTGGCCCTACCAACCCCACTGCCAACTCCTTTCTCACTCTCCCTCTTCAATCTCTCAGACATCACTCTGTCTCTCTTTCTCCCTTAAAATCGCAAACTCATAGATCCTTGATTTTAAAATCACAATCTCTTTCACCAATCAACTTTCTACTACCACTATGACCGTGACTACTATATATAGGCACCCCCATAGATCCTTGATTTTCAAGGTGTTTCAAAGAAATGACACTGACCATCATTTGAAACCCAAACAAAATCCCCAAAATTCTAGCAATTTGGTGACTTCAATGATCTGCATTGGTTTGCACTTTCACAACATCAATGGATACAAGACTAGACGTTGATCGCAACAAGAGTATGAGCATCGATGGCGTAGGTGTTGATCCGGAAGTGGCAGGTTTGTATGTGATGGTGGCCATGTCGGTGGGTGGGGTGAGATATGATAGAGGTGGAGAAGAAAGAGAGGAACGGTGGTAGTTGTAATACCACGAGTATTAGATTCTAGTTTAACACACAAACACGGGTTCATCGACACAGTTCAAGATCATTGATGCATTAAACTATGTTTTGTTATTGTTATTACTGTTGTAGAAATTGGGGACGTTTTACTCTTAAATGGATTTTGATTGTTGATGGTTGAATCGCAGGACGTAAACTCGAGGCATAGAAACCTTCACAATTTTCTGAATCTAACAGGTGCCACTGCACGTGCAGTGGGTATTCCCGCACGTGCAGATCCATGCAATGAAGGTGGAGAATTCTGGGAGAATTTCCACAGGTGCGACCTTGGGCCCCACATGTGCGGCAGGCACATTCCACATGTGCAGCTTTGGGTCCCGCACATGCGGCAAAATGTGTTTTCAACTTTGAAAATTGACCCATTTTCATCAAATTTGACCCCAAAACTCCTTTCTCTCTCATTTCTTTTAACTCACCTCTCTGCACCAAATCTTCTCTTCCTTCTTTCTAGACTCCCCCAAAACTTCTATCCAAGGTTAGATTTCATCTAGTTAGGGCAAGATTTTGAGCATAGTTCTTGAGGCAAATTGAAGAACAAGTCAAGGGCTTCCCAGCTACCAAAGAAATCTTGATTTTGGGCAACCTAGCGCTCTAGGGCTTTCTTCTCTTCTCAAGATAGAGGTAGGGGTTTCTAGCTTTGGTTCAATATGTGTTTATTTGTTGATGTGTGGTAAGAATTTGTGTTAAAATGTCAAGGTTTTTCTCATATGCATGAGGGAGGGTTTTCTTGAAAACAAAATTGTGTCCTATCTCTACAACTCTTCAATAAATATTTGAGAGGTAAAGTAAATAATGAAGTTGACAAGGGGGAAAGAAAAGCCCCAAATTTTCTAGGAAAAAAAACCCTATGTCTTTCTCATATTGGTTTCAAAAGGTGAAAAACTTAGAACTCTTAATTGTTTGTAAGTATGGGGTTAGATTTGATCTTATTATTCTCTAAATATTGAAATGATTGTAAAAATGTTGGTATTGAAGATTTTCTTGAGTTAAGAAAATCATATAACTTTGATTTGGATGCCTTGTCTTTAAATTGTGAGACTGCTATTGAATGTTAAAAAAAAAAAAAATTTAAGTTGAATGTTTGTGCAACGAGTTATTCTTGGGATTTATGGAGAAATTCATCTTGTTATTTATCTATTGATAATATTGAATTGTGGAATTATCTTTGGTTTGAATAATGAATCCGGGTAGTATGAATTTGAGAATTAAGGTGGCGAGAGTGTCCATGTGAAAGACTAAAAGCCCGCGCGAGAATAGGTACTACGTGCCTCTGGCTAGCACTGGCAGAGACTAGCCTAGGATTCATTATGTATATGTTGATGGTTTAATTCAATGAAGATAATTGATTGTGTTGAATTTCGAGAATGTTGTGTATGTTCAATTATGTTGTGTATGCTAAACTCTCATTGAAACTAATATAAGTATGACTTGCATCATGATCATGTTCAATATTTATGCATATTGCTCTAGTATAAAAATCTCTACTAGACTTTGGTTCACCTTTGTAGACAAACTTTTCAGATTCAGATGGCATGCCACCATCTCATTCATGACTTGAAGAGTCGTTGAGCTAGTGTAACCCTTGTTTTTATGATTTTTGTGTAATCGGCTTAGGCCCTTTTGATGTAATTAATTTAGTATATACTTTCGAACACTTAATTGATGGAGGGAATACCCTCTTATTTTGTGTAAAGCCTTAGGGCAGTTGACTTCTTTTGATGGTGTAGTTGATGTAGGATACATGTTCCATATTCATGTTATGTAGGAACATGAATATGGTGGCATGTGTACCTTTTCGTATCCTTTTATTGTGGGTGTGATAATGTATGAATTCGGAGCGCGAAACTCTTAACTTCCATCGTGTAATTATCGACTTATCCTTCTTTCTTCCATTTCAATTTATGTTCTTATTTCTTGTATGCTTAAATGTCCAATCTTTGTCTATAATTTCAGGGTGTGACAGTGGGTTGGGCACTGGTGGTGCCATGGAGATAGCTATCGAGGTGGTGGAGCTGTTGAATGGTGGGTTGTGGTGCTGTGGCAGTGATGGAGGCAAAAGTAGTGGTGTTGTGTGGTAGTGGTGAGAGAAAAATGAGAATATAATGATATCCTATTTTTAAGTTGATGGTTTAGACAACTTAAAAATGGGTATCGAATTGTACCCACATGGATAATCAAGGGTAAATTGGGTATTTTATTGTTAAAAATAATGATTTCATCATTTTCCATCCATATGCTTAACAGCAAGGGGTAAAGTGTTGAGTGAATTTAAAAGAGGAGGCCAGTGTCATTTTCTCATATTAATGGGGTCAACTCTAATATAAGTAATTCACATTGTCCACAAATCTCACAAATCTGCAATTGTCAGAGAGAGTATCAATTTTGAAAAAGAAAAGTTTGATTTAAATTTGACAGCAAGATCCATTATGAATAGAATGAAGGAATTAATACAGTAATTATTTCTCTTCAAAGTTGTCTAAACCATCAACTTGTTCGCCCATATTTTGTACCCTCCATCACAGCTGTGTATCATGTGTTTCTTAGCACAATGAATCAAAATAAACAAATATGTGAGACATTATACATTTATGCCTTGGAACTATTATCCAAGTCAAGCAGCGCACTCCAAACTCTAGACATCCAGGTCAAGCAGTGCACTCCAAACTCTAGGCACTTGTCCACTTAAGATAGTAATAAACAGCTTTTACTTCACAAAACCAAAAGGTGCTGGCCATTATCCAGTATCAGTATCATAAAATCCTACCCTCTAGACCATGACTCCAATAGCTATTAGCCCCGTTTGGTAACACTTACACTTCAACTTATTCAGCTTATTTTCTTAAAAACATAAACTAATGGTGTTTGGTTGCAATTTTAAAAAATAACTTATTTGGCCAAAAAAGTGAGCTTTTTTAAGCTACAACTCCTTGTTTTTTTAATCTAATGGCCCTGATTATAACTTTTGAAGGCATTCTGGATATTTTTACACAACCAAAAAGCTATGTGATAGCTTACTTATCCATATAGGTTCAACTTTTTAACAGATTATCAAAAGTTGTACTAAACAGATTTATTACTTATTTTAATTCTTTTAAGCTAATGATCTAAAAAGCTAGCTTATGGGTGATACCAAATGGGACCATTGTATAAGGGCATGACACCACAGTAATTGTATCCAAATTACAGTGCCATGCTTCTATAACCAAGTAAATCACTTTATAATAAAACATTACAGAAGTCTGATATCAAGGTTGCATCATTTAAATTACAACAGTGCAGCTGAAGGGAAGCAAAATGATGCTTTCCGATAGAAGGATCCATGCATTTGTAGAAAAATAAATGGTAACATCATTTGCCATTGAACCAGAGGCATCCACACAAATAAATCTTACATTCAAAACTGAGAAAAAAGTGATATAAAATATACAACGCAGACTACTTACCTTTAAAGGATGTAGTACACCTGACACATATGGTGAATGCCTAACAGGAAGAGGCTTATTAGTCATCCTGTAAGTCGCAGTTATTCCCTTCAATTGTTTCAAGTCCTAAAATATTTTTGAACAAAATATATTAAAGAAAAATTAGGGTGCAGAAACATGGATGATCAATGACAACTTTGGAAGAACCCAAGTAGAATTGCCAGGTCTTCACAGCATTCCCACATTTAACAAAAAGAATCAGATCTTCATAGCATGCCTCCATATATTTTTCATTGCATAATAATTAAAACAGAACCTTCTACAAAGTATGTAGCTTACCTCAACAGACTTCTTAACTACTGCTTCTATTATTGAATTCATCACTATAGGTATAAGATCCTTCAGAGATTTTGCACCCTGTAAAATGCTTTGCTCTACAAGCTCAAGTACTTCAGTGGAGCATGAACTTAGAAGCCCAATTACATGTCGCAAGAAATCACCGCAAATCTCCGCTACCAGACAATTTAAATCATGAATTATCTGCAACACATGAAATCCATTAACATGCAGCTAAGCATAATTATCTACCGAATATGGCATCAATTAGGCTGCCAACATTTCTCGTCACAAAGATGTGTAAGACCTTTAAATAAGGCAGCACATAAAATGGGGCTTGTCAAAGTATGCAAAAATAAGAGCTCTTATAGAACGCCATAATCCAGGAGACAGTAAAAAATAAAATAAAATAATTGCATAAAATCTGGACATAAAAGTCAATGGAAATGAAAGTCGAGACAAGGATTTATGCCAATTATAACCCAATTAATCATAATTGTGTGGCTCAACCTAAGGCAAGCTTTAATTTGTGTGAATAAAATTAACAACAGTATTGTTGCCGAGAGGAGTAGATGGATCCATACTAACACTAGCACAAAACTGGGTAATATAAAGTTAACACCAAAATGCCATTAATTTGCATCTGCGACCTTGCAGCTCACAATATGGCAGTCAGGTTTAATTAGCAACAAGCAATGCCTATGAGGCAGCCGCATGTACAGGAATATTGAAGCACAGGACGTGATATAATATAAGGTGATTACAGTTGACTGCCAAAAGGCAATCAGGGGTTTGACCATAACAAGAACACCCAAGGCAACGAGTAAAGACTAGTTGAAACACAGAATGCAATACAAGGTGACTACTACTTGTTCGCAAACAGAAATCAAGGGTTTGATCACCAAGAAACTATCACTACAAGGGTACAACTGAGTATATTTAAAGTGTAATTGGACTAAAAAGCTAAGGATCAACTAACAAACTCAGAAGAGGCTATCATCTCAAAGAGAGAGAGAAAGAGCTCTTTTTGTACGTCCATCGTTGGAGGAGTTTACGTGATTGGATGGTGGATCATAAGATCCTACCGAAAAAAGAAAAGAAAAATTCATTATAATTACATCATGAATTAAATTTTTTTAGTAGACAGAATGAGCCTAAATTACACACACACACACGCACACAAAGTAGAAAATATTATGGAAAAAAATAAACCAAATAAATATAAACATTATATAATACAGACCATGATGTAAAAGTTTTGCATTTCATGAAAAAAAAATTAGAGGTGGAGAAGAAGAGCTTTGTAATAGAGCTTTTTTTTGGGGTGCATTTACATTGGAGGTCAATGGCAAAAAAGAAAAGGTGAAAAACAAATAAACAGAGCTTGATTTAGAAATAGATTGACAAGAGAGAGAAATAAAGAAAAATAGACCTTTATACACAGTAAAAGAAAAATCTGAGGTAATTGCATTTTGAAGTAGTAATAAATTAAACAAAGAACAACAAAGAAAAAACGAATTTTGTAAAAAAAAAGAAAAAATATTTTGATTCGTGAAAAGGAAAAGGGTAAAGATCCGGAAAAGGCGTCAAACAAGAGGTTTGTTGTTAATGTACAATTGTGAAGAAAAAGAAGAAAAGCAAATATAAACATGAAAATGATACTCTAAGAAATCGAAGGAAAAAAAAAAAAAAAAGAGAAAAGAAAAGAGAGAATTAAAAAAAAAAAAAAATTAAATAGATCTAACGCTATTTGATTAAATGGATAAAACAAAAAAAAAGGCAGAGGAAAAGCAATGAAATGAAAGGTTATGCAAGATTATGGAATGAGAGAGAGAGAGAGAGGAGTAGGTTAGAGAGGGAGATGGAGATGATTGGATTGTATCCATGTTCTTTTAGCTCTTTAGTTTCCCGATCGCAGTGACGTATGAATGCCAATTGCCCTAATTGGTTTTTGAGTCTATTTGATTAACTTCACTTAATTTTTATTTTGTTTGGACCTAGTTTAAAATGAGTATTTAGGCCACAAACAAAAAATAACAAAAAGCCAACATAGTAAACAAGACAAGGCCTAAAAAATGGATAAGGTAAGAACAGGGCCCAAATTGGAATTGCATGATCCATAATATCCAGCCACCAAAATTGTGTGATCCTACTGTGAAGCGAAGTCCCACATTGCCTAAGTACTAAAGTAATGTTAAGCATATAAGCGTGAGGGCACCCTCACCTCAATAGCTAGCTTTTGGGATTAAGTTCCACCCAATACCATGTAACACCTACCTCCAAGGGATTTTCTACACAATCAAAAATTATTTTTCTAAAACCAATCGTAACAGATCGGGATTGTAACAACCATATAAAGAACATATAATCATATGCATCATGGCCCCTCATATATTTCCATTTGTAGGCCACATCATCAGGCTGAAGCAATAAGATAATTTGCTAGCTTCAGCTTTGACATATGCTTATCACAATCATATCCTGAAAACAAATGAACAGTCACTTCTGCCACATGCTTTCTCTGGAACTGGAAGATACATCCTTTGACTGTCTACCAAAGTTACTAGATAGTCTAGTATTTTCCAAGACCTTATCATGTTACTTTATTTGTTAGAATAGATTAGGTGCAAGTCATGAAGTATATCTCTAATTTTGTGCCAGCATAGAAGTAACTTTTTCTACTATAGCTGAAGAATTTTCATTTGCACGATTCACAGTTTGAATACCAAAAAGATATTGATCTCATGAATATTTTTGCATCAAATGATCTTCAGTCCTAAAATGATTTGCCAATAACAAATAATATCAACCAACAAAACAATATTGTCATTGGCAAAATGTCTACAGAGAAAAATCAGGAAAGAAGAAGACCATGAATAAGCTCATTCCAACGGAAGAAAGTATATTATGGTAAAATCTAGAAACGATACATACATAAACAAAATCATCTGGAACAGCAGAAATAGCCCATTCAGAACCAGGATTGGAACTTGCATTACCAGCTTTGCAAGCAGCCAATCCAGATGACAACCAATTGGAGTACCTATAAGCATAATGTAGTCACATATTTCAACATGTCAGCAAATTAGTCCAACGCATGGAAAATGCAACTGCAAAGTTCCAAATACAAACTCACCGAGAAAGAAGCTGTAAAGACAAGCGAAAGAACTTGTCAGAGCAAGAAAGAACAACAACATCTTCTCTCCAGCAGGACTTCAAGCATTCCAAAAGAGTAACACTTGGTTTTAATGTTAAATCTTGAGAATTTCTTCTCTCTGAGTGTGAGGTTTGAATTGGGACAAGACTAGCACCTGCAAGTGCAGAATCTAAAGCCCCAGCCATTTCCTGGAACCTGAGGTAAATTTAAATTATATCAGTCAGTCAGTCATGTCTTTCCTCTTTCCTCCTTTCTTCTTTCCTTTGGGGGGAGTAGAGGAGTACAATTGCAGCGCTAAATTGTAATTTACACAGTTTTGATATTAACAAGAACCATCAAAGAACAGCATTGAGTACCTCAATGAGAAATAGACTCCAACATTCCACTGCTTCATGAACTCAACGTAGACAGCCTCAGCTCGAAATTTGGCAACAGCAGATCTGGATGGGCAATAGCCTTACATGACAAATGGATGTTATAAACAGGAATTAACAACATATAAGCACAAAACAAGGTGATCATTAGCAGTCGAAAATGTAAATACAGACAGTACAGAAGCAAGTCTTGCAACTATCTTCTAAATCCAGACTCAAAATAAAATAGAAAAATAAAATAAAATAAAAATAATAATGAAGAAGAAGAAGAAAATAAAAGAAAAAAAAAAAAAAAAACTCTACCTTCTAAATGAGCCAAGAAATCTAGGCTTGATTTGTAATTTTTCAGAAATTCTGTAGGTCTTCCAGGTGAAAAGGCCCATGGTCTTCCCTTTTGGATTGCTGAGAGAACCTCTATAAGGATTGAATTGGAAAGGAAGCTAAAAACATGTAAACCTGAATTTTCTGCATACATCAAACAGTACAACAATTTCATAAATATGGGGGAAAAAAACTAGCAAATTAACATTAAGTCAAATGTAAGAGCATCCCATTTGTCATTTCAGAATATGCTGCAGAAATCCAATTTTCTTTATATGGATTGGATCTATCATCCAAATGAAGGGAAGATTAAGAAAGAAAATGATGAATGAAGAAGAAAAAGGATGAATGGACAAAGAAAGGGTTTTGCTCATTGGTGTAATTATCAAATCCATCAAATAAAAAGGGAACAAAAGGAAAATTTGGAAGAACATAAAGCCATCCATGCTTTATTTACAAAAGATCTAGGGCAGTCAAGATGCAACACAAAATGGCCAGATGACAAAGCAAGAAGCTATTAAAATAGAAACCAGTTTATTAAAAGCGATAGGCAGCTCACTGAAGCGCCAACTGTTAATTTGGTTTAAGAGAAACCTTAGGACTCAAAAAGTGTCGGGTTGTAATGTATGTTTTGGAGTTTAATCCCTTCTAGTTGCATGTAAACAAAAAAATAATAATATTAAGTGAAATCAATGCTTGTAATTGTAATAAACAAACATTTTTAAAAAAAACGTACAAGTCTTGCACGTTAAGCTTAAGCCTAAAGCGCACACTTCATGTGCCTTTATGGGGCTTGTTTTACATTGGTTGGCTTGAGATGTTCCAAAGCACACTGATTGCGCCTTGGCCCTAGGCACGCCTTTAATAACACAAATAAAAACTAGGGTAAATTACAAATACATCCCCTGAAGTTCACTTAAAATATGAATTGTCCCCTATGGTTTTAGAAATTACAAATACCCCATTTTCAAAAATTTTTATTTAACCAAATTAACAAAAAAAATGAAATTCTTAACTATTCTCTTATACAATAATAAAATTACATAAATTGTTAATTTAAATATATTTTTGACATTATTAAAAACTATTAATTGACTTAACAATTTATTAATAAAATGGGTCATTTGTTATGCAATTAGAAACTTGAAGGGACGGAATGTAATTTCCATGACCACAGGAGGCAATTCGTATTTTAAGAAAGCCTCAACAAGAGTGTGTGTAATTTACCCTAGAAAATATGATTCTCCGATAAAGGATCCATTATAAATGTAAGCCTTGGAGCAAAACAAATATCAGTGATTAAACCAACAAAGATTCATATATCGAGAGACACTACTCAAAAGAAAAGCATGATAACGTCATTAGTTTGTGTTTTCATGAAAGACAAAGTATCACCTTTAATAGAAGGTTCAAATAGAATGCAATAGTTGAAATGTATATTATGTTGTTTGCATTATTGCATACCTGTAGAGGAAATTTCAAGTAAAAATTTGCAATCTTTCTCTATATATTGCTTGATTTGCTTATAATCCTCTTCAAGTTCATCTCCTGATGCCCCCCCACCAACCACCCCCGATGAACTGTGTGGAATAATTTTCTGAATCAATGGTGCCACAACAGTTGAGCGAAAAATTTCTTCAGCACTCCTGGTGTTATCAATAGCTGCATATGCCCGTAAACAATTGAATATGACATTTGCATCCCTGTGTTCCAGTCCATCTACAAAACAGTGCCCCAAGCTAGCATCCAATAATAGGCTAGCATTTTGTATCCTCTTCTCCATGTTCTCAATAAAAGGCAAGTTCTGTACTGCCGTAATATAGAAAAGGAAAAGGTGTAAATTATTAATACAACCATTCACAGGTCATTGATTCTTCACATCAGGCAATGTCAACTCAATGCATGCACAAAACCAGCTCAAGCACAAATGAATAAAATAAATAATTATCCATGCCAAAAAAGGAATTGATGAACCACAATTCAAGCCATACTACATTCCCAAATTGGACATGCAATGTTTCACTCCAATTAGCCAGTCTGATTGGAAAAGTATTATCTCAACCATTAAGCATTTGTGGCATACAACTAATCAAATTTGTTTCCATTCCCTCCTACAAAAAGAGACACAAATTTCCAAAAACAAAATAGTTGCTTTCGAGGAGTGTAGATTACCACCAAAGCAAAGTTGTACAAATTGCCAGCATGGTGAAATAGACAGACAAGCGGAAAACAAACCAGCCTTTAGGGATGTGAGAAAAACCGAAAAAACCGACCAAAACGATTGAACCGGCCCAAACAGGCTATATTGTGTCTATTTTTTAACAATAATCAGTCTGTACAATTTTTAAATTTGATTTTTTTCGGTTTTCGATTCGGTATCGGTTTAAGCATATTGTGCACCGATCTAAACCGAAACTAGCTGCTTCAACATATATTTTATTTATAATAGGGCAAATTACATATACCTCCCTCGAGGTTTAGCTAAATTACAGATACCCCCTGAGGTTTCGAAAATTACAGATACCCCCTGAGGTTTATATTTTCATAACAAATAACCCCTTGAGGTTTATATTTTCATAACAATTTGCCCCCTAATTTGTTATGCAAATAGTACCTTCAGGGGGGTATATGTAATTTCTCAAATGTCAGGGGGGTATCTGTAATTTTGTTAAACCTCGAGAGGGTATATGTAATTATCCTTAACCTTAGCATCTTTATAACCTAAGTTTGTAAACTCTTATTATATATAATCTTAACTCTAACTCATTATTCTTAAAACCTTAGTATTTTTAATTTTTTTTTTTTTGTTTTTATTTTTGTTAATTTAGAAATTGAAAAGTATGTATTAAATGGATGGATTGGATATGTTTGAAATGGTAGACAAATAACTAATTTAATGTTTTTATATAGATTAGTGATTATATTTAAAAGTGGCTTAAGTTTGAAAAATCTTAGACTGATTAAACCGCACCAAACCGAACCGTTTCAATCAGTTCAGTTTGGTGCGGTTTGATGGGAGAAGCGGCATGTATCAGTGTTCAAAATAATAAAACCGACATTATCGGTTCGGTGTAATTTTTTACATAAAACCGACCACACTGAACCAAATACATCCCTACCAGCCCTTCTATCACCAAAACAATGGTTTTTGGTTGACAATACCAAGATCACCATAAATAGAAAACCTGTTTCATGACTGGAAAGGAAATTAAGATGGGAATTGTAATACAATATTATTGAAAATACACAGATGACAAGGAAAGTCGAGTCTAGAGGAAACAAAAACAAATGAACTCCTTGATCTTGAAACTTCTTAGCTCTTGTATACGAAATTCAACAATTTTCAAAAAAAAAATTTAACCCCCAAATAGCTCTCGGAAATTTTATTTTGCAAGGAAAAACCCTGCTTCTGGGTTTCAGGTAAGTAATAACTGGATCAACATGTGACTGACAATCAATCCAAGAGCACCTACCAAGAAAGATGAAATAAAATAACGATGATGATGGTAATCCAAAACCAACCCAAATGCAAACCTTTAAATTTTTACTTTCTGAAACATTTACATACTATCTTTAATATTGTTAAGTTCACTGATTGTTCTCTATTGTCCCAAATATAAGTCTGCAATTGACTTTTATTGTCTTAGTTTGGCATCAGTGTTAAGTTTTAGTTCAGTTTGTAACTAAGGGTTTAAACTTTGGATGGCACAGAGTACTAATTACCAATTGACTGTCAACCATTAGACAATAATTTATACGATCTTTAGGTAAGAGACTGTGGAGCATAACTTTCACGCAGGAATACATGTTAAAAGTAGATGTGCAACACTTTTCAGTTTATATACCTCACAGGGTCAGCCTTGACTTTCTGGGGGCCAAAGGCGAACTCAGAAGATGGGGCCCTCGCTCTCATACATATTTTAAAATATATATATATTGATAAAATAGTATCAATCTTCAATTTATTTTTATTTTTTACCTGTATCTTCTATAAATTTGTTGCATATGGTACACAATTATTGACATGAATCATAATTATTGAGATAAATTTCGAACATTTTCAATTGTTAACACTATAATTTATTCACACTTTTTCTTGACGTAGTAAATTAAATTGTAAAATTTGATTAACTTTAACTTTAAAAAATTTATTTATGAAGCAATTGTAATTCATATAGTCAAACAATAATCTATAAATAATTCATACATTTGGCAAACAACCCTCCATTATTTTTAAATAATTCACCAATCCAATTGTTTGTTTAAACCTTCATTTCTAAACTACTAATACTATAATGTATTATTTGGTTCACTAAAATGAAATTGGATTGAATGAAATAGTCATTCCTTAATCTCTTTATAAAATTATTACTATTTTCTCACAATGGTGAACGATGATTTCGTTTATAATCTTTTTAGTAAACCAAACGTGAAAATAGACATTATGATAGAATGATTACTCTATTCAACTTTATTTTAATAACCCAAACATAACTTAAGACCAAAATAATTAAACATAACTTAAGATCGGAATTATTTCGGGGTCTTATTTTTTAGACAGAATTTGGGGGCCCAAGGCGGCGGCTTTGCCCGCCTTACCTCAAAGCCGGCCCTGCTCACAGTGATGCATATTCTAGGATCTTCTCTGAAAGTTGGTTAATATGGTTCTCATACTTTTTAAGAAAACATTGTTTCCGCCATTGGCATCCTTTCCCATTTCAATTCCCACAAGGGAATGTCAGAAGTGCATACAATGGATTACGTGTGAACTACATCACAAATAATTTCTCTCCTTGCTTGCTAGATCCACATTCTTTTCTGCAGAATGCCTACTTCCAACCCTGATAAAGCTAATGTCTCAACTTCTTAGACCATCATGGACGAAAAAATGACTCATTGATGTAGCACACTGTAGGGGAAAAAAGAGATGAACAAAGGAGAAGAGAGATGAAGAGAACAATGGCCACAACACAAACAAGCATAGCCTATTCAATATCTCATTAAATCAAAAATTCTGCTCACATCAACCTGGTAAGGCTCCTGAACAACACCAGATAGTGGACTTTGAAATATTCTTGATTCAGTATAAGTTTCAGTTCCAAGATGAAACAGTCATAAAGAGTAAAGACTGACAGATGGATGACTCATGAGTCACAGAAACAGAAGGTTTTAAATACATATACAGAACTATGTCGTCAGCGAAGATAGTTTAATAACAATATTGCCACATAAAAGATTAAACAAATGTAATAAATGGGATAAGATTGCTGCTGCAAATATTATAACACAAATGTGAGAAAGCTAATGGGGTAGACATGAGTGCAAGAGCAAGATAGACCTGTGCGTGAGTGATGTAGAACTTCAACCGATTCATTTCGCTGGCAATTCTATCCAAAAGCATGCTTTGAGTCTCCCTAATATTTGTTTCATTTTCAGTGTGTTGTACGGTGAATCCGTTGCTTAAGTGATCCCGATCCTTCTCTGCAAAATTTACATCGCCATTGGACCAATCAGCAGGCACACTAGGCAGCTCCTTTATCAGTTTCTCAACCTGCATTTTAAATAGATATATAAACTCACCACAATACAATGTAAATGAACTAATGGATTCCTAGAATTACTAAAATTGAAGCATAAAGCTTGCAAATGCAAATTTTTTATTTTTTATTCTTTTTTTTGGTTTTTGGGGGGGGGGGGGGGGGGGGCTATGTACATTGTCCAGGGGATGTATTCCCCTTTGTGTAATGAATTTAATTTTACCATTAAAAAAAATTTAGCGAGAGAGAAGGATCTTCTTATTGATATGAAACCGTAGGTTGAAAAAATAAAAATAAAAATAAATTAAAAAATTAAAACCTTGAATTTTGAATATTAGAAATTGTTGGAATAGAGTGTATTCTGATAAATACTGATCATTGACCACTCAATCGATACAAATTTTGAAGCAAGGGTATTTCGGTATTTCTGCACTCGTTTCTCGTTACCTTAATTTTTGTGTATTTTTATAGTTGAGGGGGAGACAACTATGATATCTTTGTATCTTGTAATTTTCTGATCATAGTAAAACTATAGTAGCTGTGGACGTAACCCTAGCTTTGGGATGAACCACGTGTGGGTAAGAGAGGTTAGACGTTGTCAGCTATGACTTGTGGGAAGATGGAGAGCATTTCTGATGGAGAATATAAGAAGTTCAAGGAAGGTTAAATTCAAAGAAGCGGTAATATTTAGAAATTGGCATGATTTCAAAGAAAAGCTGATAGAATTCATATATAATTATATTTCTAGTATTATTACAGCCCTATTTTATAGTTTCTAGGATTTTTAGGTCAACAGTATTTTGGTAATTTTAATATTTGTTGACATGGGTTTGTGGGTCAGACATGGGTTGTCTTGTGGGTCAAGTTATTTAATTAGTTTTTATTTATGTTTCTTATTTGGATTTAGATAGGTTTTGGAAGTCAAAATATTAGTAATTTCCTATTTTGGAGTCTTAGTTGGAAAAGGAAGTCTCTAAGTTTATATAAAGTCATGTAATACTTCTAATTCAATAGAATTGATATTTTATAGAATTTTCAGAGCTTTGAAGCCTCTTTTAGGTTTGTGTGATCCAACCCTAACCCTAAGTGTGATGCCTACAGGATTCTAGGAGTGATTCCTAGATCCTCCTTCTTCTTCTTCTTCTTCTTCTTCTTTCTTTCTTACTTTCTTTCCTAAATTTCAGTGTTTTCACAGCCCCAAAACTGCCTCTAACAGCGCTGTCCTACATCAATTTCAATGGCTCGAGATCACCGGAGATGAAGAGTAAAAGACCAAAGCAGGTTCAGAGATAGAGAGGGTGGCAATAAAAGACCTTGAACACTTAGGGTTTATGTGTTGTGATAGATGTGATGTTGTGTGATGATGTGAGTTGCTGCATATGCGATATGTTAGATAAACTCCATAGTATTGGAGCCCAGGCAACATGTTGGATAGGTGGTGAGCTCTTCTCAACTCGACAAAGAGCTGATATCATCCCTCCGGCCATCTGTAGCTAGCAGGTATGATATTTTTGGGCAACATATCATGCAGGCAGAGGCGTGGGTGTAAGGTCAACATCGCCTCTCTCCAAACCTGGTCAAGGTAGAGTTGTCTTGAGAGGAAGACAACCAAGGAAAAACTTGATGATCCCATAGTCTTAGCGTCCAATCCACAATCCTCCCATAATCCCAAGCGGGGGTGCCTAGGCCCTACTACCAGCCTAGGCAATCAAGTGCTTAAGTAGAATGAGTGCACATTAAGGTGGTCCAAGGGCCTAGCCTTAGGCCGCCAAGTAAGCATATGTAGGGCAAGGACCCGAACGAGCACATAGGTGAGCCAAACCACCATGTGAACATAAGTGAGCCAAACTGCCAAGTGAACATGGGTGAGGCAAGGGCCCAAGTGAGAGCGTAGGTAAGTTCGAGGGCCTAACTCATTTATGTTGAAGCGCTCCATACTTGGTGGTGTACATGCCCCTGCTTAGGCTAGGCATGTAACCCCAATTGATCATGGTGCCTTGGAAGCTATGAAGCACCGACACGCCCCCAGGCCCTACGTACGAGTGTCGGACACAGACACGCGTCGAACACGCAGTAGACACATGTCCGACACTCTCTCTAACGTGTCCCCTTTTTTTTTTTTAAATTTCCCAGTCAGACACACCATGGACACTCCGGGACACTTTCCGGAGACACGTGAGTGGATCAAAGAAGCCCTAACTGTTGCAGAGGAGACAGAGAAAGAGAGAAAGAGATCAAGGGAGAGGAAAGAGCCTAACCTGTTCAGATCAATCGAAGAAGCTGAGATATGATTCTTCATCTTCTCTCTTCTTCTTCTCCTCCTTCTCTTCGTCTCTGTCTCCATCTTCTCTGTTCTTCTTCTTCTTCTCTTCATTTTCTTTCTCCTCTCCTTCCTTTCGTCTCTGCCTTTTCTAACTCTCTCTCTCTCTGCCTTTTTTATTTCACTCTCTCTCTCTTCTATTGTTTCTCTTTTTCTTGATTCCCGCTTCTCTCTCCCTCTCTTTTTTTTTTCTTTTTTCTTTGTTCTTTTTTTTTTTATCCTTATTTTTTGTTAAACCTAAAATTCATAGAATAAATTATTTTTATTTAAAAAACTCATTTTTTATTAAAAAAAAAATTTTTAATGTGTTTATTAATTTTATTATTATTGTAATTGTATAAGAATTAATAATTTTCTTTTTATTTTAGACATATAATAAATAAATAAAATTATATATATTAAACGTATCCCCAGCATGTCGTGTCTCTCATTTTTTGAAAAACTGCGTGTCCGCGTGTCCGTGTCGTGTCTTGTGTCCTTGTCCATGTCCGTGCATCATAGCTTGGAAGTCTGCAACATGGGGGTGTAATGGCGATGCTGTGATGCCCGAAGGACTCGCCACGTGTCAGGCATGATAAAAGTACCCATACCACGTAAATCATTGTAACCTCTATGTGTGCTTGATTTTCCGTTTCTTGTTCAAGTTCTTATTTGTATTTTGTGTCTCACCGATCCAAGTTAGGTCTATCATTCAATTCCTAACAGAAATTACCTTCGCAATTAGGACCCCTGAAAATAGCACCTTCAACTCAAACAAATATTAGTGTTGTTGTTGACTTAACATTTAGGTTTCGGCATAACAAAGCTTGCACTGTCTTTTCGCACTTAGGCACACGACGTGCCATTGGTAAAAATGATTCTACTACGGTGCCACAAATTCGCAAGCTGAACAAACTTGAATTCTGTTTTCCGATTTTTGAGGTCATAACATAACTATCAAATCCTAAGAACCCTCCGCCTCCAATTCTAATTTGGTAATTTTCCTACTTTGAGCAAAACAGGGCTTGAATTCTATTATTCATTTCAGAATCTAACATACAAAACTTCAACCTAAATGCAAGTTTAAGTCAATTGTGTATTAGGCTCACATATTTTCAACAGAGACAAGAAAATCCATATTCTTCAAATATATATATATATATATATATAGTTTTATCACTACATTTTCTCAACAACCAAACGGAAAGTAATGTGAAATGAATACGTACATACATACATACCTTGGACACAACATGAAACATATCGAGCAACAACTCCAAGACCTCCCTGGCGGCGGAGGCCTCAGCTCGCTGCCGCAAACCAGTCTGCAGAGCGAGGAGCGAGGCCTCGACGGCGGAGCGGAAGACGAGGATCTTCTCGCGAATCTCGGAGAGAGGGGCGCGCATTCGGACGACGGCGGCGTCAACGTCGACGAGCTTGGTACTGAGGTTGACGAAATCGGCGTAGTCGCGGTTGATGAGGTCGACGAGCTCGTGTTTGAGAGAGGAGAGATGTGAATGGAGCTCGGATCGGAGGGTTTCGAAGGGGACGAAGGTCCTGAGATCGGCGATGTAGGACTCGGAGTCGAAGTTGGGTTGGAGGAAGGAGGATTGCTTGAACCATACTGGGTGGGAGTCGATTGGGTCTCCGAAGAGGTCGGCGGTGGAGCGAGGCGGCGCCGGAGATTGTAGATCCACCATTGTTATTGTTCGTTTGAATTTAATAATTTTATAAATGTAAAATGTGGAATTTGATTGTTTACAGATTTGGTAACGGGATGGACATTAGAGAATTGTGTGTGAGTGACGAGACTATTGAGTTTTGAACAGGCTTATGTATGACCAAAGGAGAGTCACAGCCTCCGAGGGACTGTATTTTGTAATAGGAAAGAGAGGCCGATCTCATTTATTTTATGGACAATGTTGCGGTGTACCGGAGGCATTTCCCTAAATAAGCCTAAACAGTGAGGGAATTCCCAAACTAAGTCTATTTTTCAAAGAATTCCCAAAATAGGATAAATCGCGGTTCCAAATCGCGAGTTCAACACTTTTTGCCCCGCAGTTGCCAAATCTTGAACTCGCTGTTACAAAGTGCGAGTTTACTTAAGAACTCGTGGTTACAAACCGCGAGTTTAATTAAATTTTTTACCCTTTCATTCCGAGCACGAGTTCATCCCAAAATTCGTTCTGAACTCGCGTTTCTGAAACACGATTTCATTTTGGTTTGAACTCGCAGTTTGTAAACGCGATTTCATCAAAAAAAAATTTTCTTTGAACTCGCAGTTTGTAAACGCGATTTTGGGCAAGTTAAATGAAATCGTGGTTCTGAACCACGATTTTAAAACGCATATATAAACCCCAGCCCCGTGTTTTGTATTCACGATTTCTGTTCTCTCTCTCCCTCTTACTCCTCTCTGTTCTCTGTCTCTCTCGAGCTCTCTCTCTCTCGCGAGCTCTCTCTGTTCTCTCTCTCGAGCTCCCGCTGTCTCTCTCTCGAGCTCACTGCTCTGTCTCTCTCTCGAGCTCCCTGCTCTGTCTCTCTCGTTGGTATGCTTTCTCTCATCTTAGTGCGAATAAATTACCATTACAGTTTATATTTGTGAATATATTTGTGTTTGTGAAAATGTGAATAAATTAGGGATAGGGTTCATGTATGTGGGGTTAGGGTTAGGATTTATATTTGTGAATAAATTAGGATTAGGGTTCATGAATGTGGGGTTAGGGTTAGGGTTTATGTTTGTGAAAAAATTAGGGTTATGGTTGATTTTTGTGAAATTTTTTAAATATAGGTAATTTGTTGAATGTTGAATGTGAATGTTGAATTTTAATTATATTTGTTGAATGTTGAATTTTAATTATATTTGTTGAATGTTGAATTTGTTGAATGTTGAATTTGTGAACGAAAATATATTTTAAGTATAGGTAGTTTGTGAATGTTGAATTTGTTGAATTTGAATCAAAACATATTTGTTGAATTCATAATTTGTTGAATGTTGAATGTGTTTAATTATATGTAATAATAATAATTTTCTTGTATCAAAACAAATTTTGAATCAAAACAAATTTAAGGAATAATGAAAACATATTTTCGTTTCTTTTGAATCAAAACGTATTTAAGGAATAATCGTGACATTCCCTTTTATTGTCATTCCAATAAATTACCTTTGTCCTATGCAGCTAAATATTTACAATAATTTTAATGCTGTTAATTAATTACATAAGAAAGAGAAACGTTAATTTGGCTGTAAAAATTATTATTAATTAGGTGATGCGGAGTAGTAATAAATTAAAATTAATAAAGTAACCAAAATAATTTGATTCGAAATTTCAATTTGTTAAGTAAGAATAAGAAATTGAAAAGTAAGGAACAAAATTTGTGATCAGAAATTGCTATGGAAGTTTTCTCATCATTTTGGCCAGGAGCAAATATATATATATATATATATATTTATTTTTTCAAGATAGGGATATGGCAAAATAGAAAAGTCAGATATTTCGTTTTCTTACAAAAATTTTTTAAATATTATATATATATATATATTTATTGTTAATATTTTATATATTTATTGTTAATATTATATATATAATGTTTTATATATTTATTTTTAAATATTATATATATATATATATTTATTGTTAATATTTATTTGAAAATATATATATATATATTTATTGTTAATATTTTCTATGGGTGACCCTTTACGTAGTACACTAAAATTTTATTAACAAATTAAAAATCTAACTACTTAGAATGTTGACCCGAAAAAAAAAAAAAAAAAAAAAAGAATTCAAATCTAATCGGTTTGTAAAATTGATGCCACATGCCACTACGATAAGTAAAATTGGTTTAACTAAGTAAAATTTTAGTTTACTTGAATTTCATGTCCCATTTACGATTGAATTTCATTTTCGAGTTTTTCCTCCTTAAATTTCATGACATTCCCTTTTATAAATTTGATATAAATAAATGACTTTTTAAAAGTGATTCACAAAAAAATTGATATAAACATTAGAGGTCGAGTCGAATATAAACATTAGAAGTCAAAAAAGTACTTTTTACCTCTTTGCGAAAAGAGGCCTTTCAAGTCGTCATGGAAAATGCTATTATGAAAACATTTGATATAAAAAAAACAAAAAAATTATTTAGGAATTATGTTTGAAGAGTCATTCTCGATAATTTTTGAAATTTTTTTAGTTATCCTACAGTGAAATGAAAATTTTTTATTTATAAAATGGAAAAAAAATGAAAAAGAGAAATATTGATTTAGATCATTAAGCACAATAGGTCACTACTGAAAGGGGAAAAACAAAAGAAGATTGGTAGTAGTGGCATTAGAGTACAGCATAGAGTAGCTAAACCATGTTGCAATAAAAAATATATAAAAATCAAAACAATTTTTTTAAGGGTAAATTATTATTATTATTTTTTTGTTGAAGAAAATATAATTAATCTCATACTTTTGACATAATAACAATAGATTCCCTTGAGATTTTAATTCACATAACAATTAGTTCATTTTTCATCAAAAATTCGTTACTTATATGAATGAAAAAATAATATTAATGTATATTTATATTTATTTATTTCAATAT
Source organism: Camellia granthamiana (assembly GCA_036172215.1). NCBI lineage: Eukaryota > Viridiplantae > Streptophyta > Magnoliopsida > Ericales > Theaceae > Camellia > Camellia granthamiana. Next base: position 46,211,263 of record CM069917.1, on the reverse strand, counting down.
ATATATATATATATATTTTATCAGCTAAGAAAAATTTCATTAGCAGTATTAAATTAAAAATACAGGAAGATAACATATATCTAGAGAGATTCGAAAAATACAAATTACCTCTACCATTGTTACTCCCATCCCTATAACCAATCCCTTGAGCTGACAAAATTTTTTTTTTTTTTTAAACAAAAATAGAAGACAAAATCAAGAAAAAAAAAAATTTAAGAACTGAACTCAACAAATAAAATACATGAATCCCACAAATCAACCCACACAACCCACGGCAGAAGCCCCCATGCTGTACTGCACTCTTCTGTTCCACACAACCCAAAGCAAAAACATCTAAGAAAAATGCTTGGTAGCTCAAATTTGTGTGGCTCGAATGTCTCAAAACGATGTCGTTAATCATGAAAATTCAGACTACCCAGCATTGTTGAACAGCATGCACTCTTGATTTTTTTATTCTGTTCCGTAGGTTTTTCACCCACTGATCCATAGCATCAGAATACCCAAACTCAAAGCATGCACTCAGTGATATTTTGATCTTTTTCACAGCTTTTTCATCCACTGATATGTGTTTCCCACTCTTGATATTTATTTCAGTATTTACTTGTCATTTGCATTAGTTTTAATCCCTTTAAACATATTTAAAAAGAAGTATAATTATATCGAAAATAAGATGCTAATTTTTTTTTTTTCTAAATATTTTGAGTGTAATTTAACTTTATTTTTTGTTGTCAAGAGTTGTAGAAAACAAGAAACAAGAATGAAAATTCATCCGATTCCCTCTTATTATTATTTTTTTCTTCAAGAATTGAATAAAAAATGAAAAAAAGAAAATTCAAAACAGAATTTAAATAAGTTCTTTGATTTCTGTGGACTTCAGAAAAAAAAAAAAAAAAAAAAAAAAAAAAAAAAAAAACAGCCATTTAAAATACATAATTCGAAACATGCCAAAAGAGAGAGGGAAAGGTTTTTGATAGCAGTTGAAGAGAGCACAGTTTGGGCAACTATACAATAGTCCAATAAGGCATGCTTCCTAGTGTTTTTTAAGGTGCAAAAGGAATTGGGGCGACAATGACAGACTAAGCATGTTGCATTCAATTTTTCCATCTTTTTTTTCTTTTCTTTCTACAAATCTTTACACAAATTCATGATCCAAACACAACCTAAATATCCAACAAAAACATAATATAACCAACAAAATCCAACAGTCCAAATATCAATATCTAATAGAAACATAAGACATCCAATGAACACTAACATTTTAACATTTTGAAACATAACAAGGCAAACAATTTATTATGATCTCAACAATTAAGTAATGTAAAAAGTATAACAGAAGAGTATGATGTTAATTTTGTATGTGTTGTAAGATGTTTTTCTTAAAAAGTTAACAAATCTAAAGCATTATCATTATTTTAACTCATATCTTAATTAAAAAATCAATAATGATTGTTGGATTATAATTGATGATTACTTAAATAAAGTTTTTGCGTCACAAGTCATTGTAATTGAATGAGTAGAATTTCATATAATTATTTTACAAGTACAAGGAGATATAAGTATATTGTTGCTATTTTAATGTTTTTTGTCTTAATTGAAGCAAGTATATGGACACTGTTCCAATTATTTTCTACTGGGGGGGAAACATAATTCGGGATCCCGATGAAGGCGTATCATATGATGCTGAGCCGAAAGGGATATATGCGGTGCAAATTGGCACCACGCTTAGCAATTTAGAGGAGATGTTTACGTCAAAGGTGGCAAGTTACGGGGAAAGTGTCCGATTAACCTTCAAATGTAGATATCCTTATCGCCAGTGGCAACAACACAGCAAATACAAGATATTACCGATCAATGACGATGAGGCGTTGAACACCGTATTAAGTATCGGTGCAAATTTTCAAGCGCCAAATTGTTTGGAAGTCTACATTGAGAAAGAGATTGTACAGAATATCCCGAACATGACACAGATGGATTCTCGTCCGTTCACTACATTACTGACGCATGGGATTGACACAACAGCGTTTCAGTCTCCTATGTATGACTCAGATCAATGTTATCCACTGGGCTACACACAACAGTCATTTCAGGGCCATGGTGTAGAATCAAGTTCACATGGTCGATATGGTTATGAATTTGACAATAATACACAAGATGTGCCCACATGCAGCCATCATACCACTCCGGTTGAAGTTGCTGGTAATATGGCTGAAACAGTGAATGAGGTGCAGTTTGCTGACAGTGACATGTACGGTCCCGATGTCGCCCTAAACGATGATGACAATGAAATGTGTGATGAAGAAAATGTATTAGGCGGATCAGATGATGATGATGATGAAGAATATGATGCCCAGGCTCCGGTTGACGTTGAAAATGCCCCCATTCCACCTAGAGTTGAAATCCCTTTCTATGACAACATTCACATGGGTGGTGATTTTGACATTAGTACCCGTGATGTCGTTCCCCGTAACCGGATCTGGAGCGCTGAAAATCCACAGTTGGACAGAGGAATGGTTTTTGTTGATAAGAAGCAACTTCTACATGCTGTGAAATTGTACCATGCAACAAATAATCGAGAGTATAAGGTCGTAACCTCCAAGCGAGACCTGTGGGTGTCTGCTTGCAAGCACGACTGCAGTTGGTGGTTGCGTGCATCTCTTAGTAGGAAACATGGTCTTTTTGAAATTAAGCAGTACAGGGGTCCTCACCATTGTTTATACCCACGAATGAACAGGGACCACACTAATATTAGCTCCAGTTACATTGCTTCTCATATTTTGGGACAAGTTGCGGTTAGTATAAAAAATAAATGTTTACATATATATACATATTTGTTTGTTTATAGTGTTCACATCCAGATAATCCAACTCATATTTGATTGTTGTATGCAGAATGAACCTGATATGCCAATTAAGAATGTCATCGAAGATGTCAAAAAGACCATGAACTATAGTGTATCATACAAGAAGGCGTGGCATGCAAGGGCAAAGGCAATTAAAATGGTATTCGGTGATTGGGATGAATCATATAGACAGTTGCCTAAATTCATGCATGCATTACAGACATCTAATCCTGGCACCATCGTGACATGGAAGCATAGATATACCGGGCATACAACCAGTATGCCCGTCTTCCACTTTGTTTTCTGGTCTTTTAAACCCGTCATCGATGGCTTTAGATATTGTAGGCCTGTGATAACTATAGATGGTACATTCCTATACGGTAAATACACTGGTGTGTTACTGGTAGCAACGATTGTCACTGCCAATAGCAAAATATTACCGCTTGCATTCGCTGTTGTCGATAGGGAGAGTTTGGAGTCTTGGTCGTTCTTCATTCAAAATATCAAGGAACATATTGTCATGGACCGACAGGGAGTGACTTTGATATCTGATCGAGCTGAGAGTATTTTAGCTGCTGTGAGGCGGCATTGGCTGAATCCTTCGCTCCAATTTGTTGGATATCATCGGCACTGCCTTCGACATGTTTGCAGTAACTTTAACACACAGTTCAGAAATAAGGAGCTCAAACAACTTCTGTGGAAAGCAGGGAGTGCTGATCAACGACGAAAGTGTAATGGTTACTTAGAGCAGATACAGGCTATTAACCAAGAAGCCATCAGTTGGGTCCGCAAGATGAATCCTGAGGATTGGGCCCTTGCATATGACGGTGGATATCGCTGGGGGGTATTGACCAGTAATGATGCAGAGTGCTTCAATAGCGTCTTGAAAGGTGCAAGGAACTTACCTATTTCAGCTATGGTTGAATTTACATTTCGACGACTCGTCAAATATTTTGACGAGATGGGAGCCCAAGCTGAAACTGATGTACGCAATGAGTTCCAATACCCTAGAGAGATGCAAAGAACTATGGAGGAGGGTATCGCAAGGGGAAATAGTTTCACGTTGATATCGTATGACAGGTTAGTTTGTAATGTGAACAAATTATTATTATTATGTTGTGAAGTTAATTACACCTAAAAACATGAACTTCATTACTTTGTATCAATATTGTCTTATAGGCCCCGCCGTGTATTTGAGGTGCAAACATCTTTTCGCCGTGGACGAGGTTGCAATAGACAGGTTGTGCGGATGAATCAACCCACGTGCAGTTGTGGAAAATATGAGATAAGACACTATCCATGTTCCCATATGCTCGCTGTAATGTCTGAATGCGGTGACAATCCATTCCAGTACGTTGATCCAGTATATAGGCTTCCTGTATACATGAGAGTTTGGGAAACAAAATTCAATCCAATACCGCATCAAGATTATTGGGATGATCCGCAGTGGACCTTATTGCCTAATGACCTTCGTCTGCGAGAAGTAAAACGGGGTCGTACATCTATGGCTCGTATTCCGAATGAGATGGATATATCAGACAGGCGTTTGACAGCTCGTTGCAGTGAGTGCCACCAGACAGGTCATGACAGGCGAACATGTCCGGCGCGACTTGGTCGATGAAGACTGTAATACTTACATGTTGTAATATATCATTTTGAAATTCGTCATTTGTAATAGATTATTTAATTATGTTTTTTTCAATTATTTCTTTACCTATCTATTTTGAATGTGTATTACAAAATGTGTACTTGATTGAAAATTGTGTAATGCAAAATTACAAATGTGTCTAATTTATGCAAACTTGTATAATTTATTGAAAATGTGTACTAGTTTTTCACCGTCTACTTGATTCGAAATGTGTATTACAAGCTTCTATATTTAATCGCGTAGTTCTTCTATCATTTCAAAATTTCATATTTTTGAATATATTTAATATCGAATGCTATATAAATTAAAAAAATTACAAAATTGGAATTTTAAAAAATTAACCTATTAACAAAATTAACCTATTATAAAAAATTAACCTATTATAAATTAAAATTTTACTCATTGTTCACAATTACAAAATTTTATATGTATTTTGCAAAATTTATAATTTATTCAAACTTGTAGCATTACAAAATGAATATTTAAGTTTTGTCAAATATGCCATAAATGTAATCATTAATTTGGAATTGCCTTCGTGTAAGTGGCACATAAATTTATCTTTTCTCGAACCCATAACATTTACTTCATTGTATTTGACATCGTTAACTACAGGCTTCATGACACATCTACCTGAGGAGGTTCCATTGTTCAGACAGGCACATCGGGCTGACAGTATGTGGGATCGTCCGGTATGCAATAACGTTTGTTGGACTTTACGCCTACAATTAAAATACCTTGCATTTTGTTGTATATTTGGGGATAATGTTAGTATTTAAACTGATAATTCTTTTGTGCAGGATGAGGCACGCACAGTGTTGACATGCCGTCGGGCAGATGGTGGATTGTGGGACCATCCGTTGGACCATAGAGTCTTGCAGTATCTATTACGCGCGGGATTCTATGGTGTGTATCGTATCGGGCACATTCGACTGGACCACCCACTCATCACTGCTCTCGTCGAGAGGTGGCGCACAGAGACTCATACATTCCATTTTCCGATCGGGGAGGCCACCGTCACGTTGCAGGACGTATCTGTCCTATATGGTCTTCGGATTGATGGCCGAGCAGTTACAGGAGTTGACCCATCTATCGCGATGGAGCAGTGGGTAGCCCTATGTGCTGAGCTATTGGGAGTAGCACCCACACCAGCAGATTTACAGGCAGGTAGACTGAGGGTCAGGTGGTTGGCGGAGCACTTTGCTCATCTTCCAGAGCATGCTCCAGATGAGTTGGTACAGCAGCATACCCGAGCATATATTCTGTGGCTTATTGGGGGGGTACTTCTCCCTGATAAGTCACAGAACCTAGTCAAGCTGATGTACTTGCCATTGCTGAGAGACATTGAGGAGATTGGGCAGTACAGCTGGGGTAGCGCGGCTCTGGCATGGTTGTATAGGATGCTATGTAGAGCAGCGCAGGTGGGTACGAGGGAGATTGGAGGACCACTTGTGTTGCTACAGGTTAGTAACAATTTTATTACATGTCAATTCATATTGTATGTCATATATCAGTATTGTAATTGTGTTCAAATTGCAGATTTGGGCATGGGAGAGATTGATTCGCATTGCCCCGTCTAGGCGGCAAGAGGTTGGTCCTGGTGAGCTTCCTATGGGTGAGGGGGACATGCAGATGCCCACCGGACCGCGAGGTAGCCGGTGGAGGGTTGACATGGGCCATGAGGTCGTCTCGACCCACGTAGTGGTAGTTTATAGAGACCAGCTGGACCGGATGATTGAGGGAGAGGTATGAAATTTTTTGATTGCGTTTTAGTTGTCTTATTCATTATATATGTTTTGAGTTCAGGAGCAAAATTTAATTTATTTGTCGTCATTGTAGTTTATCTGGCAGCCTTATGCTGGGGTCCTCGATACGCTCCCCGACTACTGCCGACTGGGTCAGGAGATATGGATGGCGAGAGTGCCACTTATTTGTTTTGACGTGGTTGAGTGGCATCTCCCCCATCGTGTCCTCCGTCAGTTTGGTCGGGTGCAGTCCGTGCCGGATCGGTTCGACACTGAGTGGCAGTTGCACGTCACTGATAGGCGTGGCCGAGCTGGCACTGACTGGCATCTGTTTTATATGCCATACATACAGTTGTGGGATGGCCGCCGGGACAGTATTGTACAGGCTGACTACAGCGATGAGGTGCTCCCCTCTTCCGACCCTTACATGTTGTGGTATCGGCGACATACACACCTACTAGTCGGGAATCCGAGCCACGTGTCTGAGTCTGGATATCAGGGAGTTGGCCCTTATCTTGAGGCATTGGTGAGTATCATATTATGTGTCAGATAATTATTAAAATCATACTTGCTTTACTTTCAGTCAACTGTAGCCTAATAATACGTCTGCATGTCTGTTCAGGTGGCTGGATCTGGGAGGGTGTTTCACTTGGCTGAGGACGCCCATTTGAGACGTGACGGACAGCATGCCTTGGAGGCCGTTGCAGAGATCCGGGAGTTATTGTACCAGGCATTCCAGCTTGCCCATCGGGGAGATCGTTTGCATTTCGGCCACTACGGTGTACACACTTTAGCAGCTGCTCCAGACACATCAGCGCCGTCCACGTCAGCGCCTTCCATTTCAGCGCCTGCCACATCAGTTCCTTCGACATCAGTCACCCCACCACATACTACCCCATTGATATCTGCAGATTCCCTCGGCGTACTTCATACGCAGCATACTGGCATACCTTATATGCCTGACCCTGATTGGACACCGCCCCCATACATGCATGACGTTCTTACCCCACCCACCCAGTTACCACCACCAGACAGTTCCACCGCGACCATGAGTACACATGATGCAGTTCTCACTGGCATCTCCGACGTTGATGCTGAGGGCCATATTGAGCCCCCTCCCAGAGGGCGCGGGAGAGGTCGAGGTGTTCGTCGTGGCGGACGTCGCGGCAGAGGTCGTGGTGCGGGCAGAGGCAGAGGTCGAGCTCCAGCTGCAGATCGTGATACAGTTGCACCAGATGCTGGAGTTTCACAGCTCACAGCAGTATCCGATCTTTTGCCACAGACAGGATCAGGGGCAGCACATGCAGTAGATGGGGGGTCACAGTCACAGGGTCCACACGATACGCATTTCCGATTGGGGGAGCCAGATATTCAGAGAGTCTACCGCAGGAGACCGAGAAGGGAGGTCCACGGTCGGGGTTGTGGGACTGGGGGCAGGTTAGGGCATTAGCGGGTGTGATGTGGAGTGTACAGTTTATTTTATTTATACATTTTGTTATAGTTTTTGTATATCAAACTTGTACAGATGATGTAAATGTAGCTTACTTATTTATTCGGAAAATATAATTTTACAATTTTGTTATTCTTACTTGTTTTGATGATTTCCATAAAAATGAAAACGAAAACAAAAAGGAAACAAAATAAATATGTAAACACGCACATAATTTTGTTTTCCCTTTTCTTTCACTTTTCTGAGTGATTGCATTCACTGTCTTCTTTTCATGTACAAACCAATGATAACCAAACAAGTATTTGAACAATTTGTTATATGAACATGTACTTCATTAAGTATCATTATTATATTCCACATCAATAATGCATGAAATAATGAAAGTCTAGTTGAAGTAGCGTTCTTCAAAATAATAATAACGGAGAGAAAGCAAAGGTAGAATGACAAGAAATATCCGAAAACAATTGAAATATCTCCCTTCATTGATAAGTGGTGGACAAGCATTACAAATTGCATGAATTACAGAAATGGTTTGGGCGTTCATCCAAACAATTTCATTCATTATCATCATCATCTGACATCTCAATATCAGATTCATACATAACATCCATGCTCCAGGCGTAGTACTGGTGTGCATCATCCATTAACCCATCTTCGGCACGCTCATTTGCGGTCTTCATTAGTTCGGACCTTTGCAAACGTTGGGTCATGCGATTAACCTCGTCGCGGATACGATGCAATGCCCTTTGCAACAACTGGGGAGTGTCAGTTGCCATACGCATGGCTAACCGACGAGGAAATTTAAGATTAACTTCACGACACAGCTCAACGAGAACGTTTGCTCGAGTTTTGCGAAATTCCCACTCAGCTCTCATGGTATTGACGGTGGCACGTGAGTAACGCAAATTTGGATTCATTGGGTATTCAAATTCATCTCCATCTGCAACCCAATAGCGACCCATTGCTGAATATAGATCAACCACCGTATATTTCATGATGATATTGCTCGAAATAGCTGTAAAACTTTTATTGTGGTATGATGCGATATTTATACCATATATACACATGGTAGTTGTATGTATGAAAGTATTGTAAAGAACTATGCATCAGAGTTGTCACGTCAACTTTTATGACCTGAACAACCATCCATCAACTTGATAGGAGTTGTCACTTCGACTTTTATGAATTGTATAATTTATTGTTATTCCAAAACAAAAAGTAAAAACCTAAAAAAAATAATAAAATAAAAACCAAGTTGATTAACCGACTAAACGTCTGAATTAGTCAAATTTCTGTGCCTGAAATTTTTTTTAAAAAATAAATGTGAAATTACAATTTAAAAATCTTTAAAATATTTTTAATTTTATCATATTATGTTTCAGAAATTTGTTTACTTTTTACGTGTATTGACATATTTATTAATTATTTGTTATTTTGTTATGACACCCCCTCAAAATTGTAATGGATTGCATAATTCACAATGGCACAGTAGGTATGGTACAATAATAAAATGTAGTTCGGCGCACTGATACGTCCAATATTTGTCAGTGATGCTCACCAATTACTTGAACCGGTGTAATAATTTGGATGCTTTTTTTTTTCCTCAGATGCTATGTCACTTTGTGCAGCGATGCAGTGATGCATCTGACTTTGTACAGTGATGCAGTGATGCAAGCCACTTTATGCAGTGATGCATTAATGCATGTGACTTTCTGACTTTGCCATGCTTATATAGTTTGTCACTTTTTTCCTCACATTTCGTGATGCATGTGACTTTCTGCAGCGCAAGTAAATGCTTTATTTTTTGTTATCACATTTCAGAATTCATATAAGTCACATCAATACGATCACATGGCAATAGTGTTCATAAACAATTATGTGATGGACTAAAGGAGTAAAGTGTAATTTACCGAATAAAGCAAAAAATGCAAAGAGGAGAAAATGACATGAAGAATATTACTTTAAAACCTATTAAAAATTTAAGCATTTAAATTATAATTTTTTAAAAACACCACTTTGTACTGAAATCGTCAATTCCAAGTGACTACTTACTGTATGGCAAAAGTAAGTATGAAAAAATAGTTTCATGTAGCGATTTGACAACTCACTGCATGTTGTTTTATTTGACAACTCACTGCATGTTGTTTTATTTGACAACTCACTGCTCCAATATGAAGGGATTGCATTGTCATCATTTGGCCTACAATTATGAAGTTATTTGACAAACACGTCCGTGACTACATCAAAGGTACACAAAGTCACGGGTACTCAGTATTGCATGAAATGAAAAGCTAAAAAATAATATCACGGGTATCACTTGTTCCACAGTGCCCCAGCATGCGTTATTGTCACTAGATCATCTCTACTTAACCCTCAGTATGATGTCTATAAATAGCGACACCCCCAGTCTACAATTACTATTATTATTTGTTTGTTTATTTTATGAACAATGTCTTCAAGACGTGCAGGAAGTTCACGCCAGCAAAGAAATCCGAAAGTGTGGCTGCTACCTCCATTTACTTATGACTACAAGAGCGAAAAGTACTCGAGTCCGAAGGATTATTATGCTGGTATCCGAGCTGAGTGGGCGTTCAGGGTAACGGAGCAAGAAGGATTGTTTAATGATCTACGTAATGTTGGGGCACCGGTACCTCATCGTCGTTCATTGACCATGGCTAGACGAAATGTGAGTGACTATGAAAAAGCAGTTACCAGAATTAAGAAGGAGAACAACAGAATGTTGATGCGGAGATGTCGACATTTCATGCTTCAGTTAGCCACCGAAATGGCAGAAGCAAGCAACAGAGATTTCACAGTGATTGAGCGAAATAATGTCTTAAATAATGAAAAATATCTCTCTGACTACTACATGTCAGATGAGGAATGAGAAATCAAACACCTTTATCTTTCATATATGTTTGTATGTTGTCTCATATCTTCGTTACATGAGTGTGACACAATGTTGTTGTTCATCTAACGTACGGATGTATTTCAAGTATTTGTTTTATGAACTTGAAGTTTATGAAATAACTACATTTATAACTGCACATTTATTAGTTCATGACTTTCTTTATTGAATTGCAATGAGTTAAGGAATGTTCTGGATTCACGAATGGATTAATGTATGTTGAATTATGTGAATAGTTAAAACACATAAAACATAACAGGTAGCTCGAGAAAGAAGAAAGGGTCGCCTTCCAATTCCTGGAAGTCCGGTCAAAATGATGACTCTGTTAACGAATGGGGGGTTGACATATAACTAAACTTGGGGGGGGGGGGGGGGCTGGACAAACAAGCTCAAAGCCAATGGTTGGTCCAGTTGGGGAACTAAATAAAGTTCATACAAACGAACAACCGCCTTGAACAACACATAAAACAGAACAGGTAGCTCGGTTAAAAGCTTCCCTTAACTACGACTTGTGAAATAGGGATCTTGTACATAAAGAATTTCAATTTCCATCGGGAAAGAAGAAAGGGTCGCCTTCCAATTCCTGGAAGTCCAGTCAAAATGATGACTCTGTTCAGGAATGGGGGGTTGACAGATAACTAAACTTGGGGGGCTAGACAAACAAGCTCAAAGCCAAGTGGTTGGTCCAGTTGGGGAACTAAATTTAAAACCCCATTGGTTTTACTTGATTTGCTTATCAAAATCACTATTTACAATTAATTATACACAAACAGATTTACCTTAACACCAATTTCATGTATGTGGGATTCTCAATTCAGAAAGTCACATGGCAACAGTGAATTCACTGATTTACCTTACAGTGAGCATGCCCTTATTTTGTCGGTATATGCAGGTGGATTGTCAAGTCATGTGACTTGGTGCACAGACTTTGGTTTTCTCAATTTGTTGCTCAATTTTTTAATTACAATCACAACTCAACACCAATTTGATATATGTGGGAATCTCAGTTCAGAAAGTCACATGGCAACAATGAATTCACTAATTTACCGTCAGTGAGCATGCCCTTATTTTGTCGGTATATGCGGATGGATTGTCAAGACATGTGACTTGGTGCACAGACTTTGGTTTTCTCGATTTTCTAATCGATTTTTTTATTACAATGACAACTCAACACCATTTTCATATATATGGGAATCTCAATTTAGAAAGTCACATGGCTACAGTGAATTCACTGATTTACCGTCAGTGAGCATGCCCTTATTTTGTTGGTATATGCAGATGGATTGTCAAGACATGTGACTTGGTGCACAGACTTTGGTTTTCTCGATTTTCTAATCGATTTTTTTATTACAATGACAACTCAACACCATTTTCATATATATGGGAATCTCAATTTAGAAAGTCACATGGCTACAGTGAATTCACTGATTTACCGTCAGTGAGCATGCCCTTATTTTGTTGGTATATGCAGATGGATTGTCAAGACATGTGACTTGGTGCACAGACTTTGGTTTTCTCGATTTTCTAATCGATTTTTTTATTACAATGACAACTCATTTCTTATTAATATATGTGGGATTCTCAATTCAGAAAGTCACATGGCAACAGTGAATTCACTGATTTGTGAATTCAGAAAGTCACATGGCAACTGTGAATTCATAAAGTCATGTGACTTTCGTACAGAGTATTTGCTTTTCTCTGTTTTTTCAATGTACTGACAACTCATACATTGTTCATTTATGTGGGATTGTCATGCAGAGGCATCTTTCTAAAGTCGTTCATAACCAACTATATAAACGAGTAAAGGTGAAGACACAACCTTACAACTCATTTCGCCCTACGAAATTATCATTTATTTGCTTTAAAAAAATTAGCATGGCTACATGGTTCATGGGAGGGAGTGGTGGGAATTGCAGAGGTGGTAGGAACTTGCAAAGGGGTGAAAGTTCACGACCAGGAGGGGGGAGGGGAAGTGGCGATGCTGAAGATGAAACACCATTTCCTTTGTTAGATGCCTCTTGTGCTTATCATGATAGGTTTGGGAAGCGACATTTTGTCATGCCCAAGTACTATCGAGATCCATGTGGTTTGGTGGAGGATCCATCAGAGAATCAAACAGGATATGGTTATGCAAATGCTAGACTTCTGAAGTGGCCCGCACTATTTATAGAGCGAGTGCAAAATGAAAGGTTATGTCGGGAAAGACGACTGAAGGTGCCAAAAGCACGTTCTGTTGAGATCCAAAAAGAAGATCCTGATAATGTTGATCGACTATGTCAAAGACTACAACGTGAGATTTCTCAAATGGGTCGTAGGTTGGCCCGCGATATGCAGCTACTCATAGTTAAGAAGGATGCCCAGAAGAACAAAACAGAACCAAATGATGCGGCTATCAAGGCTATCATGGAGGATCCTCAGCTTGTCTCTGACGCTGAGCTTTCGGATTGTTCAGACTCTGAGCCACCTACCGATTTAAGCGCGAATTAGGTGTTAATGTCTACACTTTGGCAATATTAGGTCATGCATTCATATGTAATGTCTGTGTTAGAGTAAGTGTTTCCGTAATGAGTTTGTCAGATTGTCTGCCTAATATTTGTCTGTCTTTTTTTATGTTTATCTACGTATTGTGTGTTAAGTTCATGGTGTCCACAATGTATTCTTGTCCGAGACTTATGTCTGTACTATTTATGTCTGTACTACTTATGTGTTTTTTCTTCAAGGTTTTATGAATTACATTATCACCTTCTAATCTAAAACAAAGACAACAGGAAAAAAAAAATTTATTTAAATGAAAACGGCTTTAGTAAAGCCAAAACAAATTTCTGAATAACACATTCTAACCCAAAACGAAGACAACAGAAACAATAAAAATTAAAAAACTTTACATGAAAATGGCTTTAGTAAAGCGAAAATAAATTTATGAATTACATTATCACCTTCTAACCCAAAACAAAGACAACAGAAAAAAAAAATTATTATTTACATGAAAACGACTTTAGTAAAGCCAAAACAAATTTCTAAATAACACATTCTAACCTAAAACAAATACAACAAAAAAGAAATAAAAAATAAAAAACTTCACATGAAAATGGCTTTAGTAAAGGGAAAAGAAATTTATGAATTATATTATCACCTTCTAACCTAAAACAAACACAAGAACAACAAAATAAATTTACTTTAGTCAAACCAAAAAAAAATGCTGCATTACACATTCTAACCCAAAATAAAAGACAAAATAAATTAACATGAGAACAGTTTTAGTAAAATAATTTTAACCTAAAAATTTATTCTGAAATACATTATCACCAAAATAATGACAACAGAGAAAAAAAAAAAAAAATTTCACTTAAAACAAAGTAAAACAAAAAAATTTATGTTAAAAATAAAACTTCACTTAAACTCGCGGTTAGAAAAAGCGAGTTCAGAAGAAAAAAAATTTTAACCTAAAACAAACACAAGAACAACAAAATAAATTTACTTTAGTCAAACCAAAAAAAAATGCTACATTACACATTCTAACCCAAAATAAAAGACAAAATAAATTAACATGAGAACAGTTTTAGTAAAATAATTTTAACCTAAAAATTTATTCTGAAATACATGATCACCAAAATAATGACAACAGAGAAAAAAAAAAAAAAAATTTCACTTAAAACAAAGTAAAACAAAAAAATTTATGTTAAAAATAAAACTTCACTTAAACTCGCGGTTAGAAAAAGCGAGTTCAGGAGAAAATTTTTTTTTGATGAAATCGCGTTTACAAACTGCGAGTTCAAAGAAAATTTTTTTTTGATGAAATCGCGTTTACAAACTGCGAGTTCAAACCAAAATGAAATCGTGTTTCAGAAACGCGAGTTCAGAACGAATTTTGGGATGAACTCGTGCTCGGAATGAAAGGGTAAAAAATTTAATTAAACTCGCGGTTTGTAACCACGAGTTCTTAAGTAAACTCGCACTTTGTAACAGCGAGTTCAAGATTTGGCAACTGCGGGGCAAAAAGTGTTGAACTCGCGATTTGGAACCGCGATTTAGCCTATTTTGGGAATTCTTTGAAAAATAGACTTAGTTTGGGAATTCCCTCACTGTTTAGGCTTATTTTGGGAAATGCCTCGGTGTACCGCAGCAGCTCCCTTATAAATTCTTCAGAAATTCTTTTTCAGCTAACTCCTTATTCAATTCTCTAAATATAAGTGTTGCTATAATAATTTCTTATAAATTTATAAGAAATTATTATAACTCTCTCATATTTAATAAATTTTTATTTTATTTGGTTAAAGACGAACAAGCAACAGCAGAGCAAGTGAACACAGCAACCCAAACAAGAGGCCGGACATCCAGACATATTACCTCGCCTCTATTTAATTGAATGCATTTGTTCCAGTGAAGCCCACAGTCAGGCCTAGACATGAACAACAGGGCAGAAGCAACAAGCCTCTATGGGAAGTCAATAGAGATAGTAGTTGACATTGTCAAGCTATCATGCTTAGAATCGAGTGCTCTTATTGTTGAAAAAATAGTTTAATATAGGCATATTTTTTAGCCCAAATTTGAGTGGGTCCCAAACGTTGTTTGAAGTGGGTCCGAAGAGGTGAAGACAGAACATCAAAACCATTTATGAGTGAATGGGAAGTTGACGTCGTGTTTCGAATCTAACATTAATTTTTTAGATAAAATTCATTTAAATTTTTTCAATAAAAATTATTGTGAGAATTTAATTTAATTCTAAATTCAAATTTTGGGTTCCTGAGTGGTTTCTTGAAATTTGTACCTCTTCCTTTATTTATTAAACTATTCAAATAGTTTAATATATATATATATATTCAAATAGTTAATATATATATATATATAAATATCTATATATGTTTCAAATGGTTTAAATAATAAAGGTCAAATGGTTTAAATGATAAAGGTCCAACAGTTTAGAAACTGTTCACCAACGGATCCTTATTCAAAATTGTTTAAAAGTTCGTTCTTAGCAACGGTCAAAGAAATGTTTGAATAGTGGTAGCACCTTTTCATTTTGTTTTGGAACCTATTCGGACTGAGATTTTTTCCTATATATATAGCCTTATTCCAGCAGTCAAGGACCCCGAGATTTAGTCTGCATTATTTATATTGCTGTCCAACTTTTATTTAGGGGATTTTCCTTCATTCTAGTTTTAGGAAAATTACAAAGGAAGTATAGAACACAGGTTTTAATTCGTCGAATAAATTTATTTGAAGTGCTTCTATAAATTTGTGAAGATCATTGTATCTTGGGAGATAGACGCCACTCAACCGTAAGCACCGTAGCGGGGCGAATCTGTCTTAAGGACAGAGTGTCATACACTCGACTTGGTCTTAATTTTAATTCGGTTCGATAAATAAATCCGGTATGTTATTTATTTATTTTGTTTGAATTTATTTCAAGTTATTTTATTTACACAGAAGATTATTCCAACACTTACTGCATCAGAGTTGAGTGCACTAACTACGGACAATCAAACTCCTTCCTCCTCCTCAGTGGGTGTTATGGATCTAATTGTACTAGCAACAACTACCAGTAGTCAAGCCATGCCAGAGGCTCCCAACCCGGTTCCAGATATTCAAGTAACAAATGGTCCTGCTACAGCACCAATGATTGACTTTTCTTGATAAGCAAGACCTTAATAATCCGTTGCCTGTGTCATAAGGCGGCCTCATTGCAGTGTCTTGATTCTTAGAAAGGTGAGGCAAGAATTTGTTTGTGCTTGAGGTAACTTAGTCATGTCCAAATTGCAAAGCATCTTTACCATTGATGTTACTATGCTGCTTTTCTCCAATACGGCTTGTTCAATAGCATTAATCTTTTTTCTCTTTTCTTTTTGCTGTGAAATTGCAAAGTTGGTTGGCATGTGTTTTCATTATTTTACTATGCCAAAAATATTCAAATTTAAAAGTAATTAAAAAGATTATTTTAATAGAATAGAGAAAGAATAGGGAGTTTGTTGGGAGAAGTAAATGAAAAAGTGATTCCTAAAGTAGGGAATGAATTTTTTAATAATATTTTAGGGTAAAATATAAGTAGGCTGGTAAGGATGCTCTAAGATCATCAAGTTGGTTTGTATCACACAAAATTTGTTGATGGTATTTATTTGTGGTTAATATTATAAAATTTTGTGTTTTAGTTTTGACGTTATGGTGTTAAAAATTATGGCCAATTTTGTTAGGTTAATTAGTGGGAGATTACGTATTTTGTAATTGATACTACAAAACTTTGCAGCTTAGTTGCGACATTTATGATTTCTAAAAATTTTGGATATTTTTGTTGTACCAATTAGTGGGAGATTTCGCATTTTGTAGTTATGTTATGAAACTATGTGACTTGGTTACAATATTTGTGGTTTCGAAATATTTGGAACATTTTTGTTATACCAATTAGTGGTTGGTTACTCAATTTGTGATTATTGTTATGAATTTTTGTGATTTGGTTATTGTGCGAATTGGTTTCCGCTAGAGGTGTGCGTGGTGTGGTTCGGGCGGTTTGAGAGTAAATTTACAAACCGAATGGCGGGTTGGCGGATTGATAAATTGCAATTTGGGCAGTTTTTGGTGGATTGGCGGATTGAAAAAAATTCTAACTAATTATCATACATTTGCATAATACATAACACTAATTTGTATAATATTTTTTAGATATATAACACAAAGTAATTTTACATAATATGTTTCATAAATATAATCACTAATTTGTAATAAATTTCATATCTTATATCTCTCTCACACTCATTTTTACATTGATATTTCATTGGAGGTTAAAAAATATATATGTATTAACTATAGCGGAGCGGTTCGATTGGCGGATTATAAATTTTAAAATTTAAACCACGGTTAGCGGTTAGAGCGGTGCGGATAGATGCGGATCAGTGCGATTTTAGCGGATTGGGCGGTATTTTGCACAGCCCTAGTTTCCGCAATAGAGAGAGATGGAGCTTCGTAGACAAGCTCTGGTGCACCGATGGATGAAGACATGCACAAGGAACTGATGGTTAGGCTGTTTGACCAAGGTTTGGTTAGAAACCCCTCCGACAACGGGTTTAGTACCAGTATTTGGTAAAGAGAGAGTAAAGAAGAGAGTGTATAAAGATAAGAGAGAATTCATTTTTTCCTCCATATAAAGAAGGATCAGGTTGCCTTTTATAAGGAAGGTCTTACTTGTTCACCAAGCGCCTCCACTGCTACCTGGCATCTTTGTCGCTAATCATTGAAGGATAACAATGATTCTTTTGGCACTTAAGTAAGTAGTTCTGTTATTCGCGAGTGACATGCGTTCATTCCACGTATTAGATACTCCTCGTAGTGGAGTAAGGAGCCCACTTTAGAGTGGAGTAAAGAGCCCACTTTAGACTGGGGACCTTCTTCTTTCTAGGCTAGGTGTGGGGACCTTCTTCAGAGTGGAGACCTTCTTCTTGCCAAGCTAGGCCTCATACAAATGGACTTGAATAATTGTGTCTCTTCATTTGCCCCCTAGCTTGCACTCAAATTTGTTGGGTAGAAGTCATTTGTTGTACCTCAACCTAATTTATTCGAAAGTGTACTCCGACCTTCATGCTTATAGATGGATCTCAGCCCTTAAGTTTACAAGAAGACAACCATATATATATATATATTATGAGCATCTCAACCCACTCACAATTTTTGAGTAGGCTAAGCTAGTGTGAAGGTAATTTTGGTTGCCACATCTTGACTAGTAATCGAGATGTTTGCCAATTCAAATAATTGATCTTGCACGGACATTCTAGGTGAGCTCAAAAAATCCACTTAGCTGTTTACTTCTTCATTTGTTCGGTCCTTTGTGCATGGCCTTCAAAAGAAACTTGTACATGGCCTCTCAAAAGAAACATCTTGAATGTTTGCTTAGGCCACAACTTTTGACTTTGATTTGTTGTGCCTTGTTGAAATGGATTTACATTATTTTGATATGTTACAAATTGCCTGGTTGGTCGGACCCACCATAGCTCTGCCTTGCACAATTTTGGTGGTCTTTGCTCGGTCCATTATTTCATCACTTGGTCCCATCTTTAGGTACTGCTCGGTCTTGCATTTCTTTTTTTTAAATTTATTCGATATGAATCAGCTATCTTTCCTTATTCGATATGAATCAGCTCAGTCTTTTTGGATTGGTTTTGGGTATGTCTTTGTTCGGCCCACCCAGCTTTCTTTTTTTCTTTAATTTATTTGTTTTGAAAAAATGATCCGACCCCCACGACCCCCATTGATTTGTGATTGACTAATTTTTTTTTTCTCCTCCAATCATCAATTCTCACGTGTCTACAGAGGTGGTGGAGGGGGAGGGAGAGGGGTCTCAATCACTTCCGTTTATTTTGCCCATTTGGTGCTCTTTATGAACTCCACTCCTTTGCTCCATTCCCTTCTGAGTTCAGTTTTCTATATCTTGCGGCTCGGTCCTGCCAAAACTGTCCACTAGTTTGCTAATTTCGGACATGTGGCATTGGTTGGGGTGTTTTTTTTTTTTTTTTTTTTTGAAATTTGCAGCTATCTTTCCTTCTTCGATATGAATCAGCTCATCCGTTTGCTTAGGAAATTTGAAAAGAAAATTAATTTGCAGTTAGCACGGTTTGATTCGAAAATTTGAAGAGAAATTTTAAAATAAAAAAAAAAAATGTAAAAATTAAAAAATATTTTATTTATTTATTTTTTTCTTTCTACCTTCCACATCCTTTTCCCAAATCTCCTAACCTCCAGGCCCACTTTTTCAGACTGAAGGCCAAAACCAGTCGGGAACTCAATTGCTGTCTTCATTCTCCAGTAGCCGTGTCGTCGTTGTCGTCGGAGTTCATCTATTAGCATCGTGTCGGAGCCACCCCGCATCAGTGACAACTTTGTCCTGCTTCACCGTGAGTTTGCTTCTTGCCGCCGCCGACTCACCATTCTTTCCGACGGGTTCATGGTTGATTTTTTTTTTTTTTTTGATGTTTTCTTCACCGGCGCTGGGTTGTTGCCATAGCGCCGATACCTTGCTGTTGGCGAGCTCGTATCACCTGTTTTTGGCTTCGTTTCTTGGCTTCGACTTGATTTTGGTTGTTCACCATTAATTGTAGGGGCCACTTTATTTTGATCTCGTGAGTCCATGAATTCATCATTTTTTTTTTTTTGCAAGTGTTTGAATTTTTCCACTATTGTTGGAGACACCCTTCAATTTCTCCTTACAACTTGATATGAATCTTGGTTTGAACAAGTGTGGTCTTTGAATTTGTTTCAACTTCTGGCAGGTCGTCTTGCTGTTGTGGGCTTCACACGACATTCATTGCTTAGTGGTCGTCATTGTTTCGTAGCTTGCAGCATTAGCTTGATATTGTGAGTTCACCCAATTTGCTTCACCCAGTTACTCAATTCCTTCTTCTGTTTTCTTGGTTGGGTTTTGAATTTCCTTTTTGCATCCTCATCATTTCCCTTGAAATTCATGGCAGGTTTGGCTTGACTCCGACATTTGTTTGATGCCCTAATTTCAGCATTGTAAGTTCTTGATCCTGCGTCTCTCCTTTATTTATTTTGTATTCTAGATTTAGGAGATGGGTAAGTTTAGAAGGCTAATAAACACATCATCCAAACTAGCCTTTTTTAAGAAAAGTACCATATTTCAAAAGACATTACTCGGGTGTTAGGGGGGTTTAAACACACTTCGTTCACTGACCGCTGATACCGTGCCCCTTCCTGTAGGATCCATAGTAGAAGGGGAAGTTCGGTTTCCTCTAGACCCCTTGTGGCTTAAGTTTTTCCATTACTTCAAACTCCACTCCATGGAGATATCTATGAATACTTTTAGGGTTGTAGGTGGCTTCATAGCCCTTAACCGGTTGCTTGGCCTTAGCTTAGGAGTATGGGACATACCCCATTGTTACACCTTCTCCTATAACCCGGATGGCACCTACTACCTTAAAATTCAGACCAATGTACCCCAAATGATCCTAGACCTCCCTGATGCCAATAAGCTTTCAAAAGACTTCTTCATCATAGGAGGAAACTTCGAGTATCCAGCTGGCATAAAGATCGACTAACATGAGTGTCGCGTAACGGGGGTGGTCTAAGTTAGCTTTGGTCCTTAAGGTTTTACTTTTATGCTTTTGATGTTGGTTCTAACTTTTGTTATGGCTTTGACAGATGCTTCTCAGACGAGGAGGCATATGAACAAAGAACATCCGGCTAACCTTGAGATTGCCTTCGCGTACCCCAACCAAGCCGTGACAGAGCTGCTTGGATACGTAACGACTTACAAGCATAAGCTTAACAAGAGGAGGGTTCACGTGATTGATTACCTTAAGGGGTCCCTGGAAAGGTTGGTCGAGCAACAAGCTTGCAACAACACCAGTGCTTCTACTTTCGCCGTTGTTCGGTCATCAAGCGGAACTACGAGTGAGGACCCTTTTCCTGACGAGCAAGAAGCCATGACTCGCCAAAAGCTTGACCTTGCAGCTCTAGTTTACGGTATAGACCTCGTTGTTGAAGTGGCTGCTATGACTATACAACTGGCCAAACAAAGAGTCTCAGTTCCAGAGCAATCTATGTAGATTACCGAGGAGGTTCTCACTCCTATTCTACCTACCACCACTCAAACTAAAGCACCGAAGGCATCCAAGTGGAAGAGGGATAAGGGAAAAGATGTTGTTGAGGGCTTTGAGGAGCTGACTTCGGTTAAGGAGTGGCTGCCGCCTTTGGAGCATGAGGGTCATCCTATCACTATGTCCTACAATGTGACAGCTTCTCGTGAGTTGGCTTTCAATCTGTTCAAGGTGTTACTTCTACCTTTATGGTTGAGAGTAATGTGGACTCTGAATCCCTAAAAATAGGGATCCCTTCAAATGGTGACCGTAGTAAGTGTTTTCTTCTTAATTTGATTGCTTTCCTTTATTTTCTCTATGAATTTCTAGTGTTTTATCATGGTCTTTGACAAATTGGGCCAACAACTTCATGTTATGGAACAACGTCGCCTGGAGCAAATAGTAGACTGCGACCAAACTACGAAGGTGCTAGTTGACGCTGACCTTGCTCTGAAGTCAGCCGAGGAAGAGATCGCCGCTGCTAGGACGCCAGCCATTGCTTAGGAGAAGGCGGTGTTGGAGGTTGAGAGAGTTTCTAATGTGGCTCTGGACACCAAGAAAGAGGTCGAATAGGGAAGGACTCAAATGGAGGCCGAGCTGGAGGCGATGAAGGCTAACTGAGCTAAGCTTATTAAAAAGGCCAACCAAAATGGTTGGGATGAAGCCAAGGCGGATTATGCCTAATAGACGTTGGAGTTGAGAGATGGTTTATTTGCCAAGGGTTGGACAGAGGCCCTTCGTGGTACTGGGATTGAGAAGACCTCTGCCTTTTTCAAGGACATCCCTGTTTCGTCGATAGTTGCTGCTGTAAGGGCTGCTAAAGCAAATAAGGCATCCTTAGAGGCTAAGACTTCGGAGGCCACCCCTTCCGTTTCTCCATTTCCTTCGTCTGCCAAGCCTTATTCCGAATAAGCTAGAGCAACCCCGAGATAAGGACTAATAGTCTTTTTTTTTTTTCTTTTTCTTTTTTTAAACTTTATTTTGCTTTACATCGCTTTATTTTTGCAAGTGTTAAAGTTCGACTAGCCAGACATGTTTATTTTGTAAGGCAGAGCTCCTCTTTTTGTAATGGATGCATTGTAGTAATGACGTGCTCTTCTTGAATTTTTGCAAGTTTTGAACTTCTATCCTTAATTTTTGCATGTATATGTTATGTTTGCCCTTGACCGAGAAGGGGCTCTGTAGAGAAGAAGGCCATTTGTTCGATCAGACCAAGCTTTATAAAATTGAATTACAAAATTGAAGAATTAAAACTTTTCATGCCCCCCAGTCGAGTAGAGGCTCCGAAACCGCACAGGGCGTCTGATCAATCAGACTAGGGTTCATGTCACAACCCGGACTAGCCCCTAGAGATTTAGGCCGTAATCGGCCAGTAATCCCAGATTACCTCCGGCCGCAAAGACAAAACTGATAATTAATAATAATAAAGGGGCACTGCGGAAGCAATATTAAGATATAAACACGTCCGTCGAGCGGTGTATATATGATAATCATGTGAATTTAAAACTTCAACTCCTTTAGAGATACGGATACTAAAGTATATTACAGCATCTTCACACTTGTACAAATTATCCATTCATTTCAAGTTCCAAAACAAAAGAAACTAAACAAAAGAAATAAAACAAAGCATCATGATGCACAAGGTTGACACACTTAACGCATAAGACCAAGATCGGCCTATCACGGAGGCACTTTAAAACGGATGACAAAATGGTGGACTCTTGAGGTTGCTCTATGCTTGACGTTCCATTTGCTCACCTACATATATATAGAGGAAGAGGGTGAGCTAAAACCCAGTGAGTGATACTAGTATAAAGAGGTCAAATGAATGATGTCCATCATTGTGCAAAATCATATCATATGAGTTCGAAACAAATAATAAATGAGTACTTGTCATATCAAATTTCACAAATTATATTCATATGTGGTATATCCATTAGTGCACAAAGGGATCACATGGGTTTATATCAGAGATCTCTGTAACGAAGGGCCATGGTATTGTTACCCCTGGGCGAGGGCCATATAGCATAAGCAACGGTATTGCTACCCCCAGGTGAAGACCATGTAGCATAGGCCACGGTATTGTTACCCTAGGGCGAGGGCCATGTAGCATAAGCCCTGGTATTGTTACCATCGGGCGAGGGCTATACTAAGGATGCCACAATTCCATTTCCAAATAAACCATCATTCATTCATAACAAAATAACATTTCAAAATAACACTCTTGTGATAAGCCAAAATATATTTTAATAACATATCTTTACAAAGATACTATTCACAATAGGTTGGCACTGACAATAGACCTCGGTTGACCACTTACACAAAGCACATAACACAAATATATATTGAAGCACACGCTCGAACAAGTAACGTATCTTAATTCATTTCCCTTACGTGTGTCTCTAGCTTGTCCGATGACTAAGGATGTTCAAATGATGCAAAAGAATGCCTAAATAGGCATGAGGATGCAAATATGCACTTAGAAGTGCTAATCAAAACTGGTTGAAAACAGGGTCTTCACTCGAGCGCACACTTGGTCGCTTGAGCAGTGTGGCCTAACTGCAAAAGTACTGGATGCTCAAATTTTACGCTTGATGGTTGCTTGAGCCAAGTGTTGAACAAAAGTGGGTTCGCTCAAGCGCACACTTGGTCACTCGAGCCAACAGTCAAATGTCTACAAAAGTGTTGGATGCCTTCGTTTTTTGCTCGAGCGACAGATTCTTCACTTGAGCAAACTAGACGAATTTTGGGTTTTCTAGAATTGTGTTTGAAGTTCAAAAACATTGCTTTCATGTTCAAAACTTGTATGGTTAGTCTCAAAAGCTTAGAAACACTTTATAAAACATGGATTGTTGGAAAATATGAAACCATGATCTCAAATCCCCTTCCAATTCTTCAAAACAAAACTCAAAACATTATGTTCTTGACATGCGTGTAGGAAATCCAACTCTCTTCTTTTTAAAACATGTTTATATGAGATGTTGAGTGCAAATCATGAAGAACCTTAAGAAATAACTCATGTAAGTCCGATGCATGTGTGAATTTGTAGAAAACCAAGTTCAAAAGTGAGGAAATAAGCAAACATGTACACAATTCATTCAAACTCTTGATAATTCATGCTCATTTCTTTTAATTACATGCAAATGATCCTACAATTTGGTGAATTCATCTTCCTACATGGTTTAACTTCATGAATTATAGGTAAAGATCATACTTAGAGCTTGAATTAGGCCTTAAATAAACTTAAACTCTTCAATCTACCCATAATTCTTTTGAATTCTTCTTCTTTTTCTTCTCTCTCTCTCTCTCTCTCTCTCTCTCTCTAAGATGTTGAGTTCCCTCTCTAGCTCTCAATTTTCAGCACAAGTTGATGTCAAAAATGAAGTCTAAAGCATGATTAACATATTTATATATATAGGTGGATTAGGCTTAGCTAATTAATTGTGATTAAGGTTAAACAATTGGCTTAAGTCTAATCAATTATACTTATTTTATTCTAATTATTTTGATTTGAATCAAATTTTAATTAAACTTACCATATGGTTCTAAAAATCCCAATTAGCCTATTGAATTAACCAATTTTGATTTTTGAATCTGCTTGGGCCTTCAATTTCAAATTATAAGTTGACAATTAAACATATAATTCACAAACAAACAGATAAGTGTCACATAAACACATAATCATGCAAATTATGCCCAATAAAATAATATGTAAAAATGATACGGAGGTCGAGGTTGTTACAGATCGTGTCTTAAAAAATTGAAAGAAAGAAATTCCCATGCCTCCATAGCCAAGCAGAGACTCCGAGGCCAAGCAGACTGTTTGTTCGGACAGAGCAGACTTTGTGCCTAGAAAAAAGTAGTTAAAAAGAAAAATTCTGAAAAAATATGGTGTGCCCCCAATGTGGGCGACACCTTGTAAAAAAGTTTTATGTGGATTAGGCAGAGCATTGCGTTGCTCGGTCTTTACTTGATTCATTCAAGTTTAGCTCATCGTAGAGTGTAACTCAGCTCTTCATTAAGCGTTTGTTGTTACCATGTACCTGTAGACATCCCATTTTGACCGGCCCTAAGACTTGGACGCTTTCTTTTGATTACCCGATGATGACAATTAGAATGTGTTTCTCACAGAATCCTCAGTAAAAGAGATGGAATTTGAACTTTAATCCCAACCTTCACCATTATGGCCAAATTATTTTAAAATACTGAATATTTCATTAATTTAGTATTTTTGTAATTTTTCATAATTTTATGTGTTTGTTCATATTTTTGGTGTATTTTATATAAAAGAAAATAATAAAACAAATTATATTATGTGTTTAAAATTATTATACTATATGTTTAGTATTTTATATAAAATTATATTAGTATATTATATGTTATGTATTTTGGTATAAATTATATATTTTAGATATTTTATATATTATATTATATATATATATATATTAATTATATTTATATTATTATATTATTATATTATTATTATTATTATATGCCTATATAAGGTAGAGGTTCAGCAAGTGAAGGGGGGTCTGGAGCAAGAAGGCATTCTGGAGAGGAAGAGGCTGGAGAAGGAAAAAAAAGGAGAAAAGAAGGGGAGGCTCAGTAGGAGGGTCTGGAGCAAGAAGGCATTCTGGAGAGGAAGGGATTCTGGGGGGAGAAAAAAAGGAGAGAGAAAAAAAAAGAGAGAAGGGAAAATAAAATATTTTCTTTAACATTTTTATTTCCATTTCATCAATACACCATTTAAAAAAACAACCACTAAAGTTGTAATTCCAAATTTTGGACTGAGAATTGAGAACATATTCCACAGACTTGAGAGTAGTCAAAAGAAAGTTTGTGACTCAGAAAATTCATCATTTCCCCAAAAGGTGAGTTTTTCACAAATTTTCATTTAATTTAAAAATGTGATATAATTTGTTTAATTAATTAGTTTAGTTCAATTAATTAATTAGTTTTCGTTGAATAGTTAGTACATTAGAATTTCATAATAACTTAATTAGTGTAATTAAATAGCTAATTAGTTTAGTTAATTAGAATTTAATTAATTAATCGGTGTTAATTAATTAGTGTAGAGTTTTTGCAAATTTTTATTTAATTTAAAAATGTGATATAATTTGTTTAATTAATTAGTTTAGTTCAATTAATTAATTAGTTTTCGTTGAATAGTTAGTACATTAGAATTTTATAATGAATTAATTAGTGTAATTAAATAGCTAATTAGTTTAGTTAATTAGAATTTAATTAATTAATCGATGTTAATTAATTAGTGTAGTGTTTTCGCAAATTTTCATTTAATTAAAAAATGTGATATAATTTGTTTAATTAATTAGTTTAGTTCAATTAATTAATTAGTTTTCGTTGAATAGTTAGTTCATTAGAATTTTATAATGAATTAATTAGTGTAATTAAATAGCTAATTAGTTTAGTTAATTAGAATTTAATTAATTAATCGGTGTTAATTAATTAGTGTAGTGTTTTTGCAAATTTTCATTTAATTTAAAAATGTGATATAATTTGTTTAAATACTTCATTTACTTCTTTTTAGAATTGTTTTTTTTATCACTTTAATGGGATGGCTGCACCACCCACATATCTGCTGTAATTTAAATATTATATATAAACTGAATCTACCCCGCCAAATGAATAGTAACCTCCGACGGTGAATAGTAACTCCGGCGGTGAATAGTACCTCCGGCTATTTAATTTTGCTCGCTTTCTATAGCTTAATTCCAGCACTATTATATGCTATTTAGGGGGTTGTTTAATTTATTTCAATGATTTATGTTTTAAATATTAAGTTTGTTTGTACTAACCAATTAATCAATTTCGCATAATCATCTCTGCAACAGCCCTCCATCCTTTGCTTATTTCGATTAAAAAGTTGTGAAAAATTAAGATTGTGATTCAAGTATAAGAAAGGAACTCTTCCATGCTTAATGGTTTAATCTCTTCAGAGGTTCATTACCGAAAGTATAAAACGCTCTATGCTTAATAGTTTAATCTCTTTGGAGATTCACTACCAAAGGCATAAAACGTTTTATACTTAGGAGATTCATTACCAAAGGTATAAAACGCTCTATGCTTAATGGTTTAATCTCTTTGGAGATTCATTACCAACGGCATAAAACGTTTTATGCTTAAGAGGTTCATTACCAAAAGTATACAACATTCTATGCTTACTGATTTAATCTCTTAGGGGATTTACTACCGAAAGTATAAAATGTTCTATACTTAACAGTTAAAATTCTTTGGAGGTTCATTACCCCAAATGTATACATGTTCTTATACTAAAGCACAATCTTTTATTTTTCATTTTTCTTTATTCATCAGTGTGTTTACTTTTAAGGGACTAATTGACCCTTAGAAATCACCAAGGAAAATGTCATTATCACTTATTATCAAGTTTGGATTTCAAGTCATTATCACTCAAGTTTGGGTTTTTCTAAGTCATTATCACTCTTTTGAGTTTGACTAGTCCTTGTTGCACATCTTGAGTTTGACTTGGAATCCCTTATCACTTGTAAATAAGTTTGACTCTTCCTTTGTAATTTCCCCCGAAGAAAATTTTCTCGGGTTAAGTTGATACTTGTTTCTCTTTATTGCATTTTGGACTTAGTGGACGTAAATATCACTTTTGCATAAACAGGAGAAAAGATAAAGAAATGGACAGGTAATAAAAAAAGGCTAATAAAATTGGTTAAAATTGGATTACAACCGACATAAAGAACCAATATGATTAATTGAATTCGGTCAGACGTTATACCGAATTTATTGTGTCAAGGCTTGCCTTACATCAATTATTATAATAAATTAGACAGCCCCCTTTCATTTATTATTCATTCGGCTTTGTAATAATTATTTGTTCGGACACTTGGACATTCGGACCCTCCTGCGCGAGGGCAGACAAATTTGTAATAATGTGTATGTCTTCCAACCCCACGTTTTTCTCCCTTTTATTTACCAGCTTATGATGGTTAGATTAGGGACATCATGTTTAATTTAGCATTTTCCATGATTTGCATCCATTCGTTTGCATGCATAAAAGTTTGGTTCATCATATTATTCAAATGTCAAATTCAAACTCTTTACTTGAATACATGCTCTATCACATGCTTTGAATTGACTCGCATGCCATGCTAGTAGCCGAGCTTATTACTTGCACATTGTATGTGTTGCATTAGCCATATCGCATTAATTAGGATCATGCATTTTTTTTTTCTAACTATTTACCTTCTTTTGACTCGCCTTCGGACATAAGGTAAGTTTTTATGCTTTAGCATATTGCATAAGTGTGATTGTTGTCATATCAAACATACTACCATGAGGCTAAATGCTTACTTGATATACCTGTTTGAATGCCTGTGGATGAAGGCTAATCACTTAAATTGGGATACTTTGATTCATGTATATATGAGATCACTATTTTCAGTGATACATATTTAAAACATTTCTTTCAAAACAAACATGGAATCAAACGTTCCAACTTTTCGTGAAATTAGTCTATACTTATATGTTACATATAGAACAAGAGCATATATTGTACATAAAAACCACATCATGATTAGTAGAGGCCGATCTTTGATCGGGTGAGTGGGGTGTTCAATTATTGACCTTCCCCTCTCATACCTAAGTTCCCGAACCAAGACACTTTGGTAACGACGGACTAATGGCCTTTGGCACGAGTCATGGGTTTCCTAAATTTCCCAAAAATAAATATTTAGGTGGTAACTCTGATATCTGGTAAAGCAGTCCATTTTTAGCATTTGATTCAAACATCGATTTTCCAAATGAATTTGCCGGATTTGGACTCTTTTTGTGTTTTTCACTGTTTCACATTGCACTTGTGAAATCAGAATCAGAACCAACACCCAAGTGGAGTCCGAACTGGAAGGGCTATTTCATTCTTTCGAAGGGGAGCGCGAAAAGCCAAGCTACAGTACCATGCTTTCAAGTAACAATACTTGGCACAAAGTCCACTAAGCTATACCACTTGGCGCCCTACTTTAACCAAAGGGCCAAGCTTGTAGGCTGGGGTGTAGGTTAAGACCTGTAACCCGTTCTTGCTCAATTGGCGAGCAAAAATATGTACAATGCATATGAAAAAGAATACAATTCGTAGAGAAGAGTTGATTTCGTTGGTACTTGGAAAATTGTAATCACATTCGAAAGATGTTCAAGTCATTACATTACTGATAGTATTTCTTCAAGTTGCAACATTCCAAGGACAAGAAATGGGTTTGCCTGCTAGGTCAGCCAGGTAGTAAGCTCCATTGCCCAAGACTAAGGTGACTTTGTAGGGCCCTTCCTAGTTAGGGTCGAGCTTCCCTTCACTAGGGGCCTTCTTATGATCAATGACTTTCCTTAGCACCAGATCCCCGGGTTAAAATTGCCTAACACACACATTTTTATTGAAACTTCTGGTAGGTTGCCAGACGAATGATGGTGGACTCTCTATGTTTCTTTGTCTGGTCAAGAGCTTGGGCGATGGCCTCATCATTGTTTGCTGGTTCAAAGATTTCTAACCGAATTGTAAAAAGATTGATTTCTAAAGGAATGATGGCCACCATCCCATAGGTGAGGGAGTAGGGCGTCTCTCTTGTTGATTAGTGTAGTTATGTATGCCTATAAAACAATTGGCAATTTTTCCACCCATTTGCCATTGGCCTTTTCTAGCCATTTTTTTTATCTTATTGACGACCGTCTTGTTAAACGCTTCAGCTTAACCGTTGCCTTGAGGGTAGATTGGAGTAAAGTTTATGAACTCAATTTCAAGTTGGAGTAGAACTTCTTGAAAATCTTCCCATAAAACTGGGTGCCATTATCAGAGAGTAAGACCCTTGGGATGCCAACCTAAGTAATGACATTCCTCCATATGAACCTTTTCATGTCAACTTCCTTGATACATGCTAAGGCTTCAATCTCCACCCACTTAGTGAAGTAATTGGTGGCAGCAACGAAGAACCTTTTGTTGGCAGTACCCTTTGCTAGAGGTCCAACGATGTCCAAACCCCACTGTGTAAATGGCCACGAGCTGGTAAGGGAAGTTAGGTACTTGGCTGGTTGATGAATAAATGGAGCAAATCTTTGGTACTTGTTGCATTGTCGAACATACTGTTGGGTGTCTTTCTGCATACGCAGCTACCAGTACCTATGAGTGAGGGCTTGGTGTGCCAAGGGCCGACCTCCAGTGTGACTGCCACAAATCCCCTCATGGATTTCATAGAGCAAATTCTCTACAAGGTTGGGATGAACACAAAGAATACACGGGTTGAGATAAGACTTCTTGTAGAGCTTACTCGAGGGTGAGATCCAAAATCATGTAGCTCGGTGCCTTATTTTATGTGCTTCTTTCTTGTCATCTGAGAGGGTACCATTTTTTATGAAGGCAATGAGAGGGTCCATCTAGCTCAGATCGAGGTCAGTATAGAGGACTGAGCTGGGTGGACTGACAATTGGTTGAGGAACAAACTTGACCCATATCTTGCAGTCACTTTTGGAATCCACCAAGGAGCCAAGTCAGGCTAAGGCATCGGTATGGCTGTTTCCATCTTGGCCAATTTTCTCAACCCTAATAGCTTGAAATTTACGAATGAAGTGCTTGGCTTGTTTAATATAGAATGCCATCCGCTCATTCGTGAGCTTTATATACTCCAGTTAGTTAGTTCACCACAAGTTGGGAATCGCTATAAACAAGCAAGTCCTCTGCATTAAAATGTTCGGTGCTACATAGACCAGCTAGCGGAGCCTTGTATTCTGCCTCGTTATTGGAAGCTTTCAATCCTAGTCTAATGGCTTACTCCCAAACGAATCCTTCCGGTCAAATAAGAACCACTCTTTCTTTAGAACCTTTTTGGTTAGAGGATCCATTAATAGATAGTTGCCAGAAATCTCCAATGAAAAGTTTTTATGCCTCCGTAGGAGTTTGGTAAGTGTTGTGGACTCTAGTTGCTAGGGCCGAGCTCCCTTCGAAGGGGTTGGTTGGTCCTAGTGTGAATTCAGCGACAAAATACGCCAATACTTGAGCTTTAATGGCAGTTCGTGGCTGGA
The DNA here is from genome assembly GCA_036172215.1 of Camellia granthamiana. NCBI lineage: Eukaryota > Viridiplantae > Streptophyta > Magnoliopsida > Ericales > Theaceae > Camellia > Camellia granthamiana. The sequence goes on along the minus strand of CM069917.1, from coordinate 46,180,049 downwards.
ATTTAATGTCAAATTCCCCCAGTTCTACTGCCCACTTTACTGTTCAGGCCGAGATATCAGCTTGGCTGAACACAAACTTAAGAGGATACTTAGTGAGGACATTGATGATGTACCCTTGAAAATAGTGAGCAAGCTTCCTAGAGACGATCAGTAGGGCATATGCCAATTTCTTTAGTGGCAAGTATTTGGTTTCGGCATCTAGTAGGGTCTTGCTAACGTAGTATACTGGCTTTTGTTCCTTCCTCTCTTCTCTAATCAAGACTACACTCATAACATGATTAGAGACAGCCAAGTAGAAAAATAGCTCTTCGTTGGGGACTAGGGTGGACAAAAGAGGAGGGGAATAACGGTACTTCTTCAACTCTGTGAGTGCTTCGAAGCACTGGTCATCACATTCAAAGCTTGCTTTCTTCTTTAAGAGCTAGAAAAAGGGCCTCATTCAGTCGAAGGACTGACTAATGAAATGGTTCAATGCTGCGGCCATGCCAACGAGCTTTTGGAGTTCCTTGGCCTTTGTAGGCACTTCAATGTCTTGGATGGCTTTGATTTGGTTGGGGTTGGCTTCGATGCCTAGTTTGGTCACCATATATCCTAAAAACTTCCCCGAACCTACCCTGAACACACACTCCGAGGCATTCAAGCAAAGTTTGTGGGTTTTCAAGATTTGAAGCAGTTCCTCAAACTCTCTCAAATGGTGCTTGGCCAATTTGCTCTTGACCATGTCGTCTATATAGGTTTCTATGGTCTTGCCAAGTTGGTTTTTAAACATCTTGGTGACCATCCGTTGATATGTTGCACCAATATTTTTCAAGCTGAAGGGCATCACGTTATAGAAATAGGTGCCTCTTGGACTGATGAACACTGTCTTGTCTTGATCAGGGCCAAATATGGGGATTTGGTGATAACCACTGTAGGCATCCAAGAAACCCATCCGTTCATGTCTGGCCGTAGCATCAACCAGTTGATCTATCAGAGGGAAGGGAAAACTATCCTTAGGGAAAACTTTGTTGAAGCTAGTGAAGTTGACACAGACTCTCCACTTGTTGTTCTTCTTTGTCACCATGATGGTATTGGACAGCCACTTTGGATATTGCACCTCCTGTATGACTCCTGTTGCTAGCAACTTATCCATTTCTCAAACCATTACTTCAGCATGCTCTACGGACGATCGTCTACTTTTTTGGACTTAAGATCGAGCTTCTAGATAGATATTGAGTTGGTGATAAGCGAATTTAGGATCTAACCCAGGAGTCTCGTATGCAGACCAGACAAACACATTAATGTTTTTGTGGAGGAGAGTTAGCAATTACTCATTCTCTTTGACGAGGAGTGAAGTGCGGAACAAAAAGAACTTGTCCGACTTCCCTTCTTCCACCAAGATCCTTTTTGAGGTCCACCACCATCTTTTCTGCCAGTACTCTACCAACGTCTTCCAATACAGGCTGATTAGGCACTTTGACCAGTTGTACTTCCTTGCACGCTTGCTTAGACTTCATTATTGTGACGAAGTAGTGCTTCACCGCAACCTAATCGCCTCTGATCTCCTCCATCCATGTTGTGTTAGGAAATGGACGGTCTGGTGGTAAGTAGATGGCACCGCTTCTATTGCATGAATCCAAGGTCATCCGAGGATTGGATTGTAAAGAGACGGAGTATTGATCACCAAGAAGTCGACAGAGACCACTTTGGATTTTGTTGTGATAGGCAAGGTGATCCGACCAAGCGGCCACTCGGTTTTCCCATTAAAGTAGACCAGAGAGGAGGTTGTAGGGGTTAGGTGTTGTTCGCTGAGGTCTAGTTTATTAAAAAGTTCAAAGTACATAATGTCGGCGGCGCTTCCTTGATCGATTAGAACTTGCTTCACGTCAAACTTGTTCGCCACAACGACGGTGACGATCAGAGCATCGGTGTGGAGGTGTTAGATTTCTTCCAAATCCTTCTTGGTGAACACAATGTTGAACTAAGAAGACCTTGTTTCAGTTCTGGACTTCTTAGGCAGAGGTTCCACCGATGTTACTTGCTATAGGTGTGTGGCTCTCTGAACCTCGCCATGAAGGGCATTTTTGCTTTGAAGGTTGGTTATCCCATGGATGATGTTGATCACTATCCTCGGGGCTTGGTCTTCTAGTAGAGGGACTAGGGGTTGCCCTTGTTTTGCCCTTGTCTTCTCAACATCAATCCATTGTTAGAGGTGGCCAGCAGTGACCAAGTCCTCTAGGTACCTCTTAAGGTACCGACAATTCTACCTCTTCTGCCTTTTTTTTCGATGGTAAGAGCACTGCCACTCTTGATTGCGCCGAGCAGGGTCTCTTATCATCTTGGGAGGCTAGACGAAGTAAGGTTTTTCCTTGATTTTCTCTAAGAGTCTGTAGATTGGATCACTGAATATAGTGGTTATGGCTTTGTAGGATCTGCCATTTTCTTCCTTATTTTCCATTGTTGTTTGTCTATTTCAGCTATATCTCCTTCACTGGTCCTCCCTCCTGGGTTGCTAGGCCTTAGGTTGCCAAGAGGCCTTAGCGTCGTCATTAGCGACCAACACTTGTATAGAGGCAGTGTCATCTTCCACACGGGCTCACTCCTCTATCCGGGGCCTCTTTCAAGTCGGAGGCATGTCATTTTGTCCACGACTGCCTATGCTTGTGTGAAAGGGGAAGCCTTGCTTGAAATACAGTGCCGCCAATTGCTCACTACAAACATCTTCTTCTAAGTTGCCATATGCTTCCCAGTACCGCCGGGCATATTCACGCAAAGATTCCTTCTTATTCTTTCGGATATTGAGCAATGTGCCCAACCCCTTTGGGATTCGATTGTTGGAAATGAACTATGCTAAGAAGGTTTTAGAGAGTTGAGCCTAATCATAAATGGATTGTGGAGGGAGTTTTTCGTACCACCGGAGGTTGTGCTCACCAAGGCTAGAGGCGAAAACCTTGCACATGAATGCATCATTCTGATTCCAAAGTGACATCATTTGGCAATAGTGGCTGATGTGAGTAAAGGGATCCGACTTTCTATCATAGAGGATGAATTTTGGTGGACTGTAAGTGACTAGTCAGTTTAGAGCACAACGTTCCATCTGATGAACGGACCGATCTAAATGCTCCTTCTCCCTTTCTAGTCATAGCTCTGTCTCTTAGTTTGACTTTCGGTCGTCTCTCTGGTTGTTGTCCAACTATGTCCTCAAGTCGCATGGTCGCTCGTCACAACGGCGCAAAGGAGGAGGGACTACCGAATGATGATTGACGGTCTTTTGTCTCTTGCAAGAGTCTTCTCGATGATTCTCCATTATGGGATTGTTCATCCTACTACTAGCCCCCTCATTGTGTACCAGAATTAATTGGCTACGCTCACCACGAGTAGGTCTTGGATTGGACCCTTTCTTTCACGAAGGCGGAGGTGGAGTACGTATCTTTTGCTGCGACAACCCTCTTCCAAATCTCCTAGGCTCCTCTTGAGGCATCATCTACTTCCTCAGTTGAGCACGTAGCTCCTCAATCTCCAAATTCATATAGTAGATGATGCAGTCATGGTGGTTCTTCTCAACAAACAGACGTTGAGATTACTCATAAGCAGCGATCGTTCCATCGTATCAAGGGTCAAGCTTTCATGGTCCGTTAGGTCATCATTCTCCATAGGGAAGGCCAAACCCCTGTCCTTAGTTCTCTCCGTTCCCGGAGTCTTTTCTCTAATCCCAGGTTGTGAGGTTCCTTCAATACCCATTGCCGAAGTACGTCTTAAAGAAAACAGAGAATGATTCCCACAGACGGTGCCAAATGTGCAAACTGGTTTCTGCAATAGAGAGAGATGTAACTTCGTAGATGAGTCTTGGTGCACCGACGGGTGAAGGCCTGCACAAGGAACAAATGGTTAGGCTGCCTGACCGAGGTTTGGTCGGAAACCCCTCTAATGGTTTGGTCAGTACCAGTGTTTGGTATAGAAAGAGTAGAGAAGAAGAGAATGTATAAAGATAAGAAAGAATTCAGTTTTTCCCCCATGTAAATGAGGATTAGGTTGCCTTTTATACTTGTTCACCAAGCGCCTCCATTGCTACCTGGCGCCTTTGTCGTTAATCATTGAAGGATAACAATGATTCAGTCTGGCACTTAAGTAAGTGGTTCCGTTATTCGCGGGTGTCATGTGCTCTTTCCACGTATTAGATGTTCTTCGTAGTGAAGTAAGGAGACCACTTTAGAGTGGAGTAAAGAGCCCACTTCGAAGTGGGGACCTTCTTCTTTCCAGGCTAGGTGTGGGGACCTTCTTCACAGTAGGGACCTTCTTCTTGCCAGGCTAGACCTCATACAAATAGAATTGAATAATTGTGCCCCTTTAGTTATGACATTTGTGATTTCCATAAATTTTCACAGTTTTGTTATGCTAAGTTGTATGAGGTTACACATTTTGTAATTGATGTTATGAAATTTTGTGGTTTGGTTCCAACATTTGTAGTTTCTAAAACTTTTGCATAGTTTTCCTATGTTAAGTTGTAGGAGGTTACAAATTTTGTTATTGATGTTATGAAATTTTGTGTCTTGGTACAACATTTGTCATTTCTAAAAAATTTAGATATTTTTGTTACGTCAATTAGTGATTAATTACTCATTTTGTAATTGATGTTATGAAATTTTATGGCTTGGTTGCGACATATGTGATTTATAAAATTTTGAATATTTTTGTTACGCCAATTAGTGATGTGTTACTCATTTTGTGTTTGATATTACAAAATTTTGTGAGTTGGTTACGATATTTATGGTTTCTAAAAATTTTGAACATTTTTATGACACTAATTAATGATTGGTTACACATTTTACGGTTGATGTAACAAAACTTTGTGGTTTGATTATGACATTTGTAGTTTTTAAAAATTATGGGTATTTTTGTTACACTAATTAGTGATGTGTTACTCATTTTGTGTTTGATATTACAAAATTTTGTGACTTGATTATGGCATTTGTGACTTCTAAAAATTTTAAACATTTTCATTATGCCAATTAGTGATTGATTACTCATTTTGTGGTTGATATTACGAAATTTTGTAACTTGGTTATGATATTTGTGGTTTCTAAAAATTTTAAACATTTTTGTTACGCTAATTAATATTTGCGATTGATATTATAAAATTTTGTGATTTAATTACGACGTTTGTGATTTCTAAAAATTCTACATTATAATGGCCTTGCTTGAGAAGTAGGCTATTTTAGTTGACTATTTAGCTTTTTGACCATTTTAGCCTAGTTAAAATAGTTGTGTTTAGGAAGATAGCTGGGTTTTTTTTTTTTTTTTTTTTTTTTTTTTTTTTTTTTGTAGTTGATTTGATGGCTGTGAGAGAAAAAGCAAAATGATTATAAGGTGAATGTAACATTTTGTCTTATTGATTATTTTAGTCTATTTTATCTTTTGGTGTGCTATTTTAACCCAAATGTCTTCCCAAACACCCCCTATGTTATGTCAAGTTATGAGAAGTTATACATTTTGTAATTGATATTACAAAAGTTTGTGACTTGAGTACGACATTTGTGATTTTTAAAAATTTTAGACATTTTTATTATGGCAATTAGTGATTGATTACTTATTTTATGGTTGATATTACAAAATTTTGTATTTTGGTTACGACATTTATGGTTGCTAAATATTTTTTTTTTGATATTTTTTTTACGCTAATTAGTCATATAATTACGCATTTTGTAATTGATATTATAAAATTTTGTGTTTGGGTATAACATTTATAGTTTCAATTTTTTCGTTATTAATATTTTCGTTAAATCAATTAGCGATAAGGTTACACATTTATTATTGATGGTATGTAACTTTGTGATGAGGATATATATTGTCCAAGTGATTCCTGCCCATTGTTTTTACAAATTGATTGGCCAATCGATTGGCTACTTTTAACTATTTAGTTTGAGATATTCGGTAACACCCACACTACTCACTTATATTGGGAAAATGACACACTAATTAATTATATTGGAAAGTCCTAGATTAAATTTTTTGTAGATGTACAGGACAAAAAAATATAAGAATAATGTTATATATACCAATTAATGTGCTAACTAGTATACTAACAGATGTGGCATAATTTTAGAGGTTTTAGATATTTGTAATTTATATAATAGGTGAGGTTAGTAATAATGGCATAACACTAGTTGATACACTAGTGTATACTTTAATTGGCATATGTAACATAACCGAAAATATAATGCATTAAATTAATGGACAACTTTGTTCTTCATTTAAGAATAAATTTCACTATTATATCTATTTATTGGTTTCTCTCTTCTATAACTTTTTCTCTGTATGTTACAACTCTCTCTCTCTCTCTCTCTCTCACACACACACACACACACACATACACAGACATAAAGTTTCACCATCGTTATCAATTATCTCCCAGCATCATTTCCACCATCTCTAGCGTCGGTCGATATTGCTCATCGTCATCTCTATCTGTCGTTCTCTTAGATCTATTGCCAAAAGCTACCATTTTCATCGTTCGCTGGTGTGGACACCATGCCTTTTGGCACACCTACATGTCGAATTTGACCTTTTTAAATATATAATCATCGAGGTCAAAAATTGGCAATATATTGTATTTTATCCCACAAATCAATTTAGCCCATAATTGTCAAAAATAGACCAATTCACAAAAGATTAGAGCCATCACCTAATTTTTAGGGAAAACTAAGAAACCCTAACTGCATGTTAATTTAGGCCACTAATCTGTCATAACCAAAGATCTTAATTCAGGAGTTTAGGTATAAAATGGGAAGGTCATTAATGTGAATACTTCATTAATGTGAAACCCTAACTCCATGTTAATTTAGGCCACTATATTGTATTCTATACATCTTTAATCCCTAGTTCCATATACCAAAACATAGAACTCAGCGAGAGCTTCCATTTAATATGAGTGGATCGTGTTTTTTGTCGAAATTAGATTTTCGGGTTGTCTTATCTTCTTGCTTGAGGTCCTTTTCAATATCTCGTTATAGATATACATGTGGTAGTTTTTATAGCATTTAAAAACAAGTTTGTTAAGAAATTTTACAAAAAGCATGATAGGGGTTTGGGGTTTGGATTTTGGAAGTTGGAATTAGATAAGTTGGGGTGTTTCGATTAATTGAGAGGTAGCTGGGCATGTTTGAATTGAGAGTGGAAAAAATCTTAATTTATCATTGTGGGCTTAATTAATCCTAAAGGGATGAAGATGTGTAATAATTGAGTTATGTGTTAAAGAATTTGAATAGTGATTTAGTTTTATGAAATGAAACTTAAGTGGGTTTAGTAGTGGTTTTTGATTAACTTTGTATTGTAGTTGTATTTTATGAATTATATTGGTTTAAGGAAAAAGATGAAGTTTTGGCTAAGGGTGGGAGTAGTTAATGGTTTTAAAATAATGTATTTGGTTTTGGAAATAAAATGGCATGTGTAACTCTTTTATGAAATGAAATGAGAAATGGTTGATTTGAAAAGGTGAAATTAGTTATGGATTTATATTGTATGAGTCGTGTATCTATTTATATGTTTAGAGTTTTTGTCCTTGGTCATTGGTAGAGAATGACATTATTGTTGTTAAGTAGACGATGTGTATGTATTACACTTGTACAGTGTTATGTAGTTTAGCATATTGTGTTGTTATTGTGTTATTGTTTGGGGGTCTATTTCCCTCTAGGTGAGGCCGGTAAAGCGTGACGCCTTGACAAAGGTTCCTCGTCCTTTTCGGTTTGTGCCCGGTAAAGTATGAAATGAGGTCCGTTTCTCTCCATATTGAGCTGGTAAAGCGTGGCGCCTTGTGATAGGTTTCTCTCCCTTTCGGTTTGCGCACGGTAAAGTGTGACATTGGAGTCGTTCCCCTCTGGGTGAGGCCAATAAAGCATTATGTATTATGTGGGTTGCAACATTTGCCATCCGTATTGTAGGCCGGTGGAAATGAAAGTATGTATTACATTCAGTTATTTATATTTAGAAATATGTCTTCTTGGTAACCTGTTATGGTTGTTCCTTACCCTTAGGCCTATGGCCAGGGAAGATAATAGATGTGTTGTTACTCAAGTGTGTGTAGTGGGTTGAGATATGGGGTTGGGTTATGACTCGTATATGTGAACGTGCTTTCAAACAAATGTGGAGACAGAATTCTTTTATTAACATTGGGGTTTATCAAGGTTGTATGTGAAGAAATGCTTTTGGAACTAAATTGGATAATTGGAAAGAAAACAAATGGATTTACACTTTGTGGTGTTCAAATTGATGTTTTTGGAGAAAATGTACTTATATAAGTATATTTTGAACATTAAAGTATCACATTATTTATATTGTACGCCATGGTGCATTCATGATCTTAGATATATGCATGTTGTTACTGTTTAGGATTATGTTGGGATCTCTACTGGACTTTATGTTCATCTCACATTGCTAATACTTTTTCAGGAGTAAATTGAGAGATAATTTAAGATCAGTGATCTTCCTTAAATTGTTGGCGACGGGGTTTATACTTGTTGGCAGAATGCCATTGTTGTAAAAGGGTTGAACTCTTACTTTAATGTAAAGATGTAAGCCTATGGGCATTTTGTTTAAATGTAATTCCTATTGCATTCCATGTATGTACGATTGAGAGAAATTTCATTTATTATGGATGTAATGTATGTATAGTTTTGCATATTCTTAATAGAAATGGAATTATTTTAATGGATATGGTAAAGTTATTCGGGTAATATAAAGTGGGGTGTGATAATACAATGTATAATTATTTGATCTAAGTAGGCTCACCTAGAGAAAATTCCTTACAATAAATTCATAGATTAAACACATGAAACATTTAAAACAAAAAAACGCAACGATGAAATATAGGAATATGTGGTATCTAACTTGGCCTACATGCATAATATGTAACCCAAACTAGTGATACAATGCAAATAAGCCATAATCTTGACAAAATAATAGTAAAATATTTTATTCTACACGAAAATATATACATGAATACTACCCTAACTATTATCAAATAGATTGAATATGATTGAAAATAATAAATAAAAGAGAAAATGAAGACTAATTGTTGGTTTGTTGAGTCAAACCGAAGAGAACACTAGAAACTAGCAAAGAATGGTGGCTTGGATGTTTCCCTCAAGTCTTGGGAAGTGTTTTGCTTGATTTGCTGTGATGTCTTGGTTCCTTGACTTGACTTGATTGTGCCATCTTGGACTTACTGAGTGGCCTTCAAAAAGTAGCGTGTCGTGTAATGTGCTGTAACTATGATTTGAACCATATCTAACCTTCTTTATCGTTTTATGAGTTAGAAATTTTTGAGTTTCTGGTGTAAGGACAAAAGACAAAAGCGTGGAATCCCTCGGAAAGCCTTGTACTAGAACAGGTAGGCCTGTACGTGCGGATTAGTGCAGGAGAATTTTGGAGTTCAGGGCTTGGTCCCATACGGGTAAGGACTAAAGCTGCACGTGCGGAATGGGGGTTGCATGTTTGGGGAGTTAGGCTGCACGTGTGGTGGGGGTGAGCAATTGAGTTTTGGGCCTACAATAAACAACACATGCGGCCAGGTCTGACTTGGCCTTGAATTTTGAGCTTTTCAACCCTTTTCTTTACTCCTCTTTCTCTTTTCCCTTATTTCATTATATATCTATCTCTCTAAACTTTTTCTTTCTCTTTTTTCTCTCCCTTCTCTCTACAACCACCATTTTTCTTCCTTTTCTCATCAATCCGCCCAAATCTATTGAGTTTTAGGTAGTAGTTCTTAAGACCAAAACGACGAACGTGTTGACGACTACATTTTGAACAATGGAGATCAATTTCCAATGAGTTCAAATTTGGGGGGTTTTGAGCTTGGTTCTCTTCTTCTTTTCAAGAGGTGAGAATTTCTTTGATTCTTCTTACTGTAACTGTTATACATGGATATGTGGTAGTTTCATTGCATAAATTTTAGAGATTTTCAAAGCATGTGATATATAAGTTAAGGCTAGTGTTGTATTTGATATTTATTAAGTATTTCATCATGTATTGTGATTTATGTAAGACTTTAGAACATATGGCAAGCTTGGAATGGAAAAGCTCTAAAATTCTTACAGAGAAACCCTAATATTCTTGGAACCATGTGATTTTGGAAAAATAGAGAGTTGTTGAATCATTTGAGAAAATTGAAATTGAAATTTTATTCATTGAGAAAATGATAAGTATAGAGAGTTCAAGTTTTAAATGAAATTGTTGAAGTTTATAATAAATTAGAGAAATTAGAAAATAATGTAAATTGATAAATGGTCAGAAATACCTATCTATATGTGTTGGATTTTATGATTTAACTTGGAAATTTTGGAAATGTTGATTTGTGGAAGGTTTGAAGCATGTTGATACATTAAAATGAAAAGCCTTAATTTTCTTTTAGAATGGTATGAATTGGCAAAATTTGAGATTTATAATCACTTAAAGAGGATTGAATTTCATTCTGTCAATAGATGGGGCAATGATGAGTATCAAGGAATTGTAAATTGGGCAAGTAATGAGAATTGCAAATGGTTTAAAGAATATTGTAAAAGATGTGTGGTTGATCAAATTTATATGTTGAATGTTATTTATATTAAAATAAATTGTGTAAAGATATCTGTTTTGACAATCGGTAGATGATTGCATTGTTTGTTATAGAATTGATATGGAACTAGGTGAATCAAACCCTTAGAGCATCTCCAATGGCTTGCCATTGGAGATGCCAAAGCCATTTTATAGCAGGTGTTAGTGAAAAGTGTTCTCCAATGGCAAGTTTTGGCAGCTGCTATGTAACGTCCCAAATTTCTAGCCCAAATGATAAGACAGCAATCATGGCTCTTTCAAGGAAAAAATAATATAAATATCCAAACATACATTACATGATACAATAGTTCTTCGTGCAACAATTCGTTAATCCAACAACAAGTAAATAAACAAATAAATACCCCCAAGGGTTTATAAGTTTCCAAGGCTTGAGCCTGGTTACACAAAACGATTATTAAAACCCACACAAACACAACCCTTGGTTTACACACAGAGTCACAGTAAAATGAGAGCATTGTACTCCTAACACACATACTTCCACGCCCCTAGTTGGGTAGGATCACCACATCTTTTCCTACACAAAAATCCCGTAGGGTGAGCATAAAGCCCAGTAAGAAATTCTTAACAAAGTATATACATTTTATACAAGTCTCAAGAGATGAAATGCACATGCCATGCTATGCCATTTTTGAAGATAAATCACATTTTCATCTTTTGAAAACCATCATGCTCAATGATATCATGCAATTTCAATTGTTCAAAACTTAACAATTTATTTCAAGGGCGGTAAATACGATTCTGGTAATTCTTAGGTCGGTGTCTGCAAGTAGACTATACAAGTACCACCAAATTCTCATTTTTACCGGTATTAACCGGAAGGCTCGACACCTATCAGCGCGGGTTTTCGGTCTTTCACCCCGGACTCTCAGGCCAACTTATTCAATATCATCTACACCACCGATCAAAACTTACCAACTTGTTTACCTTAAAACCATTCCATGAAAACTTGTTTCTCAACATTCTTTTCTCAATGCAAGTTTTCAAATCAACTTTTAAAGTTTAATGTAATCAAATGAATTGATATGTCAATTTCACAAGATGAATATAAATACTTTTATTCCAATTCATCATCCAAGGAATAACACAATTCTCTATTCTCAAGTATCCTCAATAATTAGTTATTTCAAGACTATTTCAACGTTTTAAATAATAATTTTCAAAATGAACAACAATTCTCATATTCCCTGAAATTCATCATTTATATAAATATAAATAAGAAATTTTCCAAACATCTATTTATTTTGACACACAAAATAAATATAATAATATCATTCATAGATTTTCAGTCTCTTTAAAAAAATTCCCAAATTCTAGGTTTTCTCACCAAAACTATACAACTCAAATCTTTTGAAAGAAAACTTTCTAAAATCATTTTTTCTTCAATCAATGAAGATCAAAACCCATAAGATCATTTTAAAAGAACAAGAGACAAACCCACTTTCAAAATCGCTCAACTTCTTGAATCAACAATCAATTTTCAAAGCTATCGAAATATGATTTCGAAAATCATATAGATCTTACAAAAATATATATATAACTCTAAGAAAATTCCTACATCAAGTTTTGAAGAAGAAATGAGATGAAACCCCCAAAATCAACGGTGTCAAAACTCGATCTTCACCGCACACAATGAAGCCCTTGAGAAGTTAACCAACTTTGATGAAAAACTTATGGTAGAACTCTAATGGATCTAGAGAAATCAAGGTTTTGATCCAGTTTGGCATAGGGAAATGTAGAGAAAGGGTTTTTAGAGAGAGAGATATATACAAAAGTGATATGAAATATCAGATTCATGAACTAATATAACATGGTCTACTCGAGCGTGGAAAGCCCCGCTCGAGTATCAGATACACTTTCCCAGTACTTTTGCAGACAAGTCAAACTTCTGAAACCAAACATTCTCTGCTCGACCGCATAAACAGCCGCTCGAGCGGACAAGCAACTTCTAATGCATTTTGCATTTTTGCTTTGGGGGCGCTGCCCTTTAACCCCGCCAGGGCGTTGCTCCTTGGACCCCTGCGAGCTGGCCGGACAGCTCAATCCTCGCTAGGGCGCTACCCTTGGACCCGCCAAGGGGCGTTGCCTCGTGGATCCCCGTGAGCTGATCGGACAGCTCGATCCCCGACATACTCAGCGAAGTGGCAAAACTGGGATCGCTACATGCTATCTTTGTCAAATGCCAAAACTTGTGTCAAATATGGCATAAGCTAAACCACCAAAACCAACCGTTTCCTCCTCCCTGCCTTCCTCATCATCCTTTCCAGCAAGTATTTTCCAAAACAAAAGCAAACATTCACCAAAAAATAAATAAATTCTAAAGCTAAAAATTTCAGAATCAATAAATCAATTTGAACAAAAAAAAAAAAAAAAAAAAAAAAGAAAAAAGAAAAATTGAATTTCAGAATTTCAAATAATATGAATGAATCAATTTCAGCAATTTCAAGTAATGAATTTCAAAAAAAAAAAAAAAATTTGAATTTGAGCAAGATAATATCATAAAAAATACCTGCAATTTGAAAAGGAATTTGGCTTCATCTTCTTCATCATTATCATCGTCATCAACAACACCAACAAAAAACCCTCAAATCTGATGATATATGTACCTATAAAGACAAAGAACTGAGATAAGTCAAATTAATTAAACTCAAAACTAAACATGAGATGCATATAGATACATTATATATATATATATATCATACAAACATATACATATGGAAAACTAAAAAAAAAAAGGAACATGGGAGAGAGATAAAGAGATCAAGCACATGGAGAAAATGAAAGCTTCTGCAAAAGGTGCATATATATATATATATATATTTTCTATGAAAGCTGCTACTAAATGTATATATATATTCTATGAATGGACTCCTAATTTTCTTGGTATTTCATGGAATTGAGCTTTGACTCGCCGGAGGAGCTAAACCGACGGCCACGCAGTCTTCCTTGTGCGTTCCGACACAAAAACCACTATGATCTCATGCGTATGGGTTAGATCTGTGCTGATCTAAACTTTCTTTGTTTTAGATCGAGAAAAAACTATATATAGCGATCCCGGTTTTTTCCTCCTTTATTCATTGTATTCCAGACTCGGTTCTGTGATTGGTTGTTGTTGTTTATATCTTGTTTCCATCCTTAAATTCCTTATATTTGAGTTTTAGGATGTGTTGGGTAAGTTTGGAACATGTTGGTGGTGAATTGAAACAAATGGTTGCTATCCAGAATTTGGCATTTTCGCTCGAGCGAGGCTTTTTGCGCTCGAGCGAGCCTTGGGTTTTGCTTCTTCGCTTGAGCGAAGGTTTTTGCGCTCGAGCGAGCTTTCTTTGATATGTCTCTTGGCTCGAGCGAGAACTCTTGCGTTCGAGTGTGCGTCTGCGTCTAGATTGGACCTGAAGGTTGGTATTCTCCGCTCGAGTGAGGATTTTGTCGCTTGAGCGAGTGAGCTCTATGTTTTGTGTTTCTTCGCTCGAGCGAGAACTCTTGTGCTCGAACGTGCTTCTGGGTTGCAGACCTGAAGCTTCTTGTTTTTTGCTCGAGCGACGCTTCTTGCGCTCGAGCGAGGTCCGTTTGTGTCTAGTCACTTGAGCGACCACTCCTTCGCTTGAGCGAGCCCTGTTTATATTAGTTCGCAGCAACGGGTTTATACATCACTTTTTCATCTCCATTTCTCTCCAAACCCTAGATCCGACACACTCTCTCTCTCTACACACTTCTTCTCTCTACAAATATACTTAATCTAGAGGGTTTCTACCCTACTTCCTTTATAAAAAAGGTGGAGTATCGCGTGGACTACACTTTGATCCGAAAAATATTGGATTTGGAGCATCTTGGGTTCCTCTCTTCATCTCCTTCGAGTCTTTTCATTTGAGGTAGGGATAAACTACTAATTTCTATGAGTTTTAACATAAATGTTGGGCATTTGTATAAATGTAGAGGTTTTGGAAGTTTTGAAAAGTTAGGGTTTGATTTGAAATCATAAAAGAGGGGTTTCTTGGTTTTGAACTCTATTGTGAATGTGAGGTTTTGAAATGGGGTTATGGGTGTACAATTAATGAAATTGAGCCTTAGAAGTGTTATTTGAGAAAGAAGGAAAAATGCCCTAGTTGGGATGAAATGAGTTAATTGTCAAAATGATGGAATTAATTATGGGAATACATAATTGAGTTGGAAATGATGAAATTGGGAAAAAGTGTAATCGATTGGTATAGTTGGACTGAAAATCGCTTACCTAAGGAAAATGTGTTAATTTATCTGTTTGATAAATTTAATTATCTGTTTAGAAATAACTGTTTTGGGTTATCGGTGGAGGATAGTCATGATTGTTGTAGAACTGCATGATGATTAGATGAATTAAAATTAATCAATTGAATTATGTCATTGAATATGACGGTTGGATTAACGCATTGAATATGTGCTTTAATTGATCATTGTATATGATGAAGTGTTTAAATACATTGCATATGTGTTTTGTTTGGGAGGAGAAAGGGGATGTACTCCATGGTTTGGGAGGAGATAGGGGATGTACTACATGATTTGGGAGGAGATAGGGGATGGACTCCATTGATAACTAAGTTGGCCGGAGTGTCTTGAGTGAAAGTCCCGAAATCTTAAATATGTTTGAATTACGTTGATGATTGAAGTGTTGATAATACGAGTTGTAGTCTCATTTTAAATTATTGATGATTGAAGTGTTGATAATATGAGTTGTAGTCTCATTTTAAATTATTGATGGTTGAAGTGTTGATAATATGAGTTGTAGTCTCATTTTAAATTGTTGATGGTTGAAGCATTGATAACATGAGTTGTAGTCTCATTGTGATTTGTTGAGATAAATAATGATCCATACTAATGGACTGATTTGGATAAATAAACGGAAATGGATTGGAATATGGATGTACGTTGGTTTACATGTGTTAAGCATTTATCGGATGTTAATGTTTTAGTTATTTCTCATATTTGGTTTAGCATATCTCTACTGGGCTTTGGCTCACCCTATATGGGACATCATTTTCAGGTACAGGAGACATACCGCCTCTAAGGACCTAGCTTTGGTGATTTAGAGGCAACATGCTTCTTTTGTTGATATTTCGTTTGTGTTACATGTTTTTATTTCCAAGCCAAGGGCTTTAATTGTAGAGGGCTTTTGACCCTCTTTTGTTGTAACCAAGTGTTGACTTAGAAAGTTGTAAGCCCGTAGGGCATTTACTTTTATTGTCAACATGTAACATCTTTTGTGGAAAACACTCTGATGAAGGAATATATTTTATTTTCTAATGTCCTTGGGTATTATGAATGATTGATTTGTGTATTATTTTGAGGACGTGACACTATATGAATCCATGGCGACGAAAGGAGGTTTGTGTAGCTTGCAGAGGCGCGAGATCAGGAAGCTTCCGTATCTCTGTGAGAGAGAGAGAGAGAGAGAGAGAGAGAGAGAGGAGAGAGTTTGAAGAAGAATGGCTTGGTTAGGGTTTGATTCGGAAGATCTGAGGAGAGGAGAGGAGAAAAGAGGAGAGAGAGATGAAGACTGGTGAGAGGAATGAAGAAAGAGCAGAGAGATAGATATAGAGAGAGCTTTGTGTCATAGAGAGACTTGGGAGATGATTGTTCTAAAGGGTAGATAGATAGATAGATAGATAGATAGATAGATAGATAGATATTGGAATGCACATGGATTGTTCTAGATAGATAGATAGATGAGCCGTTGGATTATATAATCCAACGGTGCAATTTTGTTATTGGAATGCACATGGGTTTGAGCAACGACTCTTTTTCTTTCTCTTTCAAACAACAGCTATAAATTAACGGTCATTTTCTACAAACGATCATATTTTGTATTTCTATAAATAGAAACTCTTAATCTCAATTTCATTTCACACCAAACATTTCAAATTTAATTTTTCTTTTCTCTTTTCTTTATTTGAATTTCATTTCACACCAAACTTCACAAATTATTTTCTTCTTAGTTTTTTTACACAATCACTATGGAAGGTTCATCAAAAATAAAAAGAGGAAAATCATTCACCACTCAAGAAGATGTGGCAATTTGTAGGGCTTGGTGTCACATTACTGAAGATCCAATTGTTGGGAATTCACAATCTCATGCTCATTTTGGGGGAAGAATTTTTGAAAATTATTGTTCATTGCAGAATGATCACTTAAGAACACAAGTGTCTATCTTATCTCGATGGGGTGTAATCATGAAATGTTGCAACAAATTTCGTGGGTGTTTAGCGCAAGTCGAAAATCTACACCCAAGTGGGATGTCTCAAGTTGATATAGTAAGATTTCATCTTCATTTATTATGTTGGTTTTTTATTTTATTCTATCTTATATAAAATTTAACTAATTAATTAATTTAATATTTTATTGATACAAATGCTTCAAGCAAAATTGTTACACCATCAAGATGAAAACAAACATTTTGCTTTTGAATATTGTTGGCCAATCTTGCAAAACAATATCAGGTGGCAAGATTAAGCTCCTACGAACATGGTGAAGTCAAGGATACATACACCGTTTTCTCCTGATTCAGCCCCCGATTCTCCTATGGATAACTGTATTTCTCTTGAAGATGACACCAGTCTAAGTGTTGGTAACAATCCAACTGTTGGTGAGGGTAGTACCTTTGCAAGGGGTAAAAGACCTATGGGTAGGAAAGCTTCAAAAGAATTATTTCGGAGAAATCAAGTCGTTGAAGTTGAAGTCCAAAAAATGAGCATACAATTGGAGACATTTAACCAACACCTTGCTAAGAAGGAAAAGAAAAAAGATGAAAGAGAAGAAAAAAGGATTCAAGCACCGCAGGAAATGAAATAACTTAAGATCAGAAAACAAGAACATGAGATAATGACTACGGACATTTCTCTTTTGGACCCTCAGACGAAAGCGTATTACACAATGCGAAAAAATGAGATTTTTGCCAAGTAGTCCTCAAATGTTAGCAGCCCAAATTACTATTTCCCCATGCCTCCTGATGAATAATTACGAGATAATATATTTTTTGCAATGTCATTTATTTTTTAATGTAATTGTTAGTCTTTATTTACAATATCATTTTTTTATTTATTTTGTAATGAAATTTCTTTTCTTTTTTTTTTTTGAGTTTTTTCTACAACAGAATGGTAATATTATTTTTGCAATGTATAATGTTGACTATTTTTGAAATGAAGGCAATAAAAAGATTAAATACATTTTTTTCATTAAATATATTTTTTCCCAATTTTTTCAATTTTTATATTTGTCTAGTCGGGAATAATATAAATATATATATTTTTTTACAAACAGTTAAAAAAAAATCACAAAAGACAAAAAATAAACAAAAATAAAATCACAAAAAAACCTATATCCAAACAACACCTACAAACTTGGAGGTAAAGTTAGTTGGATTTGCCAAAATAGCAAATAACCATTGGAGCACCATTGCTATAATTTGGAGAAATAGCACAATTCATTGCCAAATTATAGCAATAGCAATGACAATATAGTAACAACCATTGGAGATGCTCTTATGTGTTATGTAGTTTTGATTATTTAATTACATAATTGATGTGGTATGTAATGAGAGTGCTATATAGAGGTCCCAATTTCCTTCCGGTTAGCACCCGGTAAAGTGGTTACGCTTTGAATGAGAGGTACAAATTTCCTTCCAGTTAGCGCCTCGTAAAGTGGGATACACTTCGAATGAAAAGGTACCAATTTCTTTCTAGCTAGCGTTTGGTAAAGTGATGTGTTTCTAATGATAGGTTCCAAGTTCCTTCCAGGTAGTGCCTGGTAAAGTGGATGGTTATGGCTTGACGAAGCCGGATTGTGTTATGTGAGAATTCTATTGTTTATATATGTGTATGTGTTGTAGTGGATGACCCTTTTACCCCTGCGCTTATGACTAGAAAATATGGGAGATGTCTTATAGAGTATTGTGAATTGGAATGGTAGTTGAAGTTCGAGTGAGTTGTATGATGTGATAGATGGTTGTAAGCTATTTATAATTTACGTGAAATCGTTACTGTTTAATTGTAGTATGGTTGTTGTCATGGCTTTAATTGATTTACCTTAGGGAAACGGGAAATATTTTAACAAATGATTTTCAAATGTTGGAAAGTGATGAAGTCTCTTTAAGTTATTGAATATGAAATGGAAAGTTAAGGACATTGGTCCCTTTTAAAATATTAAAGAGCTAATATTTTATTTTTTAAGGAAAAGTATACCTATGTATCTGCATATTTTGGATATGAAAAGAGAACATTACTTATATATGTAGCATATGGAGCATTCATGATCATATACATGTCTAGGCTATATTAATAATAATTATTGGGACCCCTATTGGATTTTATGTTCATCCTACGTTGTTAAACCCTTTTCAGATGCAGGCACGAAGGACTTTACTTGGGTTGAGAAGTTTGTATCATGTTTTCGGTCACAAGACTTCTTTTGTGTAGGTTGAATGCCATTGTATTTGTTATGGGTTAAACCCCTTTTATTTATGTAATTTGTATGCCTAGGGACATTTCTTCAATTGTAATTAAATGCTTCATCATTATATATGTGAGAGAGAATATTTATTGATTATTTAAGTGAATGATTGTAGCTTCTGCTTTATGATTATGGAAATAGACCCTAATAAGGAATATGGTAATGACATTCAAGTAATAAAATTTGGGATGTTACATTTGCTTTGACTTAGAGTATTTTAAGCATTGCCTAGCTTGTTTTATATGTGAGTATGTACGTGTATTTTTGGATTTGTATGTGCTAGGGAGTAAAATTGGCAGATGTTGGCTGTGTTGAGTTCTCTCTCTCAAAAAGGAGGAGGGTAGGGGGTATATATAGGCCTAGGAGCCTCAGGGAGCAAATTTATGCATATTAGGGCTAAAATTAATGAGTATACACTTTATCTTGTAGTGCCTCTGTTCCGATAAGGCAATAAGATCTTCCGAAATCGAATATGCAAATATTGAGATCCTCATGCGGCCACACTTTTGCATGTACGACTACACAAAGGTTATGCAGTCGCACAACATAAATTGTGTGGCCGTAAATCTATAATGTGGCCGCAAGTGAAATCTATGGGTAAACCAAAGATATGTGGTCTCAAGTAGAAAAGCTTGCGAGCCTACTATGATTTTGGGTCCACACTTCAATTCTTGGATTCTCTTGTTACACAAGAAAGCCCCATTAAACCCCAACAACAATGATAGAGATCACTAATTTTGGAGCTCTAAAGAGACCACTAATGACATGGCACTCAATAAAAAAAGAAAAAAAATACAACATCAAGGCCAAAATATCAAATCATTCATGGTGGGGCCTACTGCCACATAATTAGTGGTAGCACTAATTAGTACTCCCACTCATTTTCCTAAACCCCAATTGACATTTTGGATCACAAATTCAGCTATTGTTTGTAAAATTTGTCAACTTAATTTTAATTGGGTCTCTGTCCTCCTCATCTTTCCAAAAGATACTAGAATGATAGATGTTTTGATGGAAAATGGTTTTTGGGAATAAAAAGTGGTTGAACGAGCCGAATAGTGGCCTAGACATATTTATTCATCAAAGTGCACTATTTTTATCATTAGGAAGCATCCAAACGTTTAGGTCTTAAGGTCAGTCAAAATGAGATGTCTATAGTTGGCGCTACTCACTATCTCTATTATCAATTGCCGTATCAAATCTATCATCGACGACCACCATCTTCACCGTCAACCTCCATCGTCATAGATCTAGTATTAACAAACTCAGATATGAGACTAACGACCTTAGATCTGTTAGAAAAAGGCCATTTGAGTTGTCCATTCCGTTTTTGTAGCAAACAAAGAAAATTTTACTATCAACATAGAGTAAAATTTTACTCTAGAAATGTTTTGATAATTTTTTTTATTTAATATTTCTACTAGCAATGGTAAAATCATATACTGTTCATTTTTTACTAGCTAAAATACCCAAAAAAAAGAAAAGAAAAGAAAAGTAATTCTTCTTTATTTTATCTATTTATACACACAAGTTGTTTAAAGAGCCTCTTAAGACCCTTCAAATGTAACTAGTCTTGAAGAATTTTGTTAAAATAGCTATTGTAATAGCTAGCTCATTGAAGTGACTAAAATATGATAATGTTAGCTATAACAAGCCTTATTTAAAGAGTCACTTGAAGATGCTCTAAGTGTGTTGCTTGGTGATGTTGAAACGATGTTGAAAATTTTTATTATTTAAATGTTAAATTCATATAGTAAAATTTTACTGTCACTGACACAGTAAAATTCTACTGTCATTGATACAGTAAAATTTTAGAGTTGTGATTCCTACACCCAGTAACATGACCCCCACTGACAACCCCCAGTGACGTGTCAGTGGGGGATTGGCTGAAAAAAAAAAAAAAAAAAAAAAAGAAAATTGTTTTTTTCATCCAATCAGGCGCCACCCCCAGTACCCCCACTGGGGGTAGGAAGCTTTATTGAAAATTTTATTATTATAATAGAGTAAATTTTTATTGTCTATGAAATAGTGAGGTTTAAATAAATCTTTTTGTTATTTGCTAAGTGGTGGTTATAGGGTGGTGGTGGTGGTGGTGGTCGTCGTCATTGAAATATGGCCGTTGGAGATTCATTTGAAAAATGATGGCCAGTGATCAATGGTCAGAAAGCAATCTTTGACGACCGCTAGTGGTAGTGGTTATTGGTGGCTAGTCGCTAGAGGTGGCGGTAGCCTAAGATGGTGGGGGAAGAAACTAGTAAAACTTATTATTTTTGTCATATTTTAATGATATTATGATATTTGTCCTTAATGAATAAAAACATTTTAGCTTGTCCTTTTCGCAAGAAAAGTTGAAAGTGACCTTTCACCCAAAGCCCAATGCCAAGTAATTTTTTATTTTAATGTTAATTCTACTTTAACAAATTTAGTTTTAATAAATTTTTGAAAAATATAATAAAATAACTTCCCACGCGGAGGTTTCAACATGCGAATGACATATCATTTGGCACCCATCCTTTTTTTTTATCCAATTTCCAGCATCTCACATTCCCAAGGATCAAATTTTGCTGGTTCCCGCCTGGATGGTGGGATATTGACGGTGCCCACATCTACAAGAGAAGTGTGGATTTTTCGTGATCAAAGTGAGTTGTGCTTGCAAAGTGACATGGGTACCAAGCACTTCAACCTTAGGATGAAAACAAAATAAACTAAGTGCTTATAATCACGACATATGGTGTACTTAGGCTCATTGAACTCAAGAGAATTCTGAGGTACCTGAAGACTTCTCCTAAAAAGGGTCTCTATTTTTCGAAACATAGACATCTCAGTGTGAAGGCATTTACTAATGCGGATTGAGTTGGATCAATCACTGACAGACGATCAACTTCTAAATATTGCACATTTGTTGAAGGCAATCTCGTTACATGGAGAAGTAAGAAACGTAATTTGGTTACTAGATCTAGATAGATGGCATTAGATATGGAATAATAAATGATATAGTTTGGGTTTTGAGAACGAATTTTGTACAATGGAAATTGAATTTGGTGGACAGTTAAAAAGTAGTAAATTTACAATATGTTACTTTCCATCCCCTACTCAACAACTCATTCTAAAAGAGGAGGTCGGTGTAATTTCAAACACTAGATGGCAAATCTATACATTTGTCAGAAACCTTAAGGAGGACTCTGCCTTATTAACCCTTTATTTATTTATTTCAAGCAAAAAAATTTTAAATGGTTGAAAACATCCATCCTTTTCATATTGGTGCAAAAACAATTTTTAAAAATTCAAAATTAACTTACAACTGTTTCCTAAAAATTGAAATGTCTACAAAAAATATTTCCAATATTAGTTTGTCAAATAGGTTTTCTTTTTTCCAATTTTGTCTAAAAACAAAAACAAAAACCAAACCAAAACCACATTTAGCACTGAACTTTGAATGAAAAGGCAAAACTTGATGCAAAGAAACATTATGCACTTTTGGTATCTGCCAGGTATTACTTCTAAATTAAAAAATGAAATAAGTAATGGGGTGATTTGGTGATGAGAGTGATGGTATTAATATCGGTACACCAAGGTCAGCGGGCTGTGATTGGGACTAATCAGAGAGTGATTGCAGAAAAAAGAAAAAAAAAATGTATCCATACTGAGGATGATTGTTGCATAACAAAATTTCATAAGCTTGCATAAACAAACACTTGTTAGCACACATATAATTAAACATACACTCGAAAAATACCAAAAAAACTACAAATCATAACCATGCAGATTTTCTTATTGTTTGATTGGATTCTGAAGATCACCATTAAGAATTGACTACAAATATATGTACAAACTATAGATTTTTATTTATTTATTTATTTTATTATTTTTTTTCTTAACTAGAATAGAGCAGCGGTTCTCTTCACATCGAGAACAAGGAGATGGGAGGGACCAAACTAAAATTTGCAAGGCTATACAACCTTCATACCAACTATCTTGAAAGTAGACGATATAAAAATGTAGCTTAATTAACCTAATTTTAAAGACAAAATGGCTTCACAGCAGCTCTGAGAGAGCAGTGACTAAGCTTGGCCTATAGGAGAGACGAGAAAATGAAGTACAGAGAGTTGAGGAAGAGAAAGAACCATTTGTACAGAGATGACAAGCATTCACATGAAGTAACTGAGCGCCTTCTTCCTTCTAGAACCCCCTTCGCCATAGAGTTCATTCCACTGTAAGAGCTCCGTCATGTTTATAGATTCAGATGAAATGCTTGCACAAACCTAGTATGGTAATGGGTAAGAAGGCGAGTTCAAAAATAAAAAAAAAAAAATAAAACTGAAATAATACAAGATGATTGAGTGAATTATAAATCAAATGTAATCTTCAGTTGTTTCCTCTTTACCTGTTCGTGAGCATGTTTGAAGTCGTCCATGTTTAAAGGACGGATATCAGCACTGCCACTCAATGCTGGAGCGGGTTTACCTTCTGATAGTGCTGCAGCTCGCTCCTGTCAAATTTTCAGTGTTCATTTTAATTATTTCCCAGCCAGAAATAAAATGGAAAACACATTGTTGAGGACAACAATCACCAAACATTTGGGCAGAGTAAATATGATTATGGCACAAGTATAATTTCAGTTGTTACTATACACAAATGATATCATTCTATTTCCAATTCAATAAGCTGCTCATTCATTAACCGAAAGAAACAAACCTTCTTTTCCTTGTCCAAAATCTCTCTAATTGGGCAATGGGCAGCGGTTACACATAGGTTCTGCAATGTAAAAAATTTACTTTTGAGTGTGGCAGAAACACAGCACGCATCAACAATAATAAGAGTTCATGTTATGTGAGGAAAAAAAGAGACCAAAAGCTACCTTAAGGTCACTTCCAGAATATCCCCCCGTCATACTTGCAATTGAATCCCAATCAACATTGGGAGACAAATCCTCTTTGGCTAGGATCACTTTCAATATCTTTCCTCTATTTGGAGCATCCGGCAGGTTGACCATCAATCTATTTGAAAAACACACGTCACAACCTAAAAAACTCCCAAATGCAGGGGCAAAGATAAGTCAGCGTTGTAATTTTTGGGCCCATTTTGAACTGTGGTTTTACCTACGTGGCAGCCTTCGGATAACAGCCTCATCAAGATCAAATGGCCTGTTTGTAGCTGCAAGTACCAGAACTCGTTCTGTATCTTTTGTTCGCAAGCCATCCCAGTTCATCATAAATTCATTTTTCATCTTACGCATGGCCTCATGTTCCCCTGGATTTTCCCTCAGGCCCAACATGCTATCAACCTTTAGAAAAAAAAAAGACAAGCAAAAGGATTCAATAAGTTGACGCAAATCAAAATCCAAAATATTAAGGCTGTGTTTAGATCAAAGATTTGGATAGGGATGTTCAAAGAAAAAAGAAAAAGGCAAAGCAAGTGGAGGAAAAAATTAGCTTATGCTTCATTCACATTTCTCTCGGCTTTTCCTTTCCCTTTCCGAATTCCTATCTAAATCCATAAATCATGATCCAAACACAGCCTAAAGGAGTCATAAGCAGAGCATACTTCGTCAACAAATACAACACTAGGGGCAATTTTACTAGCTAGTGAGAAGACAGCTTTCACATATTTTTCACCCTCGCCAAACCACTGCAGTAAGATGGGGACAGAAGTGAGTTGAAAACTAGTAGGTGAAATCGTCAAAGAGATATAACCATAGTTAATACAATCTCCTGATCAATATTAACCTTAGATGTGATGCTTGACATAGAAATATTGATGAAGTTTGCACCAGCTTCAGTGGCCACAGCCTTTGCCAGCATTGTCTTTCCAGTTCCAGGGGGCCCAAATAAAAGAATACCCTTGCATGGCTGTAAATCAAAGAATCAGAATTACATACTCCTGGTGACTCATAAAATCATCTCTAAAAAAACCAACAGAAAGGAAGTGCCAAAATCTGGAAAGGGCAAAAAACATAATATACCAGACATGAATCATAAAACCATGGGCGCGCACACACACACACACACAGATCTTTATATGCCAGTTTTAGAATAATTATATACTCTATAGACTACTTCAAAGCATATGGTATCAATAAGCTATTAGAGTGTCGTGCTCATGCACGAAAATGTGCGGTGCCTGACTCCAAACATAGGTCAACAATACCCATTCAGCAGAAACACATCAAAAAATGATGTTTACGGGAATATGGTCAACAAAAGCATTTGCACCAGAACAGAGAAAAATAAAAAAATAGTACAATAAATTAGATAACCAACCATATTTTGTCAAAGAATCATTGATTGAAAGAGAAAAAGCTGGTGATTTCAAACAACTGTACATTTATAATTTATTTTATTTTATTTTTTAATAATCTCATCCGCACCGTAGACTACAGAAAACATTTTAACCAAAATTACATGAAGCATACGTACGAACACCACAATTTGTTATAGCCTAAACTATTCTTCAGCTGAGGCAACCATTATCAAGGCTGAAAAGAGGAGAGATGTGAAAACCTTTGTTAATTGACCCTTGCAAAAAAGCTCAGGCCTCTGTAAAGGGAGCATCACCAACTCCTTTAGTGTATCCTTGACATTTTCAAGAGCTCCGATATCATCAAAAGCCACTCCAATGTCACTGGGTGGAATAACATCAGCTAAAAGCCTTTTCTCAAATTCATTTTCTGTCACGACATCCTGAGATTAAGCCCAAAAATTTAATTAATATGCAACCCTAGAAAAGAAATTAAGAAAAAGCTTCACACCAGAATTTCCTTTATATTTATGCATGTATAAATAAAATTTTGTAAACATACTTCTGGACTTCACAATCCAAAAATAATACCTTTAGCGACTTCTTCAAGCTCTTGGATTCATTCTGGATAGCCTGTAAAATTCCAATCCCATACTGGATGCTGCCAGAATTGCAATATGTCAGTATCAAATACATAGTAACAAATACTCCAATTTACACTGGCAAGATCTCTATTACCTCTCACTAGACAAAACAAGCCTTCCATCAGCATCAGCTTTGGGGTTCTGCATTAAATGGTGGTTTAAAGCCCACCCAATTGCCTTCTCTGCACCTTCAATACATGCCAATACATAATTTTACCAAGTTATTGTTTATTCAGGAATTATTCATTTATAAGGGCAATACTGGATTTCCTTGTGTGACAAAAACCAAAACATACTTTCATTTGTAAGTGTTTGGTCCTTGATGGACAATGTCTCAAATCCATCACATTCCAACCCAATCCGATTCAGGACCTATGCAAGACAAAAACAGCAGATTATAAATGTGAATCATTTCTAAATGTGACATCTTTAAGCATCAAACCTTGAAGAAAATACCCTATACTATAAAACAAAGTATGAAATTTTTTAACATGCTTAGAGCCTGGGATTGATATGAAAAACAAACTAAACCAAACAAGCTTATACACATGCATTCCTAGATTCCTTTTTTGCCTTTTGCCAAGACATAGATACATAACAATACAATGCCAAAAGGTTTTCTTTTTTTTCCCTTTAATAAACAGCATGACAATGATGTCAACACTGATGTGTTGCATTTCATGATATTTTGAAACTTAAATGCCCAAGAAGTTAAAAATCAAAGACAACATCAATTGAAAAATTAAGTTTAAAGGTCTTCAAGTTAACTATAAGTTGGAATTCTATAAAGTTCGAGGAATTAGACTGAAGTCAATGTCCCATTTCATGGAGTAAATTTAGGCGTGTATTAGTATAAAACTAAACATTCAAAGACTTAACCATTTGGAGCAAGACTAGAAAGTTTAATAAGTTTGTGGAGGAAACTTGAAACTCCATCCGTAAAGCAAACATATACACTAATTTGATAATGTTAAAAAACAAGACGACTTCATAATACTCAATAATCTAGTTATAAAAGAATTGCTCACCGTACACAGATGATTCAGATTTCCCTTCATTTTAAGAGTCTCAGCATCTCTCTCCAATTGATGCTTCCAGCTCACAAGAAGTCCCTCATCCTGCAATGGCTTATAACCTACTATTACATATTGTAAAAAACACAAGCCAACTGATTTTCCCAGAACAGCAAGGACATACCTGTGGCATGTGAATGGTTACTTTATTGGGGAAAAGTTTTGTCAGCTTTGTTTCCTTGGGAACCGCCTTCCCCTTCTCATGCAGTCTCCCAAAACTATCCTGAGAAAACAAACTAAAATAATATCAAGTCTCTGACCCTCTGCAAATGGAAGCTAAGACAAGCACAAGCAGCAGGAGAACCAGTTCAATCAAACATAATGAAAAAATGTCAAACCAAATGCCTTACGTACTCTGACTCAATTAGGGAAGACATTACAAAGAATGCCTACGATCAGAAAACTTACAGAATCAAAAGCCCAGCCAAAAAAACAAAAAAAAAACTATAGAATCAAAAACTACAAAAAGATAATATATACATATATATATATTGAAGGGAGAGTAGATTATCACTTCTAGGTGAACTTTAATTAAACATCACCGAAACAAGATTGTTTGTTAGCAGAACTGCAGACATGAATGTAATCAACTTGAGTATATATGTGCCTTATGCACCTCTCCTCTATATCCTCTCTCTTACTCATCCCAGACACTCACTAACTAACTACATTAACAAGAATGGGAAGCTGAAGTGGGAGATGAAAGTGAAAAATGGCTTAGGAAAAGACAGAAAAGATGAAGTAGGGAATGATCCGGAATCAAATGGGAAGCTCTTGGGGAAATGTGCTGAAAAACATTTTAAAAACTAGTACTACCACAAGGAAAAGATCAACAAAAAGGATTAAACTTTTGAAAACACTTTAAAAACTTGTAAGGAAAATTGTAGATTATAACTGCAAAAATAAAAAAGGATTCAAAAGAAATTACTATTTATCAATATGTATAAAACGAGAAAGAGAAAGGGAGAAGCATATATGAAACCGTATATCCCAAAAATTTGCCTCTCCTTTCCTTTCCAAAGGCTTTTAGAATATTTTCAAGAAGTTCCCCAAGGTTTTCATAACATTTTCTAATACCTTTCTAATGGTTTCATTAAAGTTTCATCCCCACTACTGAAACAAGATTGGAAAGAAGTATGCTTCCCAAAAACCACATTTCCCATCAAAATTTTATCTTAGCTGGTTTCTGGTTTCAATGCCAAATCCAAAAAATCTCACAGCAGGTCAATGGGTTTTTCCTTTTTAAAAATTAGTCAAGATGCCGTGGGACAAAAAAAAAAAAAAAAAAAGAAGAAGAAGAGAAAAGTACTGAATATAAGGCATCTCAAATGGAGTAACAAAATTAGGGAAAAGTTAATTGTGACGATCATTTTCACCCCCCAAAAGGAGGAAGGACCACCAAAATAAAGGGACAAAGGAGATATTATTACATACTCAAATTGACTTAAGGACAGGATATCTTGAGATTGAAACCATAAAGGGACAAAGGAGATTATTACATACTCAAATTGACTTAAGGACACAGATCGAAACCCTTCTCTTCCAATTCAAATCAATGATAAGCAAATTCTCAATGAAGGGAACTAGGCAATAACAAGTAGAATGAAATAAATAATGATGCATCCTAATCACAAGGATCCATACAAACTAACGGTGAGTTCAGGAATCAACGTCTCAAACTAGGGTATAGATATCTAGGAATACCAAGGAATCAAATATTCCCATTTAAAGTTTGGACATGCTAGGAATATGGCTTGAAAAGAAAACCTCACAACCAGTTATTGTAATGTTCGAAGAATCTAAAGTGGAGGAAAGTGATAGGAATTTCATTAAGAGCATTTAGGGAACTTAAACATAGGAAATGGGCTTCTTTGCCATCTTGTGGTACATCTGGGGGTATTTTGATTATATGGGGTGAGAGAATTATTTTAGATTGTGAGACTATTATGGGGGAGCTTTCATTATCAATTAGGTTTGGAAACCATGACAATAATCAATGGTGTTTGATCGTGGTTTATGGCCCTAATTCACCTTCTAGGAGAATGGAATAGTGGGAGGAATTATTTGGACTTTATGGTTGTGCTTTCCAAATTGGTGTGTTTGAGGAGATTTTAATGTGGTTAGATTGGTCTAGGAGAAACTTAATGGGACTTCAACTAATAGAGGTACAAGGGATTTTGATTCGTTTATAAGAAAGTGTGTTCTAGTGTATCCTCCTTTGTTTAATGTTATGTTTACTTGGTAACCTCTAGGAAAATCTAGTACGCCGTAGATTGGACCGGTTTTTCTTTTTATTGGGATGGGAAGAGTTTTCCCCGAACTTGAGACAGGCCTGATCATTGTCCGGTGGTATTTGAGAGTTGACCTCTCAAATGGGGGCATCACTTCTTCAAAGATAATTTTAAGATTGGTGGACTAACAATAGGTGTCAAGGATGGGAATGTTTTAAATATATGAAGAACTTGAAAATGATCAAGGATAAAGTGAAGGAATGGAATGGGGATGTCTTTGGTGACTTGAAGTTCACAGAGAGTGACATTAGTCGTTGAATTGAAGAGGTGGATGCTATTGAGGTTAAGGAGGGTTTGGATGACTCAATGAGGAGAGCAAGGGAGGAGCTAAAATTAAAATTAAAATTGGAAACGATAATCTTTAGGGAACAAATTTTTTTGGGCTCAAAAAGGAAAATTAAAACAGATGAAGGAGGGCGACATTAATTTAAAGTTTTTTCATAAGGTTGCATATGGGAAAATGAAAATGAAATTCATCAAAAGACTTGAGGTGAGTTAAATTGTAATTGTGGAAAGAGATCAAATTGCTAATAAATTTTATAATTTTTATTCAAATTGTACTTGGAAGGGGAGGTGATGAGACCAAGGATTGAAGGCATTAGAAAGGCAGTATTTGATTGAGAGAG
The DNA here is from genome assembly GCA_036172215.1 of Camellia granthamiana. NCBI lineage: Eukaryota > Viridiplantae > Streptophyta > Magnoliopsida > Ericales > Theaceae > Camellia > Camellia granthamiana. Next base: position 46,150,119 of record CM069917.1, on the reverse strand, counting down.
ATAAAGCTTTAGGGTCAGACGGGTTTTCCATGGCAGTTTTCCAAGAATGTTGAGAGGTGGTGAAGGCGGATTTGATGCGAGTTTTTATATTATACACCAATGCATCATTCATATGCTTAATTCCTATAAAAGAGAACTCATTAAGATTAGTGATTACAAGCCTATTAGTTTGGTAACATCTCTTTATAAGATTGTGGGGAGGGTTTTGTCTAAAAGATAAAGGACATATCTATGGGGGATACTGTATCTACAATTTAGGGTGCCTTTGTGAAGGGTCAATAAATTTTAGATATAGATTTGGTGGCAAATGAATTGATCGAAGAATATAGGGATTTGAGGAAGATATGTCTCATTTTTAAGATTGACTTTGAGAAAGCATATGATCATGTAGATTGTCATTTTTGGATTTTGTGATGCAAAAGGAGGGATACGAAGAGAGATGGAGATGGTGAATTTGGAGGTGTCTTTCGACATGAAACATGTCACTTATTGTAAATGGGAAGCCAGGAAAATCCTCTCCTTTTTCTTTTTTATCCTAGTGGCAGTTCTCTTGGGTAGAATAGTTAACGGGGTGAGAGGCATGATTAGTTGATGGTTTTGTGATTGGAATGGACAGAATTTGTGTCTCAATTGTAGTATGTGAATGATACCATTTCCTTTTCTTTGGGATAGCACCTTGTCCTCCTTCCTTTTGTACTTTTTTACTTTTCAATGGATATTCTTTGTTGTTGATCAAACAAAGAAAACCTCATTTTCATCTTTTATATTTGGTTTAATACTATATATAAACAAATAATAGAATCAATTACAAACTAACTTTATCAACAAAAAAATGCTTAAATAGAATGAGAATGGGAATGAGAATACCACCCCACTGTATCGTAATGAGAACCCACCATATGAGGTTATCTCATTCAAGTACAAATGGTATTCCCATTATCAAAACTACACAACAAATATGGTGAAATAGTTGAGAAGCATGAACACGGACACACGACCTGACACAAACATGTCAGCATGACAATTTTTTAAAAATACAAAACACCCCACATGGAGTACGCACACAAAATATAGAGCTTTATATATTTATTATTAGTCATATATATGAATATATCATTCAAAGATAACAAAAATGTAACAAAATACTAGTTCCTATAAATCTACATTGTTTGTGTCTTTAAGTTATTTTGTTCGAACTTCTTAGTAGTTTCATGTGCGTAGTGATGGACACATATGTCTCCCATAGTGTATGAAGAATGTCCGGATATAAAATCATTCAAAAAAATTATAGGACACATTTGGATGAGTGCCAAGAAGTGTTTAATGAGTGACGGAAATGAACATGCCACCTTCTTAAAAGTGTCCGTGCTTACGGCGAAATGGGAATAAGTCCCATTCCCATCCTTGATTAAACAAAAAGACAGTAGAAAGAAAGAACAAAGGGCTCATTTACAATTTTATTAACTATTGTCCTTATTATAGTTGATATTCTGTTTAGTGTTTAGTATTCTTTAATATTTACTTTTCCTATTTTATTAGGATTTAGTTTCCTAATTTAATTATGGTTAGTGGTTTATAAATATTAGGTTTTTGACATTGTATTAGAAAATTTTGGATTTATAATATTGAGCTTAAGGCTATAACCAATGTGATTATGGTTGTGGCCCTTGTGTTCTTCCTCTCTCCCTTTTTCTCTCTCTTCCCTTATAATGTTCTACAACACATGGATATGCAACAATTAGAAACAAAGCATTCAACACTGAAACTGAAAAATATTATGGGGAAAGCCAAGTCAAAAAGAGTAAACATTACCGGGGAAGCAAAGTCAAGAAGAGCAGTTTGGTTGCTGCCAAAGTTTGTAAAAAGCAAACCACCAGGGTGTGACTGCAAGAGAAGCAAATGGAATTTGTTTACAAAGATGCTATGAGGTAAGCTAATAGATAGTTTTTCATAACTTGTTGGGCCCACAAAAAAGGTATGGTTTTTAAGGTATTCGAGGCTCGAGCCATGAGTCTCTCCTAAGAGAGGTTCCAAGAAAAAGTAATTCAGGTTAGACCATGGAGTCTTGAATTTCCAACAAAGGTATGGTTTTTAAGGTATTCGAGTTTCAAGCCATGAGTCTCTCCTAAGAGAGGCTACAAGAAAAAGTAATTCAGGTTTAGATCGTGGAGTCTTGGATTTCCAAGGTCTGCGTCACTCCAATACATAGAAAAATAAGTGCAGTATAACAATTTGAATAATAAAAAAAAGTAAACCCCATTTAGTCCCCATCTGATGGGGGTCTAGGAGTAGATTGGGTACAGTCTACAAACCTAACTTTTGGCATAATTGGCACCAAGTGGCTGCCCTTGGTTTTGAATCCACTGCCTCAAGATTAGTAGGCCAAGTTTCAACCTCAAGATTAATTGAACAATTTTAATAGTATTTCATGAAACAATTCCCCTTTGAAGGCCTGGGACTTCACTAATGGATCTAGAACAGAAGACAAACTTAACAATATTAACAGTTTTGGGTTTCTTTTCCACTCTACATATTAAAAGAAATTAGGCAACTAGTCTGGTGAGCACTTATTTCCAACTCTCTGCCTTTTTCCTTTCTTCAAAGATCTACTTTGGATGCAAACCTTTTAAATCTAATTCAGAAATACAATTTTAAGAATGAACACCATTTTGACTTTCCTTATTTCAAAACCAAAATCATAAAAAATGTAAAGAACATTTGCAGCATTTTAGAAGAAGCTTGACTCTCATGCTTATAAATACTCTCCTTCGCTTTTTTAAACAAAAATCAAACTAAAGTCACCATAACAGGAGCTTCTCAAAATTAGACTATAATTACCTTTTCCTTACTAATGTCAGTCTGAGTGTGTGAACCAATAATGACGGTGTTATCAGGGAGTTTCTCAAGTTTGCTTTTAAATGTTGCAAATAATTCTGAATTTCCTACAATGGACTTCTCGGCGTCTTTCACAAACAAAATAAACGGAGAACTTCTGCTCTCACTAAATACAGTCTGAACAAGAAAAAAAAAATGGTGTTAGATGAGAAGCTCATGAATTGGTGATGAGCATAAAACTGACATACAACAGACCCAATTATTCAAACAAAATGAAAACCCCACCTCAAATAACATGTTAATGAGTAACTTGTCCAAATCTTCCACCCCTGTAGTTTCCAGACGAAGATCATTACCTAGAGAGAGAGAGAGAGAGAGAGAGAGAGAGAGAGAGAGAGAGAGTAAGAAATTATGAGAACAAAACATAATTCACAAGGACCTGGGAAACAGAAATTAATAGCACATTAGGTCATTACCATTGCAAAAGAATCCATGACCTCCCTCACATAGGGCCCCAAGGTCAACCCCATCAGGTATGGGTTTATCAAATCTTACACCAATTTTTGACCAAGGATTATCTTCAAAAGGTAGTAGAACCTTTCCTTGAATTCCAAAAGGTGGCTGCCCCCTAAAGGTTTAATTTAAAAGGCATGAACAACATCAAGATTATAGTAAATTTCACATTTCATAAAAAATAGACAAGAGAGAGGTACAACATAAGCAAATTGCATGTTTAACATGGATTATAAATGCATTGCACCAAATTTGGAAAGAAAAAAAAGTATGTGGGATAATTAGATGTATCTACCCTGAGATTTTTGACAATTACATGTGGACCACCCTCATGGTTTATGAAATCACACTAACTTCCCTTGTTAGAGTTGTAGATTAATAAATATTGACAAACATATACTTTTCACACTTTGGTCCTTGTACAAAATTATAATTCCACAGTAGATGGATCCCACTATTCTTTCTCCTTTCCCCTCTTCCCCTCTTGTGACCAAACACTCAAACCAACCAAATTGAATCCATTTTAAGTATTCAATCCAAACAATGTTATTTTGTAACTTAAAAAATTAATAATGTAATTGTTTTGAAGTAATAAGCAAAAAAATTTCCTTTAAATCTTTACTCCAAAATAATACTATTTGTAATTAACTTAAAAATAAACTTATAGTATTCCAAAAAAAATACACTCTTATAATTAACTTAGTAGTACATAATCTACTTAACTCCCTCCCTCCCTCCCTCATGCAAACCACTACCACCATCTTTCAACATTTCTCACATCACTTCCACTGAATTCCTTGACTGCAAGGCATTGACAACTCCCATAAAATTGTACCAAAGCATTCACTACAAACAAATCCAACTCGAAATGCCAATACCACCACTACCAACTTCTTCTCCACCCCATCAACCTCTTTTGTTTTTTTTCCCCCTCTTAAAGAAGCACTGCCAACACTTTAATCTAAGATGTCCCAATTTAGATGAAAAGCTTATGTCTTTGTCAACATCTTTGATCCCATCCCCTTCTGGTTTAATCTTCTCCAAAATCATCAATTTGTAAAGGAGGATGCATTAGTATAAATTTTGGGCACAAACCAATGGGGTGGCAGTGGAGGCCAATTGTGGGTGCAACCTTTCTGTGTTGTGTGAATAAAATGAATACAATGCTTTTGACAACTATTACCTTCAATAATGTATACCAAACTGAGTGTAACAAAGACCTATAGATGCAACAGTAAAGAAGATTGATATGATCACCATAAATGGGAATGTTACGGAAAGGGGAAGACCTAAACTTACATGGGATGCATCATTAAAAAACATATGAATTTGTTTAATTTAACCAAGCATATACCCTTTGACAAAGAAGAAAAGCGAAAAAAAAGATTCATGTAGACAACCTGACTTGAGTGGGACACAATGCTTAGTTTTGGTTTGGTAATGTATACCAAACTGATGCTACATATAGTTAGGTTGATAATCGTGTATCAATCCACAAGAGACTTTGATACTTTCATTAGGGATTGCGATTTGATTGATCCCTCATTGTTGAGTGTTTCATTTACTTGGTCCAATTTTCAGAAAAATTTGGTTTGCAACAGATTAGACAGATTGTTATTTTCATTGGGTTGGGAAGAGTCATTCCCTAGTGTAAGGCAAAAGGTACTTCCTAGAGTGCTTTGTAATCATTGTCCATTGGTCATGGAAAGCAATCCTCTTAAAGTGGGGCCCTACTCCATTTAGATTCGAGAATATGTGGTTGGATGACCCTTCATCCAAAATGAATTTTAAACAATGATGAGAGTGTTGTAGGAATTAATGGATGGCAAGGTTTTAAATTCATGAAATTTTTGAAAATGATCAGGAAAATTAAAATAGTGGAATAGAGAAGTTTTGGAGATTTAAGAGTTAAGAAAAGTGAGATTGCGAAAAAGATTGAGGTACTTGACTGTCTTGAATCTAGGGGAGAGTGGATGAGGCACTCATGAGGGAAAGATTGAATTTAAGAAAGTGGTTTATATAGAATCAGAGCATTGGTATCAACATGCCCAAATGTAGTGGTTACTAGTGGGGACAATAATTCTAAATTATTTCATAAGGTGGCAAATGACAAGCAAAGCAAGAAAAGAATTAGGCAACTACAGGTAAGGTGGTGAATAGAGAGGATTAGAATGTTAATGAAATCTTTTCATTTTACTCAAGATTGTTTTCTTGGATGGGATTCCAAGATGAGGATTAAAGGTTTTGATTGGCATTCAATAAGTAGTACTAGTTCTGCTTTGCTAGAAAGACCTTTGAATAAGTAAATGGAAGTCAAGGAGGTAGTCTTTGATTTAGAGAGACAAGTCTCCAACTCTGGATGGTTTCACTGTGGCAGTTTTTTCATGATTATCGGGAGATGATCAAAGGGGACGTAATGAAGGTTTTTGAGGAATTTTTTGAAAATGGGATTGTCATGCATGTACAAATGCTTTCTCTTTTCTGTTTAATCCCAAAAAAAGTCAACTCCTTAAACATTGGTGATATTAGACCGGTTAGTTTGGTTGCTTCATCGTATAAAGTTTGGCTAAAGTTTTATCTAGAAGATTGAGGGTGGTTTTGGGCAACAGTATTTATAAGAATCAAGGTGCTTTAAAGCCGATTTTGAGAAGACTTGTGATCATGTTGAATGGGGAATTTCTGGATTTTGTTTTGGTGAAACCAGGTTTTGGCGAGAGATGGGGAAAATGAATTTATGTTGTCTTGCATCATCCAATCTCTCGGTTACTATTGAATGGGAAACCAGGGAGAACTTTTGAAGCTTCGAAGGGTTTAAGGTAAGGGGATCATTTATCTCTATTCTTGTTCACCGTAGTTGTTGACGTGCTGAGTAGGATGTCTGATACGGCACTCAAGGCATTTATTGGACAACTTTGAGATAGGAAGAGATCGTGTCCTAGTATCACACATACAATTTGCAGACAATACCATCTTTTTTCCTTCAGGAGAGGAGAATAAAATGGTGAATTTTGTGTTCCATCATTTTTGTTTGAAAAGGGTTTTTGGGATTAACTTGAAGAAGAGTACATTAGTGGGGAAATCTTTTGCATGATAGGTTGAGTAGAATGGCGGAAATCATGGGATGCCCAGTTGAGTCTTTAACAATGAAGAATTTAGGCTTGCCCCTTAGCAAGGGATCTGAAGAGGGAAGACTTTTGGGCACTAGTCTTGAAGAAGATCGGAAAAAGATTGGATGGGTGGACGAAGGCATTCATTGGAGAAGGAAGACACAAGCATCTGGTGGGTCACATTGTTGAAAAGAATATTGCATTGCTAGATAAATGGTTATGGAGGTTTTCGAGAGAAAGTCTTCATGGAACGTAGTTATCAAGAGTATGTTTGGGCTCCAGGCTAAGGAATGGTATTCGAATGTGGTGCAAAGGGGGGACCTATTGTGCTCCTAGAAATTTATCTCACATGAACTTGCTAGGTTCTCTCAATTCAAAACGTCTTTTTGTTGAGAATGTGGAATTCATTTGGTTTTGGGGGTATCCTTGGAGCGGCCATTTTTCAGTTATTCCCTCGCTTGTATCGGACATCTAGATCTCATAATGCTTCTATTGCTTCCAAGGTGCCCTCTTCTTCATTTTTCTATCTTGTGGAATTTTAAGTTTTTTTAAGAAATGTTAATGATTGAGAGAAGCTTTGGAGCTTATATTTTAGTTGACAATTCTTGAGAATGTTTCTTTGTCTTATTTCTCTCTTGATAGGTGTGGTGGCCATTCAATTTGTTTTCTTGTAAGTCCCCTATTTTGAGAAGCTGATGGATGTAGAGTACAATAGAAGCTGATGGATGTAGAGTACAATGGAAGAAAGAGAAGGGAGGAAGAAGAGGGCCACAACCCTAACATGTGGCCACAACCTTTAACACTCAAATTCTTATTAATCAAAGCTATCTATTAAATTGCAAAGACCTCAAATATATAGACCACGAAACCCTAATTCAATATAGTAAAACTAAATCATAACATGGACTATGAATAAAACTTAATTAACTTAGGCAACTAAATCCCCAAATATAAGAAATCAAATATTATTAAGATCCTAATGAACTATAAAATAAATAAAAAAATAAAGTATTAAAGACAAATAAATAAATAGAATCTCCATAAGCCCCCATGAATATTTTGCATCATTCTCCCCAACTAAAAAGAAGTACTTTTCCCCGAGTTCCTCTTTAAATACTGAACTTGGCCATGCCAACAAATCAAATATTTCGAATAAGCCAATTATTTGATTTTATCCTTGTTCCAACTTGATAATACAGCGTGTTCCAGATGGAACGGGTCGGACTGATCCACGCTTCTCAAACCGGTGCCCGAGGTACCAAACCCGCAGGGAGACCTGCACAAGAGTTCAACGGGGAACGGGAAGTCCCCCCAGCGAACCCTCCGACGAGCAAGTTAGAAAGAGAGATGGAATGTAGAGGTAGATTAGTGATAGAAAGCTTAACCTTTTCCTTGTCTTTGATGCCTGTTTATATCCTCTGCTAATCATTTTGTTGTCCCTTCCGAGCTGTCACCTTGGCCGAAAGTCTATGCTCTAGCTTACCTTGTTTATGGTGAAGCCGTTCTGTCCTGACAGGGAGGGGTTATCGCAATAAATGCTGTAAGGAACTCTATTAATGGCTGATGTGCAGTGCAATAACTTTGCAGGATCTTTGTTTGCTTATGTGGCTTGTCCTTCTCTTGCCACGTGTTTAGATGTCATTGGTTCTTAATGCCACGTTGAGTTCCAGCAACGTTGGGCTTTAGTATTTGAATTATGTATTGGGCCCTAAGTGGTGGGCTATATCTTTTATGGGCTTACCCATGTCAGTAGTCCCCCATTTCCAAGTGCAGCTTTAGTCCAACGAAGGGAATAATGAAGAAAACGAGGGTTGTGAGAAACCGACGAGGCGAAGACCGACCGAGAGGTGGGCCAATGGCGAGGGGTGACCGAACGGGGGAATCGACCGTGAGGAGGGCCGACCACGAAGGGTGACCAGGTGGAGGGACTGACCGTGAGGAGAGTGGAGGGACCGACTGTGAGGAGGGCCGACCGCGAAGGGTGACCGGGTAAAGGGACTGTCCGTGAGGAGGGCCGACCACGAAGGTGACCGAGTGGAGGGACCGACCGTGAGGAGGGCCGACCACGAAGGGTGACCGGGTGGAGGGACCAACCGTGAGGAGGGGCCGACCGCGAAGGGTGACAGAGTGGAGGGAGAAGTGGCGGTGCACAAGGCTCGAGGAGTGACAGGGCACGTGGTGATTTGAAGTGGAAAAGACAGGGTAGGGGAAGGGGGTAGTGGATCGTAGTCGTACACGTGGCGAAATCCCGTAATGGGGGGAGGTTAGGCGTTGGGCAAGAAACGAAGGGATAGGTTAACATAGGGCGTTGAAAAGGCGGTTTGGCAAATTTTTGAAAATTTTCAAACTAGCAACATTTAATCGTGACCCTTGGAATACAGGCAAGCCTTGGGCTTTTGGTGTTATCCGCTTTACCTATCTTTTTTCAAAAAACCAAAACGTTCCAAAAGTAAACTCTTTTGTTTCCAGTGATACACCTCTGCAACATTTTGTGAACTACCTTGTACCAGCGTCTGAAGCCATACGTAGGCATACCAGAGAGATGGCTCAAGAGGATGTGCCTACTATGAGACTAGATGTGTTGGGGGACGATGACGCGGTGGACCTGGCGGAGCAATACAGGACGGAGAAGCGAGCAAGGAGTGGGGGGGAGCCGGCAGGGCGACCCCGCTCATCGACGCTGATAGCGGCTGCGAAGCCGATCAGTCAAGTAGAGCCAGATCACTGGCACACGAAGGTTGACAAATCGACCTTTACCGCGGAGGAGTTGGAGGACATGCGCGAGAAGTATCAGATTCCCGCGGAAATAGAGTTAAAACTGCCGACATTAAAGGAGAGGCCATCCGATGCTCGACCGGGGGAGTTTGCCCTCTACGAAGAGGCGTTAAAGGGGGGTTAAGGTTGCCGCTTCCCCGGATAGTAGTGGACGTGTTGAATCGGTTGGAGGTGGCTTCGGGCCAACTGATGCCCAATGCGTGGAAGATTGTATTGGCCTGTGCAAGCGCGTGGCCGCGGGCAAACGAGGGGGCTGCAATGACGGTGGACGAGTTTTTTGCATGTTACAAGGCTTCGGGCCAGCAAGAGACTTGGGTCACTTTACAAGCGGCGGCAGGGAAAGGTCTGGTGGCGGGGTTGCCGTCGTCAATGAAAGGGTGGAGGCCGCAGTGGTTCTATGTATCAGCCAACGGGGGACTGGGAGTGCGCACAGTATAGAGGGTGCCAACCAAGTCAATAGAGCCAAGGTTGGAGGCGGAGGCAGAGGAGAGGGTGAAGAAGGTGAAGGCATGGAGGGAGAAGGAGGGTGCCAAGTGGGACGACCTCGTTCAACCCTCAGCCTTATTTGCCTCGGGGCTAGGACCGCAGCCGACCAGTGGGGACCTCGCACCAGCAGAATTGGAGGCGAAGAGGAGGGTGCAGGAGGTAGAGGATAGGACGATTTTTGCCAAGGTTGATAAGTACAAAGAGTCACAGTTAGGCCGTCCGCCAAAACCGATCGCTAGGGAAAGAATCCGACTGCGCCCCAAGCTACTGGGGGAAAAGGACTTGGGCGGTTTTGAGCCATGACCGCCCCCAGTGGATCCATTGAAGGAAAGAGGTAACAAGGAGGTGGAGGCTGTGTTAAAGAGGAGGAAGAGGAAAAGGGTGGACAAAGGTAAGGAGGGGCCAGCGTTGAAAAAGATGAAGGAGGGGATGGCAGAGGAGAACCCCAAAGTGGAGTTGGAGGGAACAGCAAAGGGGATGGAGAGTGCCCTGGGCCCCGAAACACAAGTAGAAGGTGGGGCGACTGGCCCTGAGCAGGGGGCAGAGCAACAACCCAAGGGAGGTCCTGAGCCCTAAGGAGAAGGAGAGAGGGCCAAGTTGAAGACCGCCATTTACCATGCTCCAGCAGTGTCCAGGCGACTGGAGGGAGAAGGAGGCGAAGCCAAGACTGCTGCCGATCGGCTTTTGGGTGTAGTAGAGGACGCGGCCGTGCGTTCGATGGCAAGTTTCACAGAGGTTGAACTGCTAAGGGGGCTATGCTCGGCCCAGATGGAGGCGACGGCCTTAGCAGGAGCCTTACTGAACAAAGCGGCGCGCGCAAAAGGCGAAATTAAGCCACTGGAGGCAAAGCTGGAGGAGGTGAAGGCCCAGCTTAAAAGTTTAAGGAGGGAGACTGGGGGCTGGAGGAAAGCCGCGCGGAGTGCATGTGTTAGGGGGCTGGAGTATGCCCAGAACGCCAAGAAGATGGAGGTGTTGGCGATGGTGCAGGGCTATTCAGCAGACCGTGCTAACACTGAGCTGCTCGCGACCAAGTTAGAGCTGGAGACGAAATGCCGCAAGGTGGTGTCGCTCGAGTTCCAGTTGGGTGGCGAGCAGAAGAAGCTGGAAGAGGCCCAGAAAGCCTGTACCGTCGCTAACGAAAGGTGGGACGAAGCCATGGTCTGCAATGAAGATCTACGTGCTCAGTCAATCAAAGAAAAGGAAGAAGCAGATCAGAAGATCGCTGAGTTGGAGAGGGTGCTGGCGAACGAGCGGGCAGAGAAGGCAGGGTTGGAGAAAGCCTTAGAAGAGGAGAGGGCCAAGTTAGCATCTGAGAGGGCGGCGTACCCCGACCTATGTGTTGCAGCGGTAGAGCAGTTCAAGGGGTTCGCTGACTTCCAGATGACTATTGATGCCGCGGTCGCCAGCAGCTTGGCGAGAGAGGAGGATAGGGGGGCTGGCCCATCGGGAGCGACCGCTGGAAGTAGGAGTGAAGAGGAAGTGATCCAGAGCTTCCAGCGCTCGGACTTCTACAAGCATGAGATGACTGAGTTCTGGGACAGCGGTTGGAAGACTTTTAAGCGTAAAGCAGAAGAGCTGTTCCCAGACTTGGACTTCAACAATGTGAGAATAAATGAAGATGATGTGGCCCAGACTCCCCTAGACGAGGGGGTTGACGAAGAAGACCTTGCCTCGAGCGAGGATAAATGATTGATGTAAATAAAATTTTTGTTGTAATTTTAAATTTTTTTTTTTTTTTGGGCGAATAATTTCTGTAGTGAATTTATGTATAAGTTTGTAAATAAAATTATGAATTGTGTTTTTTCATACTGTTGTCTTTATTTCTTGTAGATCTGAAAAGAATGAGAATGGTCATTCAAATAAAGCTTGTGTATAAATTGTAGTAAAAGTTGAGAAGTAGGGAGCCAGTCTAACTTGTGAGAAAACCACGACGCAAAGAATGTTAACAATAAAAACGTTGAATGTACAGGTCTAAAAGTGTGAAGTTTTAAATCATGCTGTAAGAGTGTTGAGAAATGAAAGATTGGGTTGGACGACGAGGCCTTGGATTGTAACGGAATTAAAAATTAAAGTTAAAAATGTAAAGAATGTTAAGAGACGTAAAAGCATGGACCTGGAATTTGACTAAGTATGACAACTATGCCACAATCATGAAGTTGCAAGAATGGCCTTGGCCGAGCTCTTCATTCGTGCCCAGTTTGGCTTGAGCCATAATTAACTCAGTCTGGCTGAGCCCTTCATGCTCAGTTTGGCTGAGGCTTTAAGTAACTCAGTCTGGCTAAGCCCTTGTATGTTCTGCATGACTCCTTGGAGCTGGAGCTTCATGGCTCGGAGTTCTGCATTCCAGAGAGGAACGTTGTCACCACCGGAATGCAGCGGAGGCTAGACGCTGCTGGCCTCTCCCTAGGGAGTGGGTGCCTGGACCGATAGATGTGGGACCCGGGGTGGTGGGTTCATGTCTGGGGGAGGGGGTCGCAAGCCTTCCAAGTTAGGTGGGTAGGGCTGTTGGATAGGATGGCTCGGGGCTCGTTCTTGGTTGGGTGGGATATCTTGAGGCAGAGGAGGAGGGATGGGAAGGTCTCTTTGAAGCAAAGCATTGATCAGGGCTTGGTTTTGCTCTGCTAAGCGGTTGATGCTGTTGGTAAGTTCTGTGAAGTACTTGCGGTTTGTTGTTTGGATCGAGGTCGGACCCGGTTCCATCTGTGAAAGCACGCTGGATCAATTGTGACATCAGTTGGGGGGGCAGGACCGGGTCTGTGGGAAGGTCATTTTACTCCGCGCGCCAGTTGTGCTCATTGTCGCCACGCGGAGTAAAATGATTCCCACAGACGGTGCCAACTGATAATATAGCGTGTTCCAGATGGAACGGGTCGGACTGATCCACGCTTCTCAAACCGGTGCCCGAGGTACCAAGTCCACAGGGAGACCTGCACAAGAGTTCAACGGGGAACGGGGAGTCCCCCAGCGAACCCTCCGACGAGATAGATTAGTGATAGAAAGCTTAACCTTTTCCTTGTCTTTGATGCCTGCTTATATCCTCTGTTAATCATTTCGTTGTGCCTTCCGACTTGTTACCTTGGCCGAAAGTCTATGCTCTAGCTTACCTTGTTCATGGTGAAGCCGTTCTGTCCCAATGGGGAGGGGTTATCGCAATAAATGCTGTAAGGAACTCCATTAATGGCTGATGTGCAGTGCAATAACTTTGCAGGATCTTTGGCTTGTCCTTCTCTTGCCACGTGTTTAGATGTCATTGGTTCTTAATGCCACGTTGAGCTCCAGCAACATTGGGCTTTAGTATTTGAATTATGTATTGGGCCCTAAGTGGTGAGCTATATCCTTTATGGGCTTACCCATGTCACAACTAATCAGTTTGATCAAGCTATTGATGAGCCCCAACACGGGTTAAACATGCAAAGAAAATCCTTAATACCAACAAAGTCAATCAACTCTATCTTGATAAAATAATCGGTTGGAGGCACGTCCAAAGGATTTGAGACGAGTGAGTGTGCCTTCATCTTCAAGAACTTCTTTATGTAGGATCACTGTCTTCAGGAGCGGCTTCTTGAACTTCCGGATTTTCTTCCAAAATAGGTTCACTTACCTCGGATGTTGGAACGACTTGATCAACAAAGTCCACATGTTCTTCACTAGCACTTTGAGAAAATCTTGAATTTTCTACCAAAAAATGGACCACCAAGTTATCCAAAGTTGATTGGATTTGGAACAATTGAGTTGACATTTGGTTGTGGGAATTTCTTTTAGGTCTTGATGGAAAGCATCCAAATGTGAATATACCTCTGCATTAGTTACCAAGATTAAAGGGGTCAAAGGGCTTCTTTTTTTTTTCCTCCCTGGATTTTTTGGCTGGGCTCAACTTGGATTGGTTTCAAAGGTTTGAGATAGTAGTGTAGACGTTGGTTAGTTGGGCTAGATGTGGTTTGGGCATAGGGAAGAAGTATGTGGTTGGGCTTTTTTTTTTTTTTTTTTTATAAATAAAGTGTACCTGGGCAGAACAGGGTGATATAGCCTGATTGGGGTGACCTGGGTGATTGGGTTAGATGCTAATTTAAATAGGTGAGCTTTGGGCCAAATTTAAGGCTTAACAGTGGGCTGGATTTGCTTGAAGTCTACCTGGGTTTAGTTTGGGTTTATTGGGTTTGTGCTGGTCTGAGGTTGGGCTAGAGTTAAGGTTTAAGTGGGCTGGATTTGGGTTAGATCTAGCTGGTAATTTTTGGCACAGGTGCTTGTGGCTTGGTTTATTGTGGGTTATAAAGCTGGTCAGGTTTAAACAATGGATATGGGTTTGGATTCAGACAATGGGTTAAATATTGGATAAGTTCAAGTTTGTTTTGTTTTGTTTTGTTTTGTTTTGTTTGTTGTTTTTTTTTTCAGTCTTCTCCTAGAGACAATGCGAAGAACTCACCTGCAAAGGTGAATCGCAGCAGAGAGAATGGGAGGAGACTGACAGAGGCGATGACAATGTGAGGCAACTGGAAACGGTGATCGTGGGTGACGGTGACAGTTGTGACTGTGTTGATGATGGCCGTTGCTGGCGACGGAAGGCAATGGCAGTGATGGAATTTTTTGGTAGTGTGACAATGATAACGAGGCAATGATGGAGTGAGCCCGACCAAGGCTGGTTAAGGCAGTGAGATAGAGACCAGAGGCAAAAGGGATCCGAGCTTCTGCTCTGATACCAAATTGATGTAGAGCGCAATAGAAGAAAGAAAAGGGAGGAAGAATAGGGCCACAACCAACACACGGGGACAGCCTTTAACAGTAAAATTCTCATTAATCAAAGCTATCTATTACACTGCAAAAACCTCAAATATATGTCACAAAACCCTAATTTAATATAGGAGACTAAATCATAACATAGAGTCTGCATAAAACTTAATTAACTTGAGAAACTAAATCCCCAAATATAAGAAATCAAATATTGGGGGTGTTTGGGAAGCTGAGTTTGAGGATAAAATAGCCTCAAACTAAAAAAAAAAAGCCCAAAAGCCCCTAAATCAATACTTTATATTTAAAAAAAAAAAAAAAGCTGAAACGGTGGGCTGTCACAGTGACAGTGTATACCACTGTCACCATTGACAAGTTGGCCCATTATTGGTAAATGACGATTTTGTCACTTTACATTAATTTTGAAAAATGTGAGGTTAGGGATAAATTTGTCACTTTAACTTTAAACATCTCAACACATTTTTCAATACAACAACTCAAATAAAAATCCATCCCATCTTCCCAAACACAAAAACTAAAATAGCCTACTAAAATAGTTAAAAAGCCAAAAAACCTCTAAAATAGCCACTTCTCAAACACCCACATTATTAAGATCCTAATGAATTATAAAATAATAAACTATTAAAGACATAATGAAATTATAAGACTGTAAATAAAGTCTCCACGAGCCTCCATGAATGTTCCGAATCACTGATTGATTCTCCAAATGTTTATTTCTTTTCCTCCTAACAACATGGTCTGGGATGCTTCCTTGCTCCTTAAGGTTAAAGTGTCTATAATGACTATGGCTCACAAGAAGCTTAATACTAATGACATGATCCAAACAAGGCAGCCTAATTGTTACTTGTTCCCACAATGGTGTGTTATGTGTAGGAGGTTGAGGAAAACATGGATCATCTTTTATTGCATTGTTCCTTAGCTATTTTCTTATGGTGGAATTTTTTATTTGGCAGAGATTGATTGGTTTACACCTTCTTGTGAGCATTTGCTTTGCATTGACTTTAAGGGGTTTGTATCAAATGACAAGGCACAGGATTTATGGAAATGTGTGTTCGGATTTTATGGCTCGAGATGAATGCTAGAGGTTTTTTAGGAAATAATTTTTTGGGAGGCCTCGTTTTGGTGTCAGTGGCTCCTCCTTTGAAAGTGGTTCTAGGGATTGGAAAGCGATTTGTAGAATGTGAGATTGTATTTTCCTTTCTCTTCTTTCTTTTTTCTTTTCTTGGTGGACTTTTTGTCCTCCTCCTCTTGTGCTTTATCTTGCTTCTTTTAATAAAATCTTTTCTTCTTGTTGAAAAGAAAAAAAAACAGATGCAGATGAAAACAGGTCCCTGTAAAATTATACCTTGATGGAGATGATGTTGAATATAAGCTTCCAGAAGAAGAACCGACGAATCTCACTCTATCACCTACAAGTTTCATGATTTAATTAAATTAAAAGTAGTTCAGCCAATGTCAAAGATATAATAACAGTTACAGTATACTAGAGAAGGTTGAAAAGTGAACTATGAAGGCGTCCCTGGCATGGAATCAGATGCGAAATACCTGTTTTAAACAAAGGACTCTTAGATGTCCCAAAAGAAGAGGGTACAGTGTTATTCTCCATTTTTGGTTGGGACTCCAGGCCACAAGAAGGAACATTTGACAAGATGGGCGTATCTACCTCAGTTGCTGAAGGACCCATGCCCTTAGCGAGCTCAGTGGCTCCAACACTTGGCTTGTTAATGTTGCAGGATTTATCTGCATTATATCCCTCTTTCTGTAACTCTGCTTCCTTTGATGATAAACCCTAATAACAGCTAAACAAGTCAATAATAAGAACAACCAAAACAAGCTACAACAAGAAATGATCCTCCATATGCCACATGATGCAAAACTTATATAAAGAAGATAATATTCTTGTATCAGAGTCAATTCCAGAGATTTTTATCTTACACCCAGAATTGAATGTCTATCAAAAATAAGCAATTTAGCCCCAAAGTATCTGGCAAGTGCCTTTGCCAACATCTCCTGGTATATCTCAGACCCTGCCCAAAAAACAATATCAGAACTGAAACTAAACCCTTACACAGCATTTCTTCAACAAGACAAATTACAACCCCTAAATAAATTGAGAACTTAAAAATACTCACAAACCTGCAGGACCAGAGAGCAAAATCCTCGGGTTCATGGCAGAAAGTTCAAAGGTATATTTAACTTGTTCTCTGTGTTTGAAATGTATATACAAAGCTGCAATCAACACATTTTTTGTGTTTTCACTGCGAGAGGGGAAGAAAGTATAAAAATGTTAACATATTAATAATGTTCCATCCAGGATTAACAATCATCAATGTAACCATTCAGCAGTCAGAGAATGGACATAAGAAATCAACAACCATGGGTGTTCACAGAAAGAAAGCAACCACATACCAATGGCCATATTCGTTTTTGTAGATTAATATGCACAAAGAAGTAGCAAATAATAAAAATCATGAAATATCAAAGAGTAAACAACATATGAAAGAAATCAAATAAGATGTAAAACAACAATGTTATAGAATTGTTTTGACAGCCAAACCTAGAAGTTTGTAGTTAAACTTTTGTTATGTGTTTAAAAATACCTAAGTGGTCAATCTGATGTGTGCACACACTTTGAAGTTTGAACATTATTAAAAATGCATAACACAAGCCGCATAGCTTAGTAGGATGAGCTACCATTGAAATTTGCCAATCTCAAGGGGAAATGGATGTAACGTAACAATAAAAAGAATGTTGCTTTCTATAATTTCATAGGAAAACTTCAAGTTACAAAGTGCCACCACCAAGTCCAACAAACATCAGCAAAAAAATGGCACCAACTGCACCCCCCCCCCCCCCCCCCCAAAAAAAAAAAAAAAAAAAATCTTCTGTACTATCATCATCATCAATAACAATTATTGTCAAGTGGACCACCACCGATAACTTATATATTTGCACAATTGACCAACCTTTGACCAACAACCAATACAACAGACCCCCTCACCTCTGCTTCATCCTTCCTTGCTACCACAATTGTCTCTTATCAGTGTTAGAGCACATCTTTCTGCACCATCACCAAAATTAAAAACTGTACCAGCACAGCTTCAACCTACTCATCACAACTTCACCCCCAACATGTTCAGTATATCTGTTGACTTAGCAAATCACTCACCTACCATTACTTCCATCCAAGACCACCACATATATTACCTCAGCCTTTATGATCATCAACTCCCACACAAACAGAAAATGCAGCTCGTAATGCCATATCCTTGAAATACTACAGTCGAGCTTCCTAGATTTCACTCCCTAAAATGCATCATCATGCTATTGCTAGGCAACATCCTATAAGTAATGCTGCCTCTAAGGAAGCCATTAAATTAAGAAAGATAGCTCTGAAAGCACCTTCAAAATTAATTAAGCAACATCCAATGTTATTCATGGTTTATAAAGTTTTAGAGTCAACATACGGGCAAGATATTTTGGACATAGGCTATAGTGGTGGTCCATGGATCTTAATTTGCAAATTATGATCAAGTCTATATAAATAGTCTGTAGTAAGTTACAGAGTTTAGATGCATTTTAAGGCCAAAATCTTGCTAGTCAGACCACAGTCAATGATTCTCCAACTTAAGAATCCAGTTCTATAACATTAATTCTTCTCCTACACTATAAGCCATTTAGTATATAACCCAAACCCAAGAATAAGCCATCCAAAATTTCCAGCAACCTTTTCACCCCATAGTAACCTACCACTTTGAAAAAAAAAAAAAACTGGTAGCCGTGGTAAACAAAGGATGAAAGCATTGTCTAGGATCACATAAAGCATCTATAAGTGGCTTTAAAGTCAGCCTTCCAATTTGTTTCCAAAATTGATCATCTAAACCTTGGCATCTAACGCTAACCCTAACACCATAAGTAATACCTGCTTCCAAAATTTATCATCTAACTCCCTCCCTCTTCTGCCAGCAATGAATATTAAGGGAGGCTTTCTGCATTGCATGGACTCGAGAGCATTAAAGGTATGCCGTATTATTTTCATTTTTATTTATTTATTTAATTTTTATTTATTTGCAAAATGCCAAGGTTTGATTTCCATTGTTGTGTTGGTTTTTTGGTGAGGGAGGAGGGGTGTGCTGGTTTTTTGGGGTGGGAGAGGAGGGGTGTGCTCTCAAAGTGTTCATAAAATTGTTTCGAGTGATAGGAGGGCTAGCCTGGGTGTAGGATGAGGTTGCGTCAGGAGGGGCTGGGGGAAAAAACAAAACTCAAAACGAAGCTTGGGAGAGCAAGTTATGGATTAGGTTAGGATTTGAATAACAACTTAGTACGAAAATGTTAAATTTTAGGTATGTGGGGCAAAATCGTCCATTACGTTTTTCTTTTTTTGATTTTTTGATAACCGGGTGTCCGGCTAGCTTACATGCACCTCTACTAATCCATTTAGGATGGGTTGTCCACCAAATCAGGCACACACGTTCCCCTCGTGCATAGAAACTAGCAGTAAAAACAGAACTCAAAATGGAGCTTGGGAGAGAAGTTATAGATTAAGTTAGGATTTGAAAATAACTTAGTCAAGAAATGCTAAATTAAAGGAACACCACTTTTCCCCTTTTAAGCTGTCAAACATCAGGATATTTTCTTTGCCTTCCACATAAAATATGACTTTGGGGACACTTTTCCCCTTTTAAGCTTTCAAACATCAGGATTTTCACAAACCTTGCCTTATGAGCAAAGAACACCACCTTGGATCTTAGCCCAAAATGCCTTTGCCTCCAAGTATCTAATTAAATCCAGTAATTGGGTTTCACTTCAAACCTCCATATTTTCCAGCCTCCAGCTACACCTCATTTTCCCCACCCCCACTAATGTTAACCTTGTATAGCTAATTAACCAACATACAACAATATAAAATGCCGTCTCATGCTAATCTCCAAAAACCTAAGGTAATCCACTACCATACTTCATCCCATCCACACCAAATGGCAAATGGCATGTCAAAAGCAAAATGCAACTCTAAGGTTGCGTTTTCATTTTTTGGCAACAGCAAACAAAAAAAAAAGAAAAAGAAACACATTCATTTGTCTTTCTTTTTTTTTTTTTTTGTTGAAAAAACCTAAAATCAAGAAAAGATGTTTGGTACACCCAAATGTTTTAAAAACAAATGAAAACAAGAATAAGATGACATGTGTGGTCAGTTTTTGGAGACGGGGAGTTTTAAAAACAAATCACAACTTGTTTCCAAAACAAGTGAAAAGTGAAAATATATATTTTTTTTCATTTTTTTTTCCCCATTTTTTGGGAACTGTTAGTGGGAATGAAACATGAAACAAATAAGCTACCAAACAAGCTTAAATGTCACCTTTTTCCTTGTATGAAAATATTACAAACTTTTCCAATGTTTTTTGGCTGTCTCCTGTGAAATATTATTCATTTTAAATGAGTAATGATATTCACACTCCACTTGTAGCCTCTGAATATTATTGCTCCAAAATAACCACACCATGCATCATTGTCCACACATTTGCAACCCTCAATGAGAACAACACCAATCCAAAACCAGTCCCATTATTAGTCTTTTCAAGCTTCTTTGACTTAAAACTTCAAACATAACTCGAGTCCCTTGGAAAAATCATTGCCCAAAAAATATGGAATTGTATTATTAACTTTAAGATAGACATTGAGAAGCTTCTCTTTCCCACTTTATTAACTTCTCCTAGACTTTACCTTTAAATCATCCGTATTGAATAATTCATAACAGTACCTCCAATAAAGCCTCATATAACAATCTATTTTCTTTTTA
Source organism: Camellia granthamiana (assembly GCA_036172215.1). NCBI lineage: Eukaryota > Viridiplantae > Streptophyta > Magnoliopsida > Ericales > Theaceae > Camellia > Camellia granthamiana. The sequence continues at coordinate 46,129,860 of CM069917.1, read as the reverse complement.
AAGGTTAATTACACATACACTCCATCAACTATAAAACCATGCATTTGGACCTCCTCAACTGCAACATTGTATCAATTCCACCCTCCAAAGGGGGTTATTTGGACCCTTTTTTTTTATAGTTGAAACATTCAGCTTCACCCCTCCAAAAGGGGACATTTATCTGATTTTTTTAATAGTTGAGGGATTCAAATATACGATTTTATAGTTGAGGTGGGTGAAGTGACTAAGTGATAGTAATTAAACCACCCCCCCCCCCCCCCCCCAACCAAAAAAAAAAAAGAACACTGGCTGGATAGTTACCCCTCACCAGGAACATGATAAATAGCACGACATATAACAAAACGTCCATACCTTAGATAATATGGGAAACTGTCAAATGAAACTTCCATGTTTTTTCCATCAAGAATCCCCATATAAATGTCTTCTTTCAATACTGCACGCCTCAGATATATACCTGATGCTGATGCTGGCAGTGAATCCCTGGTCCACTCACGTCTTTCTTCAAATACCTGTATACGGATACTTTTGCTCAATTACAGGTCATAACTAGTTGATGCAGAGCTAATACCAGACATAAAGGCCTTAGCAAAAAATTCATCACAAAAAAAAAAAAAAAAAAATTTACATTCCCAGCCCCTATACTAGAGTCTGGGTTGGCATCAAGAGAAAGGATCTTGCTAGTCTCTCCAATGTCATCAGCTTTATCACTCGCAATATTTGCTTCCGAATTGGCATCCAGACCATCAAGATCAATCTCCATACTGTTGTGAACAATATGATGAGGGGGCATCTTAGTCCCTTGATGTGTTTTACCACTGGCCTGAGCAGTAGGCTTCAAATGCGACAAGTCTTGCCGCAGGCTTGAAAGAGATGCCAAAATTGAAGCCCCCATCATAATTGAAGGATCCCCAACCCTCCTTTCGATATGTAATAATCTATGTACAGTATTCTGAACCTCTGCACTGCCAGCTGATGAGGGGGTCTTGATAACAATATCAGTCACTAGTAGCTGAAAAATCTATATGGAGTAAAATTAAGGAAAATTGTCACATTGATGAATTCATACTCATACACACACACACACTACACAATCCAACAAGAAAAGGGTATTAAAGAATATTGAGAACCCATGAGCAAAACTTTAATATTGATCAAAGAGCTGCACTGAAATGAAATAGATGGATACATAAGCATGGTTCGCCAAACAACCAAAAACCACCTCATCACCAGAATTGAGGACACAGAAGTTACCCCTCTTAATAATCTTCCCATTTACTTGCACAGATCCCTTCATCCCCCTGCTTTCGAGCATAGCAACAAAAGTGTCTTCGTGCTGATCATTTCCATTTCCACAAACAATGAGTACATATACTGCATGTACACGCTATGGAGTTCAAATACATAAATGGAAAACCAAAAAAAACAATGGAGATCACATAGACCCCATCGTAGCCAAGTAACACGCCATGTATTTGCAAAATAAATATTGAATTAATCCTCATGGATATGAGTTTAATCAAAGAAATACCTTTGCCTGCTTGATCACACACAAATTTGCACTAACGGTCTGGTCCTTCAATACAAGATCATTGAATCTGCTTGAACCGATTGAAAATTTTGATGTGCAAATTGGAACATTCGAATTCTGCAGTAAACAATATAAACCCGTTTATGTGTACATAAAACAACGAGAACTCAAAAAATGTGGCTTCATCTAGTGTACAAAACCCAATTGTGGTCACCAAAAGAACACAATTTTTTAAATCTCATCAGGAGAAAGCTTTAAACCTGTGCGTACTGCGACAAAAGCCTGCACCATGGGGTTGTAGAATCAAAACTCTGCCTCTTCTTCTGATGAGTACTCCGTGAAGATAAAGAAATCTTTGGTTTATCCGCCACAATTGGCCAAGACCCTCCAAGACGCAACCAAAAACAATATACTTCAGTCTCTTAAATTCATATAACACATCAACTATGTTTGGGAAATCACATTTACACCATGTTTGAAAATCTAAGATAAAGAACTCTTTCGTTTATCCACCTTAAATGCTTTTATATTTCTTTAGTATCTACAAGGATAATTTTCATAGGATACAAAAAATTAATAATAATCCAATTTCAATTTTTCAAAAAGTGGATTGTAACTTAATTTTTGATTTAAGACCAAGAAAATCAATTTCTTTTTATTTTCCCTTCAAATCACTCAAACCAAACGGTCTATTATCACTTCTACACAGAAATAAACATACATGCAAAAGAACCAGAAAGAATCGACTAACCTTGAGCAACCGCTTGAGTTGAATCCTCTTTCCCGGAACTCGGAGCTTCTACGCCACCACCTCCGGCGGTCGGAGGATCAACAGAGCCACGTTCCGGTGGAATTACCACCGGAGTGGTGCACAATTGCTTGGAATTCTCAGCCGGAGTCGATTTATCTGATGCAAAGCCATTGTCAACCTGAAATTCAAGCAAATCAATGGTCAAAAAACGCGACAATTACCAAGAAAATGAAAAAAGGAATCAAGATCAAAGGGCGAGATTGGATTGACGAAGAGACCTTTTGTTGTTTTGGCCGCGGAGGCTTGTCTTCCGACGACGGCGACGACCGCTTGGTGTTGTTTTCGTTGAGAGATCCACTTCTTCTTGTGGAAACCATGGTCTTGCTCGTTCGTCCTCTCCCCTTCGAAACCAGTCAGAGAGAGAGAGAGAGATGACACTCACTAGTAAAGAGAAATGCTACGTCTCAAGGAAGTTCTGGAAAAGTTTCCACACACGTCAACATATATATACCTTCATCAATGCCCATTAATTAGTAGGAACGGTTATGAATTCCAAATAATTACCATTAATTAATAGAAACGGTTATGAATCGCAAATAATTTATCAGTGATGCTAGTATCATGAAATTTTTTTAATAAAAATAATCATAAAAATTTTATGATCTTTAGATTATATTTAGAATAAAATACCACACACTAATCAAGATAATTTAAGGATCATAAATATTTCATAATCATTTTCATAAAAAAAATTTCATAATCCCTAACTCTTCTCATAATTTATTAAATGATTTATTAAATCTCTTATATAGATGTGAAATCTACATAAATAAATATATGTGTGAATTTTACATTCATGTGAAAGGTTTGATAAAATATTTCATCCGTGAGAGGTTTAGTAAAATATTTTGTAGATTATTTGGAGTTCCTAACATTACTCTTAATTAATTATGTAGACCCCATGCAATATAATAGAATATTTGATAAATTAAAATTTAATATTTATCAAATATATTATTAGAAATAATTTTTAAGGTGATAAATTTAATTGTCTTAAATAATTTTTTATTTAAGTAAGTCTATGTATAAGTCTATGTATATAAAAACTAAATACAGAATAGTTATGAATCCCAAATAATTACCATTAATTAATAGAAACGGTTATGAATCGCAAATAATTTATCAGCAATGCTAGTATCAGGAAAATTTTTTCATAAAAATAATTATGAAAACTTTGTGACCATTAGATTATACTTAGAATAAAACACTAAATATTAATCAAGGTAATCCAAGAATCATAAATCTTTCATGATTATTTTTATGAAATTTTTTTCATAATCCCTAACTTTTCTCATAATTTATTAAATGATTTATTAAATCTCTTATATAGACGTGAAACCTACATAAATAAATATATGTGTGGATTTCACATTCATGTGAAAAGTTTGATAAAATATTTGATCCGTGAGAGGTTTGGTAAAATATTTTGTAGATTATTTGGAGTTTCTAACATTACTCTTAATTAATTATGTAGACCCCATACAATATAATAGAATATTTGATAAATTAAAATTTAATATTTATCAAATATATTATTAGAAATAATTTTTAAGGTGATAAATTTAATTGTCTTAAATATTTTTTTATTTAAGTAAGTCTATGTATATAAAAACTAAATACAGAAGGGAACATAATCCTCTCACAAGGGTGATACTTACATGTAGGGGACTCATCCTTGTGAGGGGGTTTTGTGTTCCTAATATGTTTTTGTATATCTTAAAACATTTTCAATCCATGTAGGTACCACTTCTTGTAAGAGGGTTATATCTCGTTATGTTTTTCTAACATTACTGTTTTTGTATACCTTAGAGCATGTCCAATCCACGCTCTTAATTAGAGGATAAAAATACATTTTTTTATTCAAAATTAAGTATAGAGTATGTTATTATACATTCAAACCACATTTTCTTCTTTAAAAATTTCACTCCAAAATATTTTCATCAAAAAATAAATAATTTTTGTTCATTAATAAAATTATATTATATTCATTTTAAAGGTATGATTTAACCCTTTCTAATGATACCAATTTTATAACAATTTAAATTTACATATCAAAAATTATTTGTAATATAATCAAAAATATAAAATGAATAGTGTTAGAGGTTGTCTTATATTTTTCATCATTGTTCCAAATATGGAGAATCAACTCATCCTTCTCCCAAATAGAGATGAATTTAGAGGATAGGTTGGAGATGCTCACTACAAGACGAAACAATCGCTTAGTTTGCTTTTAAAATTTTAAAAATGAATTTTGAGTTTTGATCTTTTTAGGACATTCATGTCATAAGTTTATTTCTAATTTTTTTGGGCCACTAGGTCCAACTTCTAATCTCTATGGACTAAAAAGACACAATTTGTCCAAAAACATAACTATATGTTGAAATCAACCTATCTGCCTATGTTTTGAAATCACCTTATTTCTTGAAATTACACAATTTGTGTATATGTTAAAATTTATTAAGCCTATTTTCTTATCTGTTGAAATTCACCAAACAACCTAACATAAGGTCTCGCTGGAATCATCATCATCATTGATTGCCTCGAGCTTGAAGTGGTAGGTTATGGCGTCATTCGAATGAACGAGTTTTCTAAGTGTCTTGTTGTAGTAAGTTATGCCCTTACTCCTAGAAAGAGACGCTTCCACCACCCTCACCAACCGAAGATTGGCCTTTTCTTTCTTGTTATGTTCCTTCAAAGCAAACTCTGCAAGGATGTCTGTAAGCATCCTTGATGTCTGACGAACCAAAAGTTCAAAAAGTATAGCAAGAAAGATCAAATGGGTCGTCATCGTCATCCCTTGACAATGTCATCATCATTCTAGCATTATATGAAACAAAGCCATCCTGCTGTTGCAGTCGCAACATCGACTGCAAGGAGGAAGATGAGGAGTTGGTGGTTTTGATTGAGGCTGAGGCTGACGACAACCCTAACCCTAATTGAGGTTTGCAACATTGATACACGATGGTGCTAGCCCCACTGCTAAGAACAATCCGGAGTGCTATCCAAACAATGAGAAACTATTATCCGAAGAAACAAAGACGGATACATAAACAAACAACACATAACTAGGCTTTCTATCAAAATTTATAGAGTTAATTACAATAAAATAAAAATAATTAAAGTCCGGTGTACATAAAATGTCTAAAATTTCTATAAATTTAATAACTAAATTTTTTTTATGAATTTTACTTAACAAAAATAGAAAATTTCTTTAGATAAAAATAAATCAAAAAATTATATTTTAAATTTAAAAAATTAAAAACTCAAGACTTAGGGCAAGTTTGGGATGTTTAGAAAAAGCCAAAAAGTCAAAAAGGTTACTATTCTATTTAAGTCACATCATCTTATTTAAGTCACATCACATCTCTAACACATCACTTTAAACCCAACCCAAACCCAACTCATATTTCATAAAAAGTCAAAAAGTGCACTTATTTAGACATCCCAAACAACCCCTTATTTTGTTAGAATGGTCAAATCTTAAAGTTTTTTTTTTGTTTTTATTTTTATTTTTTTATTTTCTCAAATTTATAAGATATATATAGTTTTTCAAAAATGTCAATTATACCGCCCACATTGTATACGAAGTTGGTGGGTCATGATTGTTAATTTTTGACACGAATGTATATATTTTACGAGCCAGTATCATAAAATATTAAATGGGTTAGGTTAGTATCTAACCTACATTATACGATTGGCACAGATAACTTATTTTATGAAAAATTTATTTCAAATTTTAGGATAAATTATACTTTTAATCCTTATACTTTGATTCAATTTGAATAATTTTGTTCCTATCCTTTACATCCAGTGGCGTAGTTAGGAATTTCAATTAGTGATGTCATTTAACAAGTCATCATTAATGTTATTATTTTGTAATTTTAGTTATACAAAACCTATTAATAATATTAGCATTCACATAATACTTGTAAATCACATATATTTTCAATTACATTGAAAAAAAAAATTCAAATTAATAAACAATACAGTGGTCGTTAAAGAACTAAATCGTCGAGACTCGAGGGAGAACAAATTGTTAGAATTATTCGAGGATAAACGTGACATAACTAACTGTTAGAATTATTTGAGACATCCAACATAAAATCAATTGGTTATGTGTAGAGTAGCCTTTAAATTATATAATTTGAACTTGGGTGATTTAGAGAAGATGTGGATGAATCAAACTTGGATAATTTAGAGAAGTGATGTGGGATAAATCTCAAATAAATAGGCAAACAAATCAACAAATAGGTGGTACAAAGACAAACAAAATATATTGCATTATGACACTAATTGGCCATAAATGGAGTAGTTGCTAGATTATATGAACTCAACTTGAGTGTTACAAAAATGATATGGAATAAGTCCCTAACATAAACAAATTATGAATTTATTTATAGAAGATTAAAAATTTAGCATAAGGCTTGATTTTTGTTTTTAACTCCACTGGGGTCAATTTGTAAACTTTCAAAACTTAGTATTTTATTTCTAGATCTACTGGCTGCAATTTGTTAATACTCAAAACTTTTATATGGAATTTACATAAACTCTTTAACAAAAATTTGAAGTTCTTTTTGTTAAAATTGAACATTTCCTTCAACAATACTTGATGTACCATCATATTTTGATTAGAAAATTTTAAATATAAATAACAATAAAAAATCATTAGCATCTATTAAATTATAAACATTAACAATTTTCTATAATATCTTTTATTATTGAGAAATATTTTTATTTTCAAGAATCATGCACATATTGATGACACTAAATATTGTATCAAGGTTTGCAAATTACATTCTAGAATTCAACACCATTCATGAAAGGATTGCTGTTATATAATTCTATCAAGATTGCCACATCATGGAAACCGTCGCAAGTGGGTTTCGTTAAACTTAAGATATGTTTGTTTGGGCGGGCATATGCTTGGAAATGGACTAATAATTCAATAAAATTATTAATCCGATGTTTGGTTAAAAAATTGAAATACGCACTAACAATCCATCCAGATATAATATCCCACATATAATAGACTATTCAATCTCATATAGGGGGTGTGATATAAATTGGGAGACTAAGTCAAAGTCTGAATTAACTTGTCAAATGACTATAATAGAGCTATTATGGTTAATATATTGGATGTTCTATGTCCTATCCATTCCAATATTCTTAAACAAATATCGGATTTGATAATATTTGTGCGGGGGTGATTTCCGCACTATGAAGAAGGGTTGAATTTCGTGGATGAACAGCGTGCTTTGGGGATTGAAGATTTGCATAGAGTAACAAACGGTGAGACTGCCCGACCGGGGTTTGGTCAGAAACCCCTCCGATGGTAAAGTCAGGGACTAAGGGAAAGGAAGAAGAGAGAATACAAAGAGTGTGTATATGTTAAGTGTGTAGATTTCGGATCCCTTGAGAGCGAATAGTGCTTACCTTTTATAGGAGAAGGGTGCTTGTCCTCCAAGACCTTCTCTCTCCGCCATTTGTCCAATGTGTCTTATTCGTGGTCGTTTCCCATTGGAGAAGGACGGTCACTCTGCCTGACACTCGGGTGTAGGTCTACCTTGTTTGTCTCATTAGTGGTCGTCTCTCATTGGAGGAGGACGACCACTCCATCTCTATGTCTCCACATTCTGTTTAGATAGAGGAAGAGGAGCAGAGTTGTTTGTCTCTTGTGAGCCCAAGAAAGATCTTTAGTGAATTGGCCTTCTATAAGTTGGTCTACTCTAGGAGGTCCAACATGTTGCTCGGCCCACTTTCGACTGGTTGCCTGCCCAACCAGGAGGTCTACTATGTTGCTCGATCCGTTTCAGATTAGGCTGAGCTACCTTGATTGCCTTGACCAGAAGCAAGTGTTTTATCATTGGGCCGAGCCCCTAGCTCCCCCACTGGTGTTGGTCCGGCTTTGGGCCAAACTCCAAGACTCAGTTAAATTTATCCCACTTCATTTGCTCCATGGCTTGCGCTTTATTAGAGCGGAAGCCAATTTTGTCACAAACTTCAAAGTTTGGTTGATCACAACTTAATTTGAGCTTCGTGAGTTGGATTCAAAATTATTATTCGGCCCAATGTTTGTGTTTGCCCAATATTTCGTAGCTAGGTTATGCCCCCAAACTGAACATGTGTATCTTCACTAGCCTCGTAATTGTCTAGCTTGGTACTCTCTCGGTAAGCCGAGCATGGTTGCTTGACTTGAAAATATATACACAATTTTTTTTTAATTTTTTTTTTTATGTATATATATTTTTTAAAGTACATCAATTAGGCCGAGCAACACAATGGTGCTTCAAAACAGTCCAAGCTTTCCTTATCATAGCCAATTTCTAATATGTTTTGATAATGTTGATATGTAATGCTTTGTGGGCCATACCTTGAGTGCCATGTATGGTAATATCATGCAAATATTACTTGCTAGGTGCTTGGTGTTGTTTTGCACTTAGTGAAATAGATGTGGGGCCTACAAACTTGGTATCCAGATCAAATTTTGTAAATTTGCTATGGAAGTGTTTGGTGGGCCATGCGCTGATCACAGGACGAACACTTCTTTGCACAAATTATCTAATATGCTCTGAGCTAATACGTTTTCCAACCAGGATAGACAATGGTAAATTCTGTCTGCTCAGTCCCATTTAAAAAATCAAAAGGTGATGTTCAGTGCCTGGTCAGCCAAGTCTTACTCATGCGCTTTGGTTCAAACGTGATTAGCAAATCAATTTTTTCAGCTCACTTCTTCATGCATTTGTCGGTCATGCTTGTTCGGTTTTGACGTTATTGCTTAGTCAAGCCTTTTCTAACACTTGAAAGGCTGAGCAGCTTTGCTTAATTTACATACGACATTTACTCAGCTCAATCATTATTTTGGTCTTCAAATTCGTGTTTTGTGTTGCATGGTTGTCTTTAATTTTACTTGGTTCAATCTTGTTCGGTCGTCTTTATTGTTCGGTTGGACTGTTGCTTAGCCATGGGTTTGCCGTTGCTTGGCCTTAGAGGAGCAACCCATCAAATTTGCAACTTGGTCACTAGCTTGATTTGTCATCGTCGATGAATGAGTTCGGTCGGTTGCTGTTATTTCGTAGCTTGGTTCGCACCAGCTCTTTCACGCTACTCGATGATCACTAGTTTGTGCTTGGTTTCATCTTTTCAGCATTGCGCTCGGTTTCATCTTGCCATTGGACTTCAAGCTTGGCACTGATGGACGTACATACTTGACTGTCGAGCTGCCACGCGTCCATATCTGATTAGTTTGGGGTTGCTAATGTGTCGCGAAAACAAACCATCTTGGAGTTTTTGAAAATAAGCAAACCCATCTTACCCATCACTTTCTTACTCTAAACATTTGAATTTCCAAATCTACTTTTCCGTGTCTTCACTTCCTCACTTTTTGACTTTAGAAACACTAAGACCCATTTTTGGAACAAAATCTCTGACATTGGTTTTATCCTTACGTTTCCTCTCTTGAAATTAATTGCTATTTTGAAATTCGGGAGCTTGTCCTCTAGTTCTCTCTCTAGAAATTCAACGTTAAAGAGACCAATATCCTATTTATTTCATGTTAGCTTAGGCTTCGCAGACACCTCGAACAACATTTTTTTGATGGTGAAAAAGTGATCCTACCACCGTCTCATCACCTATGGCTTGCCCAGTTTGCCCCCGTTATCTTGCTTTGCCATTTCCAGCGTCGTAAGCTCCGAATTTCTTATTTTCCCAACGGTATTGAAGGCCTTTCTGCGCCATTTCTTGTGCCAGTGTTCCTTCTCTCACAGTGTTCGCCGTCGTCACTTGTTGATTCTCTTTGCTAACACTGGTTTTGTAAGTCTTCAGTCCATTATTACCTTTTTTTTTTTGGCTCTTTAATTGCAGCTGTTCACTCACCACTATTTTCGGTGGTTTCTTAATTTTTCGGTGAACTCACAATTTTTATCTATTGGTTGCCACAGTGGGATTTCTTTGTCGGAGACGTTCACTATTGAGTTCCACTGGGTTTCGACACCGTAAGTTATTGAATCCATGTATTTTCTTTCCACTTTCACCATTATCGTTTTGGTTAAGTGCAACATTGAGAGTAGTCTAGCACACAGTTGCTCGGTCGGCCATTGTATCTCTAACCTTGCAAGTCATTCGTAGTGTAGTTGTTTGGTGGAACGTCGCACTTCCCATGGGTAAGTTTCAAAACTTAGTGGACACTTTGGCGGGAATAGACGAGTTCCACCGAAGATATCACATCCCCAATGATGTCACATTGACATTGGCGGCGGTGGACGCGGATCAATCGTGTACGAGCACCACAATTCCTTTCTCAATTGCCTCTATCATAGAGGGGGGTGTTAGGTTTCCGTTAAACTCCTTGTTGCGTCGATTCTTTTCTTATTTTGAACTTACACCAATGCAAATATCAATGAACACATTTAGAGTGGTAAACAGCGTCTCGGTCTTCAACAACCTCTTAGACTTGGACTTGGGTATTTGGGATATCCTTCATTGCTATTCCTTGTCCCATAACAAAGGTGGCAAAACCTATTATGTCAAAGTTCGGTCGTTGGACCTCCAACTCGTCACTGAACTTCCCAATAATGACAAATATGGCTCTGATTTCGTTCAAGTCGAAGGGAATTGGGAGTTTGTGGCCTAGGAGGTGGTCTGATCAAAGCAGGTTCCACGGGAGAACAACCACCCAGGTCATTCTTCGTTTTAGTTTTCTTTTGTCCATTCACTTATTGCCTGTGATTTTTTTTTTTTTTTTAAGTGTTGTTGTTCTTACTTGCAGGTTCAAAGAAACTAAAAAGGAGGCTAGAGAAAGAGCATCCGAGGGACATCAAAGTTGTACTAAGGTACGAAGATCGGTTGGCCCCTCATTTGCTTAATTATGTGCGAACTTACAAACATCTCATCCAACGGAAGCCCAATGTAAACAAGTTATCGAGGGATTCATCTGAAATAGAAACCGAAGAGCAAGTTGGCTAGACCACCAGAGCTTCATTTTCTACTGTTGTTTGTTTATCAAACGGATCACTCAATCGAGGCTACTCTCCGTCGCCAGACTTAGCAAAACGAAATGGCTCGCCGCTAAAAGCTCAATCTTGATGCCTTAGTCTTTAGATCTGATGATGAGGACCTTCTAGCTATCTCGACGGTCGACACACGAGTTTTTCTCCACTGATTGATAGGTCTAAGGGTGGAAAAAAGCATGTTGCTCTTCCTCCTCCTAATGTTACTCTTGCTCTTCCTATTGATAGGGCCTCAAAAAGGAAGAGGTCCAAAGATAAAGAAGTTAATAGGGGTTCTAATGAGCAGGGCTCAGTTGAAGAACGGGTGCCTCCCTTAGAGCATAACGGCCAATCAATCACTGCATTAGACAGTACGATTTACTCAAGCGACTTGGCCTTTGACTTATCAAAGGCATTACTGCTATCTTTGGACATGGCAGAGCAAAACATTTTAAGCGACGTGTTGATCAAGGGTTCGGTACAGATGCTTACTGCAATAAGTCTTTTTCTATGTCCTTGTCATTTCCTTAAATTTGGTTGTTGAGAATATGACACCTTTGTTTGGTACAGTGCATTAAGAGGATACACATCATGGATGAAAGGCGACATTGTGAGGAGCAAGAGAGGGTCAAGACGATCAACATGTTGGCTGATGCTGATATGTCCTTGAAGGCGGTCAGAGAGGATCTAAAAGAGATGGAAGATGCAAAAAAGAAGGTCGAAGCATTGATGTTCATGGCCAAACGGAGGGCTGCAGATACCGATGCTGCTTTGAAGTCTTTTAAGGCTAATTATCAAGGGATGGTGGACAAGGCCGAACAGAGGGGCTATGACGAGGCCGAAAAGACCTACTCAGAGGAGATCTTGAAACTGAGGGACAAGATCTTTCCTAAGGGTTGGATTGGGGCTCTGCATGTTGCTAAGGTGGAGGAAGCTTCTCCTCTTTATGATATTGACGATATCCTAGTCCCTTCGAAGACTGTTACAAGAGTTAGGAGGAGGAGGCCTTGGGGGAATGGAGCTATGGATGTTGATCCTTCTGACCTTTCTCCTCTCCTACCGAGCTCTTCCTTAGTTAGGCAAACTATCGATCCTAAAGAGGAGGAACACCGCGATGAGGGACACTGCAAGAAGGAGTAACTCAATGAGTAAGTTGCTAGGTTGCTTTGAGTTTTTGCTTTTACTTCTGCTTTAGTTCTTTTTGTAATGAACCTTGGAAGTTAATGAAGTATCTTCAACTTTTGCTTCAGTGTTCAGTCGGATAGGCTATGATACAAATCGAGCTCCCTTTTGTAATGAAGTACCTTCTAAATTTGCCAAGTGTTGAACTTGCAAATTTGCACTTTTTTTTTTTTTTTTTTTTTTAATTTTGGAGTTCGGTTGGATGGATCTCTTCTTTTGTAAGGCCAAACTCTTTTTTGTAATTGAAGTTTCATATCAATGCACTAGTTCTTATATTTTTGCAAGTGTTGAACTGCTTATCTTCAATTTTTGCTTGTATGTAATGTTTGCCCCCAGCCGAGCAAAGGCTTTATGGCCTAACAAGCCATCTGTTCGGTCTGACCAGGCTTGGTGCCTTGGAAAAAATTGAGTGAGTTTTTTATGCCCCCAGTTGAGCATGAGCTCTATGGCTCAGAAGGCTGTCTCTTCGGTCAAACCATGCTTCATGCCTTAGGTGAAAAAAATAAAAATAAATAAATAAAATAAATAAATAAAAAATGTGAAAGTTTTCTATCATGTTGTTCAGCCGCCACCTAACTTGGTCAAGTTATGGCGTGATTTAACCAATCGTGGAGTGTAATTCAGCCCCTCTTCAAGTGTGAATTGTGAACATGGACCGTGCTCCAAGTAACGATACTTGGCACAAATTTCACCAAGTTATACCACTTGGCACCCCGCTCCAACCAAAGGGTTGAGCATCTGGGCTTGGCTTGAGTTAAGACCCGTGGCCAATTTGCTTCACCGAGTACAAATGTATAACACAAGTAAATAAAGACAAATTATAAAACAAATTTCCATTCATTGATACTTAGAACTTTTGATTACATCAAGGCATGTTCAGAGAAATACATTACTGAAAGTACTTCATTCTAAGAATTACATCACTGGAAGTACTTCTTTAAGTTGGCAATGTTCCATGGTCTAGGATTTGCCTTCCTTGCTAAGTCGGCCAAATAGTATGCGCCATTGCCAAGTGTTGAAGTAACCTTGTAGGGCCCTTCCCAGTTAGCATCGATTTTCCCTTCTCCAGGAACTTTCTTGTGATCAATTACCTTCTTGAGTACCAAGTCACCTGGTAGGAATTGTCTTGGACGTACATTCTTGTTGAAGCTCTTAATGAGCTGCTGCTGGTAAGCCGCCAATTGAACGAGGGTAGCTTCCCTACGCTCTTCGGCCATGTCCAGAGCTTAGGCAATGGCTAGTCTACTGGCTCAAAGAGCTTAGAACGGATGGTAGGAAGGCCAACCTCCAAAGGGATGACTGCTTCCATCCCATAGGTAAGAGAGTAAGGTGTCTCGCCGGTTGACCGGCGAGGAGTAGTTCGGTAGGCCTAAAGGACACTCGATATCTCTTCTACCCATTTGCCCTTGGCTTTTTCAAGATGATTTGTTATCCCATCGATGATCGTATTGTTGGACGCCTCAGCTTGGCCATTGCCTTGTGGGTAGGCCGGAGTGGAGTTTCAGAACTCTATCTTCAAGTCAGTGCAAAATCTCCTGAAGATCTTGCCATCAAATTGTGTGCCATTGTCAGAGAGAAGGACTTTAGGAATGCCAAATCGAGTCACAACATTGCGCCAAACAAACCTCTTAGTGTTTGCTTCTTTGATCTTGCACAAGGCCTCCACCTCCACTCACTTGGTGAAGTAATCAGTTGCAACGATGAAGACCCTTTTATTCCCAGTTCCCCTGGCTAATGGTCCAACAATGTCTAAGCCCCACTGAGCGAATGACCAAGGACTGGTGAGGGGGGTCAGAGCTTTGGCTGGCTGGTGAATGAGAGAAGAAAATTTTTGGCACTTGTCGCACTTGCGAACATACTATTGAGCCTCATTTTGCATACGTGGCCATCAATACCCATGTGTTAGGGCCCAGTGCACCAAGAACCGACCACCAGTGTGGCTCCCACAAATTCCATCATGGATCTCGTAAAGCACATTCTCCACCAGACTTGGAAGAACACAGACTAGATAAGGGCTTATATAGGACTTCTTGTAAAGCTTTCTAGATGAGGAGACCCAAAACCGAGTAGCTTTGTGCCTTATCTTGTGCGCTTCTTTTTTGTCTTTAGGAAGGGTGCCATTCCTCAAGAAGGCCAAGAGTAAGTCTATCCAACTTGGGCTCAAGTCAATGCAGAGGACCATTTTGACTAGTTGAATACTTGGTTGGGGTACATATTCCACCCATATTTTGCGGCCATCTCTGGAGTCGACTGAGGAACCCAGGCAAGCTAAGGCATCTGCGTGACCATTTCCCTCTTGACCAATCTTCTCAACTCTGATGGCCTGGAACTTTCTGATCAAGTTTTTGGCTTGTTCTACATACGTGGCCATCCACTCATCTCGAGCCTCGTAAACTCCAGAGAGTTAGTTGACCACTAATTGGGAATCACTAAAGACGAGTAGCTCCTCGCGCTGAAGTGTTCGGCACTTCACAGGCTGGCTAGTAGAGCTTCATACTCTGCTTCATTATTAGAAGCTTTCCAACCCAATCGGATGGCTTGTTCCTAAATGAATCCTTCAGGAGAAATAAAGACAATTCCTGCCCCTGAGCCTTTTTGGTTAGAAGAACCGTCCACAAACAGCTTCCATACATCTCCAATAAAAAGCTTCCATGCTTCGGCTGGGGATTGCCCTTTGTGCTGGGCAGTCATAGTGACCAAGGCTGAGCTCCCTTCGGAGGGAACAGTTGGTCCCGAAGTGAATTCTGCAACAAAGTCTACCAGGACTCAAGCTTTGATGGCGGTTCGAGGTTGGAACTTGATGTCAAACTCTCCAAGCTCCACCGCCCACTTCGCTGTTTGGCCTGAGAAATCTGCTCGATTGAACATTGACTTGAGGGGGAATTTAGTGAGGACGTTGATGATATGTCCTTGAAAGTAGTGAACAAGCTTCCTAGAGGCAGTTAATAGGGCATATGCCAATTTCTCCAATGGCAAGTATCTAGTTTTGGCATCTAAGAGAGTCTTGCTAACATAATACACTGGCTTTTGCTCCTTTCCATCATCTCTAACCAGCACTGCACTAACAGCATGATCATAAACAGTCAAGTAAAGGAAAAGCTCTTCGTTGGCAACAGGGGTAGATAGAAGGAGAGGAGAGGACAAATACTTCTTCAAATCTTCTAGTGCTTCGGAGCACTGGCTTTCCCATTCGAAATTGGCTTTCTTTCTTAGAAGTTGGAAGAAGGGCTTCATTTGATTAGAGGACCGACTGATGAAACAGTTAAGTGCTGTAGCCATGCCAACAAGTTTCTGGAGTTCCTTAGCCTTTGTAGGCACTTCGAGGTCTTTGAGGGCTTTGATTTGGTCGGGGTTGGCTTTAATGCCCCGTCTAGTCACCATGTACCCTAAGAACTTCCCTAATCCTACTCCAAAGGCACATATTGAGGCGTTCAGTCGAAGCTTGTGAGTCTTCAGAATTTTAAACACTTGCTCAAGGTCCCTTAGATAGTGCTCGACCAACTTGCTTTTGACGACCATGTCATCAATGTATGCTTCCATGGTTTTGTCGAGCTGGTCCTTGAACATTTTGGTAACCATTCGTTGGTAGGTCTCACCAGCGTTCTTCAAGCTGAAGGGCATCACTTTGTAGCAGTAAGTGCCTCTAGGGCTAATGAAAGCCGTTTTCTTCTGGTCAAGGCCGAACATGGGGATCTGATGGTAGCCACTGTAGGCGTCTAGAAAGCTCATGCACTCATGTCTAGCCGTTGCATCAACAAGTTGATCTATTCGTGGAAAGGGAAAGCTATCCTTGGGGCAAGCTTTGTTAAGGCTAGTGAAATCAACACAGACTCTCCACTTGCCATTCTTCTTCTTCACCACGCTGGTGTTGGATAGCCACTTTGGGTACTGCACTTCTCAAATGATTCCAGTAGCTAAAAGTTTGTCCACCTCTTCGATCACTGCATCGGTGTGTTGTGCAGATGACTGTCTACTCTTCTGGATAACTGGTCGTGCTCCTAATTGGATGTTGAGTCAATGACAAGCATAATTGGGGTCCAACCTAGGAGTGTCATAGGCCGACCAGGCAAACACTTTGATGTTTTTATGGAATAGAGCCAATAATTTCTCTTTCTCTCCAACAGTGAGGGAAGTGCCGAGCAGTAAGAACTTGTCTGGGTTTCCTTCTTCTACCAAGACCGTCTCTAGGTCTTCTACCATCTTCTCGGTTGGCACTCCGCCGACGTCTTCAAAAACTGGCTAGTCAGGTACTTCCACCATCTGCACTTGGTCGCAGACTTGTTTGGTTTTCATGGCGGCAATGAAGTAGTGTTTGGCTGCCACTTGGTCTCCGTAAATCTCCTTTACTCCATACTTGGTTGGAAAGCGAACGAGTTAGTGATAGGTAGAAGGGACTGCCTCCATCTGGTGAATCCAAGGTCGGGCAAGGATGGCATTGTAGAGAGATGGGGTGTTTACCACCAAGAAGTCAATAGAGACCACCTTGGACTTAGCTATGACAGGCAGAGTTATTCGGCCGAGCGGCCATTCTGTTTGCAAGTTGAAGCCAACTAAAGGGGAGGTGGCAGGTGTCAGGTGTTGCTCACTGAGACCAAGCTTCTTGAAAAGCTCATAATACATGATGTCTGCGGCGCTCCCTTAGTCAATCAAGACTCACCTCTGTAGATGCGCTCCCGGGAACTCTCCGATATCTGCGCTGCGAGGGCGCAAAATCTCGTTTTGTTCTGAGCTATTACAGTTTGGACTCAATGTCATGGTTCTTAATGTGATCTTACAAAGTGCAATGTAAGATTGATAAATCACAAAAGAGTCCAGATCTGGCAAATCGTTTTGGAAAACTGATTTTTTTATAAAGAAGTGCCAAACATGGACTGCTTTGCCAGATACAAAGTCGCCACCTAAATATTTTATTTTGGGGGAATTTAGGAAGCCCTGACTCGTGCCTAAGGCCACGTGTCCGTCATCACCAAAGTTGCATCGGCTCGGGAACTTGGGTACGAGAGGGGAAGGTCATGCAATGAGCACCCTCGCTTGCCCGATCAAAGATCGGCCTGTACTAAGCATGATATTTTATTTTTGAAAACACATGTGCTCTTATTCCGATTAATTTAGCTAATCTTACTACGTGATGCGCACAGCATACAAGTATAGACTAGATCGCCTAATTTGGAACAAAACATTGCATATTCGTTTGTTTGAAAACGGTTTGAAGTTTGCTACTCGCAAGTAGGCTAAATTCGGGATTCAATGAGTTGTTCCAATTCAAGTAATCCAACCTTCACCCACAGGCATTCAGGCAGTTATATCAAATAAGCAGTTAGCCTCATGGTAAGCATGCTTTCATGGCACTCAATAACACACATGCAGTATGCTAAAGCGTAAACACTCACAGTGTACTCCGAGCCAAAACAAAGAACTAGTTAGAAATCATGCATGATCCTAGTTCATGTTAAGATGGCTAATGCAGCACATGCAAAAATGCAACTCAGATAGGCTCGGCTATTCTAAGATGTCATGTGAAATGCAACTTGGTAACATGCCTTTGAACACGTACTCAAGTAAATGTATTGAAATACCATGCGGTTAGTATGATGTGCCGAGCCCGGTGCATGCAAAATAGATGAATGGATGCACGCATGCAAGCATAAGGTATGCTAATTTGAAATATGCCCTAAGACTAACCATCGTAAGCGGTTAAGTAAAAGGGAGAAAGAAATGGAGGTTGGAAGACATGCATCACACACACGCACGCTTATTACAACAATTAGCCCTCTCGAGGTAGAGACCGAATAAGAAGCTAACTAGCTAATCTAAGCTAATTAAACTAATTATTACAACACAAATTAATTAACTAATCCTAGTTAACTAACTATTACAAAACAAATTAAAATAGCTAAACGTATTAACTATTAAAGGTACAAACCAAAGCATAAGCTAGCTATCTAAGCATGGCAGCTAAGGAAAGCAATAAAATAGGAGGTTCTCAGAGGGAGAAGACTAGATGCATGCCCGGTCGCCTCATTCGGAAATCCAATGTGATGCCCCGATTTGCCTCTGTTTTCAATTGTCCTCAGAACCTTGCACCAAGCTCCAGATAGCTTCTAACACATCTTGGGAACCTGTAGGAGGGTGGCCGACTAGTTGTTGGTGTCTGCAGCCATGGCCGACCACCTATCTTTGTTGAAAGCCAGGAAAAGTGGTCGGCCAACCAGTTTTTCTGGCTGGCCGACCAGTTGTTACTGCTGAATTCCAGTTTGCTGCAACAGAGAGCAAGAAAGGGCATGGCAATGTATTTGCAAGGTATGTGTGCACAACCACCCTCCCCATCATGTCATGAACTCAAGGGAGTGTGGTTCTCGACCCTCGGGCCACCAATCGCGCATTTCAATGCATGATGGCCGAGAGGCGAAGTTGCACAATTCAATATAAAATGAATGCACAAGTAAACACATAAGGCCTAAAACTCTATCATGTATGATCAGGAGCGTCGGCGACCGGGAATTAAGGCACGTTTCATCACTTCAAGTATGAAACGTCCCTCTTTTCCCATGTTTGGACTAACACCTATTCCAAACACAATGCAACACAAAACATGGCATGCTCAATGCAAACAACTACTTAGCATACTCAATGCAATGTGACATGATCAACTTAACAAAGCTAATGACATGTGAACAATGCTAATGCATGCGTGCATAATGCAATGCTACAAGGGCAATTTAGCAATGTTAGGAACATGCATACTCAATGCAAGGAACACCTTGGCATGCACAATGCAAAGGACTACATAACATACAGAATGCAAAGTAAGATAAGCATGCAAGCAACATGCAAGTGAACATGCTAAATGGACTTAAACCAAAAGGGGTAGACCTCAGTCATGCCCAAATCAGTGGCCATAATGATGAAACCAAGGCACCAAAGGCATATATAAGCATGCATGCCAATTGGCTCACCAATTAGGCTAAAGAGCACAACTCTCAAGAGTGCTCAAAGAATTACAAAAGTGGAAGTGTAGCAACACTAAATGCATTGAAATTAGGTAAGAAATGATGCCAAATCATTCAAACAAAGCAAATGAAGCATGCAAGAATCCTAAAGCATGAAAGCTAACAAAGAGGATTACTCTAGGGACATGCAATACATGGCACAAATGCATGAACCAACCATGGACAGAGCTGAAATAGGTCAAAACATGGACCAAAACATGCCAAGATGGAGGCTCAAAGACCTAGGCATGCAAGCATACAAGCTAGGCTACAAGTAAGGCAACAATGCACAATACTCAAAGGCATTCAAAGCATGAAAGAAGTGGGAACATGGCAGTCCTAAATGCTCTGAAATGTCATGTTAAGTGATGCCAAATCATGTATACAACACAAATGAAGCATGCTATGATGCTCAAAGCTTGAAGCAAGCAAGAACACTTGTACTATAGCTATACAAAACATGAAGCATATGGCTAAGGCAACCCAAAACAGTCCTAGAACATACCAAAATGAGTCTAAAACATGCATGAAAGGAAGCCAAAACATGCTAGCATGAGGGGCATAAGACATGATGCATACAAGGTAAATAAGGTGGATTACACTACACCTATTAAGACTAAGCATGTGATGACTTAACCAGAAAAAATCAGAGTTATATCATGACATAATAACCCCAAAAACACACTGAAATGATGGCTCGCAAGTTTAGGCATGAAGGCATACACAATGACTCATGTTAAGGCATAAAGGGGCCAACCCTCCAACGCATTAAAAGAGCACAAAAATGCAAGTGCAAGACCATGAAACATGGACTGAAATCACATTATAAATGATGCCAAATCATTCAAATTGTCCAAGTAATGCATGCTAGTGGACTTGATACACAAAGCTAGCAAGCTAGATTGAACCATAGCTATACAAAGCAAGTCATGCATGGCCAAAACAACCAAAATCAGAGCTAAAGCATGTTAAAACATGGACAAAAGCTTCTTAAAGTTAAGCCAAAAGCATGCTAGAATGACATGTCAAAACATGATGCATGTTAGGCTATTTCATGGAAATGCACTACAAGTGCAAGGAGCATGCAAAGGCTAACCAAACCAAACCCTAACAGAGCTATGACATGGCAAGACATCACCAAAAACATGCTGAAATGGAAAGAAAACAAGCTAGAATGACATGCTACTTCATGAAGCATACATGACTAGTTTGTGTGATTTACACTACAAGTGTATTATGCATGCAAGGGATGATAAAACCAAGCAAAAACAGTGGCATGCCACAGCAAAATAACCACAAATACAAGCTAAGATATAGCCAACATAAGCCTAACAAACATGCTCACACATGAGGCATTCAAGACAAGTATTGAAGACACAAGGAGAGGGGATGACCCTTTCCCATTTGGGACCTCAAAACACCCTTCCCACCATTGAAATTCCTCTGAGTTTCAGTGGTGAGAAGGCCAAAACAAGGTGGTCCCAAAGGCTCACAAAGAAGGCACAAAAGCAAGGCCAAACAAGGCCTAAGAGGGGGTAAACAACCCCAAACACAAAAGTGACCTTAAACAAAGATCTAAAGCACACAAAAATAGAAATTTTTGCAGTAGGAAGTTAAGCTTAAAACAGCATGCAAGAGGGTCCAAAAGCTTAAGTAAGAATGGGGGATTTAAGGGTTAAAGACTCACCCTTGAAGACCTTCTTTACTACTGCAACTCCAGCAACCTCTTTGAGCTCAAACCAGCCCAAGAACACTAAAAACAACTTCAAGAAGCATCAGCAACACAAGCAAGGTGTTTGAGTGTGTGTTTGTGTGTTAAAGTGAGACAAAATGACACTTTTATGCACAAAATAAGATTAAACAAGGAGATATAGATACAAAGCTATATGTATCACTCCCACCTCTAATTTCTAAACCTAGAGGACGGAGGAGATGGTTCTCTCTTATAAAGAACCAAAAGCAAAGCTTCTTGAGAAAGCTAAGGTTCAAGGTAATCCCTCCATACACGTGTATGGAGGATAGCTTCAGTGCCCTCCAGCTAAGCTGGAGGAAAATATCTCCAAAAAGTTGGCAAAAAGTAGCCGACCACTTGAAGTGGTCGGCCAACTACTTGAAGTGGTCTTCCAAGAAGACAACTGGTCGGCCATGGTGGGAGATGATCAGCACACTGAAAACAAGCCAGGGGTGGGGTGGCCGACCAGAAAAGGTGGCCCAAAGACCCAGGAGACTAGTTGTCAGATCAGAAAACTGGCTGGCGAGAAAAAAAATGGTCTCCAAGGAGAAATACTGGTCTCCCACCCTTGTACCACCTTCCAAACAAGGAAAATAAGGTTTGTACCAAAAACAAACCAAAATGGATGCAAGACGAAAGTTCGGGAGGCAAAGCGCGCAGCCGGGAGCCTAAAAAACTAGCTGACAAGCACCAAAAGTGGTTTAAGACCACAAACGTGGTCTCCCAAACCACAGTGGCCCTCTAGGCCAAGGAAATAAGGTGTGGTTCAAAAACCACACCAAACGGAGAACGTTAAGCGGTCCCAAGACAAGGCGCGCGGCCGAAGGCTCCGAAAATCAGAAACTAGTCTCCAAACGAGAAAAGTGGTCTACGACCGCGAAAAGTGGTCTACGACCTCGAAGAGGTGGTCTACAAAACCTCTCCCTCCCTCAGGCAAGGAAAATAAGGCCTGGTTCACAAACTAAGCCGAAGCACAAAGAGTTCAGAGGCCCGGAGGCAAGGCTCTCAGTCAAAACTCTGAAACCTTGAAACGAGCACAACATGCACTATCATCGAGCGGTCAATCGATGACGTCTGAGTCTTAAGGTTGGTCAAAAATGGGGTGTCTACAACCTCACATCAAGCTTGTTGGCCACACCAACTGTAACGATGAGGGCATCGGTGTGGGGGTGTTGGATTCTCTCTAGGTCCTTCTCGGTGAACACGACGTTAAATGGAGAAGGTTTGGCTTCTGTCTTGGACTTTTTGGGAGGAGGTGCTATCGACATTACCTGTTGAAGGTGGGTGGCTCGTTGGATTTCTCCTCGAAGGGGTGTTTTCCCTTTCGGGGTCGGTCATTCCATGGATAACGTTGATGACCAACCTTGAGGCATGGTTCTCTTCAAGTGGGGCTTGGTCTTGTCATTGCTTTTCCCTCGTCTTATCAACATTTATCCATTGTTGACGGTGTCCCGCTGTAACTAAGTCCTCCAAGTTTTGTTTTAGAGCTTTGCAATTTTGTGTCTTGTGTCCCTTCTCTGGATGATAAGTGCAACGCAGTGTATGATAAGTGCAACGCAGTGTCTGATTGCGTCGAGCAAGGTCTCCAGGCATCTTAGCGGGCTAGACAAAGAAGGGTTCCCTTTTAAGTTTCTTAACGAGCCTATATATTGGCTCTTTGAAGACGGTAGTGATGCCTTCATAAGACTTGGCCCTTTCCTCTTCGTTTTCCATTGTAGTGCAGTTCTTTTGGCCATAGTTCTTGCGCTGCTCATCCCTCCTTGGTTGCTCAGTCCTAGGTGGTCGGGGCAATTTGACTTCTTCAGCAATCGCAACATGTACTGAAGTAGCGTCATCTTCCACATTAGCTTGTTGCTTTATTTGGGCCCTCAAATCCTTCATGGATGGGGCAAGTCATTTCGTCAACGACTGCCTTAGCTTGTGCGAAGGAGGTAGGCCTTGTTTGAAGTATAGCACGGCCAATTGTCCACTGTAAACATTTTCCTCCAAGTCGCCATATTCCTCCCAATATCGTCGCGTGTACTGGCATAGGGTCTCTTTCCTATCCTTTCAGATATTGAACATGGTATCCAACTGCTTTGGGACTTTGTTGTTAGAGACAAATCGGGCTAAGAACGCCTCAAAAAGCTGCATCCAGTCATAAATCGAACCACTAGGGAGTTTGTCAAACCATCAGAGGCCAAGTTCTCCAAGGCTGGAAGGGAAGACTTTGCACATGAGCGCGTCGTTGCAGTTCCAGAGGGACATCATCTGGTGGTAATGGCTAATGTGGGTCAGAGGGTCCGTCTT
Organism: Camellia granthamiana; assembly: GCA_036172215.1. Taxonomy (NCBI): domain Eukaryota; kingdom Viridiplantae; phylum Streptophyta; class Magnoliopsida; order Ericales; family Theaceae; genus Camellia; species Camellia granthamiana. Next base: position 46,106,345 of record CM069917.1, on the reverse strand, counting down.
CCCGTCATAGAGAATGAATTTCGGTGGGCTATACTTCCATGGAGGTTCCTCAGCTTCTATCTCTGGGGAGAAGGGGATGGACACCAACCGGTCTAGAGCGCAACGCTCTTGTTGGTGTATGGACCGATCCAACTGGTCCCTTTCCCTATCGAATCGGTGTTTCTCCTCCCTATCTCGTCGACGTTCTTCTTCCTTGCATAGTCATCGTGCCTCTTCTCTGTTATCATTCAGCCAACTTCTCAAATTGTGAGGTTGTTTGTTGCGGCGACAATGATAGGTTTCAGATAGGCGGCTGACAGTCCTTTGCCTTTTATGAGAATTCTCACGTGGGTTATTTTTTTGGAGGTTGTTCGTCCTACTACTAGCCCCTTCACTACATACCAGAATCGGCCGGCTACGCTCTCTACGAGCAGGGGCACAGCTAGAGTGCTCATTGTGAGGCAGTGGAGGAGTATGTCTTCTTTGCGACGGTCCTCCAATGGACTTTCTTAGCTCCGTGGGGGTCGTCATGAACTTTATCAATTGGGTGCAAAGCTCAATGATCTCCAAACCCATTGAGTCGATGATGCGATCACGGTGGTCTTTTTCAACAAAAAGACGCTGAGACGACTCGACAGCAATGACATGACATCGCTCTGCTGTGTTAGGTGCCTGATTGTCGTGGTCCATTGGGTCATCGTGCACCGAAGGGAATGCCAAAGCCTTATCATTGGTTCTCTCCGTCATTGGAGTCCTCTCTGCTATCCCAGAATGGGGTGTATCTTCGATTCCCATCGCTGGAGTTCATCACGAAGCAAGCAGTGGTTTTCCCACAGACGGCGCCAATTGTGCCGAGGGGATTTCTGCACTATGAAGAAGGGTTGAATTTCGTGGATGAACAGTGTGCTTTGGGAATTGAAGATCTGCACAGAGTAATGTAGGTCGCCTTTTTTCGCGCCCCTTTCGAAGGTTTGAAAGAAAGCCCTATAGTTTGGACTCCCATGGTTCTGAATCTAATCTCACAAGTGCAATGCGAAATTGATAAACACCAAAGAGTCCAAATCCGACAAATCGTTTGGAAAATTGATTTTTGGATAAAAAATGCCAAAACTGGACTGCTTTGCCAGATACAGAGTCGCCACCTAAATATTTTATTTTGGGTAAATTTAGGAAACCCATGACTCGTGCCAAAGGCCACGTGTCCGTCATCAACAAAGTTGCCTCGGCTCGGGAACTTAGGTACGAGAGGAGAAGGTCATGAATTGAGCACCCTCGCTCACCCGATCAAAGATCGGCCTCTACTAATCATGGTATGATTTTTTATCAAACATTACATGCTCTTGTTCCGGTTATTAGGCTAGCAATTACTATGTGATGCGCACACTCACAAATATAGACTAGCTTGCTCAAATTGGAACAATTCAATTTCATGTTTGTTTTGCGAAAAAGGGTTTGATTTTAGCACCTCGAGTGGGCTTAAAGGTTGCGAATTTTGCCACTAAACATAGTGGGCTTAAAAAACGTACATTTATTGAATCATTCCAATTCAAACAACAAGCCTTCATCTACAGGCATTCAAATAGTTTAGCAAGTAAGCACTTAGCCTCATGGCAAGCATGCTAGCCATGGAAATCACTCACACTCATGCAAATATGCTAAAGCGCTAAAAACTCACCTAGTACTCCAAGCTAAGATAAAACAAAAGAGTTAGAAAAATGCATATTCCTAACTATACAAGATGACTAATGCAACACATACAAAGAATGCAATCAATAGGCTTAGCTACTAATATGGTATGTGATTCAATTTGATAATATGCGGCTAAACATGTATTCAAAGAATGTATTTAATCAACAATACAGTTAGAATGATGTGCCGAGCCTAGGTGTATGCAAGACGAGATGAATGCATGCAAGCATAAGGTATGCCAATTGAAATGTGATGTCTCTAAACTAATCATCAAAAGAGGATAAATAAAAGAGAGAAAGACGTGAGGTTGGAAGACATACACATTATTACATCATTTTGCTCTCACGAAGAAGAGTTCGAACGAATAACTAAGCTAAACTAATTAAGCTAATTATCACAAACCAAAATGAATAACTAGTTAAACTAATTAACTAATTATTACAACAACAAATGAACTAAACTAATTCGCTAACTAACTAATTAAATAATTACAAAAAAATTGCAACTAATAATTAAACTAAGCAACTAAACTAAGCCAATTAGCTACTCTACCTCGAGAAACGAAGGATGTGCATGCGCATGTTTGGTTTCCACCCGAAAAGACCTCTATTTTGCTCTCGAAAGCCTTTGTTTGCACAATTGAACACTTCCAGAACAACTTTACTCCACCTTATCAACATTCTGCTGAGATTTGCATCAGTGGCTAGCCGGCCATTGGTGAATATTGCCAGCCACCTGCAGGCGATGGACGTGGCCTGCCGGCCATTGATGCACTGGTTCATCTTGCTGCAATAGAGGACAAACAGAGCATATACAGGGTATTTTCAAGGATTGTTTGCACAACTCACCCCTCCTTTTCATGAACAAATCCAATGAGTTGTAAACTTAAGCCACAAGCCACCAACTCAAGCAATTTCATTGCATGATGGCTTGTGATTCAAGAGGTGCAAGCTCAATAAGTGCAAAACAAGACGCAAACCTCCTCCCTTTCATGAAAGATCAAGGAAAGAAGGTGACCTTGAAGACTTGGATCATTTCATCACTAGCAAGTATGAAATGGTCCAAGTTCAATATGTTCAATTAACGTCTGATTGAGCATATCAAAACACAACCAAATTCTTATATTTGCTCACTTTTAGTCCCAAGTTTTAGTTACTCATTTTAACTTACCAACCATCCTTTAATCAAATTAAGTCCAAAGGTGAATTAAAGTCCTCTAATGGAAAGAGGGTTCAAAGCACAAGTTACTTCAGGTATGAAAGAAGTATCACACCATTGGTAATGAACCCCCTAAGAGATTAAACCATTAAGTATGAAACCTCAATTTCACACTTAGGTAAACAAGTGACCTGAAACCACTTTCAAAGCAAAAGTAAAAGCCAAGAAAGGAGGGAGGTTGCAGAGATGATTAGTGCTGAAATTAAGTGTGAAAAGCACTAAAAACATGCAATCAACTCAAACAAGTGGTGTCTAAAGGCCTAAAACACCAAGCTTGTGAGGACACTTACACTATAACTATGCAATATAAGACTCAAATGCAATAACCAACCCAAAACAGAGTTAAAACAGTCCAAAATAGAGCCTAAAGCATGATGGAATAAAGCTACAACAAGCTAGAAAAATAAGCTAAAACATGGCACCAACTAGGCTAACAAACAAGACACAAAAAGAGGAGGCTACCCCTTACAAATTTGGACTTCAAAACTTGATTTTTACCACTGAAAATACTCTAAAAATCAGTGTTTAAAGACCAAAAAACAAAAAAAAAAAAGGTTTGAAAATGGGAAACAAAGGTGAAATGGCCTTTCAAACAAGGAATGAAGAGGGGTAAACCACCCTTTTACCTTAAATGGCGAAAAACACCAATTTCAGCCCACAAAAATAGAGTTTTTTACAGTTCAAAAATAGCCGAAAATAGTGGGAAAAAGATTGAAAAGCAAGTATGCAAAGCAAGCTAACAAAGCAAGTATTATACCTCTCGAAGAGAAGAGTAACTCCAAGCAACAAAACCAAGCAAGTACACCCTCTAGAGCTCAAACCAAGCTCAAGAACACCTCAGCTCAAAGATGAGAGGATTTGGTTAAGGGTGTATAGGCAAAGGTGTAGGAATTAGAGGCTAAAGTGTAGAGAATTTGTAGAGAGAGAGAGAGGAAAATTTTTAAGCCTAAAATTTTCTAACCTCAAAACATGAGAGAGGGGGTCCCTATATATAGAAAACATGAAATTTCTACAAGGAGATCCAGCCCTCCACGTGTGGACAGATGCAAGCATCTGTGCAAACAGCTGGCACGGCTGGTATAAAATATCTGTAGAAAACACTGGTGGTCGCCTGGCCATCACTGGTGGCTGGCAAGCCACACCAGTGGCCGGAAAACCAAAAGTGATGGCCGGCAACCTCTAGGGATAGCCGGTAGGCCACCAGAGGTTGCAAGCCTGAAAGGCTAAGGCATGTCCCAAAAATGAGACAAAAAGGATGGAGGATGAGAAAGGCTCAAAGTTATAGCATTCCGCTGAGGACTTCGACCATTTGGCGAGTGAACAGGCTCATCATTAGATGTACCTGTAAGGACGTCCAAGTCATAAGGGCCGTCAAAAATGGGGTGTCTACAATTAACAAACAGTGAGGCTGCCTGACTGGGGTTTGGTCAGAAACCCCTCCGATCGTAAAGTCAGGGACTAAGGGAAAGGAAGAAGAGAGAATACAAAGTGTGTGTATATGTTAAGTGTGTGGATTTCGGATCCCTTGAGAGTGAATAGTGCTCACCTTTTATAGGAGAAGGTTACTTGTCCTCCAAGACCTTCTCTCTCCGCCATTTGTCCAATATGTCTTATTCGTAGTCGTCTCCCATTAGAGGAGGACGGCCACTCTGCCTGACACTTGGGTGCAGGTCTATCTTGTTTGTCTCATTAGTGGTCGTCTCCCATTGCAGGAGGACGACCACTCCACCTGACACTCAGATGTAGGTCTGTCATGTGTGCGCCTTGTCCCTCTGCACCTCTATGTCTCCACATTCTGTTTAGACAGAGAGAAATGAGTAGAGTTGTTTGTCTTTTGTGGGACCAAGAAAGATCTTCAATGAATTGGCCTTCTATAAGTTGGTTTACCCCAGAGTGGTTGTCCAACCAGGAGGTCCAACATGTTGCTCGGCCCACTTCGGACTAGTTGCCTCCCCAACCAGGAGGTCCACTACGTTGCTCGGTCCGTTTCGAATTAGGCTGAGCTACCTTGATTGCCTTGACCAGAAGCAATTGTTTTGTCATTTGGTCGAGCCCCTAGTTCCCCTACTGGTGTGGGTCTGGCTTTGGGCCAAACTCTAAGACTCAGTTAAATTTATCCCACTTCAATATTTTATTAATCCCTTCTTATAATCCTAACTAAATCCAAACATAGGATAGGATGCACAATCCTAACTAAATCCAAACATAGGATAGGATACACAATCCAAAGGATTCGTAGTCCTAAGACTATTAGTCATGAAAATGCTAATCAAACCTAATCCAATTCGCCCAAACAAACATAGCCTTAATTTCGACAACGTCGTGGGGAAGAATGGCTTAGCTGGTGTTGGTGTTTTTGGTCAAGATTTCAGGGGCAAGGTTTTGGCCTCATTCATGGAGCAAATTTTGTATTTCAATGATGTCGATCACATGGAAGCTTTGGGAGCTCTTTGGGCATCGATAATTGTCAAAGATCTGGGCTCTTCTTCTGTCCATATTGAAGGGGATTCTTTCACAGTGGTCAATTCGGTGAAGTCTGATGAGGCCGATCTCTCAAGTATAGGATCAGTATCAGAGTGTGTTTGATCAAACCTCGCAGGCACGCAAAATTGGGTTATTAGTCATGTGAAGTGCAGTGGTAATCAAGTGGCGCATTGTCTTGCTAGGTTGGCTCTCAGTAAGGAAGGTCTTAATGTGTGGATGGGTGATGTTCCTCATGTGGCTAGCCAAGCAACTCACATTGATTCTAGGCAATGCTTGTAATTTCCTCTAGCTTTTCTGAGCTTCTTCCCACAGCAGCACAGTAAATAAATAAATAAATTGCTACATGTAAAATTACCCTTTCCAATACTACATCTCCTATGTGCTAAAAAAAATATTAACCACTCAATTATTGGAACACATGAATAAAGAAAAAAAAAAAAAAACTCAAATAAAAATAACTAAATTGTGAATGTACCTTTACTAAGAAGAACAATTTGCTATTGATAATAGTTTATATTGTTTGGTTTGAGTTTTCTGAATTCACTTTTCAGAAAAATGAAACTTTTTTTTTTCCACTGAATTTTTTTTAATATTTTAAGGGGCAATTTGGGAAGCTAGTTAAAAGCTAGCTTTTAGCTTTGGGTAATTCTGCTTACACAACACTTTCAACTTACTACACCCTCATTTTTTATATTTTTTTTATTACTATTTGTGGAGATGTGGTTTGGAAATACTCTATGGATCTTGTAGGACACTCTTGATCCTCAGCTAGTCACCTGAAAATGAATGAACACTCCGGTCGGGGGTGCCAGAATTAGTACTCCGATGGATAAGTCAATGTATACTCTTTTGGTTGCTTGTATCTCAAGTTAATCTTATTTGTTCTCACATATCTTTTCTTAGCTGATGCTCCTCTTATTTATAGTTGTCCTTGATATTGATGGTTGGGCCCACCTTTCGACCAACGAATAATTGCTTACTCGGCTATTCTGTCCTATCTATTCGTACCCGGCCCAATTTACAGCTGATTCTACGGTCGATCTGGTTATTCGGCCTCTGTGTTCCTCCAAGATATAGCCGTATAGTACATAACTTGATTTCTTTCTTTAAACTAAATCGGCTTCCCCACGTAATAATGTTATTCAACTCCCACACTATTTTATCCTTCTATAAAATTACCAATTAATCCTCCAACCCTAAAAATTTAACAAACAATTTTCTCACGCTACTCACCATTCTCCACCACTATTATCTCACCTCCGACAACCTTTCCCCACCACCGATCTTCTAACTCTGACAACCCTTTCCCAACGCCGGCAACCCTCTCCCATCCCACTCCTACCTCCTCTAATCCTTCAAAAACTCTGCCCTTACCTCTGAAAACCTTCTCCTTCCCAGAATCGCCATCCAAGTCAACCCTACATCTCTGCGAATCGCGATTCTTCTTTTTCTCATTGTCTTCCGCTGCTATCGAAATCTGAAACTTCTCTATCTTTTGTTCAATCGCTCATGATGATGGAGGGCATGTGTAGGTTCGCAGGGCGGTTCATGGCAGTTGTGATAACCCAGCCCGTAGTATGCTCAATTATACATGTTTTTATGTGTTTGATATGAATTTGCAAGTTTAAATATGTGAATTATGTGATTTTAGATTTATATCTATTGAATGTAGGAATATCTGTTGCAATTACAACTTTGAACTGAATTTGAAAGCCTTTGAGGCGCCAGAAACCAAAATCGACTTCATATCTGTGATTAGCATGATCTTTAGAGCTTATGGTGAAATTTTGTAAAAATATGATTTGTGATGATTAAATTAAGTTTTATGAGTTAAGTTATATATGTGTATAACTCTTGTATTCATCATTTGGTTGAAAGACTTGCTAGAGAATGAGTTAGAGAGAGAGGAAGAGGAGAAGCTAGGGTTTTGGAAGAGATTCAAAGAGTAAACCCTAGATTGAAGCTAAGCTATGAAATTTACTTAGAATCTTTGTCTTTAGCTCACATTTGGCATGAAATCAAGATGAAATTAGAAATTTCTCTTCGTGTTTGTTTGATTTGAGTCCAATCTTGTGTTTAATGCATGAAATGAGCTCTAGATTGTGCATACAACCAAGTTTTATTGAAAGATTCACCATGTTCACAAGTGTTTTGAGCTTGATGATGTAATTTATGGATGTATGAAATAGATAAGGCCATGAATTTAATGTTGAGGCAAGATAAATGTGTTTGAGATATAATTACCCTTGAATCATGCTAGTATACTATGTTTTTGAGTTAGTTTTGCTTTGAATTGGGCTTGGAAAGGATTTGGAAAGTTTGCATTTTGTGCTATTTTCAGACTGGTTGTCTATGCGTAGACTGCTCGAGCGGCCACGGGCTCCATACGAGCAGTCTATGGCTTGAACCAGAGTTGTACATTCTGCTTGTCGCAACCCAACCCTCGCCCTACGGGATTAGAGACGTAACCGGCTAGTAATCCGAAATTACCAAAGGCCTGCTTAACAATAAATAGTATAAGGGGCTGGCGGAAGCCAATGACATCACATAACATCGTCCAATGAGCTGTGAAACTAAAATGAATAAACAACCTTTATATGCATCACTGTACAATCATCCAATATTATATCATACACATGTACTAAAAGGAGATACAATACCTAGGGAATTAATCCCTTAATTAATATATTCATAACACAAAAGATCTTTTCCATAAGTCGCTGGATCACTATACAAAAGGGTGAATTCAAAATCACCCAAAAGCCTTGGAGTTAGACCCAAAAGAAACCTCGAAGGGAGGCACAACATTTGGCTTGACAAACTAGAAGGTAGGGTGACGCCCTTAAATCCTTTCTTGAGTTTGATCACTTAAATGACAAATATAACCTGTGAGCTAAAACCCAGTGAACAACAAATGTATAAAGAGGTTAGGAATAATGTCCGTTTAAATGTTAAGGTCAATTCAATTCACATAACAATAGCATGTTCGTTAATGAAAAGCATAGCAATCATAAAGATCTACATGCACATGTAACGGTCTTTCAAATCATAATCAATACAGATAATCATATAACTTGATATCTTATACATATTTGACCATGGTATTATTACCCCTAGGAGAGGGCCACATGCATATAGGCCTCAGTATTGTTACCCCAGGGTAAGGGTCGCGTGAGCATAGACCACGATATTATTTACCCTGGGTAAGGGCCACGTGTACATAGACCGCGGTATTATTACCCTTGGGTATAGGCCACGTGAACATGTTGCATGAAGTAAGATACTCAGTCATTTGGTAAATCATATCACTGTAGAAACAGTTCTTAACAATAACAATAATAGTTAGAAAGAACAACTCAAACATATCTTTATGACATTGTTACTCACAGTTAATTTCGTGGAGTAGGTGGCTCAAATGTGGCGTCTGACCTATATCAACACATATAAGCATAATGGTTCAACATATAGTTTCAATGGTTCAATGGTTCAATTACTCGTTACTTAGTCGTTAAATCTCGCCGTTTCGTTCCTTCATTTCCTTCATGTTTATAAGATGCGAATGCACATGAAAACCATGTGAAAACCATGCAAATGAAGACCCAACAGTCCGAGACATAGCCAAGAAAAATAGGTTGAATCAGCCCTGTTGGCCGCACATGCGATGGCCTTGGTTGCACGTGCAGTGGTTTGGCCGCTCATGGGGTGGCCTTGGCTGCACGAGCAGTGGTGAAGCAGTGTGCATTTTTGGGCAGAGGAGACTTAGCCTCTCATGCGGTGGCCTAGGCCACTCGAGCGGTCTGGGTGAAAATTAGTGTGAAAATTCTACTGAAAATGGAACTTTTCCCCTTTCAAACCCAAACTTGATTTTATGAAAATTAAAGGTCCAAAATGCATCAAAACAACTTGAATTCACCATATCTAACTTCAATATGAATCATAATCTAATTCACACTTAGGTTATCAAAGGAAAGATCAATTACACAAATAAAAAACATGGAAATCATAAAACATAGGGATTAAGTTCTAATTCATGGAGTTTCCTCTATATTGCTCATAAATCATGCAAAAGCAAGTGGTAAAGCATGAAGAATGCCATAGCTCCTCTATTTTCCTCCTTAGGGTTCATACCAACAAGTTTACACCACTCTACTTCTTGATTCAACTTAGATTCTCTAATTCCATGATAAAGACAACCCAAATTCATGAGATTGAGGGAAAAGTTCTTACCTCAAGTTAATGATTTGATGAACATTGGTTAATTCCCCTTTCTTCTCCTTGAACCCTAGCTTTCTTTCTTTCTCTTTTGTTTTTAGAATTCTCTCAAGTCTCTACAAAATATCTATCTCTATCTACCTCTTATTTGATGAGTAGAGTTAGGCCTTGTTTGGGTCTTTCTAATTATAAGTTTAATTTTTAATAACTCAATTCTCACCACAAGCCTCTTCAATTAACACTAAATTGAAACGTACTACTGTGAATCAGGCTTTAATTGCCTATTTCAAATATTTAATTTCAATCTTATGGTTTACTGATTCAAACAGGTTTATTTCCCATTTCCATCTATGTTTCCCACTAATTCAATGCAATGAACACATAGCACAAATAACACATGACATATATAGCACATGACATATAATTTGGCATAATAAACATATAATTAAGGTAAATCACATAATGTAACAATTAAGTAAGGAGGCGTATGTTACACTGCTCGCTCGAGCTGTTGAGGTTGCGCACAAGTGGAGCATGAACCAGGTCTGAGGATTTCTTTCTACATGCTTGAGCGGCTCACACTTCCGCACGAGCGGAGCGTGACCACTCGAGCGATTGGACCTACCGTACGAGCGGCCAGTAGGGGTGAAAATCCTACTCTCTTGTGTTGACCCCTCTGACCTTTGGTATGCATTTCCGACCTTGTTTAAACCCCCTGGAAAATGAAATGATGGTTAGAAACCTATTGAAAGAGGTTGTGAATTATTAAAGGAAAAGTGTATGAATGAAATGAATTATTTATCGAATGTGTATGTGAAATATTTTGTGTAGGTCGTGTGCCAGAGACAACGCCGCAAGACCAAATGCACTATGAGTAATAGTATTGTAAACATATGTTCTTAATTGATTACTTTGAGTCATGAATGGTGATTTGTGCCAACATTGTGTTTTGATCGAAATGAATGAAGTTCGTAAATGTTATATGACATGTGCAATGTGGACCTAAGGCCATTTCGCTTATGTTATGATATGTTTGGGCCTGAGGCCGTTCTGTGCCATATGTGGGCTCGAGGCCGTTCTGTTAATGATATGATAATATGTGATTGGACTTGAGGTCGTTCTAAACAGCTGTTAATATGTGGGCTCAAGGCTGTTCTGTACCTTATGTGGGCCTGAGGTCGTTCTGATATTGATGGATCTAAGGCAGTTTTGTTCATGTGATGGGCCTAAGGCTGTTCTGTTTATGTAATTGGCGTAAGGCCGTTTTGCTTATATGATGGGCCCAAGGCCGTTTCGTGTTATATTGGGCCCGAGGCCGTTCTGTATCATGATTATGGATATTGTGAGAACCTTATGCTAATTTATTTACACTACTTTACTGTATTATTACTTATTGAGCTTCGCTCACCCAATATTATGTATGCACATGTAGGTGATCCGCAGCATGGAGCCTACCTTTAGAGTCAACTTCAGGAGCTATTTTGTGAACCTGTTGAGTCATGTCTCCGAGATAGAGTTTTGCCTTTGACTCACATTATGCTTTGAATTTATTTTGTTTTTGCTATTATGGTCTTGGGATATGTAAACGATATGTATAAATTTCCTACAGTACTTTATTTTTGCATGGGCTTGTAAATGTGTGAATGTGTTAAGGTTTAAGCTTTATAATTTTGCTCATATTGGCACAACTCAATGGACTTCTTCATTTGTTGTATGCTTCCGCTTATGGCCCCATTATTATAATTATTCTATATGTTTGTATGAGGCTAAAGGTAATCAAGTGATTATTGGCCAGTTATGATCCAAACTTTTAGGGGCGGGTTTGGGTCATGGCAGTAGTGTAGATGGGTTGTGGTGGAGACGAGTCACCACCGGAGAGAAGGATCGCGACTAAGAAAAAGGCTGGAAGGGGAGGCGCGACGGAGGAGGAAGAATGTAAAATGGGAGATGCAGCAGCAGAGGTAGGCTAGAAAGGTGATCACAGCGGGGGAATGGGCTCGCGGTGGTCGGAGATGGCAGTTGTGAGGGGATCTAGATGGTGGCGGCAATGGTGAAGAAGCTGTGGGTCGACTACTGGAGATGGCAGTGGCTGCTGGAGGAGGTGGTTGGGATTGGATAGAATTACAGTTTGTAAGTTGGGGTGTAAATAAGAGGGTATAGTTGGTATTATGAGGATGGTAAAGAGATAAAATCAAAATTTTAAATTTTGATATGTTGTGAAATTAGAAATTTGGTGTAATGAGATGTGTTTTTGTTGTGTAACTAGAATTACCCTTTAACTTTTAACTCATTTTAGGTTACATCACCTCACATTTTTTACACACAAAAAGATAAAAAGTCAAAAAAGTTAAAAAAGTCAAAAGTCAATTTTTAACTAACTTTCCAAATCATCCCTAAGTAATTTTTTAAACTTTTAGATACATCTAACATAAATACACTTAAAAAGTATAATATTTATGAATTTTTTTAAAAAAAATTTACTAAGTACCAAAAATACAAAAAAAAGCAAAACAAAACAAAAATTTAATACATTTTTCTTATTCTTGTGTATTTATTAATTTTTTAATATATATATATATATTTTACAAATATTTTACTTTTTAGATACATCTAAATAAGGTACATCTAGAAAAGTTTAAAAAAAATGCTTAAAATTTTAAAAATATTTACTAAAAAAAATACGAAAAATAAAAAACTAAATTTGAAAAAATTAAATTAAAAAAATTGAAATCAAACACAGTAGTAGTAGGACGATGATGACTTTGAAAAAAGAACTAGAATAATGTTTTAGAGCACTAAATTGGGAGCTCTAGAGCATCACTAATGATGTGGCACAATGGCCCCCACCAAAGTGATGTGATGTTTTGGCTTGAGTTTGTTTTTTTTTTTTTTTTTTTAGCTCATTAGAGCTATTAGTGGTCCAAAAATTAGTGGGATGAATCACCACTCAAAGAACTATTAGCCAGAAGAAGATAATAATAATAATAATAAAAAGGTATAAATAGTTGCGAGGGAGAAAAATATTAAGACAATGTTAATTAATTTAGTATGTAATTCTTTTTAAATTTGAGTAACATTTAAAAAAAATTCCAATGCACTAAGAATTGATGCCTAAACGGTGCACAAAATTTTCCATAATAGGTTCTAAGTTTGATATGTTTCTAAATCATTTTTTTAATGCTTAATTTAAGAATAAAAATTGAAAATATCAATTAGAAATTTGGTAATGATGTGGCACTGAATTTTGTTTTATTTTTTTTTTTGTTTTCTAAATTATTTTCAAAATATCAATTAGACTCTCAATTTCATTTTGTTGAAGGTCTAATTGATATTTTAAAAATAATTTGCCGGTAAAATAAAATTTTAGATGAAGGCTGGATGCTATTATAATAATTTCTGTTAAATTATAGACGCTAGTTGACGGTGGGATTTGGGATGTTTGTAAGCATGCTTATGTCCGATGAACCAATATTTTGAAAAAGTATAGGCACTCGTCATTATTATTATAGCATTATATGAAGCAAAGGCCCCCTCCCGCCGTCGCCGCAAGGAAGAGGATGAGTTGTTGTTGATTGAGTAGCCTGACAACAACCCTAAATATTAATACATGGTAATGCAATTCAAAAATTAATTTAAATGAAGAAATGAAATTTATTATTTTCACAATTATGATTTTAATTTGATAATCTCAACAACTAATTTTATTATTTTGATAAATAAAAAAGGAACAATAATAGTTATAAAAAAAAAAAAAACTATAAAAGTTCTCTAAAACTAAAAGGCATGCTTTTCTTCATTTTTATTTATTATTATTTGTGCATACATCCCCTTCAAAATTATTCGTTATATACGAGTCTAGGAAGTTTATTTGAGAATCTATATTAGCTGCATAAATTGTTTATCAATTAATGGTTAATCATAATTTGAATGGTTATATACAAGCCAAGTCTCAGTTTATTTGAGAATTTATGCTAGCCCAATAATTTTTTATTTTATTTTATTTTATTTTGTGTGTGTGTGTGTGTGTGGGGATTAATGGTTAATCATAATTTGAATGGGCCAAACAAACAAGCAATAATGTCATGTCCCGAGAATTTTTGTGACACAAGAAGAAGAGTTTGACATTTATGGCAAGCACTAGAAGGTTTAGGATGGTATGAGAATGTGCTAGAGTATGCTGGAAGACTCTAGAGTGTGGTAGAAAGGTTTGGAGTGGCCTTGAAGATTCCAGAATGTGGTGGAACAACCTTGAAGGATTTAAAGCTGTCTGGATGGAGTCTAGATCCTCTGTAGGGTTACCTTGTAGTGCTCCCTATACTGTTAGTGAAACAATGTTGTTTTGCTATTTTTTTTCTTTCCCTTATTCGTTAGGCATTTTGAAATTTGAGAAGCAGTCCCAAACTCCATGATCGACAAAAATGAAGAGAAGGAACAGAGGACTCAAACAGGCGAAAGAAGGACTGAAAATCGGCGATTGGCAAGGCGACCGACGACGAGGAAGACGACCTATGAGAGATCCAAAATGTCTAAGGCATTCTTACTGTTTCTCTCATCTCAACCTAGGGCTTCAGATTGTTGTTCTTCGAGCAGATCTAGTGTATCTATTTATTTTTTATTTGTTTTGTAGTGATTTAGGTTTGCATTTGCTGATAATGAATTTGATTTTTGATTGGAATTTGGTCTCAGATTCTATATATGTGTATATATATGTATCAAGTTATATATAGATATATATATATATATATATGTTATAGGTTATATATATGTGTGTGTATATTATATGCCTCTGTTCTAGATACTGGTTGTAGAGTGAGTTTGCATTTCTTATGATTGAAATTGAATAGTTGTTTTTTCTGGAACTGATTATTGTTGTAGATTTGATTTTGTTTTTTTGCATCTGAATACTTTTTCGTTTTTCAAATGTGGGGTTTCAACTTTTAATTTAGATTTTGTATGCTCAATAATAGGTTTGCTTATTAAATGTGTCACTAGATCTTCTTTGAATGTTTGATTCAATCCTATTAGTTCTATTTGATAATATGAAGAGAGTAATAATAAGAATGGATAATACAAAATTTTAAGGGACTTTTAGAAATTAATTAATGATACCACTGTAGGTGGTTTTTCGTGCTCCTTGGAGGGGTTTAGTCTTCTCGGATACGATAACCCTACAGTTCGGACTCTCGTGGTTCTGAATTTGGTTTCATAAAGTGCAATGTGAAATAGATTTAAACAAATGAGAGTCCAAATCCAGCAAATCTTTAGAAGATCCATTTATTATCAGAGATGCCAGAAATGGACTGCATTACCAGATTTCAGAGTTGCCACCTAAATATTTTTGAAAAATTTAGAAAACTCATGACTCGTGCCAAAGGCCACTTGTCCGTCATCATCAAAGTGTCTCAGCTTGGAAACTTAGGTATGAGAGGGAAAGGTCATGAATTGAGCACCCCACTCACTCGATCAAAGATCGGTCTCTACTAATCATAATGTGATTTTTATGTACATTATATGCTCTTGTTCTGATTATTAATGCTAATTTACTATGCGAAGCACAAAAAGTATAAACTATGTCACTCATGTTGGAATGTTTTGATTTCATGTTTGTTTGGAAAATGTGTTTTGAATATGCGTTACTTGAAAAAGCAAGCTCATATGTACATTAATAAAATAATCCCAACTTAAGCGAAAAAGCCTTCATCCACCGATATTCAAGAGGTATATCAAATAAGCATGTAGCCTCATAGTAATATGCCTGTTATGGCAACACAAACATTTATGCAATATGCTAATGTGAAAATGCTCACCTAGTACTCAACCGCGGCAAGCCACAATAGGAGAAAACAGTTAGAAAAATGCATGTTCTAATATGCAAGTGACTAATGCAACATATGCAAAATACAACTATTAGGTTCGGTTTCCTAACATGACATATGGCTTAACTCAAAGCATGCAATAGCACACGTATTCAATTAAGTAGGGAATAACAACAAGTTTGGAATGATGAACCGAGCCTAATGTATGCAAAAATGGATACAAAGCATGGCAATGATATGAAAATGTAAAACATGATGCTACCATTATAAGCATATAAATAAAAGGGAGAAAAAAATGGAAGTGGGAAGACATGCACAATATTACAAGTGTGCCCTCATACAAGAGGGTCTGAATGTCCGAATTTAAACTAAGTATTACAACACCAAATTAACTAATTTTAACTAGCTATTACAAATAATTAAATTTAACTAGCTATTACCATTTTGAACAAATCTAATTAATTTAAACATACTACTATCAAAGCATTAATTTTAAAGGGACCGTGGGAAATGAAGCGTCACACGCACACAAATGAGAACTTCCTCCCAGAAACCTCTCTGTTTTGCTACCAGAATATGTTCTGTTTGCAGTCAGAAAATTATTCTGTTTTTGCCTCAGCTTTTGCTCTATTCTTCCATGAAAATGACACTGCTTGCACAAAATAAGGTGGCCAGCCGACCTTGGAAAGTGGTTGGCCGAGCAAAAGTTGGCCGACCGGCCACTATTTTTAGGTACTGCCCTGCTGTCATAGAAATGAAACGAAGCAAAACAGAGTGTTTCCAGGAGATATTTGTCCTTTCTGCCTCTCCCTATCATGAAACTGATCAGGGGAGGAGTAGACTCGATTCACAAACCATCAATTGTCACAAAGTTGTTGCGTGATGATTTATGAACCAATAGGACAAAAGATCAATAAATGGAAATAATAAAAGAAACAACACCTCCTTTGGAACGCCCCCAACATAATTACAATAATCTAACTCCAAGCACCAGTACAAAGTGGTATAGACACAATAAGAAGCTTCCATTAATCATAGTTAATATACAAAATGTGACACATGCGATATACATTCACAAATCGTTCATCCTAAATCTACAACATGTGTTACAAGACGTAAATAAAGAATGAAAGCTAAACAAATATTCATATGCCCTAATGGCTTACATCTTTCCAAGACCGTGCTTGGTTACAATAAAATGAGTCATAAGCTCAGTACAAATAAAGCCCTAAGCTTGTACAAAAGGTAAATACAAAATAAACAAAAGTGAGCCTTCAGCTCCACAATCCTCCCAAGCTAAGTCCTTGGAAGAAGCATATCACCAATACCTGAAAATGGTTTTTCCTAAATAGGGTGAGCCAAAGCCCAGTAGAAACAATCTAACACAATATATGAATCTTAACAAAGTTATAAGTATAATGTGCATATACAATGTCTGTAATAAAATCATTCATTATTTACAAGATCATAGTATGCCAAATTTATATCTCATTTCATTGTTCATATTCATTTCGTTCAATCACCCAATACTGAGAATACAACTCATCGGGTCTCAAATCAATATAGTTATCATACAAATACATTTATTTGCCATTTTACGACAATTTCGTCCACAAGATCGGCACCCATGTATACAAGCAGTGTTCGGGACTTTCATCCTGGACACATAGGCTAGCTTAATTCATTGGAGTCCATCCCCTTTCTCCTCCCAAACATGGAGTACATCTCCTTTCTCCTCCCAAACATCATATATATACAATGTATTAAAACACAATCATGTTCAATGACAACCAATAAAAGATTAGTTTCAATTCACCTAATTCTCATGTAATTTCTACAACAATCATAGCTATCCCCACTGATAGCCCAAAACAAATATTTTTAAACAGATATACAATCTCCACGACAAATAAATTATCTAAATTTCTATAGGTGAGAGATAATACATATCCAACTCCACCATTGATATCAGCATTTGTCTAATTTCAGATTTCTAAAGCCAATTTCATTATTTACACAAAATAATTATTTTAAACATTTTAGGGCAAAACTTCATTCTTTCCCAAAATCAACCCATGTGTCAAAATCAACAAATTCAACACAATACATCCTTATATCTATACCCATAACCATTTTCAATACCTTTATTTGAAAACCTCTCTTTTGATTTTAAACCAAAACCCTAGGTTTGTCTAAACCAAAACCTTAGATTTGTCTAAAATCCTCTAAATCCCGACATTTCTTTACACAATAACAAATAACTAAGGTAAAAATCATAGGAGAGTGTAGAAAGTCCCTACCGCAAGCTTAGTAGACTAAGGAAGAAGTGGAGGAACTTCAAAAATGCCGAAATCAAGATCTATTCGGATCAAAATGGAGCTCTTGAAATGCTCTACCTTCTTCCCTAAGACACTAGGGTGAGGAAACCAAAGGATCTAGGTGAAAATATAGAGAGAGAGTGTAAGTTTTAGAGAGAGAGGGTCCTGATCTAGGGTTTAAAATGAAAAAACATGTGAAAAAGTGATGTGAAAAGGTGTTGCTGTGAACTGATATACGCATAGTCCGCTCGAGCGCAAGAATTGACGCTCAAGCGTCAGACACAATAAATTGTTTCGCTCGAGTGCAAGAAACAATGCTCGAGTGCAGAATGCACACTCCCAATAGTTTTATAGACAACAAACCAACATTAGAGCGTAAGAAAGACCGCTCGAGCGCAGAAAGAACCGCTTGAGCATAGAATACATTCTCTTAGTAGTTTTGCAGATTTGTAAAAGTATTGAGAGTTTGCAAAGCCCGCTCGAGTGCAAAAAGTGTCGCTCGAGCAGAGGAGCAAAAATTTGGGCAACAAAAGTTTGGAAACTAAGTAATCAACCTATTCTAAACGCAACTATAACAACCCAATAGCCAAACTCAAGTAAGAATAAGGGGAGAAAGACATGAACGACATTTAGAAACTATAAAACCCGAGTCCAGAAAATCAAATGGGTCGAGTCAAACCGGAATTGCTATATCCTTCCTATCATGGAGTTACCTCAAGGGAAGTGGTAGACATTGCTTCTTGAATCATTAACATCACTAAGGAGTATGTAATGACTTGAGACGTAATAGGTTCAATATAACATCCGATTGAACCCAAACCAATTTTATTACTCTTGTTTACCACTTTTAGTCCAATTTTCACCTCTTTTACATTACCTTGTCATTCTTTATTCATTTTTGTCCAAAAGTGATACCTACGTCCACTAATGAAGAGAAGTGTCAAACAAGAAGTTGTGCTTAGCATATGAGAGATGTAATGCCCTGGTAATGAACCTCCGAAGAGATTAAACCATTAAACTGGGAAGGTCTCTTTCTCATACCTTAAACAACAATCAGTTGTTTGAAACAACTCTTAAATAAAGAAAACCAAGAAAGGAGGGAGCTTGCAGAGATGATTATTACAAGTGTGAGTATATGTATAAAAACTATGGAATAAGAGCTATCAACTCAAATAGATTGGTGTTTAAGGCCTAAACCACCAAACCTATGAGGCCTTACAACAATACAAGCATAATATTCAAAGCATAAACTAAGTAAACACACTAAAATTGCCCGAAAATTAATAAAAACAATGCTGAAATTATCTTGGAAAGCTAGAAAAACTAAGCAAAAATGGGAGAGAATTAAAGCTAGTAAGTAAGCCAAAGGAAGGGTGGATAACCCCTTCACTTTTTAGACCTTAAAATCACATGTTTTAGCCTCTTAAAATTCTGAAAATCAGTAGCTAAAAGTAGAGAAATAAGTGGGAAACACAAGGATATAAGCTATAGAATAAGGTTCAAGGAATGGTGGTTAACCCTCTACCTTTGGTAGCTTTTAAATCACAGGTTTCTGCCCACAAAAATAGTCCAAAAACAATGTAAAAACAGCAAGAAAAGAGAAGAAAGAAGTAGGGTAAAGATGGAAAAAGTTGTACCTCTTGAAGAGAAGTTACTCTTTGGTTCACAAATCACCAAGTGATCACCCTCAAAAGCTGAAAATTTGGCTCAATATTCTCAGCAAGGAGCCTCAAATTTTTGGTTTAGGAAGTGTATGTATAGTGTATATATATTGCAAGATAGAGAGGGGGAGTGTTTGATAAGTTCTTGGCCTTTGGCAAATTTTTCTCACCTAACATCAAGAGGGATGGTCATCTATTTATAGAAAAACAAGTTCCCCTGTCGGAAATATTTGTGTTGAGCCAGTTGGTGCAAGGCATGTACATGGGGAGGACAACTGGCAGCAAATATCCGTCTCCCGCTGGACATGGTCGGCCTGCTATGAAGGGGGATAGCCAGCCAATAAAATTTGGCCTACTGGCCACCTATTGGCCAGCAGGCCTCTGAGTGGTCAGGTTAGAAAAAAAATTAGGTTTTGTTTCAAAGAGGATACAAGGTTTGGGCTCTGAAGTTGGAAAACTAAAGCCTTTTGTTGAAGAAATTGAACGTTTATACAGTGTTTTATTTCATCATCGAGTGTTCACCGTGAGGCGCCCAAGTCTCAAGGGGGGGTTAAAAATGGGGTGTCTATAGTTGCCCTTCTTTGACAGAGCTCAAAGTCATGAAGTGACGTGAGTGATGTCAAAGCTCAAAGACGACCCATTTTGACAAGGCCGTAAGACTTGGACAAGAAATCAAAATGTAAATACGATTGGTTGAATTCAAAAGTTGCCTACGTATTCCTTTGCAAGGAATCAAACCAACGTAGTTCATGGACAAGATGCCAATAATATGCACAAAGAATACAGTTGAAAAGCTAGACTTACACACTGCGTGAATCCAATTATTTTGAAAATCCATGATCATGCAAGACAATGCAATAAACAATGACAAGATGACAACATTTGAATGAAAAGCTTAAACTGAAACAAATATAAGCAAACAACAATTCAAACACATTTCACGCGAAAAGAGGAAAAACAGTGAAACCAACAGGCATATCTTACCATATTTCATACAGAGAGGAAAAGTTGTAACCGGGGAAAGAGCAACCTAACGCGTTTCACGCGAAAGGGTGAAAGCTTCATGCCAAACCACGCGTTGCGCAGAAAAGGTAGAGAGTGCAAGCCAAACTACGCTTCGCACAGAGAGGGTGGAGGGTGCAAGCCAAATCACACTCACGTGATAACGAGAAGGTGTGCTAGCCAAACTACGCTTCGTGTAGAGGGGAAAAACTCCATTCCAAACTACGCTTCGTACATAAAGGGTGGAGGGTGCAAGCCAAATCACACTCACATGATAAGGGAAAGGGGTGCTAGCCAACCTACGCTTCGTGCAGAGAGCAGAAAAGCTCCATTCCAAGCTATGCTTCGCGCAGAGAGGGTGGAGGGTGCAAGCCAAATCGCACTCACACGATAAGGGGAATGGGAGCTAGCTAAATTATGCTTCTCGCAGAGAGTGGAAAAGCTCCATTCCAAACTACGCTTCGCGCAGAGAGGGTGGAGGGTACAAGCCAAATCGCACTCATGCGATAAGGGGAATGGGTGCTAGACAAACTACGCTTCGTGCAGAGAGGGGAAAACTCCATTCCAAACTACGATTCGAATAGAGAGGGTAGAGGGTGCAAGCCAAATCGCATTCACGCAATAAGGGGAAGGGGTGCTAGCCAAACTACGCTTCGTGTAGAGAGGGAAAAAGCTCCATTCCAAACTACGCTTCGTGCAGAGAGGGTAGAGGGTGCATGCCAAATCGCACTCACGCGATAAGGGTGTATACAAAGAGTATGATGCATATGGACGTAACATAATTCCTATAATTGATATGAAATATGATGCGATGCATGTTCCATGCAATGTAATAGAAAAGATGCAAAAAAGTGGTGCCATCGAAAACATCCTACATGAAAAGTGGTAGGGAACACCCTACCGTACACAGGGATATGCCATCATATACCCTAAGATAGAAATTTCTCGAGATTACGTCTCATGTATCTCAAGAAGAGAAAACTGCGTGGGAACATGTTTTACACATCCCGAGAAAAGAAAACTACTCGAGAATGTGGTTCATATGTCCTGAGAAAAGAACAAGGGACAATGATCCTAAACGCGCCTTAGCGTGAAATGATAGATAGTACAAGGTAACACATGATGCAAAAGGATGTAATGGGTGCAATGTGTGATAAATTGGATAAAAAAATGCTGTAAAAAAGTAAAAGAAAGTGGTATTGTTCTAGAAAACACCTCACCTTGAGATCGGGGCACATTCAGGCATCGGAGACACAGCAGGACTCGGAACGATGCAACCGGAACACGATCTCAGGGATCTCGGAATCCAAAACAACTTCAAACACTTCAATTTTCCTTCTTAAGATGACAATAGGACCTCCCATACATAGATTGAGCAAAAGCACAACAAAAATCAACTCTGGACCAAAAGATGGGTCGACCGGTTACAAAACAGGGATGACCAGCCACTTAATTGGCCGAGTGGCCATCCGACGGATTTCAGGGGCAGTTTGGACAATTCAGCTTCAAGGCTTTTTAAAACACAACATAGACTTTATTTTCATACACCTTCACATCCGAAAATACCCTTTATCTCTTTCTAGGTGCTTTCTCTCTCTAGATTTGCGCTTTACTCGCATTACCCACCCCTCCACGCAAACTTTATTCGCAAAACACGCATAGTCCTCTATATTTTGAACCGATTGAAATTTGATTTGGCTGAGTTTTGTGGGTTCTCATTGCTTTGAGCTCATTTCTCTCGTGTTTTTCTTGGTTTCCGTACGTTTTCCTGGGTTTTGATTTTTTTCCTGTTTTTCTCTCTCCTAGGGCTTTATTTTGGCATTTTTAGCCTATTTGCCTTATTTTTCCATATTTTCACTCACCACCCACTACATTGCTCATACTGGATGACATTCCATATGACGAGGTTCTTCTTGAGGTACCTGTGCTAGATGAGGCTATCAGAGAGGCGGAGGACATCGCCGCTGATATTGCAGCAGAGGAGATCTACTCTCCGGGGCCTGAGCCCGAGTTACTACCATTGGGGGTGAGGCCTTTTGACCCTGCCACCTACCATCTACGAACACACGTGATGGCCCTTGGTGGCATGTTGCACTTTGAAGACTTCGCTATGGGCGTACTCGAGGTTTTACTTCTGAGGGAGCGTGCCTGTTATCTTTCTCACGATGCCACAGAGGTAAGAAACTTTGCTCCTTTCTTGTATTTTGCTTGCTTTGACATTCTATTATAGTCTTTCATTCTGTTATGCATCTGACATATTCTCCTTTTAACACAGGGTGATGCTCTCTCTTGGAGAGGCTATGGGCCAGTGATAGCCAGATGTAGACACCCCATTTTTGACCGCCCTTAAGACTTGGGCACTACTGATGGTTTACTTGGTGGTGAAAGTTATGCAGTGCAAGTGTTCGATTTCTTCGGCAAGGAGAGAGTCAAATCCTAACTTCACACCCCTTTTTTGGACCAAAACTATTTTGAATGGTTTTTAGACCTTAAAACCCTCTCTTTCAAAACATTTTTGAAAATAGTTTCCTACGATGTTTTGACGCTCACATTTTGTTAAATGTCGCACTTTTCGGTAAACCGAGCAAGGACAAAGTGGAAATGAATGAAGGAGAGATGAATTCTTTTGAAAAATCTTTCAAAACATCTTGTTTAGAGGTTTGGAGTTGAAGAAAAGAGGAGATGAGAGAAGAAACCCAGTTGGGGAGAGGAGTTGGGCATGAATCGTTAAGAGAGAGCCGGGCAGCCATCAGTAAATCAGGCTTATCCATTTGCACACTTGGATTTCAGCTATGAGGCCACCACCGTTGGAAATAGGACTTCCGGGGCTTTATTTTTCACTTAAGAATCTCCTAAAGCTGTGTCCGGATGAGGGAGAAATAGCTGGTTGAAATTAGGCATCAATCCGGTTGGACCGAAACTGAGTAGTCTTCACTAAAAGAGGGATATCTCTTGGCACACTTCGAATTTTGATGCAAGGCTGCCACCATTGGAAATCTTACTTCTGGGGCTTCAATTTGCACACAAGAATGACCTGAAAAGGCATCCAGATGAAGGAGTTATGCTTACTTCAAGTCGGGGACCATGACTGATTTTTGCTGCAGACCACTACGGAAGTGTGCCGACCACAAATGGAGCATGCCGACCATATGCCGACCAGAAATGATCCTTGCAGACCAGAAAAAGTAGCTGACCGACCAGTTGGGGTGGTCGGTCAACCATAAATTTCCAGAATGCCCAGAATCTGCAAATATTTTGCTCTAGTTGTTCCAGGCTGTCCTAGATATTCCTGAATTGAGATATTTCGACCAATGCTTATATATTGCTATATATTGAGCTATATCTCATATATTGAAGGGTTAGCAAGTTTTGGGGAGTCTCTCTCTCTAAAGTCTCTCACTCTCTCTCTCTCTATAATTTTGTGAGCAAAATTCCAGCCCCTCCCTCTAGAAGCTTCTTTCTCCTCTTATTTTTGAGCCTTAAGCATAGAATTCTCTACACTTTTGCAAAGAGACCCTTAACCAAAGTTGATCACCATTGGGCTGAGGTCCCTTGGAACCTATTTTTGGGGTGTTGGAAGGTTGTTTGGCTCAGAAAAGAGGCTATTTTGCAGCTGTGCTTCAAGGGTAAGCATCTCCCTCTTTTAAGCTCATTTTTGTACACTATCTTGGCCACCTTTGCATGCTTGTTTTGCCACCCTTTCAAACTGTTTTTGGCTTGGTTTTGAATTGAAGAAAACTCTGTTTTTCAGTCCTAAAAGTGTTGGTTTGTGCCTTGTTTGGCTAGGGGGTTGTTCTCCTTTTTTGTTCCTTAGCTTGTGAGGCCTTTTGTGCATCTTTCACCGCCTTTCAAACCAACTCTTTTTGGCTTTTAAACCACTGAATTCTAGAGGAATTTCAGTGGTGAAAAGGTGATTTTGAGGCCCCAAATAGGAGGGGGTTGTCCCCCCTCCTCTTCTCTTGTTTGCTTGTGTTGGTGGCTCACCAAAAGAGCATGTATTTCTATCTTCTTGAGGCTTTTTTTGAGCACTTTTTTGTGACTTTTCAGACCTGCAATGACTCTATTTTTGGCTGTCTTGGTCACCTCTTGCATGCATCTTATACTTGTAGTATAATCTTATTTGTGACTCATCAAAGTAGCATGTCTTTCTAGCATATTAAGGCTCTATATTAGCATGTTTTTATGACTTTTCTAACATGTTATAACTCTATTTTGGGTTGGTTTGATCACTTGTTACATGTTCCTTGCACTTGTAGTGCAATTCCACTCACTAGCCTAACATGCATCATGCTTTGGACCATCATTCTAGCATGTTTTTAGCTCCACTCCAGCAAACTTTTACTCATGTTTTTCCATGCTTAAGCTTTGTTTTAAGTGATTTTGGTCATGTATGCCTTGCTTTGTATAACCATAGTGCAAACTTGCTCACTAGCTTTGTGTTTTGAGTCCACTAGCATGCATTGCTTGGGCTATTTGCATGATTTAGCATCATTTGATACATGATTTCAGAGCATGTTTCATTATCATACACTCACATGTGTCACTCTTTCAATGCTTTTGGAGGGTTGTGCTTTATGCCTTAAACATGAGCTAATATGTATGCCATCTTGCCTAAGCTTTTGGGCCACCATCTCAATGTGTTTTTGGTGTTATTTTGCCATGATACAACTTTTATTTTTGTTGGTGAAGTCATCTCATGCTTGGTTTTGGTAGGTGTAGAGTAATCATGCTCATTGGCCTCGCATGCTCCATGCCTCATGCCTCTAATTCTAACATGTGTTGGCTATGTTCAATTATGTTTCTAGCCTTGTTTTGGCATTCTCTAGGACTATTTTGGGTTGTGTTGGCCATATGGTTCATGTATTGCAAAGTTGTAGTGCAATGGGCTTGACTAGCCTTGTGTTTTGATGCCTCTAGCATGCTTTGTTTGTGATAGTTGCATGTCATGGCATCATTTAACATGTTATTTCAGAGCATATTGCATTGCCATGTTCTCACTTCTTTCACTCTTTGAGTGCTTTTAAGAGTTGTGCATTTGTGCGTCGCTTATGGCCTAACTTGTATGCATGCATGCCTAGACTTTTGAGCCCCCATCTCAGCATGTTTTGGTCTTTGTTTTGACCTAATTGAGCTCTGTCTATGGTTGGTTCAATCATTTGTGCCATGTATTGCATGCCTCTTGTGTAGTCTCTTTTGGTAGCCTTGTGCCTTAGGCCTTCTAGCATGCTATGCTCGTGTTGTTTGGATGATTTGGCATCGTTTCCCATATGATTTCAGAGCATATAGTATTGTCACACTCCCATGTTTTTCACTTCTTGATCATGTTTGAGAGTTGTGCTCTTATGCTTAGTTGATGGGCCAATGCATGAGCATGCATTATCTTGCTTTTCATGCCATCATTTCGGAGTACTTTGGCCACTGTTTTGGCATGCATGAGGTTTTTCTAGGGTTGGTTTCATCCGTTGAGCATTGCATTACATAGCCCTTGTGTTGCATCCTTCACTAGCTTTTATGCTTAAGGACTCTAAACTTGACATGCTTATGTTATTTGCATGTTGTTTGATCATGTTGTATGTTTTGCATTGTGTTTGGATCGGGCATTGATCCAAACATGAGAAACAAGGGGCGTTTCATACTTGAAGTGATGAAACGTGCCTCATTTCTCGGTCGCCGACCATCTTGATCATGCATGATAGAGGATAAGACCCTTATGTGTTATTTGCGCATTCATTGAAATTGAATTGTGCAAACTTGGCTTCTCGGCCATCGTGCATTGCGATGCTCGGTTGGTGGCCTGAAAGTCGAGAACCGCACTCCCTTGAGTTTGAAAAATGATAGGGAGGGTGGTTATGCACACATACCTTGCAAATACACTGCTGTGCCCCTTCTTGTTCTCTGTTGCAGCAAATTGGAGCTTGGCCGAATTTTCTGGTCGGCAGACCAGAAAAAGTAGTTGGCTGACCACTTTTTCTGGTCTACAGCATGTTTAGGTGGTCTACAGGTGGTCTACAGCACCATTTTCTGGTCGGTAGCCCTCCTGGAGGTCTCCATGTTGGAGAAAAAGCATTCTGGAAATTGGCACAATTTTTAGAGGTCAAGGCAAATGCAAACAGAGGCAATTCTGGGTATAGCAATGGATTTCCGAGCAAGGCGATCGAGCATGCATGCACCCCTCGCCTCGAGGACCTCTTTTAACTGCTTTAGCTGCTTTACTTAGTTAGCTAATTCGTCAGTTTTGTAATTAATTAGTTAAGTGTTTAATTAATTAATTTGGTTTGTAATTAATTAGCTTAGATTAGATAGTTGTTCAATTTGTGTTTGTAATAATTAATTAGCTTGTTAGTTAATTAGCTTCATTTTGTAATAATTAGTTTAATTAGCTTAGATTAGCTAGTTAGCTTATTATTCGAACCCCCTGTCGAGAAGGCAAACTTTGTAATAAAGGTGCGTGTGTGCGATGCATGTCTTCCAACCCCATTTGTTTCTCCTTTTTATTTACCAGCTTTCGATGGTTAGTTTTAGGGCATGTTTCGATTAGCATCCTTTTGCTTGCATGTTTGCATCCATTCATCTGTCTTGCATGCACCGGGCTCAGCGCATCATACAAACTGCATTGTATTTCAATACCAATTTGAATACATGTTATCTAATTGCATTCACATGACATCTTAGAATAGCCGAGCCTATCTTAGTTGCATTTTACATGTGTTGCATTAGGCATCTTAACATAGCTAGGATCATGCATTGATTACTAACTAGCTTCTTTTTTGGCTCGGAGTACACTGTAAGTGTTTATGCTTTAGCATCCTTGCATGTGTGTAAGTGACTGTCATGATAACATGCTTGCCATGAGGCTAACTGCTTAAGTGTTTAACTGCATGAATGCTTGTAGATGAAGGCTTCATTGCTTGAATTGGAACAATTCATCAAAATGTGCGTTTTAAGCCCACTTGAAGTGGCAAATCATCATGTTTTCTTAAGCCCACTTGAGGGTGGCAAATCCGCGTCTTAGCCTACTTGCTAGTAGCACCTTCAAACCATTTTCAAACAAACAAACATGAGATGTTTTGTTCCAACTTGAGTAATTTAGTCTATACTTATATGCTGTGCACATCACATAGTAAGCTAGCTAATAACCAGAATAAGAACACGTGTTTTCAAAAACAACATATCATGTTAGTAAAGGCCGATCCTTTAATCGGGCGAGTGGGGGTGCTCATTTCATGACCTTCCCCTCTCGTACCTAAGTTCCCGAGTCGAGGCAACTTTGGTGATGACGGACACGTGGCCTTAGGCACGAGTCAGGGTTTCCTAAATTTCCCAAAACAAAATATTTAGGTGGCGACTCTGAAATCTGGCAAAGCAGTCCATGTTTGGCACTTCTTGATTAAAATCAGTTTTCTAAAATGATTTGCCGGATTTGGACTCTTTGGTGATTTACCAGTCTTACATTGCACTTTGTGAGATTAGATTCAGAACTGTGACAGGAGTCCGAACTGTAGTAGCTAGAACTATAATTCGTGCCCTTGCGCGAGGAGCGGAGTTCGGGCGGTCTACACTAGAGAGTCGTACTAGGAGCTCCCCACTCGAGTCCGAGAGCTGGTCGACGAGGTGGGCTTCAGCCTATTTTTCTCAGGGTTTGCACGACTAATGGCCGGTCGAGCCTTACTAGGGGCTTTGGTGGAGAGGTGGTAGGATACTTCCAACTCCTTTCACTTCTCTTCCACCGGGGAGATGACGATGATACCCTACGATTTTTCCATGATCACTGGGCTACGGGTAGGGGGCAATCTAATCCTCTTTGTATCTATATGGGCCAGTGAAAGGTGGCCTGGATTCATCTGCTTGGCGTACGCCCTCCTCTAGACAAACTGACTATGGTTAGATATAGCTGGTTCTATGATCACTTTCACAGGAGCCAACTCGAGGCCCAAGCAGAGATTGAATAGCACACACGGGGCTTCTTGATATACCTTCTCGGTACCACCTTATTTACGAACAGGTGGAATACCGTAGGCCTGTACGTGCTAAGCACCGTGGTGGTGTTGCCACAGGTCCAGTTCTATGACTGGGGTGGCGCTGGCTTCGCCACCCCATACGGCTACATGAGCTCCGGTTCCTACAAGAAGGGGAACAACGATGTGGCTACTAGAGAGCCTACGAAGTACACACTACACTTTTACTTTCAACTTCTATTTATTCATTTATGCTTTCTACTTTGCACTTTCTGTATTTATTTCTGTTTGCACATCTTGCTTTCTGCTTTGCACTTTCTATCTTTATCTCTGTATTTCTGCCTGTTGACTCACAAACTGTCACGTCCCTAACCTGCCCCTAAAAGGTTTGGGCATGACCTAATCAGAAACAGACAGAAAGACCTATGATGAACGGCGTTTGGGGCCTGAGCGGAAGCGGTAAATTTTAAATAACATTAAACAGACACATCCATTGAGCAACTACCAAAAACCAGGACCATTTCGAGATTTCACAAAAGGTAAACATGCACACAGAAGTAGGTTACAAAATATCTACAAATCCAGCCCAGATATTAGGCACACAAAACAATAGATACAATAACCCTGACCAGCAACATGGATACCAAAAATTACATATACCAAGAAAACTGGTCTAATATGTAAGGGTTCCCTCCTGTGCCTGGTTATCCTTAAGCTGACAAAATGCTCGAAGTAATGCTAGAACAGCTCCCCAAGCTGGCTCCTACAGAATCAGACAACATATAGAATGAGACAAGCTCAGTGAATAATAGTGCGCAATAATAAAATCACAATGCACTTTAGTATGTGTACCAAATCAAATACAGAAACAACAAATTGGCCTGTTGGCCCAGATAGCCTTCCGGCACAGGTAGCCTTGCGGCACAACAGATAGCCTTTCGGCACAACAGATAGCCTTGCGGCACAACAAATAGCCTTGCGGCACAACAGATAGCCTTTCGGCACAACAGATAGCCTTTCGGCACAACAGATATACGGATATGGTTTCCACTTTTCAGTTCCAGATCAATACATAATTTACAATTCTGTCTTACAGAACAGATACATAAATATATATGTAATGCACTATTACTCACAGCGTTGAAGTGGCGTACTAGTTCCTTCTGGAGTGTGCCCTGCACACAATATACTGATAAATTAGTATCCTTCCCTTTTAAATCCTTATCAGTCATTCCATATGTCACTACAGTTTTATGGATATGAATATATCACTATCATAAACTCATCAGAAAAACATTCTAATAACACCAAAGCGTCAAGCATGAAAAACTGAACAAAACAGATTTTTCTTACTGAAACAGTCCTACGCTCGAGCGTAGCTTTGTCCGCTCGAGCGGACAGGGTAAATTTCAGAAAACTGCTGGGAGGTGCATTTTTACGCTCGAGCGGCCCTGACCCCCGCTCGAGCGGACGACTACCCAGATTCAAGGCAGCCCGATTTCAAGCCAAAATTCATCATCCAAACCCAATTTATCATGCAATCAAGGGTAAAATTCATGCAAGTATTTCACTTAACAACACCATAACTTGAATTAAAGCTTAATCACATCAAGTTGAACCAAGTTAAAGGCTTCAACAAGTCAACACTTTCACAAATTTCAATCTAACTTCAAGTTCTTTAAACATATCACTTGAAATCAACATATGTGCAAGATTAGATGATACAAAATCAAGGATTTGAAGTATAGATTCATACAACACTCAAATTAGTGTCAACATGCTAAAATGGTGAGAAACCCTAATGAATCAAACATATATTATTCATGAACCCAAGATAAACATGGGTTGAAATTCTTGAGGAGTTATACAAGAAATTTGAGTTACCTTAACTTAACTCTTTCAATTCCACCAATTTGATTAGCTTCCTTGGTGCCTCACGTTTTCCCCAATTCCTCCTTGACTCTCTCTCTTTTCTCTCCCAAAGAGTCCCACGTTTTTTTTGCTCACAAATCCCCCCACAAGTCTTAGACATAGGCATATATATATATATATATATATATATCTAACCATAGAAAAACATATAAGACGAAATTGAATCGCTTTATGGTGCCGAAATAAAAATTTCACAGAAAATCCCATTATAGCTTAAAAATCATGTAGATTCCAAATATCAAATCAATTTTTGCAATTTAAATCTCTAAGGTGTCCAATTTCAGATGAAAGCAATTCAAGTGTAACAGATAATGTTTGAATTCAACAGATAAGGGTCAATATGTCTTCTTTCCATGCAATTTACCGCACTTATACATAAAATTTCATAATAGATATTCAGAGATACAGAACAAAAGCTTGAAAAGATAACAGAATCAGATACGAGGGTCGGGGTATTACACTCTCCCCCCCCTTAATTAAGTTTGGTCCTCCAAACTTGTTTTTACCTTATGACAAAAACAGACACGGATATTGATTTTTCATTTCATCTTCTTTTTCCCAAGTCGCCTCAGTTCCGTAGTGCTCTTGCCACTCTACTTTCACCATTGGAATTTCTCGGTTTCGTAACTGCTTTACCTGATGGTCCAGAATTCGGATCGGTTTCTCTTCGTAGGACAACTTGTCAGTTAGCTCAATCTGATGATAATCAATGATATGGGATGGATCTGGAAGATACTCTCGGAGCATAGAAACATGAAATACATTATGAACCTGACTCATGTGTGGCAGAAGGGCGACTCGGTAGGCTACTGGCCCAACTTTCTATAAGATCGGAAAGGGATCGACATATCGGGGTGTTAGCTTACCCCTCTTTCCAAATCTTGGGTGTCCTTTCATTGGGGTAACTTTCACAAAAACATGACTGTTCTCATCAAATTCTAAATTCCTTCGCCGATTATCTGCGTAACTCTTCTGCCTGCTTTGAGCAGTTTTCAGCCTTTCTCGAATAATTTTCACCTTTTCAGTAGTCAATTGAACAATCTCTGGCCCTAACAAAGGCCTATCCCCTACCTCCGCCCAGCATACAGGTGAGCGACACGGTCTTCCATACAGAGCTTCATAAGGTGCCATTTGAATACTCGAATGGTAACTATTATTATATGCAAATTCAATCAGCGGTAGATGAGTTTCCCAACTTTCTTGAAAATCCAGCACACACATTCGGAGCATGTCTTCTAGGGTTTGTATCGTTCTCTCGGATTGACCGTCAGTTTGAGGGTGGAAAGCTGTGCTGAATTTAAGTTTCGTTCCCATAGCCTCCTGCAAACTTTGCCAGAATCTCGAAACAAATTTGGGATCTCTATCCGACACAATGGAAACAGGGACACCATGAAGCCTTACAATTTCATTCATATAAAGTACTGCGAGCTTATCTGCGTTATATTGAGTCTTTACTGGTAAGAAATGAGCAGACTTCGTTAACCGATCGACAATAACCCATATTGAATTCATGCCTCGGGGAGTCCGCGGTAACCCCACAACAAAGTCCATTGTCAAATGTTCCCATTTCCACTCCGGAATAGGAAGAGGCTGCAACAAACCGGCAGGTCTTTGATGCTCCGCTTTTACTTGTTGGCATTGTAAGCATTTAGAGACAAATTCCGCGATCTCCCTTTTCATACCCGGCCACCAAAAGTTTTGCTTTAACTCTTGGTACATTTTGGTACTTCCTGGATGCATTGAGAATCTCGAGGTATGCGTTTCTTCCATCAATTTCCGTTTAAGTTCCAACACATTAGGGACACATATCCTGTTCTGAAACTTGAGCACTGAATCCGTTAAACTGAACCCCGGTTTTGGTTTGGACTCTAACTCGTCACATATCTTCCTCAACGTGTCATCCTCCATTTGATGTAATTTGATCTCTTCAAGTAAGGTTGGTTGAGCTATTGTTGCTGCCATCAGGGCCTCTTGCCTTCGGGTCACACACTCCACATTTAGTTTGTCTAATTCAATTACTAACTCCTTTTGTTCCGTAAACAAATATGCCAAATCTCCCCTGTTTTTCCGGCTAAGTGCATCCGCGACCATATTAGCTTTACCAGGATGATAATGAATTTGTAGATCATAATCTTTAAGCAACTCTAACCACCTCCGCTGTCGCATATTCAACTCCTTTTGGGTGAAAAGATATTTGAGACTTTTGTGGTCGGTATAGACTTCACAGGTTGTGCCATAGAGATAGTGTCACCATATCTTCAAAGCAAACACTACTGCTGCTAGCTCAAGGTCGTGCGTGGGATAATTTTTCTCGTGGGGTTTTAATTGTCGAGAAGCATATGCAATAACCCTTCCATTCTGCATAAGTACGCAACCAAGCCCTTTATGCGAGGCATCACTGTAGATTACAAACCCTTCAGTTCCTGATGGTAAGGCTAAAACTGGTGCTGTAGTTAACTTTGTTTTCAACTCTTGGAAGGCAGACTCTCGCTCTTCTGACCATTCAAACGCAACTCTCTTCCGTGTTAGTTGGGTAAGCGGCACAGCAATCTTGGAGAAATTTTGAACAAACTTTCTGTAATATCCAGCTAATCCCATAAAACTTCGCACCTCAGTTACACTA
The DNA here is from genome assembly GCA_036172215.1 of Camellia granthamiana. Taxonomy (NCBI): domain Eukaryota; kingdom Viridiplantae; phylum Streptophyta; class Magnoliopsida; order Ericales; family Theaceae; genus Camellia; species Camellia granthamiana. The sequence goes on along the minus strand of CM069917.1, from coordinate 46,073,456 downwards.
GTAGGAGTTTTCCAATTTACAATTGCTTCAATTTTGTGTGGATCAACAGAGATTCCTTCCTTGGTCACCACATGTCCCAAGAATGCCACTTCTTGTAGCCAGAATTCACACTTCTTTAGTTTTGCATACAATTTCTTTTCCCGGAGTGTTTGAAGAATTAGGCGAAGATGATCCTCATGAGCTTCTGTACTCTTTGAGTAGATAAGGATGTCGTCAATGAAAACCACCACAAATTCATCCAAATAGGGCTTGAAAACACGGTTCATCAAATCCATGAAGGCTGCTGGTGCGTTAGTGACTCCAAATGGCATAACCAAGAATTCATAATGGCCGTACCGGGTTCGAAAAGCTGTCTTCTCAACATCGTCAGCTTTGACCTTTAGTTGGTGATATCCAGACCGGAGATCAATTTTGGAAAAGACTTGTGCCCCCTGAAGCTGATCAAATAAATCATCAATCCTTGGCAGCGGGTACTTATTCTTGATTGTGACTTTATTAAGCTCTCGGTAGTCAATACAAAGCCGGAGTGTTCCATCTTTCTTCTTTACAAATAGCACTGGTGCACCCCACGGAGAAACACTCGGACGAATAAATCCCTTGTCCAATAAATCTTGCAACTGAATCTTCAATTCTTTCATTTCAGCTAATGCCATTCGGTACGGAGTTTTGGAAATAGGTTGAGTTCCTGGTAGCACGTCAATTGTGAATTCAATTTCACGGTCTACTAACTCTCCTGGTAGTTCTTTTGGAAAGACGTCTGGAAAATCACAAACGACTGGAATCGCATCGATATTTTCATGCTCTACTGGCCCTCCCAGAACACTACATAAATAACCCTGACATCCTTTTTGAATCAGTTTGCAAGCCTTAGCTGCAGAGATCACATATGGTGGTGATGTCACTTCCTGACCCTGGAAAACAGTTTCTGACTGACTCGAAGGGAAAAATTTAATTTGTTTCATCAGACAGTCTATGGTAACACCATATTCACCCAACCAATCCATCCCCAAAATAATGTCAAATGAAGTCATATCAAGTGGAACTAAATTAGCATATACACGGACATCTCCAATGAGAATTTCACAAGTAGGATAGACAGAAGTGCGGATCAAAGAATTCCCCATAGGTGATGTAACACACAACACATAGGTTAATTCTACTTCAGATTTACCTAAGTTCTTTGCAAATTGCTTTGACACAAAAGAACAGGTAGAGCCAGAATCAAACAAAACATAAGCAGAATAGCCATAAACCATACATGTACCTGATACCACTGTTGTTGCATTCTGTAAATCTCCCGGAACCAACGCAAATACCCTACCTTGCCTTGTGGTATCCTTGTTATTGGTTGGTTTAACGGTTGATTTGGCACTAGGAATCGGTGTAGACCCTGCTGAGCTTGTGGCGGCCTTATCACCAATTTGTTGATTTCTTTGTGGACAGTCTCTAATCAGATGCCCCGTCTTGCCGCACCGAAAACATGCTCCGGTCAATCGATGACATTTCTCACGATGTTTCAATCCACATTCTGGGCACACAGGAGTTGAATTCTGAGGAGCAGTACTGCTGGAGTTCCCTGAATTCTGCTTTTTGTTCGGCGAAGTGGTTGTTCCCTTAGACCATTGAGTATTCTGCCTTTTCCCTTTCCATTCAGAAATTCGAGTCTGCGTAGCAAGATTCCCTTCTGCTATAACAGCCCGCTCCAGGACATCAACATAGGTAGGTAGCTTCAGTACATTAATCCGGTCTTGAATGGCACTCCGTAATCCTCCCTCAAATTTCCGCGCCTTCTTGTACTCCGTGTCTACCATGTGAGGTGCAAACCGGGCTAGTTCTGCGAATTGTGCTTCACACTCAGCCACAGTTTTATTTCCCTGCCTCAACGTTTCAAATTCAGTTACTTTCTTGTCTCGCATACTCTGGGGAAAATATTTGTCATAGAACAGCACCAGGAACCTGTCCCAAGTCAACCCCGGATGCATTGTTCTGGTAAGCATCCACCATCTCCGTGCTTCATCTTCAAGAGTGAAAGCAGCAAGCTGCACCTTTTGCACTTCGGTACAAGGGAAGACTTCGAACAATTTCTCTATCCCTAACACCCATGCCTCCGCCTTCATTGGTTCAATCCCTCCTTTAAACGATGGTGGTTTCATCTTTTTAAACTCCCTCGTAAGTGTAATGGTACGGTCTTCAGCATGAATGTCTTGCATTACAGGTGGGGGTACTGGCGGTGGTGGTGGCTGAGGTTGTTGTTGCTGTTGGTGTTGTTGCCGTAAGGTCTCAGCCATTTCCCTCATCATTCTTTCCATCCTATCCAACCGTACTGAAGTAGCATCTTCTGGCTCATCGGTCCTTGTTCTCACCATAGTCTACAAAACAGGTAATTACAACATATACAAAGGTGTACAAGAAATTCAAATTGTTAGCATTAGAGTTAGCAGAAATCATGTCACGTTGCTATCATTCATACCTTCCTATATGATGCCTACCACATTAGACATCCTAACGCTCAATGGATCCGTGTGTGAGATAGCAACTCGTGCTCGGATACCACTTGTCACGTCCCTAACCTGCCCCTAAAAGGTTTGGGCATGACCTAATCAGAAACAGACAGAAAGACCTATGATGAACGGCGTTTGGGGCCTGAGCGGAAGCGGTAAATTTTAAATAACATTAAACAGACACATCCATTGAGCAACTACCAAAAACCAGGACCATTTCGAGATTTCACAAAAGGTAAACATGCACACAGAAGTAGGTTACAAAATATCTACAAATCCAGCCCAGATATTAGGCACACAAAACAATAGATACAATAACCCTGACCAGCAACATGGATACCAAAAATTACATATACCAAGAAAACTGGTCTAATATGTAAGGGTTCCCTCCTGTGCCTGGTTATCCTTAAGCTGACAAAATGCTCGAAGTAATGCTAGAACAGCTCCCCAAGCTGGCTCCTACAGAATCAGACAACATATAGAATGAGACAAGCTCAGTGAATAATAGTGCGCAATAATAAAATCACAATGCACTTTAGTATGTGTACCAAATCAAATACAGAAACAACAAATTGGCCTGTTGGCCCAGATAGCCTTCCGGCACAGGTAGCCTTGCGGCACAACAGATAGCCTTTCGGCACAACAGATAGCCTTGCGGCACAACAAATAGCCTTGCGGCACAACAGATAGCCTTTCGGCACAACAGATAGCCTTTCGGCACAACAGATATACGGATATGGTTTCCACTTTTCAGTTCCAGATCAATACATAATTTACAATTCTGTCTTACAGAACAGATACATAAATATATATGTAATGCACTATTACTCACAGCGTTGGAGTGGCGTACTAGTTCCTTCTGGAGTGTGCCCTGCACACAATATACTGATAAATTAGTATCCTTCCCTTTTAAATCCTTATCAGTCATTCCATATGTCACTACAGTTTTATGGATATGAATATATCACTGTCATAAACTCATCAGAAAAACATTCTAATAACACCAAAGCGTCAAGCATGAAAAACTGAACAAAACAGATTTTTCTTACTGAAACAGTCCTACGCTCGAGCGTAGCTTTGTCCGCTCGAGCGGACAGGGTAAATTTCAGAAAACTGCTGGGAGGTGCATTTTTACGCTCGAGCGGCCCTGACCCCCGCTCGAGCGGACGACTACCCAGATTCAAGGCAGCCCGATTTCAAGCCAAAATTCATCATCCAAACCCAATTTATCATGCAATCAAGGGTAAAATTCATGCAAGTATTTCACTTAACAACACCATAACATGAATTAAAGCTTAATCACATCAAGTTGAACCAAGTTAAAGGCTTCAACAAGTCAACACTTTCACAAATTTCAATCTAACTTCAAGTTCTTTAAACATATCACTTGAAATCAACATATGTGCAAGATTAGATGATACAAAATCAAGGATTTGAAGTATAGATTCATACAACACTCAAATTAGTGTCAACATGCTAAAATGGTGAGAAACCCTAATGAATCAAACATATATTATTCATGAACCCAAGACAAACATGGGTTGAAATTCTTGAGGAGTTATACAAGAAATTTGAGTTACCTTAACTTAACTCTTTCAATTCCACCAATTTGATTAGCTTCCTTGGTGCCTCACATTTTCCCCAATTCCTCCTTGACTCTCTCTCTTTTCTCTCCCAAAGAGTCCCACGTTTTTTTTGCTCACAAATCCCCCCACAAGTCTTAGACATAGGCATATATATATATATATCTAACCATAGAAAAACATATAAGACGAAATTGAATCGCTTTATGGTGCCGAAATAAAAATTTCACAGAAAATCCCATTATAGCTTAAAAATCATGTAGATTCCAAATATCAAATCAATTTTTGCAATTTAAATCTCTAAGGTGTCCAATTTCAGATGAAAGCAATTCAAGTGTAACAGATAATGTTTGAATTCAACAGATAAGGGTCAATATGTCTTCTTTCCATGCAATTTACCGCACTTATACATAAAATTTCATAATAGATATTCAGAGATACAGAACAAAAGCTTGAAAAGATAACAGAATCAGATACGAGGGTCGGGGTATTACACAAACTGATCGTTCCTTGCAGCTCTAGGTGCACGCATACTTTTTTGCCCTTGCCCCCGGTTCCATGAGATGAGGTAGAGGCTGTTATGCTCTACTTTCGGCGATACGACGACCGGTGCCATCCTCAGTGTTGTGGCGATACCACCTCCACCTACTACAGTTGTTTTTTTAACATAGTGACGATGCGTGATTTAATCCGAAACTCATACCCATTCCATTCCATTACACTGCTTTGATCTACACTCTGACAACTAACGACAACTAACAACTATGAATTCTCTATTTGCAGATCACATGGCAGCCATGGGCGGTGATGCCGGCCGGTACGAGGGATGATTATGCCGGGTCCTAAGACACTTCTCGAATGTGGATCCTGCTAGAGGATCCTTTCTGTAGGACTTGGTATCTCGGGGAGAGATTTGTGCACCAGACTCCGGGCCTACCGGATCCCGTTATTCCTGCTCCGCCCCCGCCATCTATGAGGATAATTGACAGTCTCCTAGTCGAGGCCATCGTGCAGTATGTGCCGGGATAGGATGCTGACATATTTCGCGGGGTTGGAGACTATGCGGCCTTCATCTGGACTCATCTAAGGCCACTCCTAACCGGAACTCATGCAGGAGACATTGTAGGTGCACCCGTTGCTGGAGGTGCTGCTCACGCTACCGAGCCTGGTGTTAAAGGGACCGCTCCCACTATCCATGTAGCGGGTCTGCTGGTGATCTCGATTGCGATCCAATGTTGGTGGTCGAGTAGGACAACCTATCAGATTCTGGTCGAGTCGCTAAAGGAAGATCATGGGTACGTCAAGGACCTTGACGTGCAGTAGGTATGCACTTTGCCTCGCAGTTTGCATTTCATATTCCTTTTTTCTGTATAGTAATGTTCAAACTCATTTGCAGGTGCCAGTGGAGTACATGGACGGCCTCCTTGGATTGATTGCCTCTTTAGTCCAAATGGTACGGAGGAGGGAGACATTGCTTACTCTCCACGGTTACCAGGTATTTTACCTTCCCTTATTCATTTGACTGCTTTGATTCTCTTTTGCCATATTCATACTATTCTGCACCATACTGTACTAATTTGCCATACTCATACTAAATCTATACTGATGCTATTCTGATTTGCCCATACTCATACTGATTCTACCCTGATACTATACTGATGCTTTGCTTGTTGCTTTCAGGCTCCACCTGCACTTGTGACACAGGCAGCACCAATGACACCTCCTCCGGCTGCTAGGAGGAGAGTAGGCAGGCCCCTAGACATGGTAGGGTCGAGATTTGAGGTCGGGGTCGAGGCGGCAGTGCCTAGGGTCAGAGCAAAGAGTCTTTGGTAGAGGAGACTTCCTCCTCCTCAGAGCCAGTTTTGAGTGGGGATGCTGATGAGACTAGTGGTACCGAGGAGACGGTGAGCAGGCACTTCGAGTCCGAGGACGAGGATGACAAGGCTGACTTTGGATCAGGGAGCGGAGAGGAGGTCGAGACTAGCTCAGCATCTCATTCTTCTGATGATAGCGACGCTAATGGTGATAGTGCCCCTGAGTCCCCTCTATAGAAGAGGATGAAGAGGGCCTCTCGAGCTTGATTCTGATTTTGTATTCTTTTGCTTTTTTCTTTTGTTTTGTAGTTTAGCACTTTGTATAGCTGTGGATAGGACTTTGCTTTTTGTTTGGAAACACTTGTATTTTCTTTTTGTAAAAACTATGATCGGGGTTGAACACTACAGTTTTATAAAAGGAGTTTTATTTTGCATCTCAAGCATGGCACCACACTTGCATAAAATTGGAACTGAATTTGAAACTGAAAAAGCTTGTATTGGAATGATGTTTGTAACTCGATATTGAGCCTTCAACTGACCAAAATACAAAATATAACTCAAAAAAAGGAAAAACAAACCTAAAACAACCTAAACACAGCTAAACACACTTGCTAGAAACAAAAGACTCAAAACAAGACTTAAAAACAAAGAGCGACCAAACATAACACTGCTACCAACTGCCTAGCCAACACATTTAGACGACTAGCCAAGATAATGGATGGTCGGCCAGATAATGTGGCCGGCCAGCGGAGGCATGTAGTTGGATAACTGGTAGCAGCTGTCAACCACTCACATAACCCTATCCTCTATAAAGGTCTTCTCTTACTCATTCCTTCGACAGAACACCATCTTTTTTGAAGTTTTGTTTGAAAATGGAGATATTTCTTGCTGAGAGGCTCAATGATTGGATGACCACTTTGGATGGCTCAGAAAAGGTAATTTTTGTGATTTTGGCATAAACGCGTGTAGCTTGACTTTTTTACTCTTCTTTTGGAATACGAATGAGCCCTATAGTATCGGGCTCCCGTGGTTTTGAATCTGATCTCGTAAGTGCAATGTGAAATAGATAAACACCAAAGAGTCCAAATTCGACAAATCTTTTGGAAAATTGATTTTGATAAAATTGCCAAAAATAGACTACTTTGCTAGATACAGAGTCGCCACCTAAATATTTTTGAGAAATTTAGGAAACCCATGACTCGTGCCGAAGGCCACGTGTCTGTCATCACCAAGATTGTCTCCGCTCGGGAACTTAGGTACGAGAGGGAAAAGTCATGAATTAAGCACCCCTGCTCGCCCGATCAAAGATGGCTTCTACTAATCATGATGTAAATCTTATTTACATTATATGTTCTTTTTTTGGTTATTAGGCTAACATTACTATGTGATGCACACACAAGTATAGACTAATTTGCAAAAATTGGAACATTTGATTTCATGTTTTGTTTGAAAATTGTTTGGAATATGTACCACTTGAAAAAGTGACCGCATATGCACATTATTCAAATTATTCAAATTCAAGCAATTAGCCTTCATCCATTGGCATTCAAGCAATTAGCTTCATGGTAAGCATGTTAGTCACGGAAACAATCACACGCATGCGATATGCTAAAGCAAATAAAAGCTCACCTAGTACTCCAAGGCAAGCCGAAAGAAACAAAAAAGTTAGAAAACATGCATGCTCCTAACTAATGCAACATGACTAATGCAACACATGCGAGATGTAATTAATAGGCCGGCTACTAATTATGACATGTGAATCAAGCATGCTATTTAACACGTATTCAATGAAGTATGTAAACTACAATACCTTGTTAGAATGATGAATCGAGCCTTGGTGCATGCAAAACAAGTGGATGCAAATCATGGAGTATGCTAAAATAAACATGATGTTCTAAACTACCCATCATAAGCAAGTAAATAAAAAGGAGAAAGACGTGGGGTTGGAAGACATACACATTATTACAAGTTTGCCCTCACGTAGGAGGGTCTAAATAAACTAACTAGCTAAGCTAATTTAACTAGCTATTACAAAATGAATTAACTAATTATTACAAACCGATACCTCTTGAAGAGGAATGAACCCTTGAGTTACAAACCACCAATTTCACACTCTCAAGTGCCTTAAGAGCTCAAATTCAAGCTCAAATCACCTCAACAAGAAGCTCTCTAGGTTTGGTTTAGAGTGTTTAGGCAAAGGCTAAAGGCTAAAGGCTATGCAAGTTGCAAGAGAGAGAGAATTGTAGAGAGAGAAATTTTTCAAAATTTGCTCTTTAAAAATATTTTCTCACTCGTAAATTTTTCTAACCTTGAAAGCAAGAGGGGAGGTCCTCTATATATAGAAAACTAGGTATCTAAGTCGAAAATATCTATATACAAACAGCTGGTGCAGTGTGGAAACAGTTGGCAAAAAATATTTTCAAAAATCTGCTTTTTGACACAAGTGGTTGGTAGGCCACTTCTTCTAGCCTGCAGGCCACTAGTGGGGGACACTTGGAAGGCCAAAACACTCAAAATGGCCAAATTTTGCATAATTGGCCGGCAAGCGACCATTAGTGGCCGGCCACAAAAATCTGCTTACAGGCCCAATTTCAAATAGGTATATCTCCCTCATCTAGACTCGGTTTTAGGTTATTCTTGAGTCTAAATTGAAGCCTCGAAAGTCTACTTTCCAATTGTGGTGGCCTCACATTTAAATTTTAAGTTTGGAAAGAGATATGCCTATTTTAGTGAAGGTTGCTTATTTCTATCCTAATGAATTGATGCTCAACTTCTCCCCCAACTAGGTTTCTTCCCTCCTCTTCTATTTTCTTCAACTCCAAACTGATAAATAAGAGGTTTTAAAGAATTTTTTCAAAGATTTCACCTCCCTTTCATTTATTTCCACTTTGCCCTTGCTCAGTTTACCGAAAAGTGCAATATTTTAAATGAAATACGAGCTTTGAAATATCGTAGAAACATTTTCAAAAATATTTTGAAAAAGAAAGTTTTAAGGTCTAAAATAGTTTTGGTCAAAAATGGGGTGTAAGGTTGGGATTTAGAAGCTCTTCTTGCTGAAGAAATCGAACATTTGCACAGCATAACTTTCATCATCGAGTGATCAATTAGTGGCCCCTAAGTCTTAAGGGTGGTAAAAAATGGGGTGTCTACACTTTTTTCGTTGAGCCGTACTTCACTTTGTTTTTCATTTCTTCATGCCGCTGTTCGATGCTGGAACCCAGTTACAGATGTGTTTCATTTCAGGGCACAAGAAATATGTCCTACTCTCGAAGAGTTTCAAGCATTAATGGAATCCCGACGTGATGAAGAGATTATGCCCCAACCCCGTTTTGGCCATGCACAAGCTTTGGAATGGATGTGCGGGCTTCCTTTAAACGAGGCTCGGTCCTTGGCTCATGATGAGAAGTTAGATATACCTGGCTTGATTCGTAGATTTTCAGACATTGGAGACAGAGGTTACCTTCTCTGGCAAGGTTATTGTCAACACGCCCTCTGTTTATGTTTACTTACACACTTCCTTCTTGCCCCTAGTCGCAGTGGAGCTAGTATTAGGTTAATCGAAATGGCCCAATGTCTCAAAAAAGGTAAGAGCTGCATAGGTTTGGCACTGACGAGAGACTTCTAGGTTCGCGGGAAGTCCACTGCTTCCCCAGGTATTGTTTCCCACCCTTTCTTATTTATGGTTTCTCACATCACTTGGTACTTACTCTCTATTTTCTCTCAAAAACCCTTTCCTTACTTTTTTCTCTCGACATACATCTCTCTACTCTTTAATCTCTCTTTTTTTTCATTCCTTCCAGGTATGGTTGATGGACAAGCTAAAGGTGGTGGACCCTTGCCCAGAGTATTCGACCATATCTTACTTCTTTCGCCCGCGGCTAGTGGACTTTTCCACATAGAGATTGTGGTGCGATTGGATGTGCAGCAGATCTACGGTTGATATCGCTTGGCGTTGCCCCTGGCTTGACTGGCTGAGATGAGCTACAACATGTCTCGCCAACTGAGCATGTAGTTGATTGGCCTCACACACTATGTGTTCTACTTTCCATTCCGGTTCAGATGTCAATTTGGACATGATCAGACTTGTCTAGATAAAGGGGTGGAATACCCTGCTTCATTTCTAGTTCGTGCTTTGCATTTGACTCAGTACCTCACTTCTTGGAGGATGAGAGAGCTTTTGTCCCCTGCTGCTAATTTTAGTTATACCCTCTCTGGCGAATGCTTGGCTTGGCTTGGCTTGGCTTGGCTTGAGGATGAGACATAGATTGGGCCATCCTTGGCTGTAGAGACTTTTGCGAGTGCAAGCAGGAGGCAGATGACTGACACCTGACTTATATGTACCCCTAGTTAATTGCTTTGACTTTTCTTTCAAGCTTTTATGATGTAAAAGCAACTTTGATTTATTCAGAGAGTTAGAGAATGTACTTGTGTTGAAATCATGGAATTAAAGTGCTGAGTACTGAAAACTTTCCTTTTTAGTCCAAAGAATGGTCTGTGTTGAAAAAGGTAAAATTTTGAGAAAATCAACTTCATTACAACTTTTCAAAATACATTTTTGGAAACGGTCACTACTTGACACACATGGAATCAATCCTTAAGATGTACAACACCAAATCAAGAGAACTATGATGGCCTACAACTGCATTCACCATCGCTGCTCTGTCTTGCAACTGGCCCGTCTGCCAAAACGGAGGTAACACAACCAAGCTGATAGACGATGAAAAAAGATGGATCGATCAAACAAATGGACAGGATAGTTGGGTTGGAGATGGTTATGGCCAAACTTCAGGATGAAGTTGCCTACGTATCCCAAAAATGGAAATCAGGCCTTATGTAGTTCGTTTAGGGTTTACTCAAGTATTAATTCTCTTCTTTTGCGCTCTAATTTTTGCCAAAGTTGCACGTTCAGGTTTTTAACCTTGCAAGCTCTATTTTTCTTTATTTCTAATTTTTCATGGTCTAACTTTTGCCTAGGTCGCCCTTTCGGGTTTTTGGCCTAGCGAGCCTCTCAGGGATAGTTTTTCTTCAACTTGTCCATGTTGATCGGTTTCGAGAACTCCAAACCATCCAAATCCATAAGGATGATCGCTCATCCTAACTAGATAGTCTTGATGATGTAAGGACTAGTCCAATTGAGTCTGAACTTACCCCTAGGGTCATGAATGGGAGCTCGGTTGTCTTTGAGCACCATCCCCTTCATCAAGGTTTCTGGATTTGACTTTCTTGTTGAAGGCCCTAGCAATTCTGCGCTGATATCCTTGGACATGGTACAATGCCTTCAGCCTTCTCTCGTCAAACAACATCAATTTTTTGAACCTATTTTGCTGCCAATTATAGACGCGCCCTTGGGCCTCATGCTACTACAGTTCGGACTCAATGTCACGGTTCTTAATTTGATCCCGCAAAGTGCAATGCAAGACTGATAAATCACCAAAGAGTCCAAATTCGGCAAATCGTTTTGGAAAACTGATTTTTAAGAAAGAAGTGCCAAACATGGACTGCTTTGCCAGATACAGAGTTGCCACTTAAATATTTTGTTTTTGGGGGAATTTAGGAAACCCTGACTCGTTGCCTAAGGCCACGTGTCTGTCATCACCAAAGTTGCCTTGGCTCGGGAACTTGGTTACGATTGGGGAAGGTCATCTATGAGCACCCCCGCTCGCCCGATCAAAGATCGGCCTGTACTAAGCATGATATCTAGTTTTTGAAAACACATGCGTTCTTATTCCAGTTAATTAGCTAGGATTACTATGTGATGCGCACAACACACAAGTATAGACTAGATTGCCTAATTCGGAACAAAGCATCGCATATCCGTTTGTTTGGAAATGGTTTGAAGTTTGTTACTTACGAGTAGGCTAAAACACGGATTTCAATGAATTGTCCCAATTTAAGTAACCCAACCTTCACCCACAGGCATTCAGGCAATTATACCACATAAGTAATTAGCCTCATGGCAAGCACGCTGTCATGTTAACACTCACATACATGCAAGATGGTAAAGCATAAACACTCACAGTGTACTGCGAGCCAAAATAAAGAATTAGTTAGTAATCAATGCATGATCCTAATTCATGTCAAAATGGCTAATGTAGCACAAGCAAAGATGCAACTAGAAATAGGCTCGGCTATTCTAAAATGACATGTGAGATGCGACAAATGGATACATGTATTCAACTTGGAATTGAAATACAATGCAGTTAGTATGATGCGCCGAGCCTGGTGCGTGCAATACAAATGGATGGATGCAAACATGCATAGCATAAGGATGCTAATTGAAATATGCCCTAGAACTAACCATTGAAAGCAGGTAAGTAAAAGGAAGAAAGAAGTGGAGGTTGGAAGACATACATCACACACACGCATGCTTATTACACAATTGCGCCCTCTCGACGGAGGAACCGAAAGAATAATACAAATTAACTAATTAACTAACTAACGAGCTAATTAATTAATTACACAATGCTTAACTAATTAAACAAATTAATTAAGCTACAAAAGCAGTAAAGAGGCCTCGAGAAGAGGGACAAATGCATGCTCGGACGGCTTTGCTCGGAAATCCATCGCCATGTTTCATGTTGCCTCTGTTTGCACTGCTTTGCACCTCTAAAAACTGTGCCAACTTCTGTGACACTTCTGAACTACCTTGGGGACATTCTGAGAGTCCATCGGCCAAGAGATAGGGTCATCGGCCAAGTGATAGTGGTCATCGACCATATGTGAGGATCTCGGCCAACAATGTTTAGCCGACCGGCACTGAAGATGGTCGGTCGACCATTTCTTCCTACAGAATGCTGTGTTGTTGCAGCAGAGGACAAACAGAGCATGGCAATACATTTGCAAGACAATGTCTATACAACTACACCCCTTATCATGTTTGAGACTCAAAGGAGTGTAGCTCTCGACCCTCGGACCATCGATCACGCATTCCAATGCATGATGGCCAAAGGAGCCAAGTGTGCAATTTAATGTCAAATGAAATGCACAAAAACACATAAGGGGGCCCCAACCTCTATTATGGTTGATCAAGAGGCAAGGGATGCATGCTTAATGCTATGCAACCTAGGCATGCAAGCAAGCTAATGCAACATGAGCATGCAAACAAGTAATGTGCAATAGGCATACAACCTAAACAAGTAAGCATGCGAGGCATGTAACAACAATGCCAATGACAAACATGCAACAACATGCGAGGCAAACATGTGGCAACATGTAAAGGGACAAGTATGCAACAAGCATGCAACAACGTGCAAGGTACTAAATACGCAACAAGCATGCAACAACATGCAAGGCAAGCATGCAAAAACATGCAAAGGATGGACTTAAACCAAAATGGACAGCTCTCAAATAGGCCCAAATCAGTGGCCAAAATGCTAAGAAGTGAGGGATAAAAGCATATACAAACATGCATGCTAATTGGCCTATCACCTAGGCATGAAGACACAACTCTTAAGCACACTTAAAAGAGTGAAAAGCATGCAAGTGCGACAACACTACATGCTCTGAAATGATGTTAGAAATGATGCCAAATCACACATATAATCATAATCATAGCATGCATAAGGCTTAAAGCCTAAGACTAGTAAAGGGACTTGAACCAAAGCTACACAAAACAAAGGGCATATGGAAAGTATAACCCAAAACAGTCATAAATCATGTCAAGATGAGCCTAAAACATGCAATGGCCAAGGTCAAAACATGCTAGAAAGGTGGGTTCAAAACATGGAGCATGCAAAGCTACAAAAGGGGTGTTACACTACACCTATCAAAACCAAACATGGTATGATTTAAGCAACCAAAATCAGAGTTATGGCATGTTAGAACAAGACCAAAAATACATTGAAATGTCATCCTAGAAGCCTAAACATGGAGGCATACACAATGGTCCATTCATGAGGCATAAGACATCAACTCTTTAAAACATTAAAGGAGTGATAAGTGCAAGTGTACAAGCATACTATATGGACTGAAATAACATAACAAGTGATGCCAAATCACTGCAATGAGCCAAGCAAAGCATGCTAGGGGATTCAATACACAAAGCTTACAAGCTAGATCGAACCAAAGCTATACAAGGCAAGTCATGGATGACCAATACAACTAAAATCAGATCTTAAACATGATAAAACATGAACAAAATCTTCTTTAATCTAAGCCAAAACATGCAAGAATGGTAGTCTAAACACAAGATGCATGTCACGACCCTAAACCGCCCCTAAAAGTTTTGGGCATGACCTATTCAGAATTGGACACTTAACCTGATACATACATTCTATGGGGCCTGAACGGAAGCGTTTGGTATTAGAAAATAACATGAAAACATATCCATTGAGCCACTACTAAAATTCCAGGATCACGACTAGTAATTAAACATATAAGAGCATGCATCTGAGAACAAGGTACAGACATACGTATACATTTACAAGTCCAACCCAAAAATTGGGCATATAACAAACATTAAATACAATTCAACCTTGGCCGGCAACTAGAGTATAAACTAACAAAATTCAACAAAACAGTACTAAGACGCAAAGGGGCTCTCCAAGTGCCTGGTTGTACCTAGGTTGACAAAAGATAGATGATATCGATGTTAGGACTGACCTCCTCGTGTGGTACCTACAGAATCAGACAAAACTATAGAGTGAGACAAGCTCAGTGAACAACAGTACTTAAACAGTTTAATACTGAATTCGAATTATAATGCATAACAGTATATTCACAAATATGGAACTCAAATAATTAGTCCGATGTTGTATTACTTTTCAGAACGGCCTTAGGCCTAGTTATAACAGAACGACCTATTGGTCTAGACATAACAGAACAACCTTTCGGCCCAGAAATATGCAGAACAGCCTTTCGGCCCAAAAATATACAGAACGGCCTTTCAGCCCAGAAATATACAGAACAGCCTTTCGGCCCAGAAATATGCAGAACAGCCTTTTGGCCCAGAAATATACAGATGTATATTATTCCTTCATTGTTTACATGCCCACCAAGTTTCAATCAATGTACACGTTAACATAAGAGTTTACGGAAATCAGAACGTTAACACCATTAAACATTCATAGCAATAAGCGTACATTCATTGTACTATTACTCACAGTGTTGAGGCGGAGTACTTGTTCCTTCTGAAGCGTGTCCTGCACACACATAAGATTTCAAATTAGTTCTCTTTTCTTTCTTAAATCGTTCCCTGACTCGCTTAACTTCGATTGAATTAAAAGACATCAAAATAATATCAAATGCAGATTCCGACAATATTAGAGGGTCCAACACGCAAAACAGAGCATCTCGAAATTTCCAGCCTGGGCCGCACGTGCGGCTGTGAGCCTCGCACGTGCGGCAAACTCTCCCACACGTGCGGCAGAAAGGTCCCGCACGTGCCTTTTAAGCAGAACCAAAACTCCAAATTTTTTCATTTTCCTGCACGTACGGCCGTGACTCCCGCACATGCGACAGTTGTTCCCGTACGTGCGGCCATGACTCCCGCACGTGCGGCGATTCTGCATATTTTCAGTCCGAAATTTCCATTAAAACCCTTTTTTTTGTAGATGATCACAAGGCTTCCAATCGGTCTAAAAATTATGGAAATAAAATTGCATTCACATACATCAATCTAAGGTAAATAAGATCATTAACTTTAAGTTCAACAATATAAATTAATTCCATATTATTCCATCTTCACATACACATACCCACACACATGATCATAAAGGTGGATGTAACTTGGTAATTGAGAGAACAAGATGTATCTTCTCACTAGATCACTCAAATTAAAGAAAAAGAAATGAAGGATGAGATTATCATGTTAATTCTTCAACCTCCACACTTAAAACTTCCATTACAACTCTAAATCACATAACACCAAAGGAATTTCTACCCAAAGTAAGAAAAGGATGAAATTAGATGGATTTATCTCACCTTGGACTTCAATCTCAAAGGGGCTTCTCAATTTTCCTAAATTCTCTTCCTTGTTAATCTTCTCCAACCCTCTCTTCTAAACCCTTCTCTTGGGAGATATTTTAAACAAGGTTCTTGACTCAATAGGTAAAGAACACAAGTATATATGTATACTTAAAGGCATAAAAAGACAAAATTCAATCGTTTAAACATCCCAAATTGAAATTTGACAGAAAATCTCATTATAGCTTAAAAATCATGCCAAGTTCAAATCTTAAATCAATTTCAGACAACTAAGCCTCTAAGGCTTCCAATTTCAGATTTAAGCATCCTAAATGTGATAGATAATGTTCTTATCAAACAGATAGGAATCTATATTTCCAAGTTTCACTTAGTTCAACAAAATTTCACATAGCATTTCTCAATAAACATTCAAAAGCACAGAATAGAGGACTGAAAAGATACCAAAATCGTATACGAGGGTCGGGTTATTACAATGCATGTTAAGGCAAATAAGGGGATTACAAGGCAAGTACATGGTGCATGCAAGAGACCACTAAACCAACTTGACACAGAGGTATATTATGGCAAAACAAAGCCTAATACACACTGAAATAAAGCTAAAACAAGCTAAGCATACAAGCCACCAACATAAGCCATTTATGCAAGCATTCAAGACAACAAGGAGAGGGGATGACCCTCTCCTATTTAAGACCTCAAAACCACCTTTCCACCACTGAAAATCCTCTGGATTTCAGTGGTAGAAAGGTCATGCAAAGCATAAAGCAAGGGCCAAAAGGGATGGCCTAAAACAAGGCCTAACAAGGCCTTGGAGGGGGTAAACAACCCCAAACCAAGAAGAGATCTTAAACAAAGATCTAAAGCAAGTAAAAACAGAACTTTTATCAGTTAATAGCTAAGCTTAAAACAATAAGCAAGAAGGGCTAAAAGCTTAAGCAAGAATGGGGTATCTAAAGCAAGAATGCTCACCCTTGAAGAACACCTCCAAGAACACAACACCAGCACCTTTTTCTGATCAAAATCAGTCCAAGAACTCTGAAACTAACTCCCTAGTACCTCAACAACAAAGGAATAGTGTAATGCTAGGTGTTTGTGTGCAATAGTGTGAACAAAACACCCTTTTGAGCACAATTACACACACAAATGTAGAGAGAGATGAAATATAGAGATAGATAGATATAGAACTCCTATATCAATTTTTTAGAACCTCTGAGAAGGGAGGAGGAGCTCCCTTCTTATAGGAATTCAATTCCAAGGCTTCTTGGAGAAGCTAAGCCAAGGGGCAAATCCCTCCATACACGTGTATGGAGGGGGGAAATTGTGCATGCCAGCTGTGCCAGCTGGCACAAAATATCTGCATAAAGCAGATGAACAGGGTTCGGCTAGAAAATATGGCCGATCGACCAACATAAGTGCCGATCGACCAAAAGGAGTGCCGATTGGCCAAAACTTTTGGCCGATGGAAAGAAAACAAGGCCGACGGCTTCAAACCTTGGCCGATGGGTTCAGCGGATGGCAAACAAGTCACCCTCTTCTCTCAGAAGAAAAAACACAAGTGCTTGGTCCACAACCAAGTACAAAACAGACAAGTTGAGAGATCTTGAGGCAAGGCGCGCGACCAAGACCTCCGAGAACTCAAAATGAACACGAGCATGGATGATCATTGAGTGTTCAAACGATGACGTCCAAGTCTTGAGGACGATCAAAAATGGGGTGTCTACACCAATCCGCCTCTGTTATTTGACACTCAGCCATGATTCTCAGTGACGGTACTTCAATCTCAATTGACAAAACAGTCTTCATCCCATATACTAGATAGTAGGGGGTTGCCCCTGTGGATGTTCGAATTGACGTTCTATATCCCCAGAGTGCAAATGGTAGTTTATCTAGCCAGTCCTTGTAAGTTTCCACCATCTTTCGGAGGATGTTCTTGACATTCTTGTTAGCAGCCTCAACAGCTCCATTGGTCTGCGGTCTGCATGTTAATGACTTGTGAAAAGCCATGTTGTATTTCTTAAGCAAACCTACCACCTATTTCTTGAAGTGCGATCCATTGTTCGAGATGATCTTATTTGGTACCCCATACCTGCAGATGATGTTGTTCTTGATAAACTTAGCCATATGTGACACCTTCAACATTGAGTAAGACTGCAATTCCACCTACTTGGTAAAATAGTCGATCGCTACCAAAATGAATTCATGTCCATTCGAGCTCTTTGGCGAGACCGCCCCAATAACGTCAATTTCCCAAACTGAGAAAGGCCATGGTGAAGTCATATTATAAAGCTTTGATGGCGGGATGTTCATGCGATTACCGTGAATTTGACATTTGTGGCATTGCCAAACAAAGTTGATACAATCCTCTTCCATGGTTGACCAATAGTAGCCCTGCCTGAGGATCTTCTTAGCCAACATCACACCATTCTAGTGTGCTCTACACTCTTCCTTATGAATGGCCTCCATGAGACGCTTCGACTCCTCTTCTTCGACACAGAGCTTGTGCATTCCCATATGGCCCCTTTTTGTACAGCTTATTCCCGCAGATGATGAACTAGATGGCCAAACGCCGTATTTCCTGTTTATCCTTGGCATTGGCCTCTGATGGATACATATCCTTCTCCAAAAAATTCCAAATGTCGTAATACCAGGGGTTTTTGTCTTGAACCTTATCTATTACAGATATCATCTCATAAGCAGGCGTACACTTCTGTTCAATGATGATTAGACGCATCTTAACTCCGAGCAGTATGTCTACCATGGAGGATAGAGTTGCCAGTGCATCAACAAACCCGTTGTTCTCTCTTAGCAGATGTGTAAATGTCAGTTTTTCAAACCTTGGAATCAGAATGTCCAGGGTTTGATGATAAATCTTCATTTTCTCTTCCTTGACCCTCTCATCCCCATTGGCTTGAGAAACAACCAAGTTCGAGTCTCCGATGACGTCCAACCTTATTACCCCTAGTTCTAGGGAAACTTCTAATCCAACAATACATGCCTCGTATTCTGCTTCATTGTTAGACACTCTGAAACGGAGTTTCAAAGCCAGGGGTATATGGGAATCATCGGGTACTATGAGCAACACACCTATCCCATAATCATATTGATTAGCTGCTTTATCAAAGTACATTGTCCATGTTTCCTCTTCCACCTGCAGAATGTCTTCAACTGGGAATAGATACTTTACCGCTTCATCTCTTTCCACTGGGTGGTCTGCTAGAAATTCCGCCACAGCTCTCCATCTGATTGATTTGCACGTGACATACTTAAGGTCAAACTCAGAGAGAAGAAGCAACCAACGAGCTAGCCTAACCGTAAGCACTGGTTTCTCAAATTATGAAGTGAGCCAACAATTAGTGTCTCAACTTCCTAGTTGTCCAAACCAAAGCTTAGCAAGCTTTCTCCAGAGGAGTGTAGCGGATCTCATAATCCAATATCTTCTTGCTTAGATAATAGATGGCCTTTTCCACCTTTGTCTTGGATTCTTGCACTAGCATGCACCCCATGGTTGAATCTGTTACCGACAGATACATGATCAGTGGTTTTCCCAGTTATGGTGGTGACAATACAAGTGGATTCTAAAGGTACTACTTGACCTGATCGAAGGTGAACTGACATCAATCATCCCATCGGAACTTCTTCCCTTTTTTTAGGAGACCAAACAGTGGTTCACAAGTCAAGGTTGATTTTTGAGATAAACTGTCTTATGAATTGCACTTTGCCTAGAAAGCTACATACCTCCTTTTCAGTCCTTAGTGGTGGCATTTCTAAGATGGCCTTGATCTTGGACGGATCTACTTCAATTCCCCTCAGCGTGATTAGAAATCTCAGCATTTTCCCTGTAGTCACCCCAAAGGTGCATTTTTGTGCGTTCAATCTCAATCTGTACTCCCTGATTTGTTTAAAGAATTTTTCTAACGCGGTGTAATGGTGTTCTCACTCTTTAGATTTTATAATCACGTCGTCCACATACACCTCTACTTCCTTATGGATCATGTCATGCAGAATTGTGGTTGCAACTTTCTGATATGTAGCTCTGGCATTCTTCAACCCAAAAGGCATAACTCTATAGCAGTAGGTACCCCATTGTAGACGTCCCCGAACGTCCCGGGAGGGAATCCCGTTTTGTTCATTGGGCTCACTACAGTTCAGGACTCAATGTCACGGTCCTGTATCTAATCTCACATAGTGCAATGCAAGACCGACGAATCGTCAAAGAGTCCAAATCCGGCAAATCGTTTTTTTGAAAATAGATTTTTTGAAAGAAGTGCCAAACATGGACTGCTTTGCCAGATACAGAGTTGCCACCTAAATATTTTATTTTGGAAAATTTAGGAAACCCTGACTCATTGCCTAAGGCCACGTGTCCGTCATCACCAAAGTTGCCTCGGCTCGGGAACTTGGGTACGATTGGGTAAGGTCACTTTGTGAGCACCCCCACTCGCCCGATCAAAGATCGGCCTCTACTAACCATGATATCAAGTTTTGAAAACATTATGTACTCTTATTCCGGTTATTAGCCTAGATTTACTATGTGATGCGCGCAGCATACAAGTATAGACTAGGTCGCCTGAATTGGAACAAAACATCTCATGTTTGTTTTGAAAAACGGTTTGTTGCTCGCAAGTAGGCTAAAATGCAGGTTTTGCCACCCTCGGATGGTCTTAGAAAAGATGGTTTTGCCACTATCTAGTGGGCATAAAACTCGCAGTCAATGCATTATTCCAATTCAGATAATCCAACCTTCACCCACAGGCATTCAGGCAGGTATATCACATAAGCACATAGCCTCATGGTAAGCATGCTATCATAGCAGTCACTCACACACATGCAAGGATGCTAAAGCATAAACACTCACCGAGTACTCCAACCCAAAACAGAAACTAGTTAGTAATCAATGCATGATCCTAGTTTATGTTAAGATGGCTAATGCAACACATGCAAAATACAACTAGAAATAGGCTCGGCTATCCTAAGAATGGCATGTGAGATGCTACAGCTAACACGTATTCAACTTGAAATTGAAATACGATGCAGTTAGTATGATGCGCCGAGCCCGGTGCATGCAAGACAGAATGAATGCAAACATGCGAGCATAAGTGTGCTAATTGAAACGTGCCCTAAGCTAACCATCATAAGCTGGTAAATAAAAGGGAGAAAGATGTGGGGTTGGAAGACATACATCACACGCACGCACACTTATTACAAAATTGCCCTCCTCGGAGGGTCCGAATAAATAATACATCCGAATAAATAATTACAGTCTGAATAAATAATTAAATATTACAAAACCCTAATTAATTAACAAATTAACTAGGAAAGCAGATAAATTAGCATGCAAGCTATCAAATGGACTGCCTCAGCTCTTGTTCCGAATGATGAAAGATGCATGCTCAAGTTGCCTCGTCGGAAAATTCCTCGCGATGCCCCGATTTGCCTCTGTTTGCAATTAATCCCGGGATGCTATGCAAAGCTCTAGAAGGCTGCTGATTTCTGGTTTGCTGCAACAGAGAGAAAGAAATGGACATGGCAAAGTATTTTCACATATGTATGCACACCTCGATCCTCGTGCCACCAATCACGCATCTCGATGCATGATGGCCGAGGAGTCGAATTGCACGACTTGATGTGAAATGAATGCACATGACAACACAACAAGGCCTAGACTCCATCATGGGTAATCCGGAGTGTCGGCAACCGGGAATTGAGGCACATTTCGTCACTTCGGGTACGAAACGTCCCTCGTTTCCCATGTTTGGGCTAACTCCTATCCCAAACACAATGCAATGAGATGGCATACACAATGCGACTAACATGCAACCTAGCATACGCAATGCTATAGACTAAAATGGCATACACAATGCAAGACGGACTTACACCAATATGAGTGGACCTCAGCCATACTCACATCAGTGGCCATATGATGAAAATGAGACAACCGAAATACATACAAACATGCACGAATGCAATGGACCGATCTTAAGGCACAACATGCAACTCTAACTAAGCATGGCAAAAGATGAAATATGGCATAGGATGGCACATGATACAGCTCTGAAATGGCATAAAATATGGCCCCGAAACACGCAAGTATGTCACATAATGCAAGCTAGATGACACAATTACCGAAACTAGTGAAGCGCGTTACACTAGAGGTACACAAAGCAATGCACAAATGGCAAAACCAACCCTAAAAAAACCCTAGGTAGGCCTGAAACAGTGGGGAAATGGCCTAAAATGATGGCTCGGAATGCAAAGAAATGGAGCTCATTCAATGGTCCAAAAACAAGACATTCATGCACAACTCTCAAGCACACTTAAAGAGGAGAAAACATGAGGATATGACATTCACATAAGCTCTGAAATATGATGCAAAATGACCCCAAAGCATGAAAACACCTCAGTATATGCATGCAATGGACCTCGAAACTCAAGGCTAGGCAAGTGTATTGAACTACAAGCATGCAAAACAAGCATCATTCGACCATGAGACCCAAAAACAGAGCTAGGGTAGTCCAAAATATGCACAAAATCAGTTTAAGGCATAGTCAAAATGTGCTAGAATCAAGGGTCAACAAAGCATGCAAAGAAAGCTAGTGAACCATGAGTTGTACTACAACTATATGAAGCATATGAGAGCTCACCAAACCAGCTAAAAACAAAAGTATGCCATGCCAAAGTATGCCCAAAAACCCACTGAAACTCAGTCAATGCATGCAAGAATGATAGGCTCCTTTGGAGGGCCATGCAAGGGGTTGTTCTACACATATAAGATAGAAATACAAAATGGCAAAACCACCTCTGGATAGAGGTTATGAGGGTCCTAAAACCCACCAAAAAGGCCCTGAAATCAGTCTAGGAAGCATGCAAGTGAAAGCCCCTTTGAAAGGCCTTGAATAGGATTGCTCTACACATGCAAAATAGACACTTTATATGGCAAAATGGGCTATGGAAAGAGCTAATGCAGACCTTAAAACTCACCAAATAGGGCCTGAAATATGGCTTTGAAACATGCGAA
Organism: Camellia granthamiana; assembly: GCA_036172215.1. Classification (NCBI taxonomy): domain Eukaryota; kingdom Viridiplantae; phylum Streptophyta; class Magnoliopsida; order Ericales; family Theaceae; genus Camellia; species Camellia granthamiana. The sequence continues at coordinate 46,050,622 of CM069917.1, read as the reverse complement.
TAGAAGCCCCTTTGTAAGGCCAACAAAGCTAGTAAAGAGAACAAGGGGTAAGAGGGTCACCCCTCTCTGATTTTGAGGCTCAAAAACACATGTTAGCTACTGAAAAATGACCTTGAACAAACTTGAAGAGAAGCTCAAAACAAGACTTTTTTTAGTTCATGTCGAAGTCCGAAAATGCTTGCAAATAGAGCTAAACTATGGAGCAAAACAATGTCAAAATGGGAGAAATAGAGACTTACCCTTGTAGCACAGCAAGGCAGCAAACTCTGGACCAAGAAAGTGACTCCTCAAGCTCTGAAAATGACCTCCAAGGTGCTTGGATGGATGGTGGAGGTGTTGTGCTTGGAGGTGTGGTGCAATGGGTGCAAGAACAATGGAGTTTGGGGCTTGGGATATAGAGATGTGAGGAGAAGTGTATCTATCTTGAGACCAAAATGTTCAACCCTTTCAATGGAGGAGGAGGCCTCCCTTTATAGAGAAGAGAGGCCAAAGCTTCTCTTGGAAGCTTAAAACCAAGCTCAAAGATCCTCCATACACGTGTATGGAGGATCACTTCTGAGGCTTCTAGCTGGCACAGCTGGCTTACACTCAGTGAGACAAAAAAGCAGGAAGGTGGCCGACCAGTTCAGGTGGTCGGCCGACCACTTGCCCTGGTCGGCCGACCAGGTCAAAAGGTTCAGGTGGTCGGCCAATCACTTTTTGTGGTTGGCCAGCCAGGTCAAAAAAGTCACCTCCATGAAAGGTGGTCGGCAGCCCATATTGGTGGCCTCCTAGGTGAATGAAACTCAGTGGTGATATGGGAGACCAGTAATTGTGGCCCAAAAGTGAGGGAGACCAGTTTCCCGACAAGAAAAATGGCTGGAGGAGAGAGAAAAGTGGTCTCCAAGGAGAAAGCTAGACTCCAAGGGTAATTGGTGGTCTCCACACTGAAACAAAGCCAGTGGTACGGTGGGAGACCAGTAATTGTGGCCCAAAAGTGAGAGAGACCAGCTCTCTAACAAGAAAATCGGCTGGAAGAGAGAGAGAAGTGGTCTCCAAGGAGAAAGCTGGTCTCCAAGAAGAAAAGGTGGTCTCCCACCCTTGTACCACCTTCCTAACAATGAAAATAGGGTCCATGCCAAAAATGAACCCACACCAATGCAAAACGAGGGTTCGAGGGCCAAAACGCGCAGCCGGGGGCCCCGAAAACTGACTATTAAGCACCGGAGGTGGCGTATGACCACAAAGGTGGTCTCTTGGGCCACAATGTCCCTCTAGGGAGAGGGAACAAGGTGTGTGCCAAAAACCGGAGCAAACGGAGGTAGTTAAGCGGTCCCGAACCGAGGCACACGACCGACAGCTTCGAAAATCAGAAACTGGTCTCCAAACGGGAATAGTGGCCTACGACCACGAAACGTAGCCTACGGCCACTGAGAGATGGTCTTCGAGACCTCTCCCTTCCTTCAGGAAGAGAAAATAGAGAAAACAGGACTTGGTTCGCAAACCGAGACAATACACAATAGAGTCCCGAAGCCCAGAGGCAAGGCTCTCAGCTGAGACTTTGCAACCTCAGAACGAGCACAATATGCAAAATCACCGAGCGCTCAGTTGGTGACGTCTGAGTCTTAAGGTCGGTCAAAAATGGGGTGTCTACAGTTGCCCCTCTTTGACAGAACTCAAAAGTCATAAGTGACGGGAGTGAATGTCAAAGCCCAGAGACGACCCATTTTTGACAAGGCCGAAGACTTAGACAAACATGCAAGATAAAAGAGATGCGTTCGCAGGCATGCCCGCAGGCGGGGGGCTGTAGACACCCCATTTTTGACCGACCTCAAGACTTGGATGTCACTGATTGAACACTCGGTGATTATCCATGATTGTGTTTGTTTTGAGTTCCCGGAGGTCCCGGCTGCGCGTCGCGCCTCAGGATCTCTCAACCGACTTGCACTAGGCTTGGTTTTACACCAAGACTTGTGTGTTTTTGCACCGGAGGGTGGGGGGAAGCTCTTTGGCCACCCCTGATCACCACCGGCTTCCCTTACACACCACCGGCCCTCTTTTTATTCCACCGGCACTGATTTCTCATAATCTGTGGCCGGTCGGCACTATATGTTGCCGACCGGCACTTTATTGTGCCGATGACCCTTTTGGCTGGCCGGTGTGACCCCTTTGAAACCTCAGACTTGGTGCATGCCAGCTGTGCCAGCTGGAATGCACCATCACCACTCCCTATACCCGGGAATGCACCCTTTGGTCCCTTTGACCCCCTCTCTCCTCTTGGAGCTTGAACCCTTGGCCAAGCTTCTTGGAGAAGCTTGGCCAGCTGTCCCAGAGGCTTCTAGAAGCCCTAAAGCCCCTTGAATCCTTTGCACCCCTTGAACCCCCCCTCTTGCTTAGCCACCAAGTCTTTTATTGCCTATATAAGCTCATCTCTCTCCCTTTGTCAAGGGTTAGCCATTTTAGGTCAAAAACCAGAGCTTATATCTATATATCTGTGTGATATACCTTCTCTCTCTATATTCTCCCTCTCTCTTCTCTTGTGTGTGTGATTTTAGGCCTAAAAGTGTAGTTTTACCTTACTTTTGCACCATTACACACACCTTTACACCTTAGCTCGAGATTGAAAGACTTGGGAGGTTGATTGCTGTGGTTTTGAGCTGGTTTTGATCACTAGAGAGTGGCTGGAACCTTTGTTCTTCAAGGGATCTTCAAGGGTAAACACTTTACTTTATATTCCCCATTCTTGCAACAAGTTTCTACCCCATTTGCTTTGTGTTTTTGGATTTGTGTTTAACATAAAAAAGTCTTGTTTTTACTTGTTCTTGAACCTTCATTAAGGTCATTTTGTGGTTTGGGTAGAGACTCATCCTATTAGGCTTTGTTTGGCCATTTTTGGTCTCTTTTCCTTAAGCCTTCTTTTCTTGGTTCTCTTGGCCTTCTCACCACTGAAAACCAGTGGGTTTTCAGTGGTGAGGGAGATGGTTTTAGGTCACATATAGGGGAGGGACACCCCTCTCCCCTTGGCCCTTTGCTTGCCTTGGTTTTGGGCTAAAAGGGTAGCATGTGTGCATGCTTGCATTTAGCTTCATTTCAGAAACTTTTTGTGTGTTTTAGGTCATATTATACCTCTGACCAAAGCTGGTTTTGTAGCCCTTAACATGTATCTCATGCTTGCCTTGTAATGCTCTTTTATGCCTAGGGGTATGCCATATGTCTAAGCCATAATTCTGGCATGTTTTAGCTTAGTTTTATGAAGGTACTAGCATCATATTGCCATGCGTAGGGGCTGTGAGCCACTGGTTTAGTCCCGTTTGGTGTGCTTCACATGGTTGTTTTGTATGATGGCTTGTAAGCCTTGAGTGTGTGATCCATGCATGTACATTGGTTAAGTCATTTAAGCAATTTGGAGCTTTTTGCCATGCTATTTCAGACCCTAATCCATGCTTACATGCTCAGATTTGTCATCTCTTTTTATGCTTTAAGAGTGTGTCCTTTAAGCCTTGAAATGTGCATAGTGTATGCCTTATGCCCTTGGGTTGTTTTGGGACTGCCATATGTGGGATTTGGGTGTATTTTTGCATGATAAATATATATATATTTTTTTTAGTTGTCCAACATGTGCCATGAGCGGCCATGTTAATGGCATTTAGATGCTTTCTTTGTTGCCTTAGTTTAGGCCCATCAACTTGCATGCTTGCATAGCATTTTATCTATGTTTTAGGGCACACTTTGCCACTGTTTTGGGGAGGTTTGGGGCCTCCCCCATGGTGGTTAAGACCATCATTATATGCTCATCACATGCTAGTTGCATACTTGGTTGATCCCGTTGCATACTTAGCTCATTTTTGTATCACACTAGCCTCTTTTACATTCTAGCATTTTGCATGACTAATGTGTTAGTTGTGTGGTACTTAATTTGCTAACATCCTAGTTTGCATGTTTGCATGTTTGCATGTTTGCATAGTTGCATTTCATCATTTGGTTTGGGGTGTCAAACCAAGTATGGGAATTGAGGGGTGTTTGTACTCTAAGTGACTAAACGCACCTCATCTCCCATGTCACTAAGGCCCTTGATAATGTCATGATAGGGACTTAGTTAGCATTTTGTGTTGCATGCATTTTCACATCAAAATGCAACCTTGGTTCTTTAGGCTATCATGCATCAAGATGCACTATTGATGGCCCAAGAACCAAGGGTCATGCCTCCTCGAGTCCCTAAGCATGATAGGAGGCATTGACCATGCTTACATACCCCCAAAATCCATGCCATGCATTGCTGTCCTGCTGCTGCTGTCAAACTGTCTCCTGCAGGAATTTAGTGCCGACCGGCACTCTTCAGTGCCGACCGGCACACTTTTTGTGCCGATAATCTCAATTGCAGCCGGTGACTAAACCCTGCGGCCGATGGCCAAACCCTTCAGCCGGTGGTGATCTTCAGGGTATGTAGAAGGTGTCCTAGAACTTTGGCAGTTTTCAGAAAGGCAGGACAGTGCAAAACAGAGGCAACAGTGGCATGGTGCGGGTTCTCGGGCAAGGCGGACATCGAGCATGCATCATTCGCACATCCTGAGGCGAGGGGCTGTGGCCCTCTTTTATTTCACATTTATTTATTCAGTAATTAGAATTTGTAATATTTATTCGTTTATTCTCTTGGACTGTATTATTATTTTGGTCCCTCCGAGCGAGGGCAAATTTGTAATAAGTGTGTGTGAGTGGGTGCATGTCTTCCAACCCCCATTTCTTTCTACCCTTTTATTTACCTGCTTATGATGGTAGATTAGGGCACATCTAAATTAGCATACCTTATGCAATGCATGCGTGCATTCATGCATTTGTTTACATACATCGGGCTCGGTACATCATACAAACTGCATCGTACTTTCAATTCCAAATTGAATACGTGATAGTTGCTGCATTTCATGTGCCATGCTTTAGGGTTAGCCGAGCCTACTCTAGATTGCATCTATGCCTGTGTTGCATTAGCCACTTAACATGAACTAGGTCATGCATGTTTGCTAACCGGGTTATTGTTTTTGGCACGGAGTACGATGTAAGTGTTTACGCTTTAGCATACCGCATGAGTGTGAATGTCGCCATAATAGCATGATTACCATGAGGCTAACTGCTTATGTGATAGACTGCTTAAATGCCTGTGGGTGGAGGTTGGATTGCCTGAGTTGGGAAAACTCGTTGAAATCCGTGTTTTAGCCTACTTGCGAGTAGCAAATTCCAATGCATTTTCAAAACCAACGGATATGCAATGTTTATTTCCAAATTAGGCAATCTAGTCTATACTTGTTTGCTGCGCGCATAACATAGTAATTCTAGGCTAATAATTGGAATAAGAGCATGTAATGTTTTCAAAATCGGATATCACGGTTAGTAGAGGCCGGTCTTCGGACCGGGCGAAAGGGGGTGCTCATAGCTGACCTTCCCCGATCGTACCCAAGCTCCCGAGCCAAGACCACTTTGGTGATGACGGACACGTGGCCTTCGGCACCGAGTCAGGGTTTCCTAAATTTCCCAATTAAAAAAATATTTAGGTGGCGACTCTGTAATCTGGCAAAGCAGTCCACGTTTGGCACTACTTTTCAAAAATCTGTTTTCTCAAACGATTTGCCGGATTTGGACTCTTTGGTTCAGATTTAGAACCGCGACACAAAAGGAGAGTCCGAACTGTAGCGCGAGGTCCCCCCCGCGGACGTGTTACAGTTTCTGGCGACTCTGCTGGGGATGTTTAGAGAGCTTGACTCGAACTCGTGATATCCTGTTTTGACTACACTTATGTGTTTCTTTGCATTGCATGTGCATTGGTGCGCCTAGGATACCGTGTTGGCCATCTGCTATTCCTGAGCGGTTTGCCGGAGGCTTGTCTTGTCAAGGCATGTCCGTAAGGCTGACCGGTTGCGGGCTCTGCCAGTATGGGAACACAAACCCCGGTTTTACCGGGGCACCCTTTTCGACCATTCGACCTAGTGCATATCAAAATCCGTAGTGACCATTCCAAACTAGGACAGGTTGCTTACCCGATATAGGTTGTTTGAAACCGCTGCGTGCGTAGTGAAGCCCTAGCCCCTGACAAAATAGGACAGGGAAACCCTACCCTAATATAGGGGTGTTTTGATTCTCATTTATCTGCTACGTGCTTTAGAGTATAACTCTGCAGGGAACGTGCAGATCAGTTTGCAAGTTTAAGTATCAGGCCTGATGGCATCAGTATCAGTGTTTTGAGAATCAGTTGTCTGTGGATATCAGATTCAGGCCTAGGGGCAATGGTTCATGATCAGTGATCAGTGGTTGAGAAACGGTGTATCCAGCATTCGACCGTTTATACCTGACCGTGTGTTGTGTATTTATTTTCTTTGTGCCGTTATGCTGTCCGATTGTCTGTTTATTTATACGTTTTATTTATCTTTTTATTAGGTAGTTGAGCATAATTGCGTCCGACCCGATAGATATCCCCCAAGCACCCTGGGTTAGAGGCCGTCGACTCCTTCGATCTGAGGATCTGATAGACGGACAACCAGTGTACTACTCACTACCCCCGGTTACTAGACGAAGGTCAGTCCAGCAGAGGACATCAGTACAGCAGTCAGTTCAGAGGGCCTTATCTACTCCACCTGTGTTCAGTAGGGATCAGGATTCCGTGTCTCCAACGGAGGGAGAATATATACCAGTAATTCAACCAGAGCAGGATAGTATGGCCAGTTTGGAAGAGATGGTGCGCCACCTCCAAGAGAGCATGCAAACAATGCAGCAAGATGCCGTTCGTCAGGCAGAATTCTCCAGGCAACAGGCTACAGTCGTGAGAGAACAGGCAGAGACAATTGCCAGACTAGAACAGCAAACCAGAGCATCTGCTTCGCATCAAGTTCCCCCCCCACCAGGAGTTCCAAACCTTGGGGAGACAGCCAACGTTCAGAATGATACAGAACTGCCCACGGGACCACCCCCACCTTTAGCCCCGCCTCAAATCCAACCCCAGCTATCAAAGACGCCCACCAACCTATTGGACTCTCCCTTTGAGTTCGAGACTGATTCTACCGCACTGAAACTGAGCAAGCTTGAAAAGCTGTTCAAGAGATCTCAAGGGGTCAAGACTATCCCCGATATTGAAGATGGTTATACCGACACAGCTGTGACGCTGCCCGACAGATTCAAAATGCCTCACATTGATCGGTTCGACGGGACCGGGGACCCCATGGTGCACTTAAGATTGTTTTCAGATATTCTGAGGCCGATGGGCCTCAGTAGGCTTCAGAAGTTGTCTTTGTTTGGTCGGACCCTATCGGGTGTGGCGGCCATATGGTATGCCAAGCTAGAAGATGATGTCAAGAGGAATTGGGACGAAATGGCCGAGGCCTTCATCGCGCAGTACTCATACAACACACAGATTGAGATTACGACCCGTGATCTCGAGACGACTAGACAAGAGCCTAAGGAAAGTTTCTCAGAGTTTGTAACCAGATGGAGGGCCAAGGCTTCGATGATGACCTTGAGGCCTACAGACAAAGACCAAATTCGGATGATTGTGCGCAATCTTCAGCCGAAATTGATGCAAAAAATGATAGTACTCCCCTTTCCTACTTTTTCTGACCTACATGAAATGGGGGTGCAGATTGAGGATGCCTTGAAGCAAGGCTTGATCGATAACGACCGGGAGCAACCTCGACGAACTTTCAATCGCAGTAGCAATGCAGGCCCGAGTGGCGTTACGACTGCAAGAGCTCAGGAAGTAAGCATGGTCACCGCCAATCCCCCTCCAAGAAATACAGCAGCTTCACCATTCTCCGGTGCGTCCGGAAGCAACCCGCAAACAACCAAATACCCACCCAGAAACACCAGAACCTTCGCCCCACTTTATATGCCCCTATCCAAAGCTCTGGGGGTTTTGATCAAAAAAGGGCATCTGAAGCCCCTAGAGTCGCGGCCCCTACCAGAAAAACTCCCCCCTACCCATAACCCAGCCAAGTATTGTGCGTTTCACCAACAGCACGGTCACGACACCGACCAGTGCTATCGGTTACGCCATGAAATTCAAGATCTCATCGATAACGGGGTGATTTTGCCTCCCGAGAAACCCAACGTTACTACAAACCCTCTCCCCGCACATAACCAAGCTCCACCACCTAAAAGACTTAATTTCATCCATACTGGGGCCGTGTCTTACGACCCTAGTGTCTACATCACACCCACCCACTTGCCTAAGCCAGAGGTGTTCCTCCCCGATTGCACTAACTTGTGCATGATGGACATCTCCATAACCCAACCTAAGCCAGCGGTGGTGACCGCCGAGAACAGGAGAGAAGAGACCCCGAAGGGAAAAAGGGTTGTTGGATCGGAGTCTGCGGAATCTGGGAATTACAGTGGGAAGACATACGGTCCGAGTGACTACATCTCGATGATAGGCCAAGATAGGCCCAGGATGGAACTGCCAACAGGGGGAGAATTGTGCATGATCCGAGGGGATAGTCTGGGACAGGGAATTGATGACGTCACAACTGTGGGGGAGGACCTTGCCAACCTCCAGTTTTATAGTGACCAAGATCTAGAGGATATGGCAGTCGCATGGTTCGATTATGAGAATTCAGCAGAAGTTACCGGGTGGTTGGATGATCAACCTGATGTGATAGGAGAGTTGCAGTCAGAACAGGGCTCAACGGGGTCGAGAATGTCAGTGACGGCCGGAAGGGTCGAAGAACAGAGAGCATCGCCGGAGAGCGCCGGTGTTAAGAATTTCGCTCGAGATTGGAATATTCTGAGTACAGGGATTCTTGAACAGTCAGTCATGTCGGGACAAGTAAGTTTTGAAGATTCCGAGAGAATCAGGAAGGCAAAGTCCCATGTGGGAGTTGAAACTATTGTGTGCACGGGAACCGAGAATACTGCAGGTATGTGGATGGAAGGTGCTGCGAGCACAAGAACAGTCATACCCGAGCCGGACAGGTGTCTGCCGGCTGCTGATGGAATGTGGTGGGAGGATGAAGATTTATGCCTTGCCCATACAGACGAGGATTGGGGAAACAACCAACCCGATGACACTTGGTACCTTGGAGAGATAGATCACATGACACGGAGCGGGCGGTATTTCAAGCCTCCGCACTTAGATCAGCCAGAGGCTTCTGGGAAGGATAGAGAGGCTGAAAAGCAAAAAGAAAAGCAACTTGAAGAGGAGGCTGTGCTCAAACAGCTTAAAAAGATACAAGCAGACATATCTATATGGGGACTGCTCATGGCATCACGCGTGCATAGAGAGGCTGTCTTATCAGCCATGGACAAAGCAAAACTTTCAATAGAAACCACGCCAGAGCAGCTGGTAGGATTGGTCTTTCCGGGGGGAGCCACTCCGATGCTGACATTTTCCGACAAGGAATTGCCACCCGAGGGGACAGAGCATAACAAGCCCCTCTACATTTCCGTGGAATGTAGGGATAAATGGATACCGGTGGTACTTGTTGATACCGGGTCCGCCATCAACGTTTGCCCGGCAAGAACGGCATACGCAATTGGTTTGAAAACCGCAGATTTTGTACCAACAGCCCAGGTTATCCGGGCATACGACAACACAAGTAGAGAAGTGATGGGAACCGTAAAAGTTCGGACGAAGGTCGGGCCGGGGCAGCATGAGATAGATTTCCATGTCTTGGAAGTACCTGCGACTTTCAACTTGCTTTTGGGGCGACCGTGGCTGCATCAGGTGAAGGCGGTATCATCTACTTTGCATCAAATGGTGAAATACCCCTATGGAAAGGGAGTAGCCATTGTCTTTGGAAACTCATCAATCCACCCACCACTGGAGGTATCCACGCCTGTTCTAGAAATCGAGCATGGCATGGAAGATGTGTTCATATCAGGGTTTACCCTAGCTGAGGCTCAGGTTGTACAAAACATCATGGCTGCTAACGAAGGGATCTATGTCAGTGCCCAAGCAGTGTATCTCATGAACAAGCTCCAACATATCCCTGGGATGGGGTTAGGAAAGAGCGGCCGCAAAGGCGTTGCAGCATTGGCCGGGGTGCCACACAATCCCCACACCTTCGGTTTGGGTTATCTGCCCACTAAGGAAGATTGGGTGAGAAGAGGGAAAGAAATGGCTGGGAGAGCCAAAGCAAAACAAATGGGAAGGCCTTTTGAGTTGATGCATCGGCCCATCCGGGGTACCCTAAACGGACGCTTCGTCCGGGAGGGGGAAGACTTTCTGTTCTGTGGTTTTCCGGAGCCGTGGTTGAACGCAGAGAAGAAGCGCGTGCCGGGTTTCGAAATCTTCTTTGACTTACAAATATCTGGGGATGACGCTGAAGAGCAGACAGACCCAACAGTTGAGGCTGAGCATAGCAAAGAAGTGGAGTCTGTGGCTACAGAGTTTGAAATGGGGGTAGCACTGGCATGTCTACTTTCAGATCCTTCGATCGACCGGTTGTGCTTGGGGGATGGCTCCTCGGTGTCCATGATCGGAGATGAGACGGCTGTGGGCCAACCAGCGGCTATTTTGGATGCATCCATCGCACCCTCCCTCACTTGGCAGTACGAGGAGGGATTCTTATCTAGCAGCACCGGGTCAGGTAGTGAGCCGGAAACTGATTCCACCGAGTCTTGTGAGTCGGAATCAGGTTCCAGCTCAACTGAGTCTGAGTCCGGTATTCCTGGGGGTGATAACCCGGATGCCACAGTCCTGTCCAGGTCGTCTTTTTCTTTCTCTTTTGAGTCTGTTGTAACAGAAGAATTGGACGGTTTGGAAATGCATAATGAGAATGAGGTGACTGTGGTTTCCGAGTACTTTTCTGTACCTTTGGTTTATCGCTTAAATCAGGACTTTCAAAATTTTGATGAAAACGACGAGGACGAAATTCCTCCGGTTTTGCAACGACTAATTGAACAAGAGCAGGAGAGGTTGTTAAACCCTTAATGGACGAAATCACTACCGTGAACGTTGGTACTGAGAAGGACCCGCGGCTAGTCCAGATCGGGTCCACGTTGTCTTCGGAGGAACGCGAGCGCTTAGTCGCTTTATTAAAAGATTTCAAAGATGTTTTCGCGTGGTCCTACGAAGACATGCCTGGAATCGATCCCGAGATTGTACAGCACCGGATCCCTCTTGACCCCGAGGCCCGACCTGTCAAGCAGAAACTCAGGAGGATCCGCCCTGACTGGGCCATTAAGATCAAGGAAGAGGTCACCAAGCAGATTGATGCAGGCTTCCTGCTGGTATCCGAATACCCGACTTGGTTGGCCAACATTGTTCCAGTGCCGAAGAAGGATGGCAGAATCCGGGTATGTGTAGACTTCAGGGATTTGAACAGAGCCAGTCCGAAGGATGACTTTCCCTTGCCGCATATCGACGAGTTGGTAGATTTTACAGCGGGGCATGCTCTGCTTTCGTTCATGGATGGCTTCTCAGGCTATAATCAGATAGTAATGGCACCCGAAGACCGGGAGAAGACTGCTTTTACCACCCCGTGGGGTACATATTGCTACAGAGTGATGCCATTTGGGCTAAAGAACGCTGGGGCAACGTATCAACGGGCTGCAACCACAATATTACATGACATGATCCATAAAGAGGTCGAAGTGTATGTGGACGACATGATTGTCAAGTCCAAAGAAAGAGAGGGCCACTACACCGCCTTGCAAAAGTTTTTCCAAAGAATCAGGGAATTTAGGCTGCGGCTGAATCCTCAAAAATGTACGTTTGGTGTTACAGCGGGAAAAATGCTGGGATTTTTGATTACACAAAGGGGCATTGAAGTCGACCCTTCTAAAATCAAGGCCATCTTAGAAATGCCACCACCAATGACTGAAAAGGAGGTGCGAGGCTTTCTGGGTAAAGTGCAATTCATAAGGCGGTTTATCTCAAAACTAACCTTAACTTGTGAACCACTTTTTGGTCTTTTGAAGAAAGGAAAGAAGTTCCATTGGGACGGCCGATGCCAGGCTGCGTTTGAACAGATTAAAGAGTATCTACAGAATCCGCCAGTGTTGTCACCACCAAAGCCGGGGAAGCCGTTGATATTGTATCTGTCAGTGACTGAAACTACAATGGGCTGTATGCTCGCGCAAGAGTCGGAAGATAAAGTGGAAAGGGCCATCTACTATCTGAGCAAAAAGATGCTGGATTACGAGACCCGCTTCACCCCGCTAGAGAAGGCTTGTTTGGCCTTGGTATGGGCTACCAGGAAACTGCGGCACTACCTGTTAGCCCACTCTGTAATGTTGGTTTCACGACTTGATCCCATCAAATATCTTTTCGAGAAACCAGCGCTTACGGGTAGGCTAGCTCGTTGGTTGCTGTTGCTCTCAGAATTTGACCTCAAGTATGTGACGCGCAAGTCTGTAAAAGGGAGAGCGATAGCAGAATTCCTCGCCGACCACCCGGTGGAAGGGGATGAAGCGGTTGAGTACCTGTTCCCAGATGAAGCCATTTTGCACATCGAAGATGAAACTTGGACGATGTACTTTGACGGAGCGTCAAATCAATACGGATATGGGATAGGAGTGTTGCTGATAGCGCCCGACGACTCCCGTATCCCTTTAGCATTCAAGCTTCAGTTCAAGGTCTCGAACAATGAGGCGGAGCATGAGGCTTGTATTGCCGGTTTAGAAGCTGCCCTAGAACTAGGGGCAAGGCGATTGGATGTCATTGGGGATTCGAACCTAGTTGTGTCTCAAGCGAAAGGAGATTGGAAAGTAAAAGAGGAAAAGATGATAATATACCACCAGACCTTGGATTTGTTAATCCCTCGGTTTGAAAAGCTAAATTTCACTCACCTAGCGAGAGAGAACAACAGGTTTGCAGATTCATTAGCAACTCTATCTTCCATGATAGACATCCCATCTGGGGTCCGGATGCGTCCAGTCATTATTGACCAGAAGCTTGTACCTGCTTATGAGACGATCTCTGCCATAGACGAGGCGCAGGATAACAACCCTTGGTATTACGACATATGGAACCTCTTGGAGAGGGAGACATATCCACCAGGGGCAAATGCCAAAGACAAAAGGGCAATCAGAAGAATGGCTGTTCAGTTTATCATCTGCGGGGGTAAGTTGTACAAAAGAGGCCATCTGGGAATGCATAAGCTGTGTGTGGAAGCCGAAGAGTCGAAACGCCTGATGGAGGCCATCCATGGAGGAGACTGTGGGACACACATGAATGGGGTGATGCTGGCAAGAAAGATCCTCAGATAAGGCTACTACTGGTCTACCATGGAGGAAGATTGTATTGGTTTTGTTCGGCGATGCCACAAATGCCAGATTCACGCAAACCGCATGAACATCCCGCCGTCTAAGTTATACAACATGACATCACCATGGCCGTTCTCAGTATGGGGAATCGACGTGATTGGAGCTGTTACTCCGAAGGGGTCGAATGGGCATGAGTATATTTTAGTAGCAATAGATTACTTTACAAAGTGGGTCGAGGCCCAATCTTATGCCGTGTTGAAGGCTTCGCAAGTCGCAAAGTTTATCAGAAACAACATTATCTGCCGTTATGGAGTCCCGAACGAGATCATTTCAGATAATGGTTCCCACTTCAAGAAAGAGGTGATTGATTTGCTGGAGAAGTATAATGTGGCTTTTCATAAGTCATCCACGTATCGGCCGCAGACCAACGGAGCAGTTGAGGCCGCCAACAAAAACATCAAACACATACTGCAGAAGATGGTGGAAACCTATCGGGACTGGCCAGACAAGTTGCCATTCGCTCTGTGGGGCTACCGGACTTCAATTAGAACCTCGACTGGAGCAACCCCTTATTCGCTGGTCTATGGGATGGAAGTCGTTCTACCGATTGAGATTGAAGTTCCGTCATTGCGAGTGCTGGCTGAGTGTCAGATAGCTGAGGCAAATTGGCAGCAGAGTAGATTCGAGGAACTCATGCTCTTTGATGAAAGAAGGCTGAAAGCGCTGTACCATGTCCAAGGTTATCAACGCAGAATCGCCCGGGCTTTTAATAAGAAAGTTAAGTCCAGAAATTTGAAGGAAGGAGATTTGGTGCTCAAAGACAACCGAGCTCCCATCCATGACCCAAGGGGCAAGTTCAGACCCAATTGGACTGGTCCCTATATCATCAAGTCTATATGGTCAGGTGGAGCTGTGGTTCTGATGGATCTAGATGGCCTAGAGTTCTCCCAACCGATCAACATGGACAAGTTGAAGAAATATTATCCCTGAGAGGTTCGCTAGGCCGAAAACCCGAAAGGGCGACCTAGGCAAAATTCAGAGCACAGAAAATTAGAAAATATAAAAACTGAGCTCGCAAGGTTGAAAACCCGCAAAGGGCGGCCTTGGCAAAAGTTAGAGCGCAAAAGGAGAGTGAAAATACTCGAGTGAACCCAAGCCTGAACTACGTAAGGCTTGATTCCCATCTTTGGGATACGTAGGCAGCTTCATCCTGAAGTTCAGCCATAAACATCTTCCCCGATCAACTTTGTCCATTTGATTATCTTGGTCATCTTTGTCCATCAGCATTCATCACAATCTCCGGTACAGTGCTATTCAGACTAGGGGCAACTTTCCGTTGCCATACAGTGCCGCGGTACCATTCAAACAAGGGGCAACTTTCCAGTTGCTGGGATCCGAGGTTGTGCATCTCAGTGACAGATCTCAGGCGTGTCCAGTTCTGCTCCATATCGAAAATAGTTTTGAAAAGTTTTAATGAAGATGACTTTGCTCAAATAAATCTTTTTACAACTAAGACCATTTCTGGACCAAAACGGAAAATTTTCAGTACCACAACCTTCAATTTCATTGATTTCGAATAGAGTTCTCTTGCTCTTGCATACAATTGAAGTTGCTTTCTATTACATTCATAAAGAAAACTTGAAAGTACTAATAAAGCAATAAATCCGGGGCATGGTCGAGTCAAATATCCCTGCGCCCCCTCCCAGAGCTGGTCGAAGCCTCTGATGCCAAAGTGGGCCCCTCATGTGCCTCTTCATTAAGCCAATCCAAGCACTCATCAGACAAAGTGCAACTGAAAGTGGGAGCGGGGGCCAGGAGTTCTCTCGTCCTCCATGCTGTGGCATATTGGGCCAGCTGTGAGCCTCGGATTAGGAATGCAGCCGGGTACTCTATCCCTTCCGGCGGGCAAGTCTGATTATGACCAAACTGGCGCAGGATACGGAATGGGAAGTAGAAGACACAGTGAGTCAAGCCGACCAATTGGATCCCGGGCTGATGGGTCATGCTATAACTCATCATTGGGAGATTGAGCCAAGGGCACCGCCAAGCAATGCGATCTGCGGACAAACTGCACATCCATTCAAACCACCAACCCTCGTCAAGGGCGTCAACTAGGCGTTGCCTGAAGAAATAGCCGCGCGCTGAATATGCTGGGCAAGAGTCCACAACCTTCAGTTTGTCCATTAACCACACCTGGGGAGGGATGAAAAATGAGAGAATAAAGAATGGAGAGACGTGCGATGAGAGAAAAAGTGAGAAAAGGGTTTTTGTGAGAAAAAAATCGAGCCTGAGGGCCGAGTGATGTGAGCAAACATAAATGTAAGATTGGGCGGGAAACATTACCTGCAGTAATAATGGACTCCCTGCTAATCTGGTCGTCTCTCGACGATAAAAGGCGTCTAAGCCCAACAACGTCTCAGCCAGAATCATGGCAATGCAACTTTTGCCCCCCTTCAAGCCTTGGGCAACCTCAATCAACCGGATACTAGATCCTCCGGAACTTGAGACAAACAGAAAATGAGACAACATGCACAAACAAAGGGCGTGTCGCCGGAAGCCTTGCCAGTAACGGTCACCGCGGTCGCCAGTCTCAGAAAAACGGCAAACCAAGCTCGGAACATCCAATGTCCCATCACAAATAAGAGAACGAGCGTCGGGTATCGAGAGCCCACACATTCGCCCTAAGGCTTGGGCATGGCCAAAGCGAAGTTGGGGCAGAATCTCTTCATTACGCTCAGATTCCACCAAAGCTTGGAAATCTTCGAACGTGGGACACACCTCTTGCCCGCTAAAGCTAAAGACATGTGTCACCGGATTCCAAAACCTTGCCGCGGCATGGAGGAATGGAAAATGCAGCGGGGTACGGCGCAAAGTGAATAGTGCGTTCATGCCAAAAGCCCGGAAATTCAGCTTTTCCGAGCCATCCAAGTTGTTAATCCAAGTTGCAAGATTTTGGGCAAGAAACTCTTCCATTTGGAGCAAATCAGTGTAGAAATGAAGGAAACCCCGAAGTTGAGATTCTTTTGAAGAGGATAGGGTTGAGTGGAGGACACATGTCAACATTCTGCTGATGTAGGCAGCCTACAGCCGACCGGCAGTAAATAGTGCCGACCGGCCATACTTTTGTGCCGACCGGCCAAGTTTTGTGCCGATGGAAATTCCTCGAGGCCGGTGGACTTTCTGTCGGGCCGACGGCTCTCCCCTGTGTTTTCTAAGCTGTTTATGCTGAATATTGGGGAATTTCACCACTTCCAGCGCTCTCCGGTGATTTGATTCCCGCCGAGTCACGCGTATTTGTTTATCGAGTTGTTGTTTTGCTTATCGAGTTGTATGTCACTCTCTTTAAGTCTTTGCTTTGTCTATCAAGCTGTATTTGCACTTGGCTAGTCTGTCGAGTCTTCGTTTTGCTTATCGAGTTGTAAGTCGGTTCACTACCTGATTATTACGATGTGATGCTTTGTTTTCAAAAAAACAGTTTCAATTTCATTCGCATTGTTATGTGATGCCTTGTGATACGATGCACACAAGTGCAACAGCTTTTCAAATGAATAGCTGTTTCATTTCCATCATGTGTTTTTGTGAAAACCCGCAATTTCAAAAGAATATAAAACCCGCCTGAGGCAGTGCAATGTGCTTAAACTCCTAGAAAAAAGGAAAATAAAGCAAGAAAATTAGCAGGGTAGCAGAGTGCTGGATTAAATACCAGGAACCTCCCCTTTGTGGTCAGAACACCTCCCGCGCCCGTCCCTAGGTCGACTGTACGGTCCGACACCTTTGTCATCCAAGAACAGTGCGGGAAAGCGCACTTCTGGAATGTTAATGGAACTTCGAGTTGATTTCAAGCCGTGACTTTTGTGAGCGACGCTCGGGCCGCGCGAAGGGTGTCCCTTCTCGTATCCTTTTATGTCTCGTAAATTTCAAAAGAAATTGTTTCAATTATACTGTGTTGCAGTACGTTGCATTTCAACATCATGTTTTATCGTGTTCAATTTCAAATTTCTCTATACACATTGCATTGTATGCGTGCATTGCTTTACTGATATGTGTTCAATTTTCTATTATACACATTGCACTGTATGCGTGCATTGCTTTACTGATATGTGTTCAATTTTCTCTATACACATTGCATTGTATGCGTGCATTGCTTTACTGATATGTGTTCAATTTTCTCTATACACATTGCATTGTATGCGTGCATTGCTTTACTGATATGTGTTCAATTTTCTTTATACACATTGCATTGTATGCGTGCATTGCTTTACTGATATGTGTTCAATTTCCTCTATACACATTGCATTGTATGCGTGCGTTGCTTTACTGATATGTGTTCAATTTTCTCTATACACATTGCATTGTATGCGTGCCTTGCTTTACTGATATGTGTTCAATTTTCTCTATACACATTGCATTGTATGCGTGCATTGCTTTACTGATATGTGTTCAATTTTCTCTATACACATTGCATTGTATGCGTGCATTGCTTTACTGATATGTGTTCAATTTTCTCTATACCCATTGCATTGTATGTGTGCATTGCTTTACTGATATGTGTTCAAGTTTCTATTATACACATTGCATTGTATGCGTGCATTGCTTTACTGATATGTGTTCAAGTTTCTATTATACACATTGCATTGTATGCGTGCATTGCTTTACTGATATGTGTTCAAGTTTTTATATACACATTGCATTGTATGCGTGCTTTGCTTTACTTACATGTGTTCAAGTTCCTCTCTTATATACACATTGCATTGTATGCGTGCTTTGCTTTACTTACATGTGTTCAAGTCCCTTTTTGATATACACATTGCATTGTATGCGTGCTCTGCTTTACTCACATGTGTTCAATTACAACTGCCTATACACATTGCATTGTATGCGTGCTTTGCTTTACTTACATGTGTTCAAGTTCCTTTTTATATACACATTGCATTGTATACGTGCTTTGCTTTACTTACATGTGTTCAAGTTCCTTTTTGATATACACATTGCATTGTATGCGTGCTCTGCTTTACTCACATGTGTTCAATTACAACTGCCTATACACGTTGCATCTGCCACACACCTCCAATCGTGTAAATTACATATTGCTAACAATATCGTACCTGTTAAGTTTGCTTTCTTTGCAGGCACGATATTGTATGTACGGTTCATTCGAGGCCAGTGCAACTGGGCGAGCCGCACAGGTGTTGTATCCTCCGAGTGAGACGTATTGAGGATTGCATAATTCTCTTACACCCTTTCTGCATTGTAGTGTAGTTTGGTGTATGCTAGCTTATAACTGTTGCATGTGTGCTTCATTACAGTTTTCTTTGCATGATCATAAGTTATGTCCGGCTTCTTGCATTTTCAGTTGCATTTTGCCCCTGCCTTCGGGCACATACCTTGTTTGTCTTGCATGTTTGTCTAAGTCTTCGGCCTTGTCAAAAATGGGTCGTCTCTGGGCTTTGACATTCACTCCCGTCATCATTATGACTTCCGAGTTCTGTCAAAGAGGGGCAACTGTAGACACCCCATTTTTGACCGACCTCAAGACTTGGACGTCACTGATTGAACACTCGGTGATTATCCATGATTGTGTTTGTTTTGAGTTCCCGGAGGTCCCGGCTGCGCGTCGCGCCTCAGGATCTCTCAACCGACTTGCACTAGGCTTGGTTTTACACCAAGACTTGTGTGTTTTTGCACCGGAGGGTGGGGGGAAGCTCTTTGGCCACCCCTGATCACCACCGGCTTCCCTTACACACCACCGGCCCTCTTTTTATTCCACCGGCACTGATTTCTCATAATCTGTGGCCGGTCGGCACTATATGTTGCCGACCGGCACTTTATTGTGCCGATGACCCTTTTGGCTGGCCGGTGTGACCCCTTTGAAACCTCAGACTTGGTGCATGCCAGCTGTGCCAGCTGGAATGCACCATCACCACTCCCTATACCCGGGAATGCACCCTTTGGTCCCTTTGACCCCCTCTCTCCTCTTGGAGCTTGAACCCTTGGCCAAGCTTCTTGGAGAAGCTTGGCCAGCTGTCCCAGAGGCTTCTAGAAGCCCTAAAGCCCCTTGAATCCTTTGCACCCCTTGAACCCCCCCTCTTGCTTAGCCACCAAGTCTTTTATTGCCTATATAAGCTCATCTCTCTCCCTTTGTCAAGGGTTAGCCATTTTAGGTCAAAAACCAGAGCTTATATCTATATATCTGTGTGATATACCTTCTCTCTCTATATTCTCCCTCTCTCTTCTCTTGTGTGTGTGATTTTAGGCCTAAAAGTGTAGTTTTACCTTACTTTTGCACCAGTACACACACCTTTACACCTTAGCTCGAGATTGAAAGACTTGGGAGGTTGATTGCTGTGGTTTTGAGCTGGTTTTGATCACTAGAGAGTGGCTGGAACCTTTGTTCTTCAAGGGATCTTCAAGGGTAAACACTTTACTTTATATTCCCCATTCTTGCAACAAGTTTCTACCCCATTTGCTTTGTGTTTTTGGATTTGTGTTTAACATAAAAAAGTCTTGTTTTTACTTGTTCTTGAACCTTCATTAAGGTCATTTTGTGGTTTGGGTAGAGACTCATCCTATTAGGCTTTGTTTGGCCATTTTTGGTCTCTTTTCCTTAAGCCTTCTTTTCTTGGTTCTCTTGGCCTTCTCACCACTGAAAACCAGTGGGTTTTCAGTGGTGAGGGAGATGGTTTTAGGTCACATATAGGGGAGGGACACCCCTCTCCCCTTGGCCCTTTGCTTGCCTTGGTTTTGGGCTAAAAGGGTAGCATGTGTGCATGCTTGCATTTAGCTTCATTTCAGAAACTTTTTGTGTGTTTTAGGTCATATTATACCTCTGACCAAAGCTGGTTTTGTAGCCCTTAACATGTATCTCATGCTTGCCTTGTAATGCTCTTTTATGCCTAGGGGTATGCCATATGTCTAAGCCATAATTCTGGCATGTTTTAGCTTAGTTTTATGAAGGTACTAGCATCATATTGCCATGCGTAGGGGCTGTGAGCCACTGTTTTAGTCCCGTTTGGTGTGCTTCACATGGTTGTTTTGTATGATGGCTTGTAAGCCTTGAGTGTGTGATCCATGCATGTACATTGGTTAAGTCATTTAAGCAATTTGGAGCCTTTTGCCATGCTATTTCAGACCCTAATCCATGCTTACTTGCTCAGATTTGTCATCTCTTTTTATGCTTTAAGGGTGTGTCCTTTAAGCCTTGAAATGTGCATAGTGTATGCCTTATGCCCTTGGGTTGTTTTGGGACTGCCATATGTGGGATTTGGGTGTATTTTTGCATGATAAATATATATATATTTTTTTAGTTGTCCAACATGTGCCATGAGCGGCCATGTTAATGGCATTTAGATGCTTTCTTTGTTGCCTTAGTTTAGGCCCATCAACTTGCATGCTTGCATAGCATTTTATCTATGTTTTAGGGCACACTTTGCCACTGTTTTGGGGAGGTTTGGGGCCTCCCCCATGGTGGTTAAGACCATCATTATATGCTCATCACATGCTAGTTGCATACTTGGTTGATCCCGTTGCATACTTAGCTCATTTTTGTATCACACTAGCCTCTTTTACATTCTAGCATTTTGCATGACTAATGTGTTAGTTGTGTGGTACTTAATTTGCTAACATCCTAGTTTGCATGTTTGCATGTTTGCATGTTTGCATAGTTGCATTTCATCATTTGGTTTGGGGTGTCAAACCAAGTATGGGAATTGAGGGGTGTTTGTACTCCAAGTGACTAAACGCACCTCATCTCCCATGTCACTAAGGCCCTTGATAATGTCATGATAGGGACTTAGTTAGCATTTTGTGTTGCATGCATTTTCACATCAAAATGCAACCTTGGTTCTTTAGGCTATCATGCATCAAGATGCACTATTGATGGCCCAAGAACCAAGGGTCATGCCTCCTCGAGTCCCTAAGCATGATAGGAGGCATTGACCATGCTTACATACCCCCAAAATCCATGCCATGCATTGCTGTCCTGCTGCTGCTGTCAAACTGTCTCCTGCAGGAATTTAGTGCCGACCGGCACTCTTCAGTGCCGACCGGCACACTTTTTGTGCCGATAATCTCAATTGCAGCCGGTGACTAAACCCTGCGGCCGATGGCCAAACCCTTCAGCCGGTGGTGATCTTCAGGGTATGTAGAAGGTGTCCTAGAACTTTGGCAGTTTTCAGAAAGGCAGGACAGTGCAAAACAGAGGCAACAGTGGCATGGTGCGGGTTCTCGGGCAAGGCGGACATCGAGCATGCATCATTCGCACATCCTGAGGCGAGGGGCTGTGGCCCTCTTTTATTTCACATTTATTTATTCAGTAATTAGAATTTGTAATATTTATTCGTTTATTCTCTTGGACTGTATTATTATTTTGGTCCCTCCGAGCGAGGGCAAATTTGTAATAAGTGTGTGTGAGTGGGTGCATGTCTTCCAACCCCCATTTCTTTCTACCCTTTTATTTACCTGCTTATGATGGTAGATTAGGGCACATCTAAATTAGCATACCTTATGCAATGCATGCGTGCATTCATGCATTTGTTTACATACATCGGGCTCGGTACATCATACAAACTGCATCGTACTTTCAATTCCAAATTGAATACGTGATAGTTGCTGCATTTCATGTGCCATGCTTTAGGGTTAGCCGAGCCTACTCTAGATTGCATCTATGCCTGTGTTGCATTAGCCACTTAACATGAACTAGGTCATGCATGTTTGCTAACCGGGTTATTGTTTTTGGCACGGAGTACGATGTAAGTGTTTACGCTTTAGCATACCGCATGAGTGTGAATGTCGCCATAATAGCATGATTACCATGAGGCTAACTGCTTATGTGATAGACTGCTTGAATGCCTGTGGGTGGAGGTTGGATTGCCTGAGTTGGGAAAACTCGTTGAAATCCGTGTTTTAGCCTACTTGCGAGTAGCAAATTCCAATGCATTTTCAAAACCAACGGATATGCAATGTTTATTTCCAAATTAGGCAATCTAGTCTATACTTGTTTGCTGCGCGCATAACATAGTAATTCTAGGCTAATAATTGGAATAAGAGCATGTAATGTTTTCAAAATCGGATATCACGGTTAGTAGAGGCCGGTCTTCGGACCGGGCGAAAGGGGGTGCTCATAGCTGACCTTCCCCGATCGTACCCAAGCTCCCGAGCCAAGACCACTTTGGTGATGACGGACACGTGGCCTTCGGCACCGAGTCAGGGTTTCCTAAATTTCCCAATTAAAAAAATATTTAGGTGGCGACTCTGTAATCTGGCAAAGCAGTCCACGTTTAGCACTACTTTTCAAAAATCTGTTTTCTCAAACGATTTGCCGGATTTGGACTCTTTGGTTCAGATTTAGAACCGCGACACAAAAGGAGAGTCCGAACTGTAGCGCGAGGTCCCCCCCGCGGACGTGTTACAGGGGCAAAATGCAAAATGATATGCACCAAGATTTTGACAATTGGACTTATACGCTACGCGAAGCCGATTTGAAAATTGGACTTATATGCCACACGAAGCCGGTTTGAAAATTCAGAATTTATGCAATGCAATGTAATGAAACAATGCAAATGATATGCAATGCATTTGAAATGATCAAACCACGAGCAGTATAAAACCACACAAATATCATAAAGATGATGGAGATGCAAAATCCGTCTACCATAGAAAAGGTGCCGACACCCTCAAACCATAATCCCATCAGTCGAATAGGCTCATACACATGCAGAACTATGTGTGTGTAGACGGAACACAAGATAAAAGTAATGGGTGGCATGATATAAGTGAGGAATGATCCACTGAGGAAAGATCGTGATCCTAAATGTTGGATGCAACAAACTAAAATACAATGCAATGGATGCAATGGATGAATTGAATAAGGCACGTGGCCAAACCATACCTTGCCTAGAAAAGGCATGGACACAAACAAACCACGTCTAACACAGAAATGGTGTCGTCACCCTCAAACCACAATTCCCTTAGTGGAATAGGCGCGTACACATAATCACATAACCGTGCTTTAACGCGAAAAGTATGGGCGCATGCCAGACTAAGTTTAACATGGAAAGGATGCAGGCAATACAATGGATATGCAGTAGATGCATGTGATATAGTCTATATGTAATGCAATAGACATACTAGATGATGTAGTAGTTAGGAAGCGAAGGTACCTTACAGGGGCAATTGGCAATGACCTACCTTATGCTGTTGGGGACCTTCCCCTTCTTTTCGGTTGAGCCGCAGGTACTACTTTTCTCCCTGACTATGGTCTCAGCTTTCCCTATTCTCCAACAGGGTGACAGACTAGGTTGGTTCAGTATCCAGAATTGAGGCGCATACACATGTTATCTCAATCTATGGGGCTGCCATACAGATTTCAAGCCGAGGATATACCCCTGGGTATTTAAACTAGACTTTAGTCTCGGAAACCCCGAACCTTTGCGTTCTAGGCATGAGCCATTCGAACTCTAGTTTCCACCGTCTTAGTTGGTCTCCTAGGAACTCACCGCAAACACAGGCAGGTGGCTATACCACACCACTGGAAGTCGTTCGGGCACGACAAACACCAAAGGAATTGCACCTTTAGAGGATTTAAGGTCTCCTAGACCAGAGAGTGCACGAGACAGTGCGATATAGAGGGAATGCACAAAATAATGCTATACAAGTGCACAAGACAGTGCGATGCAGGGTGGATGCACAAAACAGTGCGATGCAGATAAGGTGCGCAAGATAGTGCGATGCAATGCACTAACAAGTGCAGGTAAGGTGCGCAAGATAGCGCGATGCAATGCACTAACAAGTGCAGGTATGGTGCGCAAGGTAGCGCGATGCGATATGCAAAGCACAAGACAGTGCGATTGAGGTGCGCAAAATAGCGCGAATGAATGCAATGCATAAGACAGTACGATGCACAAAACAGCACGAATGTAAACTACACACAACAGTGCGATTAAGGTGCGCAAAATAGCGCAAATGATAAACTGCACAAAACAGTGCGATGCGCAAAATAGTGCGAATAATAAACTGCACAAAACAGTGCGATTAAGGTGCGCAAAATAACGCGAATGTAAGCTGCACAAAACAGTGCGATTGAGGTGCGCAAAATAGCGTGAATGTAAACTGCACAAAATAGTGCGATTGAGGTGCGCAAAATAGCGCGAATGATAAACTGCACAAAACAGTGCGATGCGCAAGGGAGCGCGAGTGATTTGAAATGCACTAAATAGTGCGATGCGCTAAACAGCGTGAGTGAAACCCAACCACAAGGTGCACAAGACAGTGCGAGTGATATGAAATGTGAAAGTGCACAAGACAGTGCGAGAGAGATACAATGCACAAGAAAGTGCGAGGATGGTGCACAAAAGAAGTGCGATAAAATGCATTTTCTGTGCAAGTAAGGTGCACAAAAAAGTGCGATGAAATGCATGTTCTATGCAAGTATGGGGGCATTTTCTATGCAACAGGGAAAGCATATTCCATGCAATATTGAAAGCATATTCTATGCATAAGACAGGCATATTCTATGCAACATTGAAAGCATATTCTATGCATGATTGAAAGCAAAGCATATTCTATGCGGAATCGAAAGCAAGCACATTCTATGCATGAATCATAACGATGTGTGGCATGCATGAAACAGAAGCGTATATGAAAGTGCACATTCTATGCAATAGAGAGGCATCAAACATGTACTCTGGTGCCTCCTATTTATCTCTCAGAGGGCTTTGCAACACACTCTGCTCGAAAAGGGTACACCCTGTTTATATTGGCAAAAGATAACATCTGCATGTGAAAACCACATGTGCTGCTTAGACTGCCATTTTGACTTGAAGCAGGCTTACACTTGGGGTTGAGATACACTCATACTCCAAAGAAACGGTGAGGCCTGAGAAGGTGCACCTGGAATGCAGTCTCGGATTTTGCTAAAGTTGAAACATGCTAAGATGCTCCAAATTTTCCCTCTTTTCTTTTGCTTTGTAGTCCGAAACCTAAATAGCTTCAGATAGGTCCTTGTTTTACTATTCTGACATGACCTGGGTTGAACCCTGCGGCTTTATGAAAGAACTAATCCTGTTTTGCACAAATGTGGAGAATGACACGACACTCTGAGCACAAAACGATTTTTGAAATTGAAATGAGAAAAGGGGTTCTCAACCGGGTATTGAGCCTACAACTGACCACAGCCAAAACAACTCAACAATGGAAAACAAAGGTAGAACAACCTAAACACAACTCAACAAAGGAAAAACAAGGTAAAATGACCTAAACACATCTGTTGACACTCAAACGACTCAAAACAAGAATCGAGACAAACAAAACACACAAACACAACACTCAGCTGTGTTACAAAGGCAAGAGACCTCTCGGTGCACGAGGAGCCAGTTTCTCCGGGTATTGTTTCCCACCCTTTCTTATTTGTGATTCTCATATCACTCGGCCCTCAGGCTCAGCTTTTCTCACAAAACCCTTTTCCTCACTTTTTCTCTCAGCGCACATCTCTCTATTCGTCAATCTCTCATTTTTTATCCCTCCCCTGGGTGGTTGATGGATAAACAAGAAGTTGCGGGCTCTTGCCCCTAGTATTCTGCTAGATTCTCTTTCTTCTGCGCATAGCTAGTGAATTCCTCCCACAGAGGAGTTGCGCTACAACTGGGTGTGTAGCAAATCAGCAGCTGACATCGGTTGACGATGCTCTGCTCAAGAGTTTGGGTGTGATTAGATGTGTCCAAACAATCCATTCCAATTCGTGCTTCGCACTTGGCTTGATACCTCGTTGCTTAGAGGGTGAGAGAGCTTTTTGGCCCTTTTGCTGTTAGCTTCAGTCGTGCCCTTTTCTGGCGAATATGGTGCCCTTTCCGGCAAGTAGAGTGTCCTTTCTGGCAAGTATGTTGACAATGGGGAAAAGACAGAAAACCTGACTCAACTGTGCCCCTAGTTCATCATTTTTGACCATTTTTTGTTTTGATTTTCTACGAAAACAATTTTGACCAACATGAGAGTTAGATTAACACACTTGTTCAATTTTTGATTTGAAATCATGCAAGTTAGGTTATGAGCACTGAAAATTTTCCTGTTTTAGGTCCAAAGAAAGGTCCAATTTTTTGAAAAAATGGAATAATTTTCGAGACAATTAACCAACCTCGGTAAAAATTCTCAAAAACTGTTTTTACAAACGGCCACTACTTGACCAACACGGAACTTACTCTTGAGATGCACGACCTCAGACCCCTAAACAATGGAAGATTGCCCTTTGTTTGAACGACACTACATGGCAACTGAAAGTTGCCCCTAGCCTGAATAGCACCTCAGCACATTGTATGGCAATGGAAAGTTGCCCATTGTTTGAATGGCGCTGCAGCGTATTGTAATCAATCCTCAGGGTGATGATCACAACCGAACTCCCGGATACAGAAAAGACAAAGATGACCAGAACCATCACATGGACGCCGTTGAATTTGAAGTGTTTTATAGTTGGACTTCAGAATGAAGTTGCCCACGTATCCCAAAGATGGGAATCAAGCCTTACGTAGTTCGAGGTTAAGGTACACTCGGGTATTTAACCTCTCCTTTTATGCTCTAACTTTTGCCAAGATCGCCTTTTCGAGTTTTCAACCTTGCAAGCTTTGTTTTTTCTTTCTTTTCATTTCTTTTCATTTCTTTTTTTGATTTTCTTTTTTGTTCTTTTCTTTGCATTTTTTTTTCTTTTTTTTCTTTTTCTTTTTTTTGTTCTTTTTCTTCTTTTCTTGCTCTAACTTTTGCCTGGGCCGCCCTTCCGGGTTTTCGGCCCAGCAAGCCTCTCAAGGGTAAAAGTGTAGCTTTGTCCACGTTGATCGGCTTGAGATCTTGAAGCCATCTGAATCCAAGAGAACGGCTGTTGTTTGCTGACGATGCAAGAGTCCATCCCATGGGAGCTGAATTTGCCCCTAGTGTTGTGGATAGGAACTCAGTTGTTCTTCAGCAATGCTTTCTTCTTTCTTCCCTTCTGGGATTTGGCATTCTTGCCAGTCTTCATTGATTTGCAAGATGATCCATCTTTGGCTCTTCGAGCACATCTGACATTTTTCTGCCCCTAGGTCGAGGGCTGCTTCGAATCTGGCCACACAGGCCTCACATCGCGGTTGACCGTTGAACATTCTGAGTCTAAGTTCAAGGTTCGAAAGCAAGGGGTCGCGTCTTGAGGCTGAGAGCGATCCTAGGCTGCACAATCTCAAGAGTGATTCCACACAGGTCTTCGCAGGACGGCGCAAAACATTTTTGAAACCTTTTAAGAAAGCGACTAATCGCTCGCGCTGAAGACAGTGTAGAACCAATCTGGATCAAGCCAGGATCCTTCTCAGTACTCACATTAACAAGCATGATTTCATTCATTAAGGGCTTAGCACGCCTCTCTTTCTCTCAATTGATCAAATTTTTGCAAATCGCGAGGAATTCTTTCCTTTTCGTTTTCATCACAGTGTTCAAAAGGTTTTGAAAAAACTTAGGTCAATGCAATGAGTTCGAGGCACGGAAAAGTAGGCGAAAAGCACTGCCATTTCATTCAGAACTTCTGGCATAACTGGCACAAGGCAGAAGCGAACACAAGAATGTGAAAATCACTACTGTTCATTCATAACTGTCGGCACAACTGGCTCCCTGGCAGAAACAGACTCAAAAGGAAACAAAAAGACAAATACAAAACAAAATAATGATGCCCGAGGTAACACCCCCGGAATCACCTGACTCTAACAAAACAGGACTGACTCGATACAATAAGACAAACTCGAAACAAAAAGACTAACTCAAAACAAAGGGACAGACTTGAAACAAAACCACATAACTGACTCAACACCCAAGTTAGAAACTACAAAACTAGCATTCGCAAATGCTCAAAACAGTGCGTGCCATTCCCACGTCTGGAGTAAATCGAGCGCCACCCGCAGCTGGCTCATCCCCCCGATCACATGGTCACATTATCCCCCAAGTTCACTGATCCAGTGCCGATAGACTTTGCAGGACCTGACGTGAAGATGACCTTTTTATCAATCAGATCTTGTATTTCATGATGAAGACGAAGACACATGTTAGTGTCATGGCCAGCTTGTTGATGAAAGACACAGTACTTCGTCGGGTTGTGGGAGAGAGGAAGTTTATTCAGTAATGGCCGCGGTTCTAAGGGCTTCAGATGCCCCTTTTCGATTAGGACCCTCAGGGCCGTTGACAAAGACATGTCCAGTGGGGTAAACACCCTTTGGCCCCGAGGTAGGTATTTGGCAGGTTATGAGCTGGTTGTGTTGGATGTACCGGCGAAAGGGTCGGTAGGTGCTGACTTTTGATGATCTCTTCCGAGTGTAGGATTGGAGCTGAAAGGGGTGTTTCTGGTACAACATCTCTTGTCTTGGCTTGCCCCTTGATTCAGACTACCCCCAACTTGAGTGGCAAAAGTATCATCCACAATTTTTGCAACCACTGCAAGCACTTGCTGTTTGTTTAGTCCTTCGGCCTTCAAAGCCTCAATAGCCCATTAAAGGTGTTCATGGGGACCAATGCTTGCCCTTACCTTGTTCTTACCACCTGCTTCCCCTTTGCCAATGGTTTGGCTTTCTTCAAATGCAGCCAGTCCCAAGATTGGGGAGCCTTTTGTCATGAAATTCCCGGTATGTGATGTGGTCGATGAGGGAGCCAATGTCTCAGAGGCCAGATTTGTCACAGTTCTCTGAAGATCTTCGATCATTCTCTTCAGCTCAGAAGTAGTGGACTCACGGGTTTGAGATGATTGGGGTCCAGGTGCATCCATCATGCATAAGTCCATGCTTTCTGGAATGAACACCTCAGGCTTGGGTAGATGGGCCGGGGTGATGTATATGCTGGGGTTGAAGGTGGATGGTAGTATATGGATGAGATTGAGGTAGGCAGGAGATGTTTGGACATTGGGGTCTGAAGGTGGAGCTATCGTCCGGTTGTCGATGAGATTTTGGACCTCATGACGAAGGCGGTAGCAACGGTCGGTGCCATGACCGCGTTGCTGATGGTACACACAGTACTTGGAAGGGTTATGTCTGGCTGGGAGAGGGTCAGGTAGAGGTTGAGGATCGAGGGGTTTGAGATACCCTCTTTCCATCAAGACTTTTAGTGCGCTAGTCAGGCTCATATAGAGGGGGGTGAAAGTTCTGCCCTGAGCTCGGGCTGGGCCGGCGGTTTGTAGGCTTGGATTAGCAAAAAGGTTGGCTGTGGCGACTGTATTGATTTCTGCGAGTTTGGGAATAGTGCTACTACCAGCATTGGTACTCCTTGAAATCACCCTCCTTGTCGGTTTACTTGTTCTAGAAATGATCCCACTGTTGAACGCATTCTCGATCTGAACCCCCAGTTTACGCAAACTTTTGAACGTGAATAGCGGAGCGACTATCAACTTTTGCAACATATCATGCTCGAGGTTTCGCACCATCATCTGCACTTGATTCCTCTCAGAAGGGCGGCGATCTGTCATCTGTGCTACCTTTGCTCTCCACCTTGCAACAAATTCCACAAAAGGCTGTGTTGGGTTTTGGCGGGTTGTTTCAAGCTCTTGCATGGTCATTTTAACTTGGGTATTGTAGGAATACTGATCGACAAAGGCCTCAGCCAATTCTTCCCAGTCTTGCTTCACTTTGTCCTCCAACTTAGCGTACCAAGTGGCTGCTACACCCGACAGGGTTCTTCCATACAGAGAGAGTTTCTGTGGCTTAGTCAGACCCATCGGCTTCAAGACATCCAAGAAAAGTCGGATATGTACCATTGGATCTCCAGACCCATCGAAACGGTCAATATATGGCATTTTGAATCTGTCTGGGAGCAAAACGGCAGACTCGGTGTGCCCATCCTCAATGTCAGGAATGGAGTTAAGGCCCTGTGCCTTCTTGAATTGTTTCTCAAGGTTCGCAATTTTCACCGTGGTCGGATCGAGGTCATTACCATCAAGGGCATAAAGCCTCTTATTAGGCTGCACCAGGGGTCTAACAACTCGGGCTTGAGCCAACCCTTCTTGGGGATCCGGACCCTGCAAATTTTCAGCTGGCGGAAGTGGGTCAAAGTTCGGCTGGGGCCCGGAAGCTAGATGTGAGGCAGATGCCCCCGATGGGCGTTGCGTTTCAGCATTAGTCTCATCATGCACGGCAGTTCCCTGATTTAACGCTGCTATCACGGCCACTAATTCTTCTGAACCCTGTGCCATCACGGGTCTACTGATGATGTGACTGGTGACTGTCGGATCAAATGAACCAATGAACCCTGTCTGGCCTTTTTTTGCCTTACCACTGGTGAAGGAAAACTGGTTACCCTTGAACTGAATCTCTGACCTGACAAAGTCTATCAACACAAGTCCAATGAATCTGGGGGATATCGAAGCCTTCTGAAGCTACGGTTCCAAGACTACCTAGCAAAATAGAAAATAGAGAGCATCTCAGCCTAATTTCACTAGAATGGACTTGAGCATAGTTGAATGACTGCACTCTTTACTAAATTCTGCCCCAAATTCTGCCTATAAACCGATACCCTCAGGTAAAATTGATTCCCCAAATACTGATGCCCTCGGGCTGGAGACCCAGACTTGCAAACTGATACATGCATTCCCTGTAGAGGCACACTCTAAAAGCACATAGCAAGCAAGTGAGAGCCAAAACACCCCTATGGAGGGGTAAGGTTTCCCTGTCCTATTTTGTCAGGAGCTAGGGTTTTACTACGCATGCAGCGGTTTCAAACAACCTAAAATCGGGTAAGCAACCTGTCCTAGTTTGGAATCGTCACTATAGATTTCGCTATGCACTAGGTCGAATGGTCAAAAGGGTGCCCCGGTAAAATCGGGGTTTGTGTTCCCATCGTGGCAGAGCCCGCAACCGGTCAGCCTTTGGCATGCTTCTCGAAGCGAGCCTTCGGCAAACCATTCAGGAATAGCATACGGCAAACACGGTGTCCTAGGCGCACCAATGCAAATGCAATGCAAAGAAACACATAAGTGTAATCAAAACAAGATATCATGAGTTCGAGTCAAGTTCTCTAAGTCCCCGGCGGAGTCGCCAGAAACTGTAGACATCCCCGAACGTCCTAGGAGGGAATCCCATTTTGTTCATTGGGCTCACTACAGTTCAGGACTCAATGTCACGGTCCTATATCTAATCTCACAGAGTGCAATGCAAGACCGACGAATCATCAAAGAGTCCAAATCCGACAAATCATTTTTTTGGAAACAGATTTTTTGTAAGAAGTGCCAAATATGAACTGCTTTGCCAGATACAGAGTCGCCACCTAAATATTTTATTTTGGGAAATTTAGGAAACCTTGACTCGTTGCATAAGGCCACGTGTCCGTCATCACCAAAGTTGCCTCAGCTCGGGAACTTCGGTACGATTGGGGAAGGTCACTTCGTGAGCACCCCCACTCGCCCGATCAAAGATCGGCCTCTACTAACCATGATATCGAGTTTTGAAAATATTATGTGCTCTTATTCCGGTTATTAGCCTAGATTTACTATGTGATGCGCGCAGTATACAAGTATAGACTGGGTCGCCTGAATTGGAACAAAACATCTCATGTTTGTTTCGAAAAACGGTTTACTACTCGTAAGTAGGCTAAAATGCAGGTTTTGCCACCCTCGGGTGGGCTTAGAAAAGATGGTTTTGCCACTATCTAGTAGGCTTAAAACTCGCAGTCAATGCATTATTCCAATTCGGATAATCCAACCTTCACCCACAGGCATTCAGGCAGGTATATCACATAAGCACATAGCCTCATGGTAAGTATGCTATCATGGCAGTCACTCACACACATGCAAGGATGCTAAAGCATAAACACTCACCGAGTACTCCAAGCCAAAACAAAAAATAGTTAGTAATCAATGCATGATCCTAGTTTATGTTAAGATGGCTAATGCAACACATGCAAAATGCAACTAGAAATAGGCTCGGCTATCCTAAGAATGGCATGTGAGATGCTACAGCTAACACGTATTCAACTTGGAATTGAAATACGATGCAGTTAGTATGATGTGTTGAGCCCGGTGCATGCAAGACAGAATGAATACAAACATGCGAGCATAAGTGTGCTAATTGAAACGTGCCCTAAACTAACCATCATAAGCTGGTAAATAAAAGGGAGAAAGCCGTGGGGTTGGAAGACATACATCACACGCACGCACACTTATTACAAAATTGCCCTCCTCGGAGGGTCCGAATAAATAATACATCCGAATAAATAATTACAGTCTGAATAAATAATTAAATATTACAAAACCCTAATTAATTAACAAATTAACTAGGAAAGCGGATAAATTAGCATGCAAGCTATCAAATGGACTGCCTCAGCTCTTGTTCCGAATGATGAAAGATGCATGCTCAAGTTGCCTCGTCAGAAAATTCCTCGCGATGCCCCGATTTGCCTCTATTTGCAATTAATCCCGGGATGCTGTGCAAAGCTCTAGAAGGCTGCTGATTTCTGGTTTGCTGCAACAGAGAGAAAGAAATGGACATGGCAAAGTATTTTCACATATGTATGCACACCTTGATCCTCGTGCCACCAATCACGCATCTCGATGCATGATGGCCGAGGAGTCGAATTGCACGACTTGATGTGAAATGAATGCACATGACAACACAACAAGGCCTAGACTCCATCATGGGTAATCCGGAGTGTCGGCGACTGGGAATTGAGGCACGTTTCGTCACTTCGGGTACGAAACATCCCTCGTTTCCCGTGTTTGGGCTAACTCCTATCCCAAACACAATGCAATGAGATGGCATACACAATGCGACTAACATGCAACCTAGCATACGCAATGCTATAGACTAAAATGGCATACACAATGCAAGACGGACTTACACCAATATGAGTGGACCTCAGCCATACTCACATCAGTGGCCATATGATGAAAATGAGACAACCGAAATACATGCAAACATGCACGAATGCAATGGACCGATCTTAAGGCACAACATGCAACTCTAACTAAGCATGGCAAAGGATGAAATATGGCATAGGATGGCACATGATACAGCTCTGAAATGGCATAAAATATGGCCCCGAAACACGCAAGTATGTCACATAATGCAAGCTAGATGACACAATTACCGAAACTAGTGAAGCGCGTTACACTAGAGGTACACAAAGCAATGCACAAATGGAAAAACCAACCCTAAAAAAACCCTAGGTAGGTCTGAAACAGTGGGGAAATGGCCTAAAATGATGGCTCGAAATGCAAAGAAATGGAGTTCATTCAATGGTCCGAAAACAAGACATTCATGCACAACTCTCAAGCACACTTAAAGAGGAGAAAACATGAGGATATGGCATTCACATAAGCTCTGAAATATGATGCAAAATGACCCCAAAGCATGAAAACACCTCAGTATATGCATGCAATGGACCTCGAAACTCAAGGCTAGGCAAGTGTATTGAACTACAAGCATGCAAAACAAGCATCATTCGACCATGAGACCCAAAAACAGAGCTAGGGCAGTCCAAAATATGCACAAAATCAGTTTAAGGCATAGTCAAAATGTGCTAGAATCAAGGGTCAACAAAGCATGCAAAGAAAGCTAGTGAACCATGAGTTGTACTACAACTATATGAAGCATATGAGAGCTCACCAAACCAGCCAAAAACAAAAGTATGCCATGCCAAAGTATGCCCAAAAACCCACTGAAACTCAATCAATGCATGCAAGAATGATAGGCTCTTTTGGAGGGCCATGCAAGGGGTTGTTCTACACATATAAGATAGACATACAAAATGGCAAAACCACCTCTGGACAGAGGTTATGAGGGTCCTAAAACCCACCAAAAAGGCCCTGAAATCAGTCTAGGAAACATGCAAGTGAAAGCCCTTTTGAAAGGCCTTGAATAGGATTGCTCTACACATGCAAAATAGACACTTTATATGGCAAAATGGGCTCTGGAAAGAGCTAATGCAGACCTTAAAACTCACCAAATAGGGCCTGAAATATGGCTTTGAAACATGCAAATAGAAGCCCCTTTGTAAGGCCAACAAAGCTAGTAAAGAGAACAAGGGGTGAGAGGGTCACCTCTCTCTGATTTTGAGGCTCAAAAACACATGTTAGCCACTAAAAATCTACTGGATTTCAGTGGCTAAAAGGCCAAACCAAGGCCATCAAAAATGCTCTAATGCATGGCTCAAAACATGAGAAAATGAAGCATGCAAGGGGGAAGGTGACCCCAAACAGAAAAATGACCTTGAACAAACTTGAAAAGAAGCTCAAAACAAGACTTTTTTTAGTTCATGTCGAAGTCCGAAAATGCTTGCAAATAGAGCTAAACTATGGAGCAAAACAATGTCAAAATGGGAGAAATAGAGACTTACCCTTGTAGCACAGCAAGGCAGCAAACTCTGGACCAAGAAAGTGACTCCTCAAGCTCTGAAAATGACCTCCAAGGTGCTTGGATGGATGGTGGAGGTGTTGTGCTTGGAGGTGTGGTGCAATGGGTGCAAGAACAATGGAGTTTGGGGCTTGGGATGTAGAGATATGAGGAGAAGTGTATCTATCTTGAGACCAAAATGTTCAACCCTTTCAATGGAGGAGGAGGCCTCCCTTTATAGAGAAAAGAGGCCAAAGCTTCTCTTGGAAGCTTAAAACCAAGCTCAAAGATCCTCCATACACATGTATAGAGGATCACTTCTGAGGCTTCCAGCTGGCACAGCTGGCTTACACTCAGTGAGATAAAAAAGCAGGAAGGTGGCCGACCAGTTCAGGTGGTCGGCCGACCACTTGCCCTGGTCGGCCGACCAGGTCAAAAGGTTCAGGTGGTCAGCCAACCACTTTTTGCGGTCGGCCAGCCAGGTCAAAAAAGTCACGTCCATGAAAGGTGGTCGGCAGCCCATATTGGTGGTCTCCCAGGTGAATGAAACTCAGTGGTGATATGGGAGACCAGTAATTGTGGCCCAAAAGTGAGGGAGACCAGTTTCCCGACAAGAAAACTGGCTGGAGGAGAGAGAAAAGTGGTCTCCAAGGAGAAAGCTGGTCTCCAAGGGTAATTGGTGGTCTCCACACTGAAACAAAGGTAGTGGTATGGTGGGAGACCAGTAATTGTGGCCCAAAAGTGAGAGAGACCAGCTCTCTAACAAGAAAACCGGCTGGAAGAGAGAGAGAAGTGGTCTCCAAGGAGAAAGCTGGTCTCCAAGAAGAAAAGGTGGTCTCCCACCCTTGTACCACCTTCCTAACAATGAAAATAGGGTTCATGCCAAAAATGAACCCACACCGATGCAAAACGAGGGTTCGGGGGCCAAAACGCACAGCCGGGGGCCCG
Source organism: Camellia granthamiana (assembly GCA_036172215.1). Taxonomy (NCBI): domain Eukaryota; kingdom Viridiplantae; phylum Streptophyta; class Magnoliopsida; order Ericales; family Theaceae; genus Camellia; species Camellia granthamiana. The sequence continues at coordinate 46,015,205 of CM069917.1, read as the reverse complement.
AAAACTGACTATTAAGCACCGGAGGTGGCGTATGACCACAAAGGTGGTCTCTCGGGCCACAGTGTCCCTCTAGGGAGAGGGAACAAGGTGTGTGCCAAAAACCGGAGCAAACGGATGTAGTTAAGCGGTCCCGAACCGAGGCACACGACCGACGGCTCCGAAAATTAGAAACTGGTCTCCAAACGGGAATAGTGGCCTACGACCACGAAACGTAGCCTACTACCACTGAGAGATGGTCTTCGAGACCTCTCCCTTCCTTCGGGAAGAGAAAACAGAGAAAACAGGACCTGATTCGCAAACCGAGGCAAAGCACAATAGAGTTTCGAAGCCCGGAGGCAAGGCTCTCAGCCGAGACTTTGCAACCTCAGAACGAGCACAATATGCAACATCACCGAGCGCTCAGTTGGTGACGTCTGAGTCTTAAGGTCGGTCAAAAATGGGGTGTCTACACCGATGACGTGGTGAATGCAGTGTTCTCTCTGTCCTCAGGTGCCATCAAAATCTGATCATACCCGAAAAACCCATCCATAAACGATAGCAACGCATGGCCGATAGTGAAGTCTACCAGTTCATCGATGTGCGGCAGTGAAAAGTCATCTTTCGGACTAACTCTATTCAAATCTCGGAAGTCGACGCAAATTCTGATTCTGCCATCCTTTTTCAGAACCGAAACAATATTGGCCAACCAATTTGGATATTTAGATACCAGTAAAAACCTTGCATCAATCTGCTTGGTGACCTCTTCTTTAATCTTCAGTGCCCAATCTGGACGGATTCTGAGGAGTTTCAGCTTGACAGGTCGGGCCTCAGGGTCAAGAGAGATCCGATACTGTACAATTTCAAGATCGATGTGAGGCATGTCTTCATAGAATCACATGAAAACTTCTTTGAAATCTTTTAATAAAGCGATTAAACACTCGGGTTCCTCCGAAGACAACGTAGACCCAATCTGGACCAAGTGGGGATCCTTCTTAGTACCCACGTTAATTGCAATGATCTCATCTATGTAGGGCTTAACACGCCTTTCCTCCTCTCGATCAATCAAGTTTTTCAAAGCCAAAGGAATTTCTTCCTCTTCATTTTTATTAAAATTTTGAAAATCTCGGTCAATGCAATAAATTAACGGCACAGAAAAGTAAACAGAATCTGTAGCATTCTCATTCAGAAGTTCCGACTCCTCGGTTACAACTAACTCAAAAGAAAATGCAACAGAGGACCTAGATAGGACCTTGGCACTCAGGCTACCACACTCAGACGTGCCGAACTCAGACTCCTCAAAAGGACCCGAATCTAATCCCGATACAATATACTCGGTGGAATTAGATTCAGGCTCATCATCCGGTTCGGAACTGTCAATGGTGCCTTTCTCGAATTGCCAAACCAGGCGTGGATCCTCAGTTGCGTCCACAATGAAACCGGAGTAATCTGCCACTGGTTGATCCCCGATCATAGAGATAGTAACACTATCCCCCAAGTTAACAAACTTAACACTATCCCCCAAGTTAACAAACTTAGCCCCGGCGTTGGAGTTCATCAATAGGTCAACTAGTGCCATCCCTAATAGCTCCTCTTCATCACTACCTAAGTTGACGTTTCTGTCATGCCCTGTACTGACACTTGGGTCAATTTGCTCCTCATCTTCTTCATGTCTAACAACCAGTGATCAAAGAAAATCTCAAATCTCGGGTATCTCATCTTGGTTTCCTATTCGATCCATGGTTTCGAAAATCCACAGGAAGGGAAATCTTTCCCTTGGCAAACAAAGCATCCTTTCAAAGTCCCCTTGATTGGCTTGTGGACCCGTTCATATTGCCTCCTGGCCCTTTTTGCTTTAATTATCTATCTCAATTCATTCCACTTTCTCTTCCAGTCTTCTGTGGTTGGCTTGTATCCTAGCCCGAAAGTATGGGGGTTGTGGCTTATTTCTCTAGCAACAGTATTTTCTTGCCTCCTGCTTCTACCCAATCCCGATCTGGGTATGTGCCCTTGCTTATTCATCATATAGATAGGTTGGGCACTCACATAGTTCTCGGCATCTTCTACCATGATAGACTATACCAGCTAGGTCTCTGCTAAGGAGAAGCCGGAGAGGAACACATCCTCTTCCCCATGGAGTATTTCTAATAAGGGTGGATCGAAGAATTGCCATAAACAGTAGCAATCTCACCCTTGAATGGATATTTCACCAGTTGGTGAACCGTTGATGAAACTGCCCTCATCTAGTGCAACCAAAGCCTTTCAAAGAGTAGATTGAAGGTTGTTGGCACATCCATCACCTGGAATTCTACCTCATACTCAGACGGGCCAATAAGTATTTGGCTCTTGAAGGTCCCCATGACATCACGACTGGTATTGTCATAGGCTCGAACAACTTGGGTTATAGGCGTGAAGTTAGCTGGCTTCAAGTCTATGGCGTAAGCAGTTCTCACTGGAAATACATTAATTGTCGAGCTGGTGTCCACCAGCACCACCGGGATCCACTTCTTTCGGCTCTCCAAAGTCACATACAGGGGTTTGTTGTGGTTGGCACCTTCAGGCGGCAACTCTTTGTCTGTAAAAGACAACACTAGAATAACATCCCCAGATGTAACCAAGGATACTAGTTGGTCAGTGGTGGTGTCGATAGGCAGCTTAGTCTTGTTCAATGCCTCTAGCAACGCCTGCAACCCCCAAATCAATATATTTGCCTGGATCTTGACCAGGTCTTCTTCTATGTCTTTTTCCTTCAACTTCTTAGCCTCTCTTCCAGAGGGTTCTACTTGATCTAGGGCTGGGGTTTGAAATAACGACCACTTATGGTCACGTGGTTAATCTCATTTGCATACCATATATTGTCAGGGGTACCGGCTTTCCACCCTTCATCAGTGTATGCAAGGCTCAAATCATTGTCCTCCCACCATTCCCCTACAGCCACTGTTAGGCCATTATCGGGCTCCACCCGGATCATGTTTACATCACACCCTCTGTCGGCACATCACTCCTCTTCTACAGCTGATTCAATCTCTACATCTCAATACTGCTTGAGTTTTTTTGGCATCCTTTTCCTATCACCGGAGTCCCATTCAGGTTTTTCCGTGGTATGGACATCATCCGCTTTTGACTCGACCTCTTCTTTTCTCTTCCTTTTTTTTTGCTCCCGAACTATCTTTCTCTATATTTCCTCTATCCTCTCTCATTGGAACTGTTCCAATGTTCACTCCTTCTTAGTCATAGGCATGGCATCAACCTTGCTATTCTCATTAACTTCCTCTCATTTCGGATTCTTCTTTATCTGCTATTCTGTATCGGATTCCTCTTCGCTACTCAACCAACCGTGGCTGGATTCAGGCTGGCTTAGGTCCCACCACCCGATCTGAAAGCTACCCACATCCTCCTCTTCAAAGAAGTAGAGGTTCTCCAAGTCTTCCTTTATTTCTGCCAGATCATCAAGACCTTGTTCAGGCCAGTCATTCAGATTTGGCCCAGGCTCATTTTTCCTAATGGTGTTGATACTAAGGGATTCTGGCAGTATGATTCTGTGCTTTAACTGATCAGCAACCACAATATACCGACTAGGTCATGCTCTTCTACGAGCGAGGGTCCCTCCTCCATAACTTGGGTGTCAGATAACCCTTCACCTGGTGAAGTCTTCTTCTCTTCTGCTTCCGTCACCACAAGCCTTGATTGGGTTTTGGGTGTTACATCCATCATGCACATATTCGTGCTTTCTGAAATAACCACCTCAAGCTTAGGTAGATGGGATGGGGTGATATATACACTGGGGTTAAAGGTGGGCGGTAATATATAGATAAGGTTGATTTTTTCCAATGGCGTTGATACTGAGGGAGTCTAGCAGTATCATCGCATGATTTAGTTGATCAGCAACCAATATACCGGCTGGGTCATGCTCTTCTGCGAGCGAGGGTCCCTTCTCCACAACTTAGGTGTCAGATAACCCTTCTCCTGGTGAAGTCTTCTTTTCTTTTGCTTCCGCCACCACAGGCCTTGATTGGATTTTAGGTGTTACATCCATCATGCACATATTCGTGCTTTTCAGAATAACCACCTCAGGCTTAGGCAGATGGGATAGGGTGATATATGCGCTGGGGCTAACGGTAGGCAGTAATGTATAGATAAGGTTGATATTTCTGGGTGGGGGGACTTGGTTGTGGACAGGGAGTGGATTAGTGGTCACATTGGGTTTGGAGGATGGGGCTATGATTTTATTGTTGATGAGATCCTAGATCTCATGACGAAGGCGATAGCAACGATCAGTAGGGTGACCGTGCTGTTGGTGGAAAATGGAGTATTGTGTGGGGTCGTGTTTAGTCGGGAGTGGGTTAGGGAGAGGCCGAGGGTCAAGAGGGCTTGAGGTGCCCCTTTTCCATTAGGAGTTTAAGAGCACGGACTGGGCTCATATGAAGGGGGTAAAGGTTCTATATTGGTTTCGGTTTGAACTAGTGGGTTATGAGGTTGCACCTGCGAAGGGATCGGCCATCTTGGCTATTGTGGCGATGGTGCTGATCTTGGCAGGCCGAGGAATAGTGCTATTGCTAGCATTGGTACTCCTAATAAATAACCTTTTTGTTGGTTCACTGGTTCTCTGAATGATGCCTTTTTTAAATGCACTTTTAATTTGAACCCCCAATTTATGCAAGGCAGCAAATGTGGACAGTGGTGCTACTATCATTCTTTGTAACATATCAGGCTCGAGATTCTGAACTACCAATTAGACTTGTTCCCTTTCTGAGGGCCTATTCATTATCTTGACTGCCTTTGCCCTTAATCTTGCAACAAAATCAATGAAGGGTTCCTTGGGATTTTGAGTGGTCGCTTCTAGCTTGCTGATTGTTACTACTATCTGAGTATTGTATGAGTATTGATTAACAAACCCCTTAGACAGTTCTTCCAAATTTCGTTTAGTCGAATCCTCCAATTTGGCATATCAGATAGCTACCATGTTTAATAGAGTTCTTCCAAACACTAACAGTTTCTAAGTACGAGTTAGGCCCATTGGTCTCAGAACATTCGAGAATAGTCGAACATGAACAATATGATCTCCACTACCATCAAATCTATCGATGTGAGGCATTTTGAACTTTTTTGGCAATCTTACAGAGGCCTCAGTATAACCATCTTCAATGTCCTGGATAGAATTAAAGCCTTGAGATTTCTTGAGCACCTTCTCTAGCCTGGAAATTTTTATCATAGCCAGATCGATGTCATTGATGTCGAAAGGAAGGAGTCTCGCGTGGGGCTGTGCCAGAGGCCTGAAGGCTTGAGCTTATGCTAGCATCTTTTGGGGGTCCAGGATTTGAGGGTTTTTAACTGGTGGAGGTGGATCAGGATTCGGCTAGGCAGCCGAGACTGGATGTACAGTAGATGCCAATGCCCTAGATGGGCGTCGCATTTCAACAGTAGTTTCATCCTGGGCGGCAATTCTTTGATTTAGTGTATCTATGGTTCTTTGAAAAGCTTCCATCATAGCAGTAACCTTTTCTACACTTTGTGCCATTACGAGTCTGGAGAGATTGGTGAGCTGAGTGGGTGAGAACAAATAGGTGGCTACTGAGTGATCTATGCTGGTGATAACTGCCTGGTTCTTCTCCTCTGAACAACTAATGGGAGAGAGACTAATGCTGGCTGACCGTCAACTAGATCTTGGATTTTACAAAGCCTACCAGAGGGAGTCCACAAAACTTCGGGGATATCAGGTCTCTCTGAAGCTATGATTGCCAAACTACCTAGCAAAAAGAAAAAGAAAAAGGAAAACAATAATAAAAAATCAGACAGCACTTCGGCCCAATTTGCAACAGATATGATCACAGTTATTTCCCATTGAATTATACCTTTACAAACTGATATCAACTGCACCACTGGTATGAAACATTTCTGTACAGTTTCACTGTAAAGCACATACTAGGTAAAAAGAGCCAAAATACCCCTATGAGAGGGTAGGGTTACCCTGTCCTAGATTTTGACATGATCTAGGGTTTTACTACTACTTTAAGCAAGTAGTTTCACAAAATCTTGCATACAGGTGAGCATCATGTCCTATGTTAGAACAATCACTATGGTTTTGCTATATGCAGCTAGGCCGAATGGTCAAAAGGGGTACCTCGGCAAGATTACCTAATATACCTCTCACACCTAACATCGAGAAGTGAAAGGAGGATCAAGTGCTACGACGGTAATCCAGATTCGAGGGTTGTGTTTCCAACATAGCAGAGCCCATGATTGGCCAGCCTTTTGGCAAGCTTTTTAGGCAAGACTCCGGCAAGCCGTCTAGGAATAGCAAATGGAAAACACAGTGACTTAAGAGCACCAATGCAAATGCAATGTAAAGAACATATAAGTGTAGATAAAATTTCACATCATGAAGTTCGAGTCAAGTTCTCTAACTCCCCAACAGAGTCGCTAGAAACTGTAGGTGGCTTTTCGTGCTCTTCGGAGGGGTTTAGTCTTCTCGATACGATAGCCCTACAATTCGAACTCCTGTGGTTCTGAATCTAGTTTCACAAAGTGCAATGTGAAATAGATTTAAACAAATGAGAGTCCAAATCTGACAAATCTTTAGAAAATCCATTTATCATCAGAGATGCTAGAAATAGACTGCATTGCCAGATTTCAGAGTCGCCACCTAAATATTTTTAAGAAATTTAGGAAACTCGTGACTCATGCCAAAGACTGCTTGTTCGTCATCACCAAAGTGTCTCGGCTCGACAACTTTGGCATGAGAGGGGAAGTTTATAAATTGAGCACCTCACTCACCCGATCAAAGACCGGCCTCTACTAATCATAATGTGATTTTTATGTACATTATATGCTCTTGTTTTAATTATTAATGCTAATTTACTATGTGAAGCACACAAAGTATAGACTGTGTCACTCACGTTGGAATGTTTTGATTTCATGTTTGTTTGGAAAAGGTGTTTTGAATATGCGCTACTTGAAAAAACAAGCTCATATGTACATTAATCAAATCATCCAAACTTAAGCGAAAAAGCTTTTATCCACCGGCATTCAAGAGGTATATCAAATAAGCACGCAGCCTCATAGTAATATGCTTGTTATGGCAACACAAACATTTATGCAATATGCTAAAGCAAAAATGCTCACCTAGTACTCAACCGAAACAAGCCACAATAGGAGAAAATAGTTAGAAAAATATATGGTCTAATATGCAAGTGACTAACGCAACACATACAAAATGTAACTACTAGGTTCGGTTTCCTAACACGACATATGGCTCAACTCAAAGCATGTGATAGCGTATGTATTCAATTAAGTAGGGAATAGCAACAAGTTTGGAATGATGAACCGAACCCAATGTACGCAAAAATGGATACAAGGCATGGCAATGATATGAAAATGTAAAACATGATGCTACCATTATAAGCATATACATAAAAGGGAGAAAGAAATGGGGATGGGAAGACATACACAATATTACAAGTGCGCCCTCATACATGAAGGTCCAAATGTCTGAATTTAAACTAATTATTACAACACCAAATGAACTAATTTTAACTAGCTATTACCATTTCAAATAAATCTAATTAATTTAAACATACTACTATCAAAGCATTAATTTTAAAGGGACCACAGGAAATGAAGCGTCGCATGCGCACGAATGAGAATGTCCTCCCGGAAACCTCTTTATTTTGCTGCCAAAATTCTGTTTTGTTTGCAGTAAAAAAATTATTCTGTTTTTGCCTCAGCTTGTGCTCTGTTCTATCATGAAAATGACACTGCTTGCACAAAATAAGGTGGCCAGCCGGCCTTGGAAAGTGGTCAGCTGGGCAGACGTCAGCCGGCCGGCCAAAGTTTTTGGGTACTGCCCTGCTGTCACAAAAATGAAAAAGAGCAAAATAGAGTGTTTCCAGGAGATGTTTGTCCTTTCTGTCTTTCCCTATCTTGAAATTGATCAAGAGAGAAGTATACTCGATTCACAAACCATCAATTATGGCAAAGTTGTTGGGTGATGATTTATGAACCAATAGGACAAAAGATCAATAAATGGAAATAAAAAAAAAAAAAAAAACAACACCTCCTCCCTATCATGGAGTTACCTCAAGGGAAGTGGTAGATAGTACTTCTTGAATCATTAACATCACTAAAGAGTATGTAATGATTCAAGATGCAATATGTTCAATATAATGTCTGATTAAACCCAAACCAATTTTATTACTCTTGTTTACCACTTTTAGTCCAATTTTAACCTCTTTTACATTACCCTGTCATTCTTTATTCATTTTTGTCCAAAACTAATAATTACGTCCACTAATGAAGAGAAGTGTCAAACAAGAAGTTGTGCTTAGCATGGGTGAGATGTAATGCCCTAGTAATGAACCTCCGAAGATGTTAAACCATTAGGTCTAGAAGGTCTCTTTCTCATGCCTTAAGGAACAATCAATTGTTTGAAACAACTCTTAAATAAAAAATAAAAAAACCAAGAAATGAGTGAGGTTGTAGAGATGATTATTACAAGTGTGAGTATATGTATGAAAACTATGGAATAAGAGCTATCAATTCAAATAGATTGGTGTCTAAGGCCTAAACCACCAAACTTATGAGGACTTACAACAATACAAGAATAATATTCAAAGCATAAACTAAGTATATACACTAAACTCGCCCCAAAATTAATAAAAACAGTGCTGAAATTATCTTGGAAATCTAAAAAAAAGTGAGTAAAAATGGGAGAGAATTAAAGCTAGTAAGCAAGCTAAAGGAAGAGTGGTTAACCCCTCCACTGTTTGGACCTTAAAATAACATATTTTAGTCTCTGAAAACTCTAAAAATCAGTAGTTAAAAGTAGAGAAATAAGTGGGAAATGCAAGGATATAAGCTATAAAAGAAGGTTCAAGGAATGGTGATTAACCCCTCTACCCTTGATAATTTTTAAATCACAAGTTTCTGCACACAAAAACAATCCAAAAATAGTGTTAAAAAAGCAAGAAAAGAGAATGAAGAAGTAGGGTAAAGATGGCAAAAGTTAGACCTCTTGAAGAGAAGTTACTCTTTGGTTTGACCCTCAAAAGCTGAAAATTTGGCTCAATAATCTCAGCAAGGAGCCTCAAATTTTTGGTTTAGGAAGTGTATGTATAGTGTATGTATATTGCAAGATAGAGAAGGAGAGTGGTTGGCAAGTTTTTGGCCTTTGGCAAATTTTTCTCACCTAAAATCAAGAGGGATGGTCATCTATTTATAGAAAAATAGGTTCCCTTGTCGAAAATATCTGTATTGAGCCAGCTAGTGCAAGGCATACATACGAGGGGAACAGTTGGCAGCAAATATTTGCCTGCCGCTGGACATGGCCGGCCGACCATGAAGGGAGACGACCGGCCAATAAAATTTGGCCTATCAGCCACCTGTTGGCCAGCAAGTCTCTCAGTGGTCAGGTTAGAAAAAATTAGATTTTGTTTCAAAGAGGGTACAAGGTTTGGGCTCTGAAGTTGGAAAACCGAATCCTTTTGCTGAATAAATTGAACATTTGTATCGCGTTTTATTTCATCATCGAGTGTTAACCGTAAGCCGCCGAAGTCTTAAGGGTAGTCAAAAATGGGGTGTCTACAACCACTTACAACGTAGCCAAAGACAAAACTAAAGTAGAAGATTCTATAATCAAACTTTGCAAGATGAATTGAGGCTTCAGGTCATTTTGGAGGGATTTCTTATATACATTGATGACGACCTAACCTCAAAATTCCAAATATTTTTCATATGTCTGAGGCTATTTTTGCAGGTAATGGAATAGAACAATGTCATTGATGACTTGGAGAATTGTGGTTGGAAGCCGAAGCTAGGGATGACATTTGATTCAGAACAGGCTACGTACGAATTTTACAATACCTATGGAGGAAAGATAGGATTTAGTGTTAGAAAGTCATATGCAAACAAGAACAAATAGACCAAAGAAGTAACTTCAAGAAATTTTCTATGTTACAAGGAGGGATGTCGAGGAGTTGACAAGCGAGATCCACTAGTAAAAAAATCCTAGACAAGAGGTAAGGAGTGGTTGTAGAGCCCGACTTAATGGGATAAAAATTCTAGGAAATTTTTTATTCATGATTTTGTGGAATATCATAATCTTGACCTTGTGAAACCAGAGTGCACTTATATGTTGCCAACCCAAAGAAAAATATTTGCTATACAAGCAATTGAAATAGAATTGGCTTCAGAATTTGGAATTCCTCTTAGATCTGCTTATGAGGTATTTGGTAGGGAATTTGGTGGAAGATTATCACTTGGTTTCACAAAATTGGACCAAAACAATTACTTGAGGTCCAAGAGACAAGATTTGGCATATGGAGAAGCGAGTAATGTGTTTCATTACTTTAAAAAATAAAAATAAAAATCATTGGAAAATCCATTATTTTAATATGCTGTCCAATTAGAGTGTAAAGAGCACAAACTCTTAGATGATGTAATGAAAATGTTTCATTACAGCCATTTTATTTTCTCATTCTAAGACACAATTAAGTGAGTCTCATATGCATTTATAAATGTGAATCATATTGCTTTGTAGCTATAAATAAAAAATTGATATAAGAAATCAAGTTGTGTGCAACATTGCTCTATTTTTTATTGGAGAAATTATAGATCAATGTACTTTTAAGAAAATAATTACAAATCAATGATAATCTTTATCAACATTAATAATTAAAATCATAAAACATTCAATTATTCTATAATTAATTTAAAAAATACACCAAATTATAATTTGTTTTCATTTTTGTTCCATATGTCATTGCACAGTGACCCTCCAACCATGTAAATCGTCAACAACAGTATTGTTAGTATTTTACGATTCACGATATGTATCTTAAGATTCAAAATCTTTTAGAAGAAAATCGAAACTATTATCAATACGTATCTTAAATTAAATGTATCTTATGATACATATACAATTCGTAATGCGATATACGATACGTGATATATAATGCAATACTTGTGTTACAAAAATACTTAAATTTCTTTTGTAAATTTGAAAAAAAAAATATTCATATTATTTTATGTAAATTAATATTGTCAAAAATTTTCACTAACTTATTAAAAAAAAGCTATTTTTGATATGAGAATGGTACTTTTAGTTTATTTTTTGATATGAAAATGGTACCTTTTAGCTTTTTTTTTTTTTTTTTTTTTTGACCTTTTTGACATATCTATTGTATGGTTTAAGAATCTTGTGTTATTAATTTATGCTTTATGAAGATAATATGTATTGCTACATATATATATATATATAAGTTTTGTTCAGGAATAGACCATTTTAATAACTTTTTGACTTTTTAACTAAATTATGAGATAAAAAAATTAATATGTTTGGAATGATTTTTTAATTTTTTACGAAAAAAATGTGCGCAAAGTAAAGAAAAAATAGAATCTTTAACTTTTTAATATATATTATAGTTTTTTTGATTTTTTAATAACTTTTTAACTTTTAAACTAAAATAAACACTTATCAAACAAGACCTTAATTTAATGAACTTTAATTTTACACTTGACATAATTATACATTATTTAGTATTTTACTCTCCTAAGATATTTATTTTTTATAATTATATTTATTTTTCTACCTATATCTAAAGATATTAAAATATCTTACCATACACTGATATAATAATGAGAAATGCTAGGTATAATGAAAAAAATATCATGAAAATGATTATGAAAGATTTTCTCCTATTAGATTACACATATAAGAAAACCAGCAATGCTAGGTATCATGAAAAACCTTTCATGAAAATAATCATGAAAGTTTTGTAACCCTTGAATTACACTTAGAATAAAACACCACACACTAATCAAGGTAATCCAAAGATTATAAATTTTTCATGATCATTTTCATAATAAAATTTTCATGATCCCTAATTTTTCCCTAAGAAAACACTACACACTAATCAAGATATGAAAAATTTTTATGAAATATTTTATGATATTTTTTTCATGATTTTTAGTATTATTCATAATAAAATAAGAGAAATGTTAGGGATCATGAAAATTTTTTCATGAAAATGATCATGAAAAAATTGTGACCCTTAGATTACCTTGATTAGTGTGTGGTGCTTTATTCTAAATGTAATCCAAAGGTCACAAGCCTTTCATGATCATTTTCATGAAAGACTTTTCATGATACTTAGCATTGTTGATAAAATAATACACGATTCATATCTCGATTTTACAACAATGGTCAAGAGGGAAGAAACAACAATGATAGAGACCACTAATTTTGGAGCTCTAAAACATGGCACTCAATAAAAAAAGAAAAAAAAATATAACATCAAAGCCAAAACATCAAATCATTCATGATAAGACCCACTACCACATCTTTAGTGGTAGCACTAATTAGTACTCTCACTCATTTTCTAGAAGAAAAGCCCAACAATGCTAGATATCCAATTTTTTATATGCGAATCTCAGCCACTCATCTACAGCGGTAAATTTCTGATTCAAATCTTTACTGAGGAAAACCGGATGATCTAAATCAACTGGAGTGAGCTCAAACCATGATTGTTCTTTTCCGGATCCTGACCTTCAACCCACCAGCCATGAAAGCTGTCAAGAGGGGAACAAAAACCGGCTGGTCCAAACCGACCGGACTAAACTCGAACCTCCTCAGAACCGAAGCCACCACATATTTCATCTGAATGAAAGCCATTTCCTTCCCTAAACACACCCTCGGACCGGCCTGAAAAACCGGAAACATGTAGGGGCTCACCGACTTAAGCCCCGCAGAAGCACCTTCCTTTCCCGGTTCACTGAACCAGCGGTCCGGTCTGAACTCGAACCGGTCCTTCCCCCAAATCTTCTCCATTCTCCCCATTCCGTAGGGAAAGTAGGTCACTCTGTCACCTTCATACACCGGTGTCCCGTCCGGTAACACGTCGTGATCGGCAGCGTGCTTCGAGTCCCATGCGACCGGTGGGTAGAGCCGCATGGACTCGCACAAACATGCTTTTATGTAATTCATTGCTTTCAAATCTTCAAAATCTAATGGCTTTTGGCCATTGTTAAGCGACATTACTTCACTAACTATCTCTTTTTCGACACCGCGGTGCCACGTAAGCAACCAGAACAGCCACGTCATGGCGGAGGACGTGGTGTCCCTTCCAGCCATCAAGAAGCTTATCGCCATGTCTCTCACCACCTCCCCATCTTGCCCAGCCGATAACAGCCTCGACAACAAATCACCACCACCACAAATACAGTCTCTTTGAAATTTCTCTTTCTTGATCCTGATAATCTCAACGATAGAGTCATGAACGAGTTTCACAGCTTCCTTCAGTCTCTTCTCTGATCCAACATTTAAAGCTCGCTTCATCTTCCACACGGCGAACACTGGCGTCGCCGCCCGCATTGCAATTATCTCCGACGCGGTGTCGAACGCCGCCGCGAGCGATGGCAGCGGCTTTGAAATGTCGGCTAGGCAACCCGGGTCCATCCCGAGTAACACCTTGCATATGTTGTCAAAAGTTAACCGCTTCAAGATGTCTTGTAAGTCCAACACTGTGTCTTTTTCGGAAGCTGATTCTAGCAAGGGCACAAGACGGTTTTGTACCTCTTCTTCAAGAGTCATGACCACAAACTCTCTGAGAGACCTTGTAGTGAACTCGTGACTCGCTAACTTCCTCTGAGTACTCCAAAGCTCACCGTCAACGTTAAAAATGCCGAACCCAAGAAAGTCTCCGAGAATGTCCGTAAAGGGCTTGCCTTTTGGGTAGACGGTGAAGTTGGTCTTGAGAATGTGCTCTACGTTTTGTGGGTTTGCCGTGACGATGGTTCGGCGAGCACCGAAGCGGTTCACGACGATGGTCTGGGTCGGTGACTCAGACAGGAGATGGGTGTACCAGTGCAAGAGACAGTGGCGGTTTTGGAAGAAGGAGATGAGGCAGCCAAGAATGGGGTATGTTGGAGGGCCATATTTAGAACTAGAATTACAACAAGGATGGTGATTATGATGATGGTGATGATGGGATCTGTGATTGAAGAAGGGAAATAAAAGAGAGAGAAGCAATAATCCTAGAGAAAGGAACAGAAGAAGAGAGAGAAACATGGTTGACAATGAGAGGTTGTGCTATGGAGAGCAGCAGAGGGTGAGAGGTTTATATATATAGATATCTATGGGATTGAATGCATGAAGATCACATGATTCTCAAGCCAAAAAGAGACGTGGGCGAGACACAAGAGCAATAAAACACGGCGCCGTTTCCGTGTTATTTTCGCGTATCATCTACTTTTTATGCATATATTTAATAAATTATTATTATTTTTTTATTTTTTATAATTTTATCATTGAACAAAATAACCAATAAAATTAAATTTTCTTCCTATACATCTTTTACAGAAAAATCCTTCATATACACTCCAGCAATACTAGGTATCATGAAAATTTTATCATGAAAATAATCATGAAAACTTTGTGACCTTTGGATTACACTTAGAATAAAGCACCACACACTAATCAAGATAATTCAAGGATCATAAATTTTTCATGAGCACTTTCATGATAAAATTTTCATGATCCCTAACTTTTCCCTATACAATCATTAGACCTACTCTTCCATGGTCACAATTATCATTCAAAAAACCTGTTTTTAAAATGTTACACTTATATGAAAATCAACTTTCGAAAATATTTCATAAACTCGAGAATCAACATAAAAATAGCTGTTTGTTGAAAATTTATATTTGGTACGGAAGTATAGAACTGAAAACTATTGTTTGTTTTAATTGTTAATTATTGAATTTGTTTAATTTATTTGAATAACCAATACTAAATTGTTTTCCATCCCTTCGCTAGTCAATATGGACCGAATAACAAAAATAATATAACAATAACTTCCACTCTTTTTGGTTTTGAGTTTTAAAAAATAATTTTTTAAAATTTCAATCCAAATTCTTTTGTTTTGGTGAACATTTTTTAAATTCTATTTTTTTTTTATTAATTTATTTAATTTAGATACACTTAAAAAACATACAAACTACAAAAATTTAGTACATGGTTTTTTTTTTTTTTTTTGTGTTTATTGATTTTTTTCTAGGTTTTTTTTTGCAAATAGTTTACTTTTTAAATGTATCTAAACTAAGTGGTTTTAAAAAGTAAAATATTTAAAAAGTTTACTAAAAATAAAGGAATAAAATTTTAAAAATATATTTTTGAAAACTTAAAACCAAACACAACATTAGCTTTTGCAAAATATAGTAAAACAATAACAAAAAATTATTGATGTAGAAAAAAAAATTGCTTACCATAGTGAATATCGTCGGAGTACTATTGGAGAGTGTCAAAAAATGACGTGTGTAGGGCACGATTTAGGTTTAGGGGTGTGGTGTGTATAATGTGTTGGGCTTTTTGTATTGATGTGTGCACACATTATATGTTATGGGTATATTTTGAACATTTTGTGTGTGGAATGAGCAAAACAAAAGCTAAACAAATTCATTAAGTGTGTATACTGAGAAAGATGTGTACAGAGAGTAAATGTTGTGTGAAAATAAAATTACTCGTGTCCGTAGCTTCCGACTCAAGATATTGTTAGAGGAAATTGCAAATTAGTGGGATAGTGAAGGATTATTTATATTTTTATGTTGGTGCAATTTTGCTGTATGTATAGCGCAAATCCTTCATGTGCATGATGCAAGTCCTCATTGTGTGTCAAAATTACACCACAAAAAATTTCATCTAATTGCAATAATTTCTCTATTGTTCCACTTATTTGCAATTTCCTAATATTTTTACTACAATCATATCTATTTGAAAAAACATATTTAGAAAATTAGTTAGAAATATATATTTATGAATCACAATCTTTAATGTGGTTTACATTCTATCAATTTTAAATTTATACTATCTATTTAATTTTCAAGATAAAATCCAATATACAAATTCATAATAATTAGTGTATTTTCTATATTTTTATTTTAAATTGATTTGTGACCCAGGACTTGATGGGAGATTCTATTTACATCCAAAAAAAAATCATCAAGTATGCCTAACTAAAATTTAAAATTTTAATTCCTATTATATCATAATATAAATTTACTAATAACATATATTAAATTCTAAATTTAAATGTATTTTTTTTCATAGTATACCCCAACCACGTATTGTTCATCTATTCCCCAAGTTTCAATTATTTTTTTCTTTTTCTTTTTCTTCTTCTTCTTCCTAACTATAAAACTCCAAACCACGTCATCAAAACTCACCATTATTTCTTATCCTTGCAAATACAAAGAAAGTTTGGACAAAATTAAGCAATGGACGAGAATAATAATGAAAATTATGTTTGAAACAACCCATCAAAGAGAAGTTAAGGCCACGTTTGTTTGGCGGATTAGATTGAATGAGATTGTTAGTGAGAGGATGGTTACTGAAGAGATTGTTAATGCAGGGATTGTTAATGAGAGGATTAAGTAAAAGTATATTTGTTTTGATAATAGTGTGGGAGATAATTAGTGATGGGATTGTTAAATTATTTTTATATAAAATAAATAAAAGATTATTTCTATATTAAAAAAAAACTAAAACAAATATTAAAACAAACAGGTGCACATAGTAAAGAAATATATATAAAATTAAAAAAAATAAAAGTTATGTATAAAATAGACTCAATTCGCTCACTATTTTCATAATCTCACTCAAAACTCAGCTAAGCTAATCTACTTACTGAGAGGGAATTACTAAGCCCCTCGCACTATCAATCCCCCTTCCCAAATCATCACCAAACACGTTGTGAGTGGGACTCACAGTCATAGCAATCCAATTCGGCCACCCACACCCGTAAACAAACATGACCCGAGTATTCATATAAATGTCAAAGTATAATTCTTAATTTTTGTATTGTTTTACATAAAGATGAAAATTCAGCCAATTTAACATCATTGTTGTTTGGACTTTCACATTTGAACATAGTCAACATGTTTGGATCTGAAAGTCCGAACCAAACAATATTGTTCGGCACTGTAAGTGTGACCATGGTGACTTTGTTCTTATTTGAGTGTACTTTTGAGAGTAACATAAAACCCTAAATAATTTAATAGAGTGTACGAAGAAATTAATGATTTTTTATATGCAATTAGAATCCCTCGGATTTGATTGGAGGTACGTGGACATTAATTACAAATAAAATGGAAAAATTTAGTCAAAACGTCTCTATGAGACTCTTATTTGTGACAAGGACAACTCAATTTATTTTTCTTTATAAACCCCCTAAGGAGAAAATATATAATTGAGGCCAAGTTTGGCATGTCCAGAAAAAGTCAAAAAGTCAAAAAGTTACTCAAAAAGTTAAAAAGTTAACACTATTCACCAAAAGTCAACAATTACGACTACACAACTCCCAATCCTAATTTTCTCCTACAAACCAATTTTTACAATTTTTTATTACACATTTTTCCATAAAAAGTCAAAAAGTTAACCTAAAATCTATATTTTCTTCCCCAATTTTTTAGTCCAAAAAGACAAAAAGTGTACTTATTTAGGACACCCCAAACAAACCCTGAGTAAGGACAAAGTAAAATATCTTCTTTTTCTTGGACAATATTGCTAAAATAACATGTTACTGTCAAACAAAATAGCTGTCAAATAGAGTAATATGCTACTGTGAGATAGAGTAACATGTTACTATTTACATCAATTTCAACTGTAATAATTTTCTTTTTAAAAGAATTTCATAGTCAATATAGATCTTATTTGATAGATTTTATTGAGAGAATTCTAAAAATATTAATTTTATTAAAAACCGACATCTATATTAAAAATTATTTATTTTAAAGTTTAATATTTTGATAATAGTGATATTTGTTAGACTTTTCAAGGAAATTTTTTTATACTTATCCTTAATATATTAAAATTTTTTAACCAAATCGTCAAAATATCTAAGTTTATTCATTTCACACAATATTGTGTCCAAGAATGATAATGAACAATCTATAGTTAATAATATCAGGATTTAGTAGTAATCCTCTTCATATATTTGTATTTTAATTAGTTTAAAAGATATTTTTATATCTAAAATTTGATTCACCAAACCTTAATTCACATACTTGAGTTTTTTATTAATGTTTTTAGCCTTAAACATTTTTATTGTAATATATATATATATATATGTAACAAGAAATATGATTAACTATTAGATATTTTTCATTTATGACATATAAAATATTAATTATAGAATATGTAATATTTTAATCAATTTTTAATTTTTTTTACTTTCTAGATTCTCTTAATCTAGATACATTTGTCAAAAAGAAAAAATGCATTTGTCAAGAAATTTTTTTAAAATTCACAAAATACAAAAAAAATACAAAAATTTAATACATTTTTATTTTTATTTTTTTGTATTTATTGAATTTATTTTAGATTTCTTCACAAATTGTTTTTTAGATTTCCTCACAAAATTTGATTAAAATATGAAAAGAAATTCACAAAAAATAAAGACAACAAAACACACAAAAAAAGTCAAAAAAAATTTTAAAAACTCAAAACCAAACTTTTTCTAACCTTTATTGTTTTAAAAATGGTTCTCAAAAATTGAATTTTAGTGTTTCCACTATTTTTAGAAAATTTCATGTCTGACTGTATTTTTGTTTTTCCTTTTTCAAACAAACACTTTCTGTGCTGTTATTTGTTTACCTGTTCTTACTTTTATATAATTGAAAGTAGGAATTATTTTTTTAGATTCAATTATATTTTTATAATATTAAAACTTTTTTTTTTTTTTTTTTTTTTAACAACATGGAAGTCATTTCTTCACTTCTTACGTACTTTTTCGGTAACTCAAAAAAAATTATTAAATGATATGTAATTTATGGGAGTGAGAGAACAAGCCTTGTGAACTGGTGTGAAAATTTAAGGTTGTTTTGAAAATTATTTTTTAATTTTTTATGGAAAGATGTGTAAATATTAAAAGAATAATTTATTTTGTTGACTTTTTAATTAAAATAACTTATTACTAAACTTGCCATTAAAGTCCCGTTTAAAATGGGACTTAATCACATTATTCCTTTTTTTTGTTATTATTATATATTTTTTTAACTTTTCTACAAATTTGTTCTTAAAAAGTTATAAAGCTAACTATAGCTCCTATTTTCATTTGTAAAAGACACATATTTTTTGGGTTCATAATAAATGTGATGTAATGCTGCCCAGCCAAAAAACAAATAAATAAACAAAAATGTTTCAGGGCTCTTGAACAATAGCTCTAGAGTTGCTCTAATGGCGTGACACTTGTATGAGCCCCACTTTGATATGATATTTTGGCTTGACTTTTTTTTATTTTTTTGTTTTTTTTTTTTGAAACTGCTAGCTCAGTAGCTCTATTTAGAACTCTACTTTTAGAGCTATTAATCATTTGCTGATAAATAAATGTCATGTGACGAAATAAAGTGTTGTTTTTCTAATTTGGCAACAACTTTTTTCTGGTAGAGTTTCTCAACTAAAGCATGCTGTTGAGCTTCCGTGGGCTATTTCGGAATTTATATCAATGATTTGAATTATTCAATATGTAGAGTTCATCAAAAATTTTATCTCTATAAAAAATCATATTAATCAAAGATTAAGTGGGACGTCACCCAAGTCGAGCACCTTATATTGACACAGGGTTAAGGCTAAGCACGTCTGTCAACGGTTTACTAGGACACAGACCTAGCTGCAATCTCTGCAAATATGGTCTCTAAACCTAAACGTGACTTGGGTGACGTCCCACTTAACATTTCTCTATTCTACCCTTATTTAGCACAAACCCATGAATATAAATTAACATAGCACAAATATATAACAAATAAATTATAACATATATGGTCTCATGATTTACTATTGAGGTGGAGGCCTAATGGCGGCCGCCTACACACAAATATGTTTTTGTATTTGCTGTTGGATTCTGTGGATCTGTTGATCACAGAATTCTAACTATTGGATGGCCCAAGGCTGGAGATACGGGTCGGGAATAACGGTTAAATAATGATTACGACTTGTAATATAATAATCTAAAACATGTAAAAGATCAACAAGCAAATTAACAGGGGGCATACATTAAGAAATACTTACAAACATTAATATCTTCAAAACAACATAAGTCTTCAACACCCAATTTGTATATAGGAGAAATTTTATTACAGGAGAAAGTTTACACGAGGAGAGAGGAAAATATTCTTAAACTTAGAGGAATAATAATAAAAGATATTCTGCCTCAACAAGGGTGAGGTTCTTCCCTTTTATAGACAAAGAAAATAAAGAGAAAAGATAAGGTGAGGACATGTGGCGTGTCCTTGATGGGTGGAGTCGATCATCCTTATCCTCTGGTTGAGTGGGAATCTTCAACATCCTTATCTATTATTATTATTATTATTATTATTATTATTATTATTATTACGGATATGAGATTTGATTTCTCTTTTCTGGATGGCAGACAAGGAATCTACCTTTGCCGAAAGAAATTTTGTCATTTTATACCGACATTCTAGTTGATTGGTTCTGGTGAGGAACAAAGCCTTATGCTTTGCCTTTTCCTTTCTTGTCTTTTTCTTTATCGATTTTCTCTACAATCATACTGGTTAGAGAATCCCAAAAGTCTCCAAAATTTGGTTCATCTTCTTCTGGTGCTTGTGACTCATCAGCCAATACGGTGTCTGCAAATGCATTGGCACCTTCATTTTCAGAATCTTCATGTTCTTGACTACTGGCAACAGATTTCATGGAGGAGTCGTCTTTGGAGAGAGTTTGGAGAAATTGCACCTTCATGAAATCCATACTTTTTATAATTAATTATGTTGCCTTAATTCTATTTGGATTTGAACAAAAAGATTTGAATTGACTGGTTGACTGGGAAGAGCTTTAGGAATAGCATCCCAGCAGACCTGAGTATGAGCCTTAATTTTTTGGATAGTTTCTGTTAAAGTATGGTTCATACCCTCATCCCATCATTTTATAAAGAAAATCCTTCTAAGGCGCGGGATTTTATTCTGGTAATCACATTAAAAGTCCCATTTCCATATCCATGGAATTCCAAAGCGAATAACAAAATGAACTAATGATTTATTGATAGAAACTTCCTTATTTACTGGTATATAGGAATAAGCAGTATGCCAATCATTAAATGCTTCCCGAACTGGTGCTGGTAAAATTTCAAACTAGAGCCCAAATTTATCCCACCAAACAAGGAACCAATTTGGTAAATCATTTTTTAGGACGTCTGGGCAAATGCGGATAAACCATGAATGGTTATTGATAGGATTCTGGTAATAAAAGCTTTGTGTAAAAGCATCAATATAGTCTCAATAACTATATTTGGTTTCACGGTTTCGTATGTCCAGTTGTCTTGTGGTATGCGGATGAATGCCCCCTGTAGAAATGGGCATAATATTTCGGATAGTAATCTTACTATACTAGATTGGACTAGCTGTTTTGGAAGGATCATGCAAAGTATGCTTGATCTCAGCAGATCCTATTTCAATGAGTATTTGTTCATACACATATCTATACTGGTCAAAGTGAGGAGGAAATTGTTGCGTGGTAAGATACCGTCGCTTAATTTCCCATGGATCTGACATCCATTTCTCATCTGTGGGTTCAATAGAGAGGACTGTTTCTTCGGTAATACTGTTCGGGGTATACTGGTCATTAGGTTTAAGGAGAACATCCTTAACCGATTGACTGGAGTCACCTTTGCTGGTAGGGGCATTGAACCTAGGAAATTTTGTATGATGGGGTTAGAACCCCTGCCGCGACCTCGACGGCCTCTGCTAGTCATGCGGAAATGTTTTCTTGATCCTGCAAATATTCACAGGTTAAAAAATCGGGTAAAGAATTATGTTCACCTTTGATATATGCAATATCAAAGTCAAATACTGATAAAACACTTTGCCATGTTGCAAATATATGTTCTGATGCTAAATTTAAAATATCTTTTTTCGAAAATTTGTTTAGCGGTTGAACAATCAACTCTTATAAGAAAATGTTGATTAAGAAGATCATTCTGGAATTTTAGAACACATTTAACAATTGCTAAACATTCCTGTTTAATAGTTGGATAATTTAAAGCTGGTCCTTTCCAACTACCAGAGTGAAAACGTAAAAGTTCTTCTGTCGAAGTAGTAGGATTAATTTGTTTTAAAATCCCACCAAATCCCTATTTAGAAGCATCAGTTTCAACAATTTTTTTCCACTATGGATGAGGAAGTTGGAGACAAGGTAATTGTTTAACCTTAGCTTTAATTGTTTGTACTGCTGTTGTATGTTCCTCAGACCAAGGTGGAGGATTTTTCTGGAGACGAGTATAAAGAATGGAAGCATCATGAGCTAACTGATGATAGTAATCTCTAATATAATTAAGACTACCAAGAAATCGCTGTAATTAAGTTTTATCCTTTATTTCATCAGAAAATTTGGATGCAAACTCAATACTCTTGTTGATTGGTATAATACTTCCATTATGGATATTATGTCCAAGAAATCATACTGTTGTTTAGAAAAGTTTCATTTTAGGTACAGATATGACCAATCCATTTATGATAATAACATTTTTAAATATATTAAGGTGTTTAATAAGCTGGTCAATGGATGATGAGAAAATAAGAACATTATCTATATAGCAAATAGCAAATTATGTATAAGGAGTAAATATATCATTCATGATATACTGATATTTCGATGGGGCATTTTTTAATCCGAATGGCATAACATTTCATTCATAATGCCCAAAAGGTACTGTAAAAGCAGTTTTATACCTATCTGGTTCAGCAATTTGTACCTGCCAATATCCGAATTTTAAATCAAATTTTGAAAATATGACTGCATCCTGTAAACGATCTAAAAGATCTTTTTTATTTAGAATTGGGTACTTGATCCATTTTAAAACATCATTAAGAGGTTTATAATTAATGACTAATCTGGGTACACCTCGTTCTATTTCGGCATTTTTATTTACATAAAATGATGTATAACTCCAAGGGAAGTGACTTGTTCTGATTAATTTCTTTTGTAAAAGATTTTGAATTTCTGTTTTACACATTTCTAAACACTCTTTCTTCATTTGGCTAGGACCAGCTCTGGTAGGGGTGAATTTTTCATCAATGTTTGGTTCATATGGAAGAGAGACAATATGATGCTTGCTTTCCCAAAAAGCATTTGGAATATCACTGCAAAATTCTGATTGAAATTCTTTTCCTATTATTTTAATTTTATTCTGTAAAGATTATTGTTGTAATCTTTGCTCAGTGGTGAGAAAATGAATTTCTGTTTGAAGAAAATTTATTTGTTTTT
The DNA here is from genome assembly GCA_036172215.1 of Camellia granthamiana. Taxonomy (NCBI): domain Eukaryota; kingdom Viridiplantae; phylum Streptophyta; class Magnoliopsida; order Ericales; family Theaceae; genus Camellia; species Camellia granthamiana. Next base: position 45,991,960 of record CM069917.1, on the reverse strand, counting down.
CTTTGAAACTGACAAGATCTCTTATCTAGTCTAATTCTTTAGTATAAGGTGCTGTTATGAATTCAAAAATTATAGGTTGATTACTATGTTTGTATAGATACCTATGGAATCTATCTTTGTGATAGGCATAAGTAAACATAAAAATGGTGTCCCTAAAATAATATTTTGAGATATATTTCTGATAAGGACAAAAGCCATTGGAAGACAAATTCCTTGATTACAGATCAATGCTTCTGGGATTTTATATCTGATTTTCATAGAAGTTCCACTTGCACTGGTTAAAGATTGAGTAGTTTTGTGGAAGTATTGGGTTGGAATTAATCCTTCCTGAATACAATTCATATCAACTCCACTATCTACTAAGGCGATAGCATCTTTTATAATAAAATCGGGTTTTATTATGAAAGTAATTCTGATATACTATTTCTGAAAAGTAATTTGATTCATAAGCATCAAATATTGATTTTCTGGTTTTTCAGTTTTTTCATTTTTTGGTTTTTCATGCTGATTAGACGAGGATGATTGTCCTTTATTTTTTAGTTGACTGATTAGCTATTTGGAGATGCTTAACTTCTGTTTTAAGAACATTAATTTCCATTTTTAAATCTTGAATAGTTATAGTAGATGAAGATTGAATCCTATTTAAAACATTTTTCATACTGTAAGAATCTACTGGAATTAATTGGGGTTCTTTAATAGCTTATTGGTGTTGATAACAAATTTCTAAAAATTTGATTTTCATTTCTGGATCTTTGATTTGATCAGGAAGGTCTATCATGGATTTCTGGTCATCAGTCAGAACATGGATGCTAGGACCTCCAAGGTCTAAGCCATTTATTTCAACAATTGATTTCCAATAATTAATTTCAGAAATCTGATTCAGGTTTGTGGAACAAGAACAGGTTGGTTCTGTTTCTTCCTCACTAGAAGTTGATGGAGAGTAAAGCTTAGCAAGTCCATCAGACTCAGAGCTGGTTTCTGATTCTTCTTCTTCTTCTTCAAGCATTTGAAGTATTTGTTGATCTATATAAGGATCCAAGGATAGTTCATTAATTTTGGTTTTTAACTTAGATCGACATCTATTAGCATAATGTCCTGTTGCTCCGCACTTATAACATTTAACATCTTTTGTAGTTGTTTTCTTAGTGGGTTTTGGCTTTCTGTTAGGACAAGAAAACTTTTTCTGGTGAGAAGTATAACTAGGTTTTTTTTATACTGTTTATGATATTGTTTTGTAGATTTCTTGTGATAGGATCTCTTGGATTTAGAAGGATATTGGATTTTTGAATCGTAGGCAAATTGATCACAAAATTCACCTAATTCTTTCTTTCCAGTAAAATTTTGTTTTTTGAGTTGATATTGTAATTTAAGGTCATTACATAAGGAAAGACCTTCGTTAATGACGACAGCAATAAGCTGGCCATAAGTGTACTACTGGTCATAAGGTATAGTCATACAATCATGGTGATCCCTAAGTCTTTTTTTGAACTTTTTCAGCAAAAAAAGTAGGAAGGCTATCAATTAATTTGGCTTTCCAATGTTCACTGTTAGCATCAGGATGCCGAACGAATTTTAGAAGAAAAACATCTTTATACCATCGAAAATAGGTTAAAGATGGGCAGCGTAAATTCTGGAGAAGTTCTCGATTACGGTCATTAGTTCCTGAACTGGGTCCAATAAAATGGAGGATAATTGTCTGGACTAAAGTATAGACAGCATCCTCTTTTTGTGTAGTAGCATTACTAACAGGATCATATTCAATTTTAGTGGCTGTTAAGATTTCATTCTATTGAGTAAGAGTGAGAATATTATCCCACCAACCTTTTAATATTCCGGTAAACCCATTAATAATAAAACGGACAATTTGATGATCTGTATTACTATTCTGTTTACAAACGGTAGCACACATGATCATTTGATGTATGCATTCAAAAATACGGTATTCTGAAGCACCATCTATATTCCATTCATAAATGGCCTTTCCATGGTAAAAATTCTGGGCTTGGAAATATCCTTCTTCATAAAGAATATCTTGAGGGGTAGGTCTATGGTAATAATACCTACTAGATCTTTGTTGGACATTTTTACTGATTTCTTTAGAAAAATTAACTTTATTTACAGATTGAACATCCTGGAAATTATTCTGTAATTCCTGAATTAAGGAATGAGTGATTTCTTTACAATAATCTTCTGGCACATGATTCTGTTGGGGAATGGATATCATATGAATAGAACTATTACCTTCTGGAGGTGGTACTCTTCCTAGGTTCAAAGTAGACATTTTCTTTAGAAGAGTTTCCAAAAATTCATTATCCTGTTTGTTAGAACGTAACTTAAAATTAGTTACTTCTAAAGGTGGTTTTATATTAATAGGTTGAATTGCAGATTCTGTTGTAACTAATTGTCGATCTTTAAAATTTTTGATTGAGTCTTCAATTATGGTTAGTTGTTTGCCAACTGTTTGGAAATACAGGTTAGTATAATTATTTTGTTTCATAATTGGTACTATATCTTTTAACTGAATTATGTTTCTTTGAGATGATTTGGTTGGAATCTCCACATATGCTATTGTCATTAAAGGCTGTAGAGTTGTATCACCATTTGGGGTTAACTCCAATGATTGTGGTGGCGGATGTATAGATATAATAGTTTGTCCATTAACTATTGTCCATGTTTTTTGAATATTGGTAAAAACATTTATTTGCTGTGTAGGAATTATTTCCATCACTATTACAAATTCATAATACCATTTAGGGAAATATGTTAAAATTTGGTATCTTTCTAAATGGTAATAGTAGTGATTTTTAAAATGTTAAAGTTGCTGATGATTATGGTTTTTAAAATACCAATTTCTAAATTCTTGGTATTTATCTTGCATGAATTCCTGGTTTAATTGTTTTCTAATTTCACTTTCTGGAGAATAATCCATTAAATTTCAAAATTCATGTCGCTAGCTGTTGGACTCTCAAGTCTTCTGGTTTCATAGATACCATGAGGTATTTGATTTTTTGATAATTGGACTCCTTGTATAACTGGATCTATAGAGGGGTCACTAGATGGCCTACTAGGAGGTCTAGAAGGCATTCCTCGCATGACATACTCAGCAGGTTCTGAAATATATTGCCTGGATGATTCTGGTAAATGGACTCTATAAGGAGGAATAGATCTAAAATTTGTACTGGACATGCTTTTTGTGAGTGGTCTACGGAAATTGAGGTATACATTACCTCCTTGAGTTTGGACAACCAGATCAATTGTTTGTCTAATAATTGGTCTGGTTGGAACGGCATTAGGAATATGCCATGATTCTGGAAAGGTAATGTTTTGCCAAGGGATCATCTTTGGAACGGCTACCTGGCTACTGAGCAAATTAGTATCAATCAGGACTATTTGTCCTGATTCACTTTGTTTTCGGGTGTATGGATTCAAGGTAGTAAGAACCTTAAGATGTATTTAGAAGATAATTGTTAAAGGAGGTGTTCCTGCCATATACTTATACCCATGGGTAAGAACTCTAAGTTCTAGTACTTCTGAAAGATTTGGATCCATGAGTGCAACACTCAAATTTGGATAAATGTTAAAATATATTGGTCCATGAGATAGGCTGGTTTCAATTGCTCTCATTAGAGAGGCTTTCCAATCAAGACATATTCCATCACGGAGGGTACATTGGATACTGGTATCTTGACCTAATAAAGTCAAAGGTTTGAAAGCTATCTGGACAAGTCCTATATGAATATATTTGTATTTTCTGAAACAAGGTGCAAGGTCCTGAATATGAAGTAATTTAATTATTTCATCATTATCCTGTAGAGGTATAGCAAGGTTTTAATTATCTTTTTATTGGAGAAATCAAATGTTCCAATTTTATAAATTATATTTGGTTTGACATTAGGAATTGTCCACTTATCTAAGGCTTCCATTACATCTTGATATGCTACAAGTTATGTTGCTTCTGATGTAGAAGCTACTGTATTGGCTATTGTTGTGATGGATGCTTCTTTTGCCATTAATTGTATGTGACCATATATGGATTAAAATTTTATTATGAGAGGGTTTTAACCAAATCTTTCAATATCTAAATTTATTCATTTCACATAATATTGTGTCCAACAATGATAATGGAACAATGTATAGTTAACAATAGCAGGATTTAGTAGTAATCCTCTTCATATATTTGTATTTTAATTAGTTTAAAAGATATTTTTATATCTAAAATTTGATTCACCAAACCTTAATTCACATACTTGAGTTTTTTATTGATGTTTTTAGCCTTAAACATTTTTATTGTAATATATATATATGTAACAAGAAATATGATTAACTATTAGATATATTTCATTTATGACATATAAAATATTAATTATAGAATATGTAATATTTTAATCAATTTTTAATTTTTTTTACTTTCTAAATTCTCTTAATCTAGATGCATTTGTCAAAAAGAAAAAATACATTTGTCAAGAAATTTTTTTAAAATTCACAAAATACAAAAAAATACAAAAATTTAATACATTTTTATTTTTATTTTTTTGTATTTATTGAATTTATTTTAGATTTCTTCACAAATTCTTTTTAGATTTCCTCACAAAATTTGATTAAAATATGAAAAGAAATTCACAAAAAATAAAGACAACAAAACACACAAAAATAAATAAATAAAATAGAAAAAAGTCAAATAAAAATTTAAAAACTCAAAACCAAATTTTTTTCTAACCTTTATCGTTTTAAAAATGGTTCTCAAAAATTTGAATTTTAGTGTTTCCACTATTTTTAGAAAATGCCTTGTTTGGTTTGTTTTTCAAAAAAATTTTTGGAAAAAATTCTCTACAAACAAATTTTTAAGAATAATCAAACCAAACAAATTTTTTCAAAAAAAATCTCACTCTCTCTCTCATATACATCAAATCAATCACTTTTTTTAAAACTTTTTCCCCAAAAAAATTTTCCAAAACTATTTCTGAAAATAGACAAACCAAACAAGTTTTCGTACTTTTTATTTCAAAAACTATTCTACAAACACAAACCAAACACACCGTATTTTTGTTTTTTCTTTTTCAAACAAACACTTTCTGTGCTGTTATTTGTTTATCTGTTCTTACTTTTATATAATTGAAAGGAGGAGTTATTTTTTTAGATTCAATTGTATTTTTATAATATTAAAACTATTTTTTTCTTTTTTACCAGCCTGGAAGTCATTTCTTCACTTCTTACGTATTTTTTCGGTAACTCAAGAAAAATTATTAAATGATATGTAATTTATGGGAGTGAGAGAACATGCCTTGTGAATTGGTGTGAAAATTTAAGGTTGTTTTGAAAATTAATTTTTAATTTAATTTTTAATTTTTTATAAAAAGATATGTAAAAGTTAAAAAAATAATCTATTTTGTTGACTTTTTAATTAAAATAACTTATTACTAAACTTGCCATTAAAGTCCCGTTTAAAATGGGACTTAATCACATTATTCTTTTTTTTTTATTATTATATATTTTTTAACTTTTCTACAAATTTGGTCTTAAAAAGTTATAAAGCTCCTCTAATTTTCATTTGTAAAGGACACATATTTTTTTGGGTTCACAAATGTGACGTGATGCTGACCAGCCAATAAATAAATAAATAAACAGAAATGTTTCAGTGTCGTTTGGTAACACTTACGTTTTCAATTTTCTATTTATATTTATAAAAATTTTAAAAATTTAAATAAAAACTTGTTTGGTAAAATTTCTGATTTATAAATCAGTGGTCTCAGTTTATAAATTTGGCCAAAAAATATAAACTCAAAAAATATGTTTTCGTTTTGAGTTTTGAGTTTTTTTTTTTTTACCACCCAACACTAGCCACCACCCGTCGCTATTTTCCACCACCGTTTTCCACCACCACCACCCACCACCACCCACCCCCCACCACCACTCACCACCAACCTGCAACCACCACCCACCACCCGCCACCACCACCACCACCACCACCACCACCACCCACTCGCCACCACCACCACCACCACCACCACCACCTACCACCCACCCGCCACCACCCGCTACCCGCCACTACCATCCACTGCCCGCCACCACCTACTTGCCACCACCACTCACCACCCACTTGCCACCACCATCCACCACCCGTCACCCACCACTACCAGCCACTTGCCACCCATCCGCCACCACCACCCACCACCCACCACCACCACCACCACCATTACCCACCCGCCACCACCACCCGCCACCCACCTGCCACCGCCACCACCACCACCACCCACTCGCTACCACCCGCCACCACCACCCACCCACCATCACCACCCGTTACTACCACCCACCACCACCCGCCACTCGCCACCTACCTGCCACCATCACCCACCACCCGCCGCCGCCACCACCACTACCACCACCACCACCACCCACTCGCTACCACCCACCACCTGCCACCGTTACCCACCCACCCACCTATCACCACCACCCGCTACCACCACCCACCCACCCACCACCACCGCCCGCCACCACCACCCGCCATCCGCCACCCACCACCACCACCACCACCACCTACTCGCTACCACCCACCACCCGTCAGCGTCACCCACCCATCCACCACCACCACCCGCTACCCGCTACCCACCACCCACCACCCACCACCCACCACCCACCGTCACCACTTTCCACCACCGTTTTCCGCCACCACTTGCCATTTCTCACTCTTTTTTATATTTTTAAAGTTTTTTAAACATTTTGTCAATTACCAAATGCGTTTGTAGTTTATGTTTTTCTAAAAATAAACAAAAACCAGTTTATAAAATTTTTGTAAATATAAATTGAAAACGTAAACGTTACCAAACAGACCCTTCATAACTCTTGAACAATAATTTTAGAGCTGCTCTAATGACGTGTCACTTGTATGAGTCCCATTTTGATATGATGTTTTAGTTTTTTTTTTTTTTGAAACTGTTAGCTCAGTAGCTTTGTTTAGAACTCTACTTTTAGAGCTATCAATCATTGCTGATAAATAAATGTTATGCGACGAAATAGAGAGTTGTTTTTCTAATTTGGCAACAACTATTTTCTGGTTGAGTTTCTCAACTAAAGCATGCTGTTGAGCTTCCGTGGGCTATTTCGGAATTTATATCAATGATTTGAATTATTCAATATGTAAAGTTTGTCAAAAATTTTATCTCTGTAAAAAAACTATATTAATCAGATATCAATAATTACTTGATCAGATCATATTTGTCTCAATAATTTATATTTTAAATCATAATTACTGTTGACATAAATTTTATCGGATCAAATAGCTATCGATACCTCATTAACGTGATTTTCTACAACAATAAAATACTTAACGAGTTTTACACATTAAACGTTTAGATTATTAATATAGACTCATTGTGAGTTTACAAAACCCAACAATATATTCTAATTCGATTTCAAATTAAAAAAAAATTTAAATCATTTAATTTATTGCACGCTTTTAGTTTCCCAAAATGAGAACTAGGTCTTCGATCTCCTCTTTTTAGATGGACTGACCAATCTCGCTTAAAGTCTAGATTTGAGTTTTCATAGTCTTTTGTTAGGATTAAGTATATTCTTTCACATTTGGAGCACACGGGAGAGCCTAACCTTAGGTTCCGATATAGGTGTGGTGAAATTTTCTACAAATATGCTGTGAATGTTAAAAAGAAATATTCTCTGACTAATATGTGGAATAATCTTTATTTTATAAATAAAAAAAACAGTATCAATGTGTTGATTAAAATAATTATTTTTCAAATGAGTTTAGTTTTTATTTGGAAAAAGACACATTTTTTGGGTTCATAATAAGAGCTTGTTTGGGATGATCTAAATAAGTGTATTTTTTGTCTTTTTATGAAATAATGTGCAGAAAAATAGAGAGATGATATAATAAAAAAAAAGATAAAAATATGAATTATTTTGTAGTAGTTAAACTTGACCTAAATGTGATGGGATGCTGCCGATCAAAAAAATACAAATAAATAAATGTCATGTCACCAAATAAAGAGTTGTTTTTCCAATTTATAGCACGTTTTAGGCCTCGTTTGGGAACAGGCGATTTTAGTAATTTTTTGGCTTTTTACGAAAAGATGTGCAGAAAAGTAGAGAGGTGATGTGACTAATTTTAGTTGGCTTTTTGACTTTTTGGCTAAAATAGTCAGTCCCCAAACGAGGCCTTAGTTTCCCAAAATGAGGACTAGAATTTATTTATTTATTTTTATCAATGAGAGCTGGATATCTCCTCCTTCTGGAAAGCAACAAACTGTGTCAATTTGTCAAATGTACACGCTATTCCTATCACATCAACCGTGGTCACCTTGTCAGGATCCGTACTGATTTTTTCTGCGCTAAACAGATCTTAAAAGATAGGGATGTAACCCCCCTAGGTAAACTACGAGCGTGATAACTTTGCAAGATTTTGACATTTAAAGATTATTTGGAATGTTTTAAATAAGTGTATTTTTTAACTTTTTATAAAATGATATATAAAAAAATAAAAAGGAGATATTGATTGATGTGATCTAAAAAATATAAAAAGTATAGACTTATTTAGGCTTGGTTTGGCATGACCAAAAAAAGTTAAAAATTTAAAAAGTTATTATCCTATTTAAATCACATCATCTTATTTCAATCACATCACCTTTCTACCACATTACTTCAAACCCAACTCATACCCAATCCATATTTCATAAAAAGTCAAAAAGTGCACTTATTTAATTTATCCCAAACAACCTCTTAGTCTTTCCAAACCAGGCCTAAGTTTTAGGATAAATTATAAATATATTTTTTAAGATTTATTTAAAATATATGTTGTTTTTATGATTTAAAAAATTATAAATATCTCTTTATTAATATTTTTTATTTAATAGAATTAATTAAAAAATAAAATTTATTATTACTTTTTTATATAATAATAAAATTACTTAAATTATTTGTGGAGGCCGAGTTTAATATGAGTTGTATATAAGTCCGCTCAAACTAAACTTCATCCTCAAATTGCGGAGAAGATGGTGAAGATGAGTTGGCCTGTGACCGGATCTATTTGGGCAGGGCTGTGGCTAAGTAGAACCCAGCTTGCGAGCTGAATAGGCCACGGATCTTATGGAACGACTGGGAGCCCAACTGTGAGGGCGGAGTGTCCATAATAAGAAAGTGGGCCCTTCGAGAGTAATATAAAAAGGAAGAGCATCACCCAAAGAGGAGGTATGTAAAAAAAGTGATAACTTGTGATATAAGAAAACTTGAGAGAATACTAACTTGTTCGTCGAAGTGCTAATTCCGACACCCCCGACTGGAGCGTTCGTTCCTATTTCAGGTATCAACTCGAGCATCAAGAAAGTCTACTTGGGGCAAAGAGTATTTTCAAACCATCTCACCACATTATTAATTGAAACATAATTCTAACATCATTAAAAATTGTTAATTGACTTGATAATTTATTAATAAAATGGACGATTTGTTATAAAATTAGAAATCTCAGAGGGTGGAATATAATTTTCAAAATTATAGGAGGCGATTCGTATTTTAATCAAATATCAAGGGGTGTATTAGGACAGACATTTTAAATTTAGGTGAATTGTATATAATATCAAAAGCGAGGACTCAAATCTTGTGCAAGTCTGCAATTTATTCTTAAATGATTGAGTGTATTTATTATATAGCACCACTTAAGGGTGATCTCTTGAGTCTGGACTCCTTAGAGTCTAACTCTAAAAGTCACCCTCTAGTTACACCTTGATCTTTATATATGTTTTAAAAAATATATATTAGTAAAATAGTAATAACTTTTAGGATAATATTTCGGTGTGCAATGCACACCTATGCAAACCTCTCACAAATGCGTAAATTGAACACAAATTTCCATAAGTTTACTTTTATGAATAGATTTACATGAATTTATATTCAACTTATGTTTTTTTGTGAGATTATTTATGTAAAATAGTAAAAATTTATGTAATTTTATGGTATTATCTACGGTGTGCACTGCACATTAGAAATTTTTTCCTAATTTTTTTATTTTTATTATTTGTATCTACACAAAATTTATTTGTATATATAAAACTATAAAAATTATTATAGTTTACCCTGGGAAATCACTTAAAATATTAAGTAAGAATCCAATTTTGAAATATTGTATTAATAACAGGATCAATTATAATTTGTTAGAAAATATTTGGGACTCTAAAAAAGCTCTCACATATGGATCCGTAATGAGAATTTTTTTGTTTGTAATACTTTTATTATTTTTCAGTAAATCAAACGTGAAAATGAACATAATGATGGAATCTTATTTCCTTTCATTTTAATGAACTAAATACAATTTAAGATTCAAATTATTTAAAAACTCTATTTTTTGGACAAAATTCGAAGACTCAAGGTGATGGAATTTTGAGTTCACATTTACCCTGTCATAGGTTTAATCTCGAGTTTACATGCCTATATGTGGGACCAAAATATTTTGTTTTTAAAAAAAATAAAAATAAATAAAACTTCTAACCATCAGTTCATCACTTCAGATCAGAACTCATAAGATGATTAGCATTGCTATATCAATTGGGATAACCAATTTGGTTCAATATTATTCTGCAGATTCCAATGGTCTAGTACTAACCATACAGAAAGCAATATAAACTCATATTACAGTCCCATTTGGTTAGTTTCTTGTTTTATCGCTTGTTTTGGGAAGTTGGCTTTTAGTTACTTTTTTTGATTTGTAGCAAAAGTTAAAAGTTGACTTTTTTGAATTTTTTTTCATTTGGGAAGGTGGTTTTTAACCAAGGGTGAAATTACAATTTTACCCCTCATGAGTCAAAATATGCTACATGGGTGAAGTTGTAATATTTTAAACTAAATAGGGATAGTTTGGTCATTTGATTATGATTTGACATCATAAACAAATATTAATCAAAAAAGCCAAAAGTCACTTTCTACCAACTTCTCAAATCATTTGTTTAAAAAAGCCAAAAGCTCGGTTAAAAGCTAAAAAATCACTTTTTATCATCTTTCCAAAATAAGCCAATGTTTTTGTGATTTTGCTTTTAAAACATTATTAAACACAAAATGAAAACATGTTTTAGTTTTTGTGTAACCTTTTTGTACTATTTTTTTTTTAATTATTAATTTTTCCTCTTTTGCTCTATTGGTTACTCTCGTAGAATTTCATGTTCTACAACAACAAAACTTCAATTAAAAAAATAGAAAAATAAAAAAAAAAAGAAAGAAAGAAAGAAAGAAAGAAAGAAAGGAAGAAAGATATTTTCCTCATTACAAAAGCAATGGTAGACACGTGGACGAATGTAAAATTCCCATTTCAAACTCTCTGAAAATCCAGTTCAAAAAAAAATCTCTGAAAAATATATATGGTTCTTATTTTCCTGTAATTCAACCAAAACGGCACACGGATTTTGTTGACGTTTTAGTAAAATAAATAAATAAATAAATAAATAAATAAGTCACTACAAATTATCAAATTATTCTTTTTATTTTTTTTTATATATATATTTTTTTTTGTAAAAAATTAAAAATTATTAAAAAAAATCAATTCATAAACGAGCCCTTTGTGTAAGGGTATAACTTGGGCAGGTTCAATATGAGCAACCTGGACTTAGTCCGAATTTTTTTATGACTTGGGTAAAATATTTTTAAATTCAATACGAGTTTGGATAAAAATTCAAAAAACTGAATTAAATTTTGACAGATTTAGGCAAAAATATCAAACAATCCGAACAACCCGAAATACGAAATATATATATGTATATATATATAAATTATTAGTCAATAGATGATATTAAAGTAATTTAGATTGTTAGATCATATTGAATATATATTATATACACAATTAACACAATACAAATTTTACTTATTTATTTTTCTACTCATAAATTGTAAAGACCATCATAACGGCATCTTCTTATTTTATATAAATTATTTGTTTTGATATTATTAATAATTTTATATAAAAAAAAAGTGTAAGTCTAATTTTAACAAATTAATTAACTTAGGTGCATTGAAAGTAAAATTATAAAAAAAAAATAAAATTTATATGAAATTCGGTCAACTCTGGCAATTCGAGTTTAACTCGGGTCGGATTTTAGTAGACAACCTTGAATTATAATTTAAACTTGGATGATCTTAGATAACTCTCAGTATAATTTGAATTAAGTTTGAACAACGTGTTAACCTGCTCCTTTGGGTGCGTTTGTTTGGACGGACTGGATAAGGGAGGATTGTAATTCATCGGACTATTAGTCCTGGGATACATTGTCCCGGGACTATTTGATTGGACTAAATTTGTATCCTATGTTTGTTTAGTTATGAAATTAGATGTCTGGATTGGGCTATTTTTAGTTATCCAATGTTTGTTTGGGATATTATGGAGAAGGATAAATGCTCAAATGACTATTTTATCCTTTTTAATTATTTACTAAGTAATAGCAATATTAAACATAGCTTTAATATTTTAATTATTTTTAACTAAATTAAATAACAATTTGTTTTATTTTATTTTTTGCACAATATTTTAATTATTTTAATTTATTATTTTCAATTAAAGTAAATTTATAATTTATATTTTTATTTAATATATAATTTTAAATTAACGACAATAAAAAATAATTTTATTTAATATATAAATTAAATTTTCAACAACACTAAAAAAATTTAATTTATAAGGCCATAATTTATAATTTATTATTTTTAAATAAATTTAATTTATAATTTATATTTTTTATTTAATATAAAATTTTAAATCAACAACACTAAAAAAATAATTTAATTTAATATGTAAATTTAATTTTTTAACAACACTAAAAAAATTTAATTTATAAGGCCATAATTTATAATTTATTATTTTTAATTAAATTTAATTTATAATTTATAATTTATAATTAAAATTTTTTATTTAATATATAATTTTAAATTAACAACACTAAAAAAATAATTTATAAATATTCAAAAGACTATTTTATCATTTTCTAATTGTTTGCTAAGTAATAGCATGGAGGGTAAAATAGACATTTCACAAAATAATCCCATGTGATACCAATCCCATGGTTTCTATCCCACCCTCCCCCATGGGATAGGATAGTCCCATATTTGTGAGACTAATAGTCCGGAGGGACTATTAGTCCGGAGCAAAAAAAATGAAACAAACGATGAACTATTAGTCCGGTGGGATTTAATAGTCCAATCTTACCCCCTAATCCTTCAAAGCAAACACACCCTTTGGCCATGTTTGTTTGGGCGGACTGGATTAGCATTCCCATGACTAATAGTCCTAGGACTACGAATTCGTTGGATTATGTATCCTATCTTAACTAATAGTCAAGTTTAAAATAATTAATTCGTACTTTAATTGTTTAACCAAACATCAGATTAATAATTTTATTGGACTATTAGTCCAATCCCAAGCTCATGTCCACCCAAACAAACATGGCCTTTGTGTACTAATTACAACCTTTCAAAATGAAAACAATAGAATAGAAAGTTGTAAAAGACAATTGTTTTCATGACATCCGCATTTCTTATGCATTCATATTTTCTTTTAAGAATTCAAAAAATAGGCTTAAATTGCTTCTTAAAAAAAAGGCGTTTTTTAGAAAATTTCTCAAAAACTATTTCTTTCTAGGAAAAGTTTCAGTAACTATTTGCACAATCAGTTACTTCCTGCTAAGCATTTTTAAAGATAATTCGAAGAACCAGGCAGCGTTAGCCTAATTGGACGAAACTTTTGATATCTTACACAGATTCAAGTCTTATTGGCAGGGAATAAAAATAATTACAATAACTATGTGAGTCGAGAATAAAAATAATTACAATAACTATGTGAGTCGAAAAGAAAAGTTTTCAAATTCTTATCCAACATTATATTAATGTTTTAGGGTAAACTATCAATATGTCCTATTTTGGAGACTTATTACCTAATAGGTCCTACTTTGGAGACTTAATACCCATTAAGTCCTATTTGATAAATTTATTAAGTGATAAAGATAAATTTATCAGTCTTTTTTTTTATGAATAAATTTATAGTGATAAATTTATCAGTCTCTTTATTTTTATGAATAAATTTTTAGTCATAAATTTATCACTATCTTATTTTTATAGTGTTAAATTTATTAGTTAGGACTTATAGGTAAATAAGTCTAGTGAATAGGACTAATTGGTAAGTACCCCAATGTTTTATGTTATGTAAAACAGATCAAGAGATAAAGTCTTATTGATATGAAAGTCCTAAATAATCGGAGATTGTTTGTGATAGGACTTTTGGAGCACTCAAACTACTTACTAGGTAAGACACTAGCTATTATAAATAAGTCACACTTCCATAGATTGAGGTCCGTTCTTTGTTATTTACAATTTGTCCATTAAATATTATCATAATATTGGAAGATTGATGACTTAGGTGTTGGAAGACCCCCAACCGTTCAACAACTGAGGAATCTTTATCTCACAGATGGCGGTCAAGTGAAGATTCTGATAATCTTTTTCATTACATTTTTTTATCAACATATACGTTACCATATGAAAGGTTCTCCCTCCTCCATACTACAACTTTATGTGCACCAAACAAGGAAAAAAAACTTAAATTCTAGTCCTATGATTGGCTCATAACCCAAGGGGAGTGAAAAAGTTTTTCATAAGGGCTGTTTTGAAAATTAATTATTTTAATTAATTTTTTAATTTTTTTTATAAAAATACTTATAAAAAAATAAATAAAGAGAAGAGTTAACTTTTTTTTGTAATGACTTTTTAATTTTTTCACTAAAATAGACCCTTTTTTTTTTTAAATGCTAGAAATTCCATACTAAATACTCTACTAAAACTTGTCTACTAATTATCAAATATTAAATATGCTAGACTCCCCAAACTTGCCTACTAATTATCAAATATTTTACTAAAATACTTATATGGATGTTAGACCACATCACATGGGATTCACATAAGTCTCACACCTACACAAGTATTGTATAGAATATTTAGTAAGAGTGTTGCTATTAATACTTTCTTTTATTTTTTGGACCTCCCATTTCTTTGAACTCACACTTAAAAAATTCAATTTTAATAATATTTCTTTCAACAGCCTACTTAATACCAAATTTATCTCTATTTATAATATCATCACCAAGCTATGCACACCAACCTTATTTGTACACCCTCCCCATCAATAGTGAAGAATGACAACGGTCCCTCTTTATTAACAGTGAAGAACACAGTCCCTCTCCCTTCATCATCGACGGTGAAATTGATTGAATTAATTCGAAATCCTAATTGAGCGTAATTTCCAATCCAAGAAAATTGGGTTCGATAGAAACTGAGAATAAAGTTGTCTAAATTGAAGTTCATACTCCTGGATTTGTCAAAAATCTATCCCACAACATATCAGGTAACCTCCGACTCCATATCTTATCAAGACCATTGCATCTCTTCTTCCATATTAAGTCTTCTCCGACTCCCCAATACATTTTCTTTTTTTGGTGTGTTTTGGGAAAAAAATCCTCGATAAAAGGGGTTTTAGAGGGAAAACCCTAGGAAAAACACAATTAGGGGAAAAAAAAACCTACAAACCTGAACCATTCGTCATATCAGTGCCAAGCAAAATGTTGAAAAATGACACCCTATATCTGAACGATTGCCATTTTTTTCAACAATTATCTGCTGAAGATTTGTGGGTTGTTCGACAATGTTCAATCAAACATTTATATAGTTAGTTCGAGATTATTTAGCTGAACGTGTTTGGTTTGTTCGACACTGTTCAATCGAACATCATTTCTTAAAACTTTTTCATTTTAGGATGAAATGTCAAAGCCATGTTGTATTCTTTTGGGTTTTGTGAAGAGAAAAAATGTTAAAATTTAACTCTCAATTTGGGAGTTGAATAATCTTCCTTAGAGACTAAGGAGAGTTGGGTTTTGATTAATTTGGTATCCTGATGCTGATAAATCCGGGAGTTGTAGTTTAATTTCTTTCATTCTCGTCCATTTTCTTGGCTACCAAATAGAAAATTATTGAAATTATAGTTCCTATGGAAAATTATGGTCTCTTTCCTATATGACACATTTTTAAAGATTAAAATGTTTGTTTCTTTCAATTTATTTATTTATTCCATTTTGCATTGACTGTGCATATGCCTAGCATACATTAATTGAAAAACATACAGGACTACAATTGTTGTACACTGTTTATGAAGTTTACATTATTTTCTCAATGCACAAAATAATGGTAGTTTGAGATAAACTATTGGTAATTTTGTATTCGTTCATTGACAAATTTGATTACCTTTTGGATTGTTGACATTCTTTTCATAATGTGGTGTTACCTTTCATCTTTCTGGAAAGTATCAATCGTTAGACATTTTTTCTATTTATTTGTTGGGCTATATTGGTTTGGTTATTTATTTTTTTTAGAAGGGTGGTTATGTGTAAGGATGTGTAGATATCTCCCACCAACTCAGCTTATGTGGTTTGATAATGTGAGTGAGTTGGGTTGGATTGGTTAGATGATAAAATTAACTGATGTTAGGCTGTTGGTTAAAATTTGTTAATTCCATATAATTTTATATGAGTTCCTGCTATATTTTTATTTCAATTAGTAGGAACTCGTACAAAATTATATAGAATTAATAAATTTTAACAAACAACCTAACTGATCAGTCAATTTTATCACTCAACTAATCCAACCCAGTCTGAATTGGTGCGCGATGTCTAGTTTTTTGACACACAACTACATATAACCACCCTTCTAAAAAAAAAAAAAAACAACAAAACCAACACCAACAAATATAAAGAAAAAAAAAAGGAAGAGAGAGAAATTGTCAAGGCATCAATTTTATTATTTAACCAGTCCGATTTAGATTGAATTGATATAAGATGTCTAATTTTTTTGACATATTCCTAAACATAATCATCTTTTTCCCAAAAAAAAAAAAAAAAAAAAAAAAAAAACCCAAGCAAACCAATACCAACAAATTAATTAAAAAAAAAGAAAAAAAACAAAGGCCCCTAGCATCGCCGTTTTCATTATTAGTAGTGATTATTGAATGAAAAGTGTCAAGCTACACCAGGCCGTTGCTCGTGGACCATATTTTTGCTTCACCATCAGATATTGAACATTGGGCCGCATGTGGAAAACAATAAATAAATAAAAAATCGGCGGCCGCAAATTTTGTAAGGCGACAGTGAGTCAGGGCCAAGTGGGGTCCATGGGCATCAATTTCAATCAATCATCATGCCTAGGGCGCGACGTGTCCACTGGCGTTGACTGTCTTGTCGAATTAACCAACTGACGTTTTGTTAGTTTGCTCGTTTTGGGCAAACCAAAAAAATTAAATAAAAAAATAACAAAATTGTTTTGCAATTTTAAAACCAGAGTTTTAATGGGTGCGACCTAATTATAATGTGATTTTTTTATTTTTTTGTTTGTTTTTTGGGTACCTGCCAACTGTGTAAAGCTAAGTTTAAAACTCAACCATTAAAATTCTATATCACACGTTGAAAAAGAATTGGGATCCTCTAGAGTGATTTTTCCCTAAAGTTTCCTAGAGTGCTACATTGTGTGGTTGAGATTTACTGGCAAGTCACATCAATTTTTCTGATGTGACTTACCAGTAAATCTCAACCACACAATGTAGTACTCTAGGAAACTTTAGGGAAATTTTACTCTAGAGGATCCTTGCTCGTTGAAAAAATAGGGGTGTTCTCGGGCAAATCTATTCTATCACTTGTTTGGGGGTCAATTTCCTTGATTATGCCATTTTTAAAATTTTAGTCTTATTTTAAGGTGTGCTTTTTTCTTTATTCCTATTATAGGATAAAATGGCTTTAGCAAAGCTATTTTCCAGAACACGGGTTTACCAATACCGTTTTTAGTGAATAAAATTTTTTAAAAAATAGCTCAATGAAAAGCTGTTTTCACTTAAGGTATAATTAAATTTGAGTTAATTAAAACGGTTTTACTAGAAACGTTTTTAGTAAAAAATTTTTTTGCCATTTATATTTTCAGCATAAATATTGGTTGCCATATTAATTTTAAAAAATAAAACGGTGTTTAGAAAACTGTTTTATAAAACGGTTTTACAAAAATCGTAAAAAAACCCGTTTTATAATACGGTTTTTGTAAAACCGTTTTCAGTTTAATATTTTTTTTTTTTGGGGCCTAAAACTCAATTGGTCCAACAACAGTCCGAAACACACACACACACACTCTGCATTCAAAATTGTCGAATAGCAATGCGAAGGAGGCCAAGAAGAGAGACATGCAAAGAGCACCGCAGAGGTGGCGAAGAAGGCGAAGGCCACCGGGAGAGCTGTATGAAGAACGAAGAACGAAGAATGGGCAATGTGACACCACCGCCAAAAGGAGGAAGACCTTCAGCAAACATCGACATTAAGGTTTGTATTGCATAAATGATGGTTTTCATTTCAGATTTCGGAGTTTCAATTTATAAATTGGGGATTGCTAAAACTAGGGTTTTGAAAAGGTACAAATGTTGTAGTTTATAAATTACGGATTGCTGAATCTAGGTTGTTCAATGTAGAACAAAATGTTCTGGCCACAAAATTTGACAAATTATTTGGTCATCTGTTGTATTTTATTTTAAATGGTTGTAATTATCTTATTGTATGTCGAAATGAAATTTTTTCCATTTTGATTATATAAACTTTTGTGAAAGATGTTCAGGTTTTTTGTTTGCAAATAATTTTACAATATATTTTTATTTCAAATGTGGCCATTATTTAAAATGTACAGGTTATGTATTTTAAATGTACAGGTTTTATATTTGGAAATATTTTGTATTTTATTTGAATGTGGGCAGTATTTGGTTTTATTTGCAAATGATTTTATTTCCATTTTCGTTAAGAGTAGTAGTCCGAAAATAGATGTGTTCATATTGTATGTTTCATCTATAAATTGATTCATCTGACCAATATGTTCTGTTTTCTTTGACGTGGCACATATTTTTGCATTTTTACAAGGGAATTGTAAAACGAATTTGTGAGCATTCATTATTTAGAGTTTGCATAAATATAGGTTTGAATATATAGCGTCTATATAGTGTCAGAAACCTATCATGTGTATGTATAGAGTTCAATATGTATATTGACGATTATATAGACTTTTATAATTTCGGCTTTCTATCAAGCATTATAATCAAATGTCATATAGTAACAGTTCAACCATGAAAATCAGATTCCCAAATGTGCTTATGTTATTCTTTTGAAAAAATTGACAATATTTATATGCACAGTTTACGTATCGAAGTTGTTAGCATTATGTTCTATTGGGAGGGAAAGATTTTGCGAAATCGTGAGGAAGGTGTGTCGTACGACACTGAAACGCAAGGGTTGTACAATGTACATAGGGGGATAACATTGGCCGAGTTGGAGGCTATGATGGTGCCCAAGGTCGGTACGTACGGGGAAATAACGCGAGTAAAGTTTAAATGTAGACTCCTATGTCGGGAGAAGTATAGGTTGTTGCCAATCAACGATAATGAGACATTAACTAATGTCTTAGATCTCCCACAGAAATATGGTCCGGAATTTTATTTGGAAATCTATGTGGAGAAGGAGAGCAATGTTGGTGGCACACACATGCCAATTTCGGTGGGAGGGACATTCACTCAAATGTTGACACAATCGCAATACACTTATACAGTCTGTACACATGTACCCTCAAGATTACCCTCTATTCAATTATTCTCAGAGTTACACTCAATTTAATGCATCAAAGCATGTTCATGGTTGTTACAGTGCCGGAGCAGGTCCAAGTGCTCCGACAATGTCTAATCCGCTGGTTTGTACAAACTTATCTACCCACTGGACTGAAGAATGTCCAACAGTTTTTAATGGTGAACGTACAACGGAGACATCAACCCAATTGTATGCAACCTCCGATGATACATTGCCATTTTATGACGAGCTTGGAGTAAGTGATGAAGATTCCGTGGAAGATTTCGATGGCGCAAAGGAAGGTGAAGACAATGAATCCGGTCATGACGGAGTTGGAGGGCATAATGAAATGCAGGATGTATAGCCAATTATCCCTTTCTATAGTAATGTGCATTTCGACAATGATGGTTCCATCACTAGTCGCGATGTTGTCGAACGTTGGCCATTGTGGGACTCTGAAACTGCTGATTTGGAGAAATGAATGATCTTTAGTGATAAGAAAAGCTTAGTGCATGCTGTTCAATTGTATAACCTGTAGTGCAATCGAGAATACAAGGTCGTAGAATCCAAAGGAAACAGTTGGGTGTCCAAGTGCAAGCATGGTTGTAACTGGAGGGTTCGGGCAACGAAGTTGAAAGATAAAGATTTCTTTCAAATCAGAATGTTTGAAGCACCACATCAGTGTGTGTACCCAGGAATGAATAGGGACAATTGCAACCTCAAGTCCGATCTCATTGCTCATTTCATCAAGGGACAGATTGCTGTAAGTAACATGATATAATTTGTTAAGGATTTAAGTATGCGTTTACTATACTGAAATGTAATATGTATTTGTAGATATCACCAGAATTGCCTCTTGCTACCATAATTAAGGTCGTGAAGGAGAAGTTTCAGTTCACGATATCATATAAGAAAGCGTGGCTTGCTAGGACGAAAGCTATTGCAATGGTGTTTGGGGACTGGGACGAGTTGTACCGAAGGCTGCCCAGATATATGGCTGTATTGCAGGCATTCAATCCATGCACAGTTGTCATGTGGGACATGATCCTGAAATTGCAATCTACCTCAATCGGTACTGAAATGTACATGAACTATGTGTTCTGGGCATTTAAACTAGTAATAAAAGGCTTCAAGTACTGTCGTCCAGTGATATGCATTGACGGCACACACTTGTACAAGAAATACGAAGGCAAGATTGTTGCGGCCACTGTAGTGACTGATGTAGACAAGATTATACCTCTTGCCTTTGCCGTTGTTGACAAGGAGATGATCGAGAGTTTGGGTTGGTTCATTACTCTCCTTCAGCGACATGTGTGCCGTGACCGAGAGGGGGTGACATTGATATCTGATCGACACATGGCTTTGCTTAGTGTCGTGTCCAAAATTTGGGACAATCTAGCAGTGCAACCAAGAGGCTACCATAGTGTAGACACCCCATTTTTGACCGTCCTCAAGACTTGGTTGTGCTTGTAGGTACATCCAACAACTGGTTCGATTGCTCGCCCAGCATTCAACTGTTGCGGCGGAACGGCACCGATTCGAGTTTCCCGGACCTTGTATCCTTTCTGCCTCATTTTAGGACCCTGTTTTGGTCCTTTCAGAGTGGCCTTCTTGGTGCATTGCCGGCCATGTCATGGCACTGCCGGCCATGGCTTTGCCCCTGCCGGCCACTGATGAAGCCCTGCCGGCCATCAGTGTGGCACTGCCGGCCATTACTGATGGTCGGCACACCCCCTATCTCAGCTGGTTTCCAGGCGGATCTTTTGAGCCAGCTGGATTTTTGTTTGCTCCCCTCCATACACGTGTATGGAGGGATGAAGGCCTTGCAAAGCTTCTTGAAGAAGCTTTGGCTTTTCATTCTTCTATATAAGGAAGAGGCTTCTTCCTTAGACCAGGTTCAGAGTTTTTGAAGAGCAAAAAACTCCCTTTCTCTCTATATTGCTTGTGTTTAGTGTTTAGAAGTTGGATTTCCTTGCACTTTTACACTACAACACCTAGATATACACCACCACCATTGGATCAAGCTTCTTGGGAGGGATTCTTGAGCTCTGAAAACCAGTTTCCACCCCCTGAAATTGCTGATTTCGAAGAGGGTCTTCAAGGGTGAGCATTTTCCCTATTTTTGCATTTTCTTGCACCTTGCTTTAGCCCTCTTTGCATATTGTTTTAGGCTTTTCTTATAACTGAAAAAAGTCTTGTTTTTAAGTGCTTTTTAAGTTTGGTTAAGGTCATTTTGCTGTTTGCGGTGTGTAGCCCCCTTGCATGCTTTGTTTGGCTTTGTTTTAAGCCATATTTGGAGGCATTCGAGCTAGCCTTGGTTTGGCCTTCCTACCACTGAAATCCTGGTAGAGGTGTGGTTTTGAAGTCCTTAATCAGAGGGGGTAGTCCCCTCTCTTTGTATTCCTCTTTGCTTGCATTTTTGGCCTTCCAAAGGACCAACCCTCTATGCATTTTTGAGGCTTGGTTCAGGCCCTTTTTGTGACTTCTAGGACCTGCTTTGGCCCTATCCAAGGCTGGTTTGGTCATGCCTTGCTTGCATCTAGCATGTGTAATGTAACTCCATTCATAGCTCATCAAAGTAGCATGTGTACATAGTCTTTGTTGAGTCCATTTCAGTCCATTTTTGGTGATGTTTTACCATGCCATGAATCTGTTTTGGGTTGGTTTTGTTACTCCATGCTTGCATGATGCACTTGTAGTGTAAATCCCCTAAACTAGCTTCTTATGCTCCATGCGTTGCCATGTCATTTTAGCTTGTTTGGTTTACATTTCAGCATGTATTTGGTCATCATTTGGCATGATATGACCCTATCCATAGTTGGTTTGATCATCCTTTGCATGCTCCATATAGGTGTAGAACAAATCTTGTTTCCTAGCTCTTTGTGCATGATGTTTTGACTCATCATACTAGCATATTTTGGCTTTGCTTAAACATGATTTTATGCTTATTTTGAAGTGTTCTAGGACTGTTTTGGGCTGCCATGGCCATATCACTCATGCTTTGTATAGCTATAGTGTAAATGCTTAGGCTAGTCTTGGGTTTTGAGACCCCTACCATGCCATACATGTGATGTTTGCATGCCTTGCCCTCATTCCACATGCTATTTCAGTCCATGAAATGTTGTCATTCACTTGCATTTGACATGCCTTGAATGCTTTATATAGCTTGTGCTTTATGCCTCAAGAATGGACTTTTGTGCATGCCATTAAGCCTAAGCCTTTGGCTCATCATTTCAGTGCATTTTGGGTCCTATTATACCATGATGTAACTCTGTTTTTGGTTGTCCAAGTCATGCCATGTTTGATTTCAATAGGTGTAGTGCATTGCCTCATTAATGCCTTGCATGCTCCTTGTGTTTAGCTTTGTGTTCTAGCCCGTGTTGGCTAGCTTTGAGCTTGGTTTTGGTCTTGCTTAGACCTGCCCTAGGACTGTTTTAGGTCCCCTTGGCCCTTTGGGGCTTGCCTTGTGTGGCCATAGCTTAAGTCCCTTTGCTTACTTTGGGCTTTAAGCATCCTCACATGCTTTGCTTGCATTGTTGAGTTGATTTGGCATCAATTTACATGTATTTCAGAGCTTACCTCATTGCCATGTATCCATGTTTGTTGCTCCTTAAGTGTGCTTAAGAGTTGACCCCTTTGTGCCTTAATACTTTAGCCATTTGGCATGCATGCTCATCTTGACATTTCATGCTTTTCGTGCCATCAATTCATTGCCTTTGGCTACTGATTTGGACCTAGTTGAGAGCTGTCCATCTTTGGTGTAAGCCCATTTTACCATGTTGTCGCATGCTTGTTACATGTAGTATGTTGTTGCATACTTATTTAGCTTTACATGCCTTGCATGTTCACATGTTCATGTTGCATTTCGTTATGTTGTCCAAGGTTGTCACCTCATATCATGCTTATGTGCTTGTTGCACGTCATTAGCCTTGTTAGGTTGTTCGCATTGCATGTTTGCCATGCTTATGTGTTGCATTGCTTGGATTAAGTGTTAATCTGAGCACGAGGAACGAGGGGCGTTTCATACTTCAAGTGATGAAACGTGTCTCAATTCTCGGTCGCCGAAGCTCTTGATGATTCATGATAGAGTTCTAGGCTTTACTTGCTTTATTTGTGCATTCATTTTCATATTGATTTGCACAAGTTGGATCTTTGGCCATCATGCATCGGGACGCGTGATTGATGGTCGTGGATCCGATTTGGCCTCTTCCTTGATGTTTTGAGGTGATTTGGAGTGCCATGGTGCGTACATGCCCTTGGTGTCCCAGCACACCAGTGGCCGGTAGCCTGCCATTGATGGCCGGCAGTGTGTCACCCTTGGCTGGCAATGAGCCATCTTTGGCCGGCAGTACTCCTCTCATGGCCGGCAGGCCACTGGTAGCTTCCCCCTGCAGTGTTTTGGTAAGTTGCAGCAACAAGCACTGGAAGACAAACAGAGCCTCTAAAGAGCAACCGGAAGACCTTCCAAAGCGAGGAACCGAAGCGAGCATGCATGCCTCCCTTCTTCAAACAAAGCTGGAATAGCATCATTTACCGCTTTCCCTATTTGCTTGCTGTCATTCATTAATTAGTTAATTGATTCGTTAATTAATTAAGTTGTGTAATAATTAGTTGTAGCTAGTTATTAATTTGGTTTTGTAATATTTAATTAGCTCGTGAGTTAGTTAATTAGGTGGCTTGTATTATTTATTCGGACCCTCCGAGTGAGGGCCAATGTTGTAATAAGTGTTCGTGGGTGTGTGTATGTCTTCCAACCTCACGTCTTTCTTCCCTTTTATTTAACCAATGGTTAGATTTAAGGCATATCTAAATTAGCATTCTTATGCTTCGCATGTTTGCATTCATTCATTTGTATTGCATGCACCGGGCTCGGCGCATCATGCTAATTGCATTGTATTTCAAATTCAATTTGAATACGTGTATCAATTGTCACATTCCACATGCCATCCTAGGATTAGCCGAGCCTATTCTAGATTGCATTTTGTATGTGATGCATTAGCCACTTAACATGGACTAGGGTCATGCATGTTTTGCTAACTAGCTTCATTGTTTTGGCACGGAGTACGATGTAAGTATTTATGCTTTAGTATCTCGCATGAGTGTGAATGTTAACATGACAGCATGATTACCATATGGCTAAATGCTTAGTTGATGTAACTGCCTAAATGCCTGTGGGTGAAGGTTGGATTATTTGAGTTGGAACAACTCGTTGAAATCCGTGTTTTAGCCTACTTGCGAGTAGTAAATCTTAAAACATTTCCAAACAAACGGATATGCAATGCTTTGTTCCAAATTAGGCGACCTAGTCTATACTTGTTTTGCTGTGCGCATCACATAGTAATTCTAGCTAATTAATTAGAATAAGAACGCATGTGTTTTCAAAAACGAGATATCATGGTTAGTAGAGGCCGATCTTCGGATCGGGCGAGAGGGGGTGCTCATAGCTGACCTTCCCCAATCGTACCCAAGTTCCCGAGCCGAGGCAACTTTGGTGATGACGGACACGTGGCCTTTGGCACCGAGTCAGGGTTTCCTAAATTTCCCCATTATAAAATATTTAGGTGGCGACTCTGTATCTGGCAAAGCAGTCCATGTTTGACACTTCTTTCAAAAAATCAGTTTTTCTCAAAACGATTTGCCGGATTTGGACTCTTTGGTTCAAGATTAAGAACCGTGACAAATCGAGTCCGAACTGTAACACCATTGAGGTCCCTCGCGGGCTTGTTACACATAGGTATTGCTTGCAACACGTATGTAGCAATTTCAATGAAAGATTCGGTAATATAGTAGCCAAGGATCTTGTGTAGAGAGCTGGTTCTGCATGGCAAGTGCGAAAGTTTAACAAGATTATGGAGGATATCTACAAGCTAGAGAAGAATGCTGAACGGTGGTTTAGTCGAATGAACCCTATTCATTGGACATTGTGCTATGATGGTGGTTATCGTTGGGGCATATTGATGACAAACCATATAGAGGGCTTCAATGGTGTACTCAAAGGTGTACGCAGTGTCCCGATTACAACATTTGTTGAGATAACTTTTTATCGGCTCGTCAAATATTTTGACGAGGGTAGGACCATTGCTGAAAATGCGAGTAATCGGGGTCACTTGTACTTGACTAATGTTCAACGATGGATTGACGAGCACCAAGCTAAAGCGAATGTCCATATGTTGGTACCGATTAATAGGTAAATTTCATTGGATGCACGAAATTCACAACACATTATCATTTCGCACTCATCGGTCATTCATGTTAGTCTATATTTGAACATATCCTCAATATTAATCCATGTACATACATTTTATTTGCAGGGGAACAGGAGAATATGAGGTCAAGACAGCATCGCATGGGATGGGGGGTGGTGCTCGTCAAATTGTCAGTCTTCGACCACTGTGTTGTTCATGTGGGTTGTACACATTATTTCACTTGCCATGTTCCCACATACTTATTGTGATAGTAGACTTGGGCGAGGACCCTTTTCCTTTCGTTGCACTGGAGTATAGGTTGGAAGTCCACAAGCGTATATTCGTGCAGAAGTTTAGGCCCATGACGCACGAGCAATATTGGCCTAACGATGATTACCCAACTTTGCTCGCTATCCCAGACTGGCAACGTGAGGTTAAAACGGGTTGTCCTCAACATAGCTGCATCCACAACGAAATGGATACCTCCAAAGATAAAGTGGAATGCATCATTGCAGTTTGTGTTTGTAGAGAGGTCATGATAAGAGAAAATGTCCAGCGAGAATTCGATCGATTCGATATTAGTTTTTTTGTCTAGTTTACATATTAGTGCCACACAACTTGCTTCATTCTTTGAATTGCAGTTAATGTATTAATCAATGAAGCAGTATTTAGTAATTTGATAATGTATTTACCACTTGAATTAGAAAATGTCGATTAATGATCACATTGATTTGGCCTAATGTGGCAAATCTCTTCAAATGGAATTTGTAATCAATTTTTTTTTCCACCTATCCTTTACTGCTTAGTTTTTCGGAAACATTCGTGTACTGCATTTTCAACACTTTGGTGCATTGATGGTCCATTGTGTCCTGACCTCCATGGACACCTGTTTATTTGTCCTTCTGTCCTTTGTTGATGTGATATTACAAGAATGCAAATATTGTGATTTTAATTAATAATCACCAATATAAATTCATGTCATATTCAATGGTTTGCCACATTTTGTTAGGTCTTAAATTGTTGTTTTGTTTTGAAATAATGAATTACGGGAGGAAGCCCGTGTTATCAAGTCAATCGTTGCTCTGAAATTTATTACATATTGGTAAATGCTTAGTTCTTGTAAAAAGTTAAGTATTGTAAAACCCTCTTCAAACCTTGGTACTTCTTTTATGTGATCGTTATCTGCTGCAGGAAGTCCTTGTCGGCATGTGGGGTGATCACACATTAACCTGATCTGATGGTTCATGTGATATTCAATGAATCAATATTCAATAATATTAAATAACTAGCGTATGCCCGTGCCTAAAGGCACTATGTAAATAATGTTATGATTAGAATATAATTGTAATCCCAACACTAAATAAATTTAATTTTTAATTTGATAAAATCATAAATTTATTATAAAATTTTGGAGTTCTCATAAAACTCGTCACGAAAACTCGCTTTTGCTCATATAATGTATAGCTAGATAGATAGATGTGCCTGCCATGTATACAATTTCCGCGGGCATACATGCAAGAATGCTTTTGCTTATATAATTATATGGAATTTGTATCTCAGCCGTTGTTTTATAATTTGAATAGATCTGCGCCATCCAAATATCCAAGTAGGACAAATGTGTGTAGGACAAATTCAAAAACCATCCTGCTTTATTAGATAGATATTTTTACTACTTCAATGCAATCAGCTTCACGCCCTCCAGCATAGACTGACTAGTCACTTCATGTTGAAGTGAAAACTCGTTTAAAGTTGATTCGCATTTTCCCACATCAGAAATGTTGACATGACAACTGTCTTACAACAATTTGACTACTCATACAACTCCCATGTGTAGTTTATTGTAATGACTAGTTGGTGTTAGTTTCTCGGATTGCGAAGACATGAGTAAGCGCGTCCATCTCCATTTTATTTGCACTACTGTGCCCAATGACCACTATAAGTATCACACCATAGCAGACCTACATGTTTATACAAAAACCGACAGATATCATCATGACATAAACGGTGGTTGATCTATATTCAGTAATGGGTCGCCATTGTGTTGCAGATGGAGATGAATTTGAATACCCATTAAATCCGAATTTGCGTTACTCACATCACACCATCAATACCATGAGAGCTGAGTGGGAATTTCACATAACTCGAGCAAACGTTCTCGTTGAGCTATGCCGTGAAGTTCATATTAAATTTCCGATTAGCCATGCGTATGGCAATTGACACTTCGCAGTTGTTGCAAAGGGCATTGCATCGTATTCGCGACGAACTTAATCATATGACCCAACATTTGCAAAGGTCCGAATTGCGGAAGACCACGAATGAGCATGCCGAAGATGGGTTGATGGATGATGTGCAACAATATTTCTCTTGGAGCATGGATGCTATGTATCAATCAGACATTGAGATGTCAGATGATGATGATAATGAATGAAAGTGTTTCGATGTCTGACCGAACGATTTCTCTTGTAATGGCTTTGTAATGGTTACCCACAAGTTATCAATAAAAGGAGAATTTACAATGTGAAACAAACTGTCTATATTGTTTCCAATTATCGCTTCTATTAGTTTCACTGAAATTGCACAACATTATTTGTCTTGCATTATTGTAAAGATCATCATATGACATATGCATTTGCCCCTTGTAACTGTTTATTATTTTAGTTTGCCAGTTACTTCTATACTTGACAGATTAAATGGTTCTATACTTCCATGGGAAATGTAGCTGTTTAACACATCTCATATGTTTGCTCCCTATACTCTACAGTCTTCATTGTTTCTTCCCTTAAATTGATTATGGAACATTATTTTGAAAACAATATACCAACCTTACATTGTGATACTAAATTATAATGATGCTAATGAATGAACTTTGTTGGATGTATGCTGAAAAGAGATAAAATACGTTGTAATATTTTTGATCCACTCGTTAGCAATGCAATGAGAAATTTGCAAGTCATGGACCAAACAGTAAGATAGTACTGTAATGGACTAAACAATAATGTCTTGTCATAAACTTAATATTGGACCAAACAGTAACACATAGTGCAATGGATGGTTAATAACGTACACCTGATACACACGAACAACAGTGCAGTGGACAGTTACACGCGAACAACATAGACCCGCTACACACTAACAACATAAAATAGTAAGACATAGTGCAATGGACGGTTACAGATGAACAACATACAATAAAGTACGACACACACACATATTAAACAACACCACTTTGATGTTTGATTGTTCATTCCTCATCTGACATGTAGTAGTCTGAGAGATATTTGTCATTGTTTAAGACATTATTTCCTCTGTCACAGTCAATTCTTTGTTGCTAGCTTCCGCCATTTCAGTGGCTAGTTGAAGCATGAAATGTCGACATCTCCGCAGCAACATTTTGTTGTTCTCCTTTTTAATTCTATTGACTGCTTGCTCATAGTCACCCACATTTCGTCTACGCATGCTTAATGACCGACGATGAGGTATCGGTGCCTCGAAGTTACGTAGATTAGTAAACAAGCTCTCCTACTTCGTTACCCTGACCGCCCATTCTGCTCAAATACCAGCGTAATAATCCTTCAGGCTAGAGTATTTTTCGCTCATGTAGTCATAACTAAATGGAGGCAGTAGCCACACTTTTGATCCGCTTCGACGCCGTGAACTGCCTGCACCCCTTGAAGACATTTTTTGAACACAACAAATAAAAATATATAACTGGGTTATAAATAACTATTGACATGGGTATTGCTATTTATAGATAAGTAGAGGATATGACATGGTTGCGATAATTCATATCAGGGGTTAATGTGGAAGAACACACACCCGTGATATTATTTTAGCTTATTCATTTTGTGCAACCTATCGAAATTGTTGTTGCTCACTTTTTGCATTTTGCATGCCCATGATATATTGTCAAGTCGTACTAAAATTTTGTCAGCATATGTATGTAATATTTTCAAACTTCTTGTTATTGGATATTGATTTTCATATATGAAAACTTGTGCAGGTCTATGACTTATTTACCAGAGGAGATCCCATTATTGATTCACGCCCATCGAGCCGATACGATATGGCGTCAGTCGGTATGAATTATTTATTTATTTATAAACAATATTTCAATACTACACAAACACTCCAGTTGTTACATAATATAATGTGAAATTGTATTCCTTTTGGAAATTTAATTGTTTAAATTGAAAGTGTAACGTAAATTGTTTTTATTTGACTGTGTCTGTTAAATGTTGTTAGTTTCATCATCTTCAAATAGATACCTGAAGTAGTACATTTGTTGTTGTCAATCTATATAACCAAAAAAAAAAAAAAAATGTGTTTTTTAATTGGGGATGGGACATTTGTCTATGTGTGAAAATATGGATCATGAGATTGATTCACTGTAAGGGTTGAAAAATGTGATTTGTTTTAAATTTAGGTTTCATACTCACAATGTTGTCTTGTGCAGGCAAAAGATTAGTCGAAATTGAAATGCCGACGATCTGATTCAGGCTTATGGGACACCGCCTTGGACCATAGAGTCTTACATTGCCTGCTGCGTGCGGGGTTCTATGGGGTCTACCGGATCGGTCATATTCGATTAGACCACCATCTCATTACAACTCTCGTAGAGAGGTGGCGCATAGAGACGCGCACATTTCATTTCCTTGTCGGCGAGGCCACAGTTATATTATAGGATGTGGCTCTTCTGTTTGGCCTACCCGTTGACAGAGACGCGGTCAGTGGCAAGGACCCAGGAAACAAGTTCGATGACTTGATAGCTTTATGCGTGGAGTTGTTAGGAGCATCACCTATACAAGAAGACTTCATAGGCTCCTCACTTAAATTGAAATGGTTATCAGATCATTTCCGTGAACTTCCACATGATGCGACGGATGAGACGATTAATCATTACGCTCGAGCCTACATTATGTGGCTTATTGGGGGGGGGGGTGCTAGTCCCCAATAAGTCACAAAATATAGTAAAGAAGATATTTTTGCCACTACTTAGAGACTTTGACCATATACACGAGTTTAGTTGGGGTGGTGCCACATTGGCATGTTTGTATAGGATGTTGTGTCGGGCGACTAAGCCTGATATAAAGGAGATTGCTAGGCCACTTGTGCTATTACAAGTGAGTTGCAATGACTTGTACTTTTATCTAATATTTTGAATTGTCATGTTTTGTAAAATACCTAGTGTAATAAATTAATAATGTCATAATTCATTGTAGGTTTGGGCATGGGAGAGATTGAGCAGGATCGCCCCCAGTAGGAAGTCCAACATTGTTGATGGCGAGCGGGCCATAGGGGAGGCAAACCAGCAATTATCACCTGGCCCGAGAGCTTGCAGGTGGAGGGTTCCCTTTAGCCACGAAGTCATATCGACTAATGTTATTGTCATATTTAGGGACCAGTTCGACCGAATGATAGAGGGGGAGGCTTGTAATTATTTTATGTCAATTCACCCAAGTTAATGTTTGTCAACCTCCGCCGTACGGATTGGTCTCTAAATTATTGCTTCATTATTGCAGTTCATATGGGAGCCTTACGGGACAGAGGATGAGATCATGACCGGCTTCCCATCATATTGTACCGTTGGTAGAGACATTTGGATGGCACGAGTGCCACTGATATGCTTCGATATCATTGAGTGGCATCTCCTCGACCGGGTCCTTAGACAATTTGGAGAAGTTCAGGGTGTGCCTGATCGGTTTGACGCGCATTTGGCGATGGTTTTTAGAGATAGACGTGGCAAAATGGCCATTAATTGGGCAAAAGAATACCAGATGTTTACAGATGATTAGAACAACCGACGTAACAGCATTGTCCACGCTAAGAGGAGCAATAAAGTCCTTACATCCTTTGACCCATACATCTTATGGTTTCGTCACCATATACGTCTAGTATTGAGTAATCCGAGCGACATTGCTGTGTTTGGATACCAAGGCATCGGGGGTAGTTCAGAGGGCTTGGTAAGTTGTTTATATTCTACAATACTACATTACCTTAAGTTTGTCTATCTTTAAGTTACCATCGATGGTTACGTAACACAACTACTATTACCATACAGGTTCGTAGAGTTGCAAGGGCTTACCACTTGGCAGACTCAGTCCATATTACACGTGATGGTACAGATGCTTTGGATGCCATTGCTGAGATCCATGAGTTATTGTACGATGGTTTTCAACAGGCACACCGACGTGACCGACTAGATTTCGGACACTTTGGCGAGAATCCTTCCATGGCAGTTGATATTACAGCCACTTCAGTGCCGCACATGAATATGCCATCCTCTGAGCCTTCAGTGCCTTTACTGCATCCTACCCCATGTCATGCACATCGATCTGACCCTTTCGATGTGGAACACTTTGGTGAGGGGCCTTCTATGGGTCTGGCATATCATGGTCCATCTACAGCAATGCCTACACCGTATTTTGACCCAATTGAATGTACACAATACACATCCCAATCTTTCCCTGAGTGAGATCCTCTCATGTCCGAACATACATCCACACACCATGGCCATATATTGGAACCCTCTTGGTCACCACCCCCACACAGGACAGAGGTTGGTAGCCTGGTGACTCCCTTAGCACCATTGTCCACTGCATGTCTGTCTAATATGATGCCCTCCAGTTCGACATTGACCACACTTGACCATTTTACAGTACCTTCATCTTTGACACCACCATAGACTAATGTGGACGAGACAATGGCTCGATCATCTCCTACCCCACATATAACCTTGAGCAAACTTGATGATCCACTCATTACCCATGACTTCCACATTGAGGGGGAGGGGGAGGGCCAAGTCCATGCACCTACCAGAGGGACAGGTAGGGTTAGAGGTCGTGGTGGCCATCGAGGCTGAGGTCGTGGTGTGAGTAGAGAATGAGGCCGAGGGTGAGGTCGAGCCATAGACCATGACAGTAGTGCAATGAATGCGGGGGTTTCACAGATTAGTGCCATATGTGAAGGATTGTCGACAGTGGCATAAAATATTTGTACTGCAACCATTGGTGATGGGCAGCCACCTTCTAAAGAAGCTGGCGAGGGCGTCACATGTGCAGCACCACTAGATATATAGTAAGAGACCCAGGAGACAGACCCATGGAAGAGGTTGTGGAACAGGGGAAAAATTGGCACATTAGGGAAAACCAACACTGGTAAGTAGCTTCAGACATTAATGCCATGTGGTGTTTTAGAGACAGATTAGTGTACAATGTTTGTGATTTATACTTTACTTTTTTGTTTCCTATATATGTTCCATAGATAATTTGTTGATGGAAATTATAATTGATTATGTTTTTGCACAACTTAAACTTAATACTGTATTTATTAGATTGGTCAAACAAAGAAAATATGTGGACTGTGTAAAAGTTACTTTCAGATTTCAACTTATTGATAATGTGTTGATTTGATAGGTTAATCATGTAAGTGTTGAGGTCAAACATTGAGTGGGACATCCGTTTTAGTTAATGGCTTCAGTGGGTGTAGCACCGATTTGTGGTTTGAGATAATTCAATGGGTATACTATTGGAGTTGATACAGATGAAGGACATGAAAATTAGGGATGATAACGTACAACTGCTGATTTAATATATGTATTTGTTTTACTTTTTTTATTTTCCTATTTCATTATTTGGCACCATGTAATTTGGGCTACTTTGTTTTTGTAGGAAGTGGAGGCCACATTTGTTGATGGAAATGGGAGAGAGACGGGATATTTATTTGTTGATGGAGGCCACACTTGTTAGTGGTCGAAAATGGACAACCAAAGCACGTACTCTGTAATAGGTGGATATTTATTTATTTTTTCATTACTATGGTGAAGATCTGATAACAATTGCACGAGGTTAGTTTTGGTGCAAAGTTTATCCCTTATTTCATTCACTTTAATAACCAGTAGTGCATGAACTGGGTAGAGGAATTTAGAAACAAATGCCATGGATGCCTCATTTGGAGAGATAACCCGTTTTGAAATTGTTTGCCTTTTTTACATAGTACTTTTGAATTAGGTTACTTATGAGCACAGTTACTCAGAAGATGTGAAATTTTCTTTCATGCATAATGACATATAATGGGACCAAATGCTTAGATATGAAAAAACTGTTTAAATGGAGGTTCTCTTTGGGACTTCATTTCCTTTAGGCATACCTAAACCTCTCCAAACTAACCGACTCTGACGGGTAGAGGCTACTACGGTCATGGTCAGGTAGGGTTGCCACCCACTGGTAGCCCGTCCCTATAATTTTAGAAAAAAATATTAAAAAACTGATGGGGAAAACCCAACGTTAATTAAAAAATAAATCACGAACACACCTTTGTTATTTATAAAAAAACAAAAAAATAAAAGCAAAAAGAAGCAATGTGCTCCTTTACTTTCTTTTGAATATGAGCATTATGCATGCCAACTAGTACCATATACATGTTCGTTTAAATTTTTTTTTATTCCTGATTGGAGTTTGTTTTGTATGTGGAGTGTGGTTTTCCTCCTAAATGGTACTGAATCTTCAACAGGTGGTTGCAAACTTTAGTGCATCATGGTGTGGTCCTTGTAGAGTGATTGCGCCATTCAAGTCCGAGCTGTCTGACAAATACCCAGTCCTAATGTTCCTATCCGTTGATGTTGATGAACTAACTGTAAGTTACGCAATGTTAATGCAAACTAAGACATTCACACACCTTAGCTCTCATTTTGTGCCTCACTTTAGCAATTTTTAAGTTCAACAAAGTTTCATCTTGTTAATAAGCAAAAGGTGTGGTATAAAATTGTTTGATTCATTCTTTTGTTGATGTATTGTGATGATTCTGTACCATTGGCGAAATGCATTGAAAATAAATTCTGTTGTTTTATGGTGCAGGAATTCAGTACAACATGGGATATCAAAGCAACTCCAGTGTTCTTTTTCTTCCGAGATGGGCAGAGAGTTGAGTTTTCTAGTATGAGCCAACAAACCAGACCTACAGGCATGTGGAACTGCAATTGTGAATTCGGTGGCAACATCTAAGAAATAGTTGTTTGGTGGTTCTGGTTATCATCTTCGCAAGTGCCCGGGGAATAGTCTCATTCTTCTTGTTGGCATTCGTGTGGGATGAGTCTGTATTCTTTGCCTTCATATTGTAAATTAGTGCAGAAGTGTCTTGTGTTTTTGAGGATTGCAGGAGGTAAAACCAGGGTGTTGTTGGGAATCAATTGTGAATTTGAAATTGTGATTATGTATTTGTTGAGATTCTTAGTTAATTCAGTAGCTTCTTTTTTCTATTTTTGATTTATTCGTCTTTTTTCGTCGCTTTATTTTGTTTATTTATATAATTTCAAATATAAATAAATCTCTTTGGAACTTCATTTCTCTTTGAATTGGGTTGTTTATTTATATAATTTCAAATGTGTTGTGTTGCAAATACATGTTCAGGGGTACAAGAAAAATACGAAAACAGACAACCATTTTTTTAGAAATCGGTGATTTGTTTTGACATTCCTAGTTAATTCAGTACGTTATATTTCTTTGTTTTGTTTTGTTTTTTTTAATATTGAAATGAAAGAAGGGTCCTTGGAGATAAAATTTTGAACGTAGAGCTAATAATTTCACATTTTTGGAAGAAATGACTTGATTCGAGCCAGGTTTTTTTCTCACTTAACAGTTTTGATCAGTAATGACTTGTCCTGAAGTACATGTCCAATTTTGTGACGTAAAAAAAAAAATTATTATAAACAAAAAATTTGCAACAAAACACAAGTTATGTCTAAATTTTTTTGTGCAAAATCAGAAAATTACGCATTATTCGCATTCCAGTAAGCAGTTAAGAGAGAGTAGGGAAAATCATTTAAAATTGGCATAACCGTGTTTTAATTTTGTCTTTCATTTGTTTATAGTTTTTTTCAATTTGCAATGGGACAACTCGAGCCAAGGAATGTTGGCTCAAGCCAATATTCCATGCTCCCAGAAGTTATACGCAGCCTGCAAACTGCTGGAGGTCCTCAATTTATGCTTGAGCGAACTTGATGATGGCTCGAGTGAAAAAAACATGAATCCAGTAAATTTACAGGTTTGTGAATTGCTGCAAACTCCAAAAGTGGGCTGGAGCGACTATTTTTTTGCTCGAGCGAAAGGGGTATTCATTTATCGCAAACCCTAATTTCTACTCCCCTCGACGTTCCAAATTGTATCGATTTGTTCCCTATCTGCTAGGACAAATCCTTGCCGCTACTGTGCGTGGCCGATTATCTAACCTTCTCTCTTGGATTACCCCCTTGCTACGTACTTTTCATCGGTACATGGTAAGTGTTTCTATATCTATACGTGCTTAATTTGTTTGGTTTTTTTCTATCCTCTGTGGTTTGTTTCCTACATTTCATGAAGGCGTATAATTTCAACAATTTGTGGTTTGTTTCTTACATTTCATGAAGGCGTATAATTTCAACAATTTGTGGTTTGTTTCGTACATTTATCTTCTTTGTGGTTTGTATCTATATGTATAGGTACGTGTTTAATTTGAAAATTTGTGGTTTGTTTCATATATTTCAAGAACGCCTATGAACTTTGGCAGCACAAATTGAGTATAACATTATGTTTGGTACAATGTTCCTACGTATTTCATACAAGCCGTGTACAGAGTTGGGAAAAATTTCATCTGCCAGTAACCCCAAAACTTGACTATAAAACTAACTTTTATAAATTGGTTCAGAACAGTTTACAATGTTGTATAATTAAAGAATACTAGGTTTCACTGATTTAGAGTCATCCCCATAATGAAGTTTCATTAAAGTAGAAAAGAACTATAGTATTATATTCAGAAGTTCCCAACACATTGGCTTGGTTATGGCATGCCTTCATAATTCGAAGCATGATTACCTCCAGACGTGAGTATCTTATTTGTTTTTCTCTTTTAATTATTCCAATGTATACTTTGTGTGATCTACTACTCTGGTTTATAAGTAACATATGGTATGCTTGCATAATTCCATGCATGATTAGCTCCAAGTTTATATATAGTACTACAAAAACCTTCCATTACATTTCCCTTTTTAATTTTGTAATAGTTTGTAACAGCCTTGGAAAAGTACAAGTGTGTTGTGATTACTTGCCCAAAACAAAAAAAAACTTTATTCTTTAATTACATCACCTCTGTTTGTCATTATGAACCAAGTGTAATTGTAGATAACTTGATTTGATTTGATGCAGTTTAGTATTTGTGTTTTTAATGGTTTGTAATGATGCTCATGGTTTGTGGTTGTGATTGGGGATTTGGGTTTGTGATGAATGTTCGTGGGTTCTCATTTGGGGGGGGGGGGTACTTTGTGGTTTCTTGGTTGGTGGATATATGTGTGTTGTTGGGGTTTTAGTGATGGCTGAATCTTCTAAACGCCGAAAGGCCACTATGTCCCGTACCTTTTATAACAAAAAGAAATTCCAGTCTAAGGCAAAATCCAATTTGTTTCGGGATTTGTACGAGTCTAGGACTGTCTATCTAGAGCGTAATGTCGAACCCAATACGTTTGACTCAATCCCCATTCATTTTGTTTTTGATGCCTTGGGTGGTGACCATGTCCTAGTGTTCTCGGGCCCTCAAAATCTTAGTTGGGTGCGGGAATTCTATTGTAACATGCACTTAATTAACATAGATATCGCTCTTGATTTCAAGACATGGGTCCGTTCGAAGCCAATTTTTGTAAATGAAGAATATATTCGGTCATTTCTTGGTATTCCTGAAGTTCGTAACTCTCACTTTCCCTTCTTTGCTAAATGAATGGCCAACTTTGACATGGTGGCTTCTGAACTGTGGCACACCCCGGTGTTGGATTGACGGGACTCTGATTAAGCAACATGAGCTTATTACTCGCTTTCGCCTTTTGAACATCATTGTCTGTGCCAATGTTTATGTCACTACCCATAGTTCCAATATCTCACAGGACCAAGGATATGTGCTATATTGTATAGATCGGGGTGTCCCTATTAATCTTTTGGAAATGATGGTGGAAAAGATGATTTCAGTTTTTAAAGGGAAAAAATCATTAGGTCTTCCATATGGGTGTCTTGTGAATAGGATACTCTCGTCTATCGCGGTTTTTACATTTCCAGATGATGAGTTTGTGTGTCCTGTCAAACCCATTACAAAAAAGACTGTATCCCAGAGTGAGGCGCATGTGAAGGGGACTTCGTCAGGGGTGGGTGGTTGTGGTGCAGGTGCAGATATGATGGATGAAGAGGCTGAGTTGAATGCTGTCGTTACTGGTGAGAGGGCACAACCTAGTATTGGTCATACCATTCGAGGACAACTTGCCCAGTTTGAGCAGGCCATGGTTACATGGTTTGATCGCCTACACGACCGGATGGATGTATATGATGCATGTCTCACTGACTTAGAGACGTCCACTGACACTCGGCTTACTGCATTAGAGGCTTCATGTGGACGTATTGAGCATGCCATGGGCCAGTCTTCTCTCCAGCTTGCTGATATTCTGTCCATTCTTCACATGCAGCAACATCCTCCACCGCCACCGGAGTGATGATGGTATTTATTCTTTGCTATGACTTTCAATATATATATATTTTTTGGGTGAATAAGTCATAAAATAAAATAGCAGCGGCTACAGCTGAAAGCTAAATGCCCTGTTCATAACCCCATCAAAGATAGATGGGGCCATGAACAGACCATAAAGAGCAAAACCATGAATCATTTGAATTTCTTTTTACATTTTTCAGATACAACATTATAAATCTGACCATATTAACAATGTTGAAAACAAGAACTTCTTCAGGAATTTTCTGTTTGGTAAAAATTGTAATATTTCTCTCAGGCCAAATGAGGTAAACAGTGCAATTTAGAGCAAGCCTGGAAATAATAGAGCTACCTGAATTACCCTTACCAGATTTAGCAATTGCAACCAGCAGCCCAGACCAACAGGCCAAGCCATATGTGTTTAGCAATGGCTGCCTTATTCCACACCCCTATAGACTTAAGACCTAAACCCCCCTCATTTTTAGGGGAGCACACTTTATTCCAAGACAACTTCGCACCATACTTCTTAAGCTCACTCCCACAACAAAGAAAGGCCCTGAATAGATCCTCAATATGTTTAACAACCTTTTTAGGGAGGATGAAAACATAACTCCAATAAACCTGCATAGAAAAGAAGATATATTGGATCAATTGTAACCTCACTCCCAAAAATCTTTCATAAACCTTTTCAGCTACTTTGTTATGCAGGTTGCCATGGGATATACCACATTAACAACGCACAGTTGTTACAGTAGTTCAACGCCACAAGTGTAAACACCTTCTTTAATATTGGAATGAGTACTCCTTCAATGTTTTTGAATAGATTGTTTTCCTATTACCAACTTTTGCCTACCTTGTGTCTTTGTTTTCATGAACTCAATTTTTATGCCTTGGGTGGTGACAGTGTCCTGTGCTCGACGAAAATATGTATTCAATGTATCCATGTACAGCTCTGCTGCTATTTGCTCTACACATATGGCCCACTTGTACAATCAAATGATCTTTGAAAGGAGCTGTACATTCATGTTGCCTGGCTTTTGTACAAAAAATATGGTCATGGTTGTGAAGCAATATTGTCCACAGATTTTTTAACATGTATTTGCTTGCATATGTATTATTTTTGTATAATAAATCCATATATGTATGTGTTTAGATAGGAATTAGATTTCATCTTGTTTGTTATGTAGATTGCACTCAGAGATGTATTTCTGCTTCTGAATAAGATTGCAAATGTGGCCAACGGTTTAGGGCAAAGGGAGAGTTGGGAAAAGTGGCATATGACTTGGAACTGCTTCTTGTTAGCGGCATGCATAATTAAATGTTAATATTTGTCTATGTTTTGTTTTTGTATGTAAACTTGGGCAAATTTTGCGTCCATCATTTTTGTAAGTACTAGCGTATGCATTAGCTCTCCCCTTGTTAATATAATGAGAAAATTTTATAGCACATATGCGGTTCCTTACATTTAAGATCCAGGCCAATCTGTATTACAAAGCAAACACAACAAAGATGTTGACAAAGACCAATTCACAGGACACTATGTGGGTGTTTGGGAAGTGGCTATTTTTTAGGTTTTTTTTGGCTTTTTGCCTATTTTAGAGCAACTCCAAGGGAAGAGGCATAGGGTAATATTAGCTCTCACTCCAATGGGCTAGCTAAAGGGCTTCCTATTAGCCCTCGTGCTTCTCCGCTGGCTTCAATTATAGAGTGATTGAAGGCTCTCCAAACTCGTCTCTCCCGCGAAATCGATCTGCTCCTTCAGATTAAAGAGTGTACTTTCCTTCAAATTAATCTAGGTATAGTTCCAACTGGTGAATGTACAACTATAAGGGGAGGGAGGGAGGGAGGGAGAGAGAGAGAGAGAGAGAGAGAGAGAGAGAGAGAGAGAGCAGTATAAAAGATGAAATTGTGAGTGGAAAAACCTAACATAGGATGGTAACTTAAATTCTACAATTCGGAGAATAGATCAAGTCCTAAAAAAGAATGGTAACTTAATGTAAGGTCATTATCATAGAAACATGATACATTTCTATCATTATACCCACGAATCTTCACAAGGACTACAACCATTTGTTTAGAAGTGCTGAGAAGTTATTGCCCTATACATCCAAGGTTAGTGTTGAATATATTTTTAATTTAATGTGTCTTTGTTGAGTTCTCTATGAGTTTTGGCAGCATTTACAGATTTTAGAGTTAAGCTCCAAGCTACTTGTAGGTTTTGCTATTGATCTTTGCAATGAAGAAAATACATGTTGAATATGTAGTGAATCATACTTCTCAACCTGTTGATGCCATCTTATAAAAGCATATGTAGCCAACATGTAAAATCATTTGTTCTCTTATCATGGAGATACTTAAGTTGTGCCTCTAGTGGTTGCTAACCACAGTAAAGTTGTGACCAAAATCCTGCTATAATATGCATTGTTGAGTTAATCTTTTGGATGTCAATGTTGCTTGCGTCAAATCATTGAGGCATCTTTATTAATTTTTTTTAGATACCAGTATTTAGAATTTCATTCACAGTCACAAGTAAACGATAATTCTTAAATCACTTGCTGCTAATATGTCTGATTCATCTCTTAAATATTTGGAGTCATGCATGTTGTTGGTCTTTCTAAGGGTGGGTCTTCTTGTTTAATTTAATCCTTCTCTTCCTTGTATATAAATATAAACTTATTGCTGTATTTATATTTATATCTTCTTGGAGAGACACTTATGCATAGTTAACTGCTTTAAAAATGATTGACTTCTTGGAACTGGCATTTCAGCATTGTCAATGTAATGTTATGGCAGAAAGAAGATCAATTGTTGGTTAAAGCCAAGCAAAAATAAGAGGTATGTAGATAGTTGTCACTAGCTTTTGGTGCCATTGATTTACTTTGGCTGAATTTAGTATTTTGTAAAGGATATTATTTCATTAATTTGTTTACATTTATCAACTGAAATGGTGAACAAGTTAGAAGAACATAATTTGTTGAAAATAGACCATCTATCTAACAATTACTGAAAATTAGTAGAGTAAGCTTATAAAAAAAAATCTTACCAACAATTAATCTAAGCTAATGTGGTTCATACAGGCATGTGGCTACAGAAATGTAAAACATAACACATGCTAGAGGGGCAAGTATGCATGGAATGTAGGAGCCGATTACAGCTCCTTTGATATGAATTTATAGAATTCAATCAGAATATATTTCTATGTTATTAACATTTCTTTTTTTAATTTTACTTGTAGCACAGTAGTGTCCTTTATATAAGATTAACATAGAAGTTTGTAGATGGATTAATCTCACACTTCTATAAGCCCTTTCCTTATTTTCCTATGCAAATATAAATGTGTCTTTCAATAGATAAATGTATTACTCAACATAATTATATTCTACAAAATTGTATATTATAATTTTCAACACTTCTTAATTCACCAATTTTATGGTTGTGGGAGCCGAATATCGGTACATGCAGGAAAGCCGAATGAATCTGAAGAAAATCAGGATATATATATTCTATTCGGCTTCGTCCAGGACGATCTCGAAGCCGAATAGATTAATCGGCCATAGAACCAGTTGAACATAAAGCCAAGTGGGAATTGGCATACGACAGAAGGGCCGAATGAACAATCATGAGATGGATTAAGAGTGGGCTCGACCCTAGGGCCCAGAAGCGAATATAAATAGAGGAACATCAACCATAGAGAGGTATGTGAGAACAGACCCAAGAAACTTAAGACACAAGCAACCGAGAGACATATACTAACTTGTCTGTCGGAGTGCTAATTCTGGCACCCTCGACCGGAGCGTTAATCCCTTTTTTCAGGTGGCAATCGATTCCATGGTGGTTAACGATGTAGCCAAGGAATTTGTTGGATCCGATGCCGAATGCACACTTTGAGGCGTTCAATTTCATCTTGTACTTTCGAAAGATGCCGAATGTCTCTGCCAAATCGGCTAGATGGGCGTGCTTTTCCTTGGATTTGACCACCATATCGTTGATGTATACTTCCATGGTACAGCCGAGTTGTTCCCTGAACATGGCAGTTACTAGTCTTTGGTAAGTTGCCCCTGCATTCTTCAGCCCGAAGGCATGACCTTGTAGCAATAGGTTTCTCTTGGGGTGAGGAATGAGATTTTTTCTTGGTCCTCTGGATGCATGGTGATTTGATGGTAGCCCTTATAGGCATCCAAGAAGCTCATGCGTTGATGATGTGCCGTTGCATCTACGAGTTGGTCTATTCTGGGCAAGGGAGAACAGTCCTT
The DNA here is from genome assembly GCA_036172215.1 of Camellia granthamiana. Lineage (NCBI taxonomy): Eukaryota > Viridiplantae > Streptophyta > Magnoliopsida > Ericales > Theaceae > Camellia > Camellia granthamiana. Next base: position 45,949,369 of record CM069917.1, on the reverse strand, counting down.
GGGACAAGCCTTGTTTAAGTCCGTGAAATCCACATAAACACACCAAGAGCTATTCTTCTTCTTTACAACTGCAGTATTGGACAACCATGTGGTATAGGTTACTTCACAAATTGCCCCGGCATCAAGTAACCGGTCAACTTCTTCAACAACGGCTGAAATATGCTCCGCGGCTGACTGCCGACTTCTCTGAATAATTGGCTTACATTTCGAATCAACGTTTAAGCGGTGCTGGGCCACAGACAGCTCCACTCTTGGCATCTCATATGGTGACCATGCAAACATATCGATATTGCCAAGTAAGAAGGATATTAACTCTTGCCTTTCAACTTTATCCAAGGAAACGCCGATCATGAAGAACTTGTCAGGATTCCCATTAATTTCGACCCAATCCAGGGCTTCGGTTGCATTTTCACTTGGGATCTTCCCAATGTCTTCAAGGCTCTCCCTATCCGGTACCTCAATTGAGTGCACTTCCAGCTCCGTTGGTCTCTTTGTAGCAAGACAGCATGCTCGTGTCGATTTCTGAGAACCGCGAATTTGTTCGATACCATACTTCGTCAGAAAACAAAGTAGTTGATAGTAGGTGCTTGGCACGGCTTGCATTGTATGCAACCAAGTTCTTTCCATGATGAGATTATACGGTAAAGGAAGCTTGACAACTAGAAATTCTACATCTACTGATCTGGTGCCCGCTCAAACTGGTAGCGCAATTTTGCCCAAATGATACTCCGAGTTAGCATTGAAGCCGAATAACGGGTAATCAGCCGGAGACAGATCCAAGTCACTGACGCCAAGTTTGACAAAAGTTTTGTAATACATTATTTCCAAAGTGTTGCCCTGGTCAATGAGAACACGCTCAATGGTGAATCTATTTACGCGTAGCTCGATGACGAGGGGATCAGTGTAGGGGTGAGTTACTCCAACTAAGTCACTATCATCGAAGCTAATCCTTCTAGTTTCATGGGGCCGTTTCACTGGCGTGATTGGGCTATGGGGGCTAGACTGCAACTGAATTGTGTGCACCTCGGATGACGTCGGCAAGCTGTATATCATATGAATTACACCAAGAGGAGGTGAATCCAGCCATAGAGCTACTGTATTTGTTGGATTGTTCTTTTGGATGACGTGTTACGTAAGACGACCGTCTTGCACTGACTTCTCCAGGTGATCCTTTAGTGTATAACAACTATCGGTGTCGTGACCGTGGTCTTTATGATACTTACACCGTTTATCCCGTCTTCTTATATCGGGAGGTCTCGTCATCTTGGGCGGCCACTTGAAGAGCGAAAGTTGTTGAACTTTCGACAGAATCATACTGATTGGCTCTGTTAACTCTGTGTATTTCTTGCCTGAGTGCCTTGTGCGCCTGCTATCCACTTGATACTGTTCATTAGCTCGATGTGAACATTGATCGTTTGATCGGTGCGAATCACGCCTTTTGTCTCGTTTAGCTTGATTCCGTAGCTCGGGGCTTCGTGATGGTGCAATGCTAATCGGCTGAATAATTCCCGACGTGGCCGTCTTAACGGCTTTATGTCCGCCTTTGACCCGTAGGGCATCGTCTTCCACTTTGCAATATTCTTCGACCTTCTTCATTAATGCCCAGACTGTTTTGGGGGCCATCTGGTTAATGAATTGCAGAGGGGACTATCAGGATGCAATCCCATCTTAAAGGCGGTGACGGCCATGGAGTCATTGCACGCATCATCTACCAGATTGAAGCATTCCCAATAGCGCGCCAAATATTCATGAAAGGTTTCGCTTGTTTTAATTTGCATCGCCCAGAGGGAATTGGCTTGATTTGGTTGGATTTCGTTAGTGATAAATCTAGCCCTGAAGGATTTCTGGAGCTGATGGAAGCTCTTAATCGACGTCGGCTCTAGTTTATAATACCACCTGACGGCCAGTGGTCCCAGATTGCTTGGAAATATTCGACACATGAGGGCTTTGTCATCAGCATGAAGTGTCATTGCTTGCTTATAATGTCAAATGTGATCAGCAAGGTCCGATTTTCCGTCATAGAGGGTGAATGACGGTGCTTTGAACTTTTTGGGTAGTACAGCCCTTGCAATTCGTCGCACAAAGGGGTTATGCTTATCTTCCTCATCCGAGTCATCGCCCCTTCCTCGTTTATGCCGTACATACGGATTTCATTCAGATGAGCTGGATACATCAGCTCGTCCTTTCTTTCTAGGCTCCTAGGATGGTGAGTCAGAATCACTGTCATTGTTGTGTTTCTGAAGTCGACGTCGTCGACCATCTTTCTTTCCCGAAGGTCGTCCTCAGTCTTGGCATGCGGCTTGTTGGGATTTTGCCACCTCCAAGGCCAAATCCTGACGTAGGCGCTCGTTCTCAGCCATCATGTTCTCCAGCCAGTGTTCGTTTTGCTTTGCTTGATCCATAATCGTCTGTATTTTCTCACGCATTGAAGTTGAAGGTGAGGTTTGAGCTACTGAATCGAAGTTCAAGGCCCGTCGTGCGGCGATATTCTCCGGTTCAAGCATGTTTCTTGGAGTGAAGTCGTCTCTTGGCATAGTTTTGTCAGCGACTATCAGAGGATCTTCTGTGACGCCCGCCATGGATATGCTTGAGATTTTCCACAGATTGCGCCAATTGTGGAGAAGTGGTTTGGAAATACTCTTAGATCCTGAAGAACGTTGCTGATCGTCCGATTGCCACCTGAAAAGGGATTAACACTCAGGTCGGGAGTGCCGGAATTAGCATTCCGAGGAACAAGTTAGTATATGTCTCTTGTTTGCTTGTGTCTCAAGTTTCTTTAATCTATTCTCACATACCTCTCTTTGGCTGAAGCTCCTTTCTTTTATGCTCGTCCCTAGTCTCGGGGGTTAGGCCCACTTTTAATCCAGCACGTAACTGCTCACTCAGCCATTTTGTCATGTGTCTATTCTCACTCGGCTTCTTGTACGCCTGATTCTATGGCCGATTTAACTATTCGGCTTCCGGGTCCCTAGGATGGAGTCGAATAGTATATATCCTGATTTTCTTTAGTTCCATTTAGTTTTCCTACATATACCGATATTCAGCTCCCACAGTATTATATAAATGGTGGAGTTGGATGTGTATTATCTCTCACCTATGAAAATTTGGATAATTTATCTATCTTAGAGATTGTATATCTGTTTAGAAAAATATGTTTTGGACTATTGGTGGAGGATAACTATGTTTCTTGTAGAAATTGCATGAGGATTAGGTGAACTGGAACTAATCTCTTATTTGTTGTCATTGAATATGAATGTGTTTTAATACATTGTATATGTATGATGTTGGGAGGAGAAAGGGAATGTACTCCATGTTTGGGAGAAGAAAGGGAATGGACTCCATTGAATTAAGTTGGCCTGTGTGTCCAGGGTGAAATTTTTGAAAACCGCGAAAATACATGGGTGCCAATTCCGCGGATGAAATTTCTATAAAATGGCAAATTTAAAGTGTTTGTGTAATGATTGTATTGGTTTGAGAACTACTGAGTTGTAGCCTCAGTTGGGTAGTCTGTATAACAATGGACTTGACTCATGAATTGAGGTGAAATGAATTGTCATGAAATAAATTAAGATAAAATGGCTTGAAATATAAAACTTGGCATATTATGATCTGTTAAGAATACAAATGATCTTATCGTGGACATTGTATATGCATATCATCCTTATATCTTTCTTACGATTCACATATTATGCTAGATTGTTTTTACTGGCCTTTGGCTCACCCTACTTGGGAAAAACATTTTCAGATGCTGGTGATATGCCTCCGCCAAGGACTTAGTTTGGGAGGATTGTGGAGCTGAAGGCTCGCTTTTGTTTACTTTGTATTTATCTTTTGTACAAGCCTAGGGCTTTATTTGTATTGAGCTTTATTTGTATTGAGCTTATGACTCGTTTTTGTTGTAACCAAGCATGTTCTTGGAAAGACGTAAGCCTTTAGGACATGAATATATGTTTAGCCTTCATACCTTATTGCTTCTTGTAACACATGCCGTAGATTCAGGATGAATGATTTATGAATGTATATCGCATGTGTCACCTTTTGTATATTAACTCGGATTAACGAAAGCTTCTTATTTTATTAATATCACTTTGCACTACTGTTTGGAGTTGGATTCTTGTATTTATTTTGGGGGCGTTACATCAAATCTTTTTGTGAAAATAGATATTTCAAACTCTTGTGATTGGAAAAGACCTTAAATCTCTCACCATACAAGTAGTGCCTCCAAATCTTCAAAGCAAAGATTACAGCTGCTAGTTCTAAATCATGCATGGAATAGTTTCTCTTGTGTGTTTTCAATTGCCACGAACCATAAGCTACTATCTTCCTCTCCTGCATCAAGACACAAACTAAACCTTCCCAAGATGCATCACAATATATAGGATAGCCTAAACTCCTCTCTAAAAAAATCAACACTGAAGCAGTGGTAAGTCTAACCTTAAGTTCTTGAAACAACTTCTCACAAATCTTATTCCATACAAATTTGATACCCTTCCTCGTAAGCCTAGTCAATGGTAAGGCTAATTTAGAGAAATCTTTTACAAACCTACAGTAATACCCGGTTAACCCTAAGAAACTACGAATTTTAAAGGCATTCTTAAGTTGTTCCCATTCTTGCACTGCTTCTATCTTAGAAGGGTCTACTGTCACTCCTTCCCTGGATACCACATGGCCTAAGAATTTAACCTCTTTCAACCAGAATTCACACTTTCTGAACTTTCCATACAACTTCTAGTCTCTAAGCAACTCAAGCACAACTCGCAATTGTTTCTCGTGTTTCTCCTCAGAGGGTGAGTAAATTAGGATATCATCAACAAAGACGACTACAAAGCGATTTAGGAATTCACAAAAAATTCGATTCATCAGGTCCATAAAACAAAGTCGGTGCATCGGTTAGCCCAAAAGGCATCACCAAGAACTCATAATAGCCATACCGAGTACGGAATGTCGTCTTCTAAATATCCTCTTCCTTCACTCTCAATTGGTGGTAGCCCAATCTTAGGTCTATTTTAGAAAAGCAACAAGACCCCTTCAACTGGTCAAACAAATTATCTATACGAGGCATTGGGTACTTGTTCTCAACAGTTACCCAATTCAATTTCAGGTAATGAATACAAAGTCTCAATGTGCCATCCTTCTTCTTGGCAAAGAGAGCCGGTGCTCCCCAAGGCGATGTACTAGGGTGGACAAAGCCCTTATCTAACAATTCCTGTTGAATCTTCAACTCACTCAACTCAGCTAGTGCAAATCTATATGGTGTCATAGAAATCAGTGCAATGCTAGACACTAAATCAATAGAGAACTTAATCTCACAGTGAGGTGGCAAACTAGTGAGATCCTTGGGAAAGACGTCTCACAAACTACCTTTGACAACTCAACTCAAACCGTATCATTCTCAACACCCAAGAATGTAGCAAGTAGGAGACTAAGCTCGCCCCGACCACACGGATCACATACTAACAACAAGGCTCTATCAACTCTATCCCCCAAGAAATAAAAACAATCACCACTCGAGGTACATACAGTAACCCTCTGACGGTAATAGTCTATAACCGCTCGATAAGATGACGACCAATCCATACCCAATATGACATCAAAGCTCAACATATCAATCAACACAAATGCACAAGGAAGTCGGCGACCGGCAACCTCTATCTCACAACCCTGACACCCCTAGTCCAACACAACCTCACCACCAATTGGTGACTCTACCCTGAGTAGAGATGCTAATCGAGCCACTTCTAAACCTAATGCCAATGCAAATGCAAATGCAAATGCAAATGCAAATGAGATCAAGGAATGGGATGCTCTCGTATCAATCAACACATTGGCAATAGAATTATATAACAAGAAGTTACCTCTTACTACTGAAGGTGTTGGCACTAAATCTGGTGTGGTAACAACATACACACGCCTTGTAGGTCTCTGCTCTACCTGCTTACCCCTTGGGGCATAAGTCTGATGAGCTGAAGAGGCTCCCTAATTGGCCCTTGAGGCCTTAACTGACTGTGCCGGCTGAAGGCTCTGTGCTTGCCTCTGGCCAGACGTACCAGATGTGCCACTTGACTGAGGGTAAAAGCTCCTCACATGCCCCGATTATCCACATTGATAACAAGTAGGTGGCTTCCCTCTCACCTGACTCTAGCTCTGAGAACGAGCCACCGATGGTGCAAACCGTTGCCTTCCTCCTTTCTTTGGGCAAACAATAGACTTGTGACCCAACTGGTCACACTTGAAACAGGTGATCCCTCCTTGACCTGGAACCCGGTACAGGAAAAGTGGACCTAGACTGCGCTAGCTGGGACTACTGTGGGTTGGAACCCCTCTACCTCTTACTGTCTCAAGTCTCTCATTGAACCTCCTGACTCTTCTGCTTGGAGCCCCTTATCCGCTTCTCTTTTGTATAGATCACGATCTTTAAATGAGTTGCCACCTCCACAAGGCAACCGTAATCCCAAATCATGGACGCAGCCACCTTGAAAAGGAGTTCAGTCCTTAGCCTCTTCTCGAACTCCAAGCAATGGCGTTCCTCCGTTGCTACCAACTCCAGTGCAAATCTTGACAAACTAGTGAAAGTAGTCTCAAACTCGGCCACCGATGTGTTCAACTGTTTAAGCTTCAAGAATTACTCTCTCAACTTCTCTCTAACAATGGGAGGTAAAAACTCTTCCTGGAAGGCATTGACAAAAGCTTTCCAAGTCCCTCCAATGCGTCTCCACACAAACTTCCACCACTGACCCGCATCTCCCTTCAGTTGGAAGGATGCCAAGGTCACTCTCAATCCATCTTCCTCGATGCGAAGCATCTCAAACGTCTTCACCATCTGCTCGAGCTATTCATCGGCTTTCAAGGGCTCTTTCGAATCCCTTATAAACTCGTCCAGATTAGACCAGAAGAACTCCCTCTTCAAGAAGGACGACCCTATCTTAGCAACATAGGCCTAGACTTGATTCTAAGCCCTGAGAATGTCCATGAATTCCCACAAAGCTACGGCCATTTCTCGGGCCAAAGTGCCCATGGCCTGCTAACCAACCAATTTGGCCACATTGGCCTGACTAACTCTTTCTTCCTACACCAAAATATCATCCGATAATGGCACCTCTTGCCGTCTAGGTCTGCCACGCCTGCTATCACCACGCCTACATCTTGGCATCCTAATAAAGGTAACACCAGATATTAGCACATTTAAAAATGTGCCAAAGTTTACTCACTTGTGTCCTAATGCGGTGGATAATAGATAATTCACTCCACATAAGCAAATAATCACATAAACACATACGAACTTATTTTTTTAGATAATGATTGTTCCATGGAGCTATTAAAGTTCCAATTAGAAATAGCAGTGATGGAGTGCTCTTCTAACAGGACTTCTAAAAACCCGTAGACCCAATCAACATCGTTGAAATTAAATTTCATACCCACTTAGTCACATAAGCATGCTATCACATAGTACACCATACATATAACTATCTCTATTAAGTGAGATAAACCCATTGTGGTAAGAACCACTCCCCACGTACCTAAAGTATTCAAACCCGGTACGCTCTGATACCAAGTTGTGACGCCCCGAAATGAACACAATGACCCAACTGTAGTATTAATAAATGACAAAATAAGAAGGTAATTATATTCCTTTAAGTTCCAATTAGAAATACAAAAGAGTAACATATGAGGATATACATTCAAAAGTCTATCCTTGAATCTATAGCATATGTTACATAATAGAATGAACTACAAGCAAAAGAAACACCCTAAAGGCTTACAGTTTTTCAAGACAGTGCTTGGTTACAACAAAATGGATTTACATCCAATATAGTCAAAGGCCTAGGCTTGTACAAATAAACACAACAAGAATAAACAAACTGAAACTCTTGCTTCCAAGTCCTCCAAAGTTAGCACCTATAAATGGTTTTTCCACATAGGGTGAGCCAAAACCTAGTAGAAATAATCCAACATAGTATATGAATCTTAATATAGATATAAGGGTGAAATGCATATGTGCTTGTGACAAAACATTTTATATCTCTTTCAAACCATACAATGCCAGGTTTATATCACCATTCATGAAACATTTCCCTTTTCATAGAAAATCAGACTGTGAATACAACTCTATGAATCTTTAGGTACGTGTCTGTAAGTAGACTATACAAGTACTACTAATTTGTCATTTTTACCGATATTAACCGGAAGACTTGACACCTATCTGCGTGAGTTTCTGGTATTTCATTAAGGACACAGAGGCTAACTTAACATTGTAACCACACCTCCTACCCAGATTCACCAAGTATTCACCATTTTTCTCAAAACAATATACATTTTCAATGTGATAATATGCAACAATGGCCAACGCAAATGGATGAAAAAATAGTTCTAATTTACTTAGTTCTCATGCAATTTTTATAACAATCATAACTATCCTCCACCGATAGTCCAAAACAAATATTTCTAGATAACAAATAATTTCCATAAAGATAAACTTTCCAAATTTCAAGGTGTTCGTGGTAATACATATCCAACTCCCCCATCTTTATCAACATCAACCCAATTTCACAATTTTAACATCTTTTCTATTTATCAATACAAAATCAACATTTGAGATTTTTAAGGCAAAACCCCTTTTTCCTTTATAAACCATTTTTTTAGACAAAACCCATTATTTCATCATATCTCACATATACACATCTCTCTACAACCATTCCTAATAAACCATTTGAAAACCCCTCATGTTGATTTCAAACCAAGATCCATGATTGTTCAAAAATCCATTTCTTTCACAAAGTGGTTTTATAGAAACAAATAACTATGTTAAAACTTATATGAAAGTGCAGAGAATCCCTACCTCAAGCTTAGAAGGTGGAAGGGAAGAACTTGGAAAAACTCAACGTCAACGAAATCACGAGCCACTCAGATCAAAAGAAAGCCCTTGAGATGATCTATAATCTATTTCAAAGGACCAAGATGAGAAGGTACCTCTAAGTGAGTAGATCTGATGATCTAGGTGAGAAAAGTTGAGTTTTGAGAGAAAAGAGAGAAGTCACGTTTTAAAGATAGAAGAGAGAGAGAGAGAGAGAGAGAGAGAGAGAGAGAAAAGAAAAGTGAGTGAGACTAGTGTGTTTGGGGTTTATTTATAGTGGTAGAATAATAGCCCTAAAGTCAAAGGAAAAAACAAGTCAAACCCCCAGAAAGTAGGGCCCAAAACCGAACCAAAAATCCAGAAATAACTCACAGGGTTGACCCTTACGACTGTGGTGTCGACCATCAGGAAGAAAAGCTGAGACACTAATGTTTAGCAATAAACGAGGGTCGACTCTAGGAGACAGTGGTGTCGACCCTATATTTCAGTATATATCCCAAGGCAAAGCAACGATGGAAGGGTCGACCCCACCAAGACTGGTGTCGACCCTAGAGGCCAATAATAGGGTAAATGTTGACACCACCAAGACTGGTGTCGACCCCAAATTTCAATAGCTACACTAAGAGCTCAACAACAAGGTGGTGTCGACACCACCAAGGCTGGTGTCGACCCTCGGAGTAGAACAAAACAAAGAAGAGAAGGTAGTGTTGACACCACCATGGATGGTGTTGACCCTCAAGCCATAATCCAACAAGAGAAATGGGAAGGATGACCTCTACGGATATAGTTTTCTGGATTCAAAAGCAATAAATAAGTTGGGTCTAAGCCTGGATCGCTATAGGTTTGACCTTTTATTTTTTAACATACTAACACCATAAGAGTTAAAATTATTTGGGAACCCTTAAAATTTGTCGAACTTTGGGGCCCAAGGCGGTCACCTTGCTCGCCTTGGACCAAGGCCAACTCCAAATAGAACTAATTCTAAACATTCATCTAAACAATTCTCTGGTTGTAAATAATATTTTGTGATCATATAGTGAATGACTATAATGTTTCTAAAAATCATGGTTCAAACCGAACCAAATTGCATTTTAGTGGTTTGGTGTAGTTCGATTTCAAAATTTTCATGATTTGATTTGATTTTAAATTTCATGGAACCGTAAGTAATCATTTAGTCCTGATTGACTCCAAACCGAACCAATCTAAACCATGCTCACCGCTAAAAAATACAGTAAAATTTAACTACTCAAAGATGGTAAAATGTTACTATCATTTTCTAACATAATTTTTAGTGTTACTTATTCACGAAAAAGGAAACTTAAAGGTGAAAGTAATCTTCCAAGTTTACAACAAAAGTTAGAGCATCTTATAATTTTGAAATAATTTAAATTTATGTCATAGTAAAATTTCATTGTCTTTATTTTTAAATTTTTAAATATATATATATATATATAACACTTCATATTCATCATGACTTTTGTATACTTCACTACTGTGGCCTAGGGCAAATTAACCGTGTATCAAACTAACCTGCATTAGAGGGCGAATTGGTGTGAATTAGACAATTTTAGTGGATTAAACGATATTTTGTACAGCCCTAGAAACAAGATTCATCCCAACATCAATTGTCTTTATACATATTTTTGTGCACCATTTTTGTACACGAAGGATAATTCTTTTTAATGTATCTTTTTCTTTCTACGTAGCTCACTTGTTCGATTGTTTACTTTCTCTGTTTTTCTCATTATGATCTAAAATAGTATTGATCATAAATCAAAACAATACTAGTTATGGCTTAAAGCAATGTTAGTTTAATAAAAAGGTGTTAGTTATGAGATTAAGTGGTGTTGGTTGTGCAGTAAAATGGTGGTTTTTGTTATGACCCAAAGTGCTCTTTGCATTGGAGTTATTATTATTATTGTTATTATTATGATTATTATTATTATTATTTTAAGGAACTTTGCATTTATAAATTCTGAAAAATGATTTGGCAATTTTTTTTAAGAAAAAAAAAAAAAAAACTTGGGCAAGTGGATAAAAAAGAATAAGACAAACAAATGCTTAAATAAAATAAAAAAATTCCTTACCTATTTTTTTCTTTAAATTATTATTCAAATTTATAATTCAAATACAACCTAATAGCCAATTCAATTGTCAACTTTATAATTCAAACACAACCTATTATTCAATTTTATTTTTTTTTTCTTTTTCTTAATAGTCAATTCAAGTAGATGTTGTAGTTTGTTGGTAGGATTTCAAGATTGTCATGAGAAGTTTAATAGAAAACAATAAAGGGTTTCACGTTTGTTGTCAATTAAGTTATTTAATGTACGAATGTGTGTTCACCGAAAAAAATGTATGCATGTGAAACAAATAAAAAAAATGTATGCATGTGAAACATATGTTTTGCGAAAATATTATGTCACAAACATGAATATTTTTGTACTGATCACTTTTCACAATCATAGAAGGCGCATGCTATTGCTTTTGCTGCCCTTTCAAGTGGATTGAGTTTTTGTTTGACATAAGTTAAAATGGATTTTTTTGATTAAAATAGTCACAAAAAGACAAAATAAACTTTTTAGTCCAATAAAATAAAATGTCACATCCAAACTATAATCATTTCAATTTCTCTCACAAAAGTCAAAAAAATTAAAAAGTCTATCCCAAATAAGATTTTTTAGCCTTACGAAAATAAACAAAAAGCCAACCCACCCAAACGAATCCTGAAAGAAATGTGATCGCAAATGAAGATCCCAACTTGTTCAGAATCAGATAATAAATTAGGATAAAATTTTAATGACAATTCATAGTTTGTCATATTCAGGTAGAAAAAATTGTCAAAATAATTATAATATAATTATTATTTTTCTATATTTTCAAACACTTCAACATATTTTTATTTATGTACATATTATAATATATATTTTTATATATGTATATTGAGACTAATGACATGTCATCAAAATGGTAATTAGAATTTTATATTTTTTAAAGTCTTACTTTTCTCATTGAAATTGTAATGACACGAATTTTTTTTTAAGTCATTGCATAAATTAATTGAATAATATTTTGATTGGATTGCTATGTAAAATTTTGTGTAAAAATGGTTTGGTTTTGTGATTTTTTTTTTTGCAAAATAGTTTCTGATAAAATTATGAAATTTTATTATGTTGTTCTCATATGAGTCTGGCATGTTAGATAAAATTTTTAGAATTAAAGGATGAGTATTTAATTTATGAAAATTTACATATTGGTTAGTGTCCAGTTTGAATTACAACATAATTTTGGTGTTAATTTTTGGGTATTTAGACCATGATTTGAGATAAAATTTGTTGGGTCTATTTTTATATATAATTAGGTCATGTTTGGTTTATAGGTGGGAATTTAATTCAAAGACCCATAATTTGAATTCAATTTAATTTGAGTTTGTTCATAACTCATGTTTAACTGTTTAATCCTTTTTAATTATGTGATTGGTAGTGACTACCTTGTGAGTTGTTATTATTTATATTATATTGTATTATAATAAATATTTGAAAGGTGAGTTTATAGTGTGTACCATAAAGTGAAAAATTATGGTAATGTTTGGTTTAGTTTTTAAAATATGATTTGGATCAAAAAATAAAAAAGTTTGTTTGGTTTACAAATTTTTAAAATACAACTCAAAACTCAATTTTCTTTCTCCTCTCTCCTTTTTTATTATTAATAAATCAATCAATCACTTTTTTTCTCTCATTCTCTCATATTCTACATATCACTCAATTAATTTTTTTCTCACACCCATCTATTCAACTAAATAAAAATAAAAAAATTGACAAATCATCCCAAAATTATTTTCAAAATTCATCATAAAACAAATGTTCAACTTTCAAAACTCTTTTCAACAACTTATTTTTCAAAATACAACTTAAAACTCATTTCAAAAACTAATTCAGACGAATATTTTTATAGTGAGCAAAAATTTATATTTTATAGTGTACAAAAATGGTAAAAAATTATATCATTTTATGGTTTATGTAATAAAATTTTAAGATACTATTACAAATTTTATTGCATCAATAATAATTAAAGTGGGTGACAGCTAAGAGTGTAAAAATGGCTCGCAACCCGTAGGTCCGGTTAGGCCTGGGTCTGAGCCCAACCCGGGATCTTAGGCTTGGGCTTGGGCCATCATTTTGAAATCCGGCCCGACCCGTGAGCCAACTCATGACTCGACCCATCGGCCCGCTCAAGGCCCGCACAAGGCTTGACTCCAGGTCTGTCTGCCTGGCCCAAGGCCCAATGTCATTTTTGGTAGAAAAGAAATTTTGGTGGAAAAAAAAAAAAAAAAAGGTTCAGGCCTACCCAGGCCCAAGCCCAGGCCTAGGCCCAGCCTACTCAAGGCCCGAATACCCCTTGGGCCTAGGCTTAGGCTTGGGCTTGGGCCTAATTTTCTGGCTCATGGGCTGGCTCGGCCCTAGCCTAGGCCTAGGGTGGGTCGGGCCGGGTCGGGCCAGGCCAAATTTACACCCCTAGTGACAACCCACGAGGGTCTACCTCTACGCCCTCTCTACTTTCACTATTTCCCATTGGTTCTTATCTAGCCAAGGCAGAGAAGACTCCCTTGACTTCCCTCATCTCTTTCTTCCCATATGGATGCTCAACCTTTGAGTTACAAATGGGAGTAAGACGTTACAAAAGATTTGTAAATGGAAGTTAGACAACTCATTGTACTCTTCGCAATGATAGTTCTGGATTCGTGATTCGACGAGGTTTGCACTTTTGAATTTACTCATCTTCATTATTTGAGTTAGGGACTTTTTCGTATTATTACTTTAAATCCATGTTAGGGATGTTTTGAGAAAATATATCTTTATAGGATGTATTTAGGGGTGTAAATTTGGCCCAGCCTAGCCCATGTCGGGCTGGCCTATGTCGAGCCACCCAGACTCCCACCAAATTTCGAGCCGGGCTGGGCCAGCCCATGGGTCAGAAAATTAGGCATAGGCCCAAGCCTAGGGGGTATTTGTACCTTGGGTAGGCCTAGGCTTGGGTGGGGCCTGAACATTTTTTTTTAATATATTTTTTGCATCAAAAATTTATTTTTTTTCTACTAAAAATGACATTGGGCCTCGGACCAGGCTTTGAGTGCGCGTTGAGCGAGTTGATAGGTTAGGCCACGAGTCGAGCTAGGCAGGTCCAGGGCCTCGGGTTTAACCGAGCCAAGCCCACCACAGGCTGTAGGCGGGATTCGGGCTGCCCAGAGACCGCGGACCAAATTTACACCGCTAGATGTATTACATATATTATTCTCTGATTTTTGTTTGAATAATTTTTGGAAGAAAATTATGTTGAAATGTTAAGAATAGTAGTATTCTGAAATTGATTTGGAAAAATCATCTTGTGTTGGTAATTGTTAAAAATTTGAAAACAAATTTAAGAGTTGTATGGTTTGTATCTACGTGATATTATGATTGGAAAGTTTATTTTGAGAACAATAATGTCAAAATATTATCTTAGCTTTAATTTTGGGAATTTATTTTTGAAAAAAATAAATTGATGTTGATGAATATCGTTTAAATGGTTAAGTTGGAACTGTAGAGTTGTTCTGAGATTAAAAAACATTCTAAAAGTATTATATTCATGATATTTAATGAATGTTGATATATTGATGATTAGATTTTGTTCATTTTTATGAAAACAAAAATATGAAATGTGGACTTTTAAACTCTTAGCTTTAAAAAGTGTACTCTTGGACATGTTTCATGACTTTTGATGTAAATATCATATTGATTAGTTAACTTTAGAAAAGTTGTGAAAATTGTCATGTGTAGAAAATTTGGGGCATATTAGTTATTTGAGTAGCTTGGCATGAAATATGGTTATGTTTGAAAGATGAGACACATTAAGTTATGTTTGGTATTATTTCTTTGGAGAATTGTAAATATAGTGAACTTACTAATTTAGTGGATTAAATTAGTTTGGTTAATATTTTATATCCTTTGTAAATAAAAGTGTGTTATTTGGTTTATTTCTTAATTTTTAATATTGTGGGATTAAAAATACAAAAGTTGACCAAGTATGAAATATTTGAATTGTTTTGGTGGTTTTCGACAAGAAAAGAAAAGAATGGTGATTTTAACTCGTTTAGAACAAATGGATGTTTTGCATTAAAAAGAAAATCAGTTATCAAATTTTATTTTATTTTCCTTGGATTAACTTGATGAGGTTAATGTTGATAATTGGAAAGTAAACACTCGTATTATATTTTATAACTATAGTCAAAAAAGGATTTCGATATAACTGGCTAAGTGTTGGAAAGTATATGAAAATATTAAGAGATTTTTATGCTATTCATGGCTTTAGAGGTTTTTTCCTTGGCTATTGGTGGAGGATGGTAGTGGTTGTTGTATAATAAATAGTACGCGTTATGTGTTGTGATTTAATTGCGTAATTTGGAATGATGTGGAAATATTGTGAGATTGTGTAATTATGTAATTAGATGAGAACGAATGGAAGCAATTTGAGAAGCTTGTGTTGTGGAGATGTGACTGTGCTATATAGAGGTAACGTGATCCTTTCGGCTAGCAATCGGTAAAATGAACTAATGTGCTATATAGAGGTAATGAGTTCCTTCTGGTTAGCACCCGGTAAAACAGTTTGTGCTATATAGAGGTAATGTGTTCCTTCTAGTTAGCATCTAGTAAAGCATGCTATGCTATATAAAGATAATGCGTTCCTTCTGGTTAGCAATTGGTAAAACAGACAGACGTGGGGCTTAGCGAGACATGATGGTGATGTGGGGTTTGGCGAGACCACAAGTTGTTTATTTTATTATAGGATGTTATTGTTAATATGTGTATATACGTAAAATAATTGTTGATGAAAATATAGTTGAATTTGTATTATGTGATAGAAATCAGGCTTGGCAATACTGTGGATATTATTTTGATTTAGTGGTTAGAATGAGAGTAAAATTGATTACTTATGGATTTGTTTTCGAAAATAAATAAAGTTGAGAGATTCTTTTGAATCATTAGGATAAATTGGAATTGTGGCCTGTTGGCGAGTAATTGCAAATTTAATTCCTTAAGTTAATCAGTGTGTTAATTAAATAATTGGGACATAAGGCCTTATTGGCAGTCACTGGAAATGTTGATTGATTATCTATTTAAATTAACTGTCATGAGTTAAGTAAATAAAAGAATTGGAATTGATGTTTTGTGGGAGGCTACCATAAATTACTAACTATTAGTTTAATTGAGATGGGTTAATTGAATAAGTTGAAAAAGGATGTCTTGTTGACATTTAGTGCACGACCCCTAACTTTTGTAAACCCTATTAAGTCCCTAAATTTTGAGTTATTATAATAATGCCCTTAGTTCTCCGTTTATTCGCAAATTTACCCTAGAATCGAAAACGCATCGCGAATGAACCCGTATAAACCCTAATCAGCTCCGATAGCTTAGTAATCATTTATACACGCTAACATTAATTATTTAACTATGAGGCCCTTGACCTTTGTAATTTTATTTTGACCCTTACTTTTGAACTATTTCAATAGAGACCCTCGATTCCTTATTTGTTTTCAATTTTAGCTATAGAGTTGAAAAAGCGTGCCAACTGAAAACTCGTAAATCTTGATTGAATCCAAGAACTCAAGAACCATTTCTAAAACCCTAATAATAATTAAATTAATTTTCTAAATATATTTTTCACACATAAATCCTAGGTTTCCGGTTCTCTGTACAATTCACCGTTTAATTCAAAACAAAAAAACTTTAACCGAATTAAATTCCCAAATTCTAAATAAATTATATACTACACTTAGTTAAATGTTCAAATTCATAATTTAAGGCTTTGGCCCTCACGTTTTTCTTGAACCACATTTTGATCCCAAACTAGTACCATTACACACACACACACATATATACTTATACCTTTCTTAAATAAATAATTTTGTACACAAATTATCTTTATATATATATATATATATAATTGTAGACAAGAAAACCAACAAAAATCCCCCCAAATTTATTGCGCATGGCCAACCACCCTTGGGAAGAGAAATTGATACATCTTTTTCAAACTTAATCCTTGAAATTATGGAAAAGTGTTCTAGTACACCCCAAAACATGAAACCATGCTTCCACCCTAAGTTCAATCATAACCAAGGCCTAACTAGATCATGATTAATTGCGTAATTAAAACCTCTAATCATTCACCATTCCATTAAGTTCCAACTAAATCCAAAATATAAAATCCAATTCTAACCAATGGGCATTTTAGACCTTTTACACCAATTTTATTATAAAAACAACACCTCCCTGAGCATTTTGCACA
Organism: Camellia granthamiana; assembly: GCA_036172215.1. Classification (NCBI taxonomy): domain Eukaryota; kingdom Viridiplantae; phylum Streptophyta; class Magnoliopsida; order Ericales; family Theaceae; genus Camellia; species Camellia granthamiana. The sequence continues at coordinate 45,932,193 of CM069917.1, read as the reverse complement.
CAAGAATATACACAAAAACACCCATTCGGCTGAGAGGGAGAGAAGGGACGAGAGTGAGCTTGGTGGAAGAAAGGAAAGAAAGAGAAGGTCATGTTAGTTAACCAACTAAGCCTCAAGTAAGCTACAACACAACTCTCTCTTTTATTTTCCTTTTTCAAATACATGTTATTGGAGGTTTAATATGATATTTTTAGATGTGTTGTAATGGTGTTCATGTGTTCAAAGTTGATGAATTGGGCTTTGATCCTTCTTCTATTCATATTTCCTCTTAATAGATGCAAAACTACATTTTTCTTCCCATATCTCACATTTTTTTTTTAAAGGCACACCACCACTATAAAAATTTGAGTTATTGATATATTATTTAGTATGTTTTCATCACAAAAGAAGTGGAAAATTTCCCTTAGTTGGCCTTTTTTTTCACCAATCTTCTTATTTTTAGTATTGTGCATGAAAAATTTGTTTTACAGCCAACTTTTGAAAATTCTAGAAACCTACATAAAAATATTCTAGACCTCAGTTTTATGTCAAAATCTTACTTAAGGAGTTTTCTTTCAATGAAAATTGGTTTCATTGAAAAAGAGTGAGCGGTTTGTAAAAAAATCCGATTTTCGTAACGGTCAACGAATCTAGATAGTGCTGGAGTGTTTCTTAAATAAATAAAAATCTAGATAAGCTATTCCATTTCTGAAACATGTTCTGAAAACTAGATTAAATTCTCTACGAACCATAGGAAGGCCGGGTTCTGGAAAAATCTGAAATAGCCCTTTTAATTTAATCTTCAAGTACTACTGAATTTGGAAATTCTGTTTGGCATTGGTATTTTATGCTCTTGTGTTCATGAATATGATTACTAATATATGATCATATCTTGGTATGATATTACATATGTCATGGGTGTATACCTCTTATTTTAGTCCTTCGATGATGCTCACATCCATGCAAATTTATTCCTTTGTTACTTTCTTGTACTAACCAACTTAAAACGTTAATCTCAATGGAAAACTTAATGGGGTGGCTAATGGGGTTTCGATCACATGTAAAAACCCCAACCTATGATTAGCCCATAATCCATGATTAAGAATGCTTAATAAGTAATTAAAAGGAAATTCTACGTTAATTACATGTGTATTGTGTTATTTGTGCTTATATCTGTTTGATGTAGAAATATCTGTCTTTATTTTCGATTTGGTATGCGAATTGAAGGGCTTATCGGCATCTGATCATGAAATTGACTCTATTTACGTGTTAATTGGAATTTTTGAAAATTTATGGTAGGTTTAATTAAAATTCGATTCAGAACCAAATAATTATAATTATAATGCCAATTGATTAGTTATTACTTAATCTAACTCAACCAAGCCTATATATGGCTAATTTGAGTGCTAGACTTTCCCATTACACTCTTATTTCATCATCATTGAGGCTAAACCGTGAGAGGGGGAGAAGAAGGAAGAATATTGTAGTCAAGCTTGGAATTGTAGAGAATTGGAGGATTCAACTTTGAAGCTCAAAGAATTAACAACTTAGGACACAATTGAACACCTATGGTGAGAAATCAAGCCTTTAAGGCTGTAATTGAGTTGGTTAATGTATGAATTCAAAGGAATTAAGCTATGAGATGCATCAAATGAACTAAGGAAGTAAGAAAGAAGAGTTAATCATGCATGCATGTGCATTTCATGGAGTTTTGAAGTTATTTTCAAAAGAATTCTCACTTGCATGTGTTCATCTTGACTTTGTTTTGTGAATTCATCACATTTCTTGACATTTTATCTCAATTGATCATGTTTTGGAAGAAATGAAATCATGTCAATTCTTATATGTGTTTTAACTAAAGTTTCAGGTTTGATTTTGAACAATTGACTTAGCTTTGGGCTTTGATTTTGTGAAATGATATGTAAGTCATAATGTATTATAAGTCTACAAGTGTTTTCTCAAGTTTTGGGCTCAAATGATGTGTTTTGATGCTTTGAAATCGAGTTTTGAAGCTGGGAGAGCAATCTGGAAATTCTAGAATTTGCACTCTCCACTCGAGCGTTGGAGTCCACGCTTAAGCGAAGAATGCAAGCTCCCAGTACTTTTGCAGAGTTTGGGGGTTGGCTCGAGCGGTAGAACCTGCGCTTGAGCGACCACCCTTATTTTTGATCCTCCTCTCGAGTGTAGGAAATTGTGCTGAAGAGTAAAACTCATGCTCCTAGAAGTTTTGCAAAGTTTTACAGACTGCTTGAGCAACCGAAGTTGCGCTTGAGCCGAGACCTTATTTACTCAGTCTTTGGCTCGAGCGACTGTTGAGCGTCAATTGAGCGTAAAAATCATGCAACCAGTACTTTTGCAGACCTTGCAAACCACTCGAGCGACCGATGTTGTGCTTGAGCGGACTGCCCTATTTTTAAATTTTTGACTTAGTGTTTCAAGTTACATTTTTGCATCCCCATTGCATCTTAGGCATTCATAAGCCTTAATTAAGACATAATAATGAGGATAAGGATTAGAAACACACCAAGATAGAAAATGAATGAGGTATGTGTTTTCTGGGCGCGTGTTTCAATATGCATTTGTTATGTGTTGTGTAGATCATGCGTTATAGACTATGTGATTTGTTTGCTCTGTCTATTCTGCTATCAGAGCTATCTATGAGTAACAACTCTGTCAAGCTATATTTCATGATAAGTACTTTCAGAATGATAAGATATGATTTGGTTTGTGAAATGTTGTTTTATGAATAATAAATGAATGTCCAATTTTTTGAAAAGTATTTGTGGCATCCTTAGTTCACATGGCCCTCGCCCGGTGGAAAAAAGATAGTGGCTTATGTTTATATGGCCCTCACCCAAGGGAAACAATATCGTGGCTTATGATCATATGGCCCTTGCCCGGGGGAAACAATGTCATGGTCTATGTTCACATGGCCCTTGCTTGGGAGAAACAATACCATAGCTACTTGTGCACAAGATATGGACCTTTAGGGTCGTCGGTACCGACTATGCATGTGGGTCCCAGGACCAATTTGATATGATAGCTAATGGATGCACCACATATAACTGCTCCTAAGTTCCAATTAAGTATATGAATCTGAATCTATTTATGATATGAACTCTGTTTTCTGAAACTTTTGGACTTTATTCAGAAAACCTTTACTCTATTGTTATTCAATGGGCTCCAACTCATTCTATTATTTATGTATGTATGTGGTTAGGTGCCTGACCAGTCCTAAGCTGCTGCCTAGAGATTTGTTTGGCCAGCCAGTCACAATGCCTCCCGAGGAGGTTCTCGTTTTGCAGTGGTCAAGTTTTGATGAACCATGTTATGGATCTTTTGTATTTTTTTTGTCAAGTTTGAACAAGTCTTTTGTTTATCTGTATGTATAGATGGTGACGTGCGTATGATGTCTTAATTATGTAAATTAAGTTTCAAATTTTCTATCACATGTACGTCTACACAGCTTTATGGACATTATTTATTTGTATTTGCTTCTGTTAGCTCCTGTATTTTGTTTAACTTGTTCAAAGGCCTTTGGTAATCCCAAGATTATTGGTCGGTTATGGCACTAAGCCTATAGGAGCGGGTTTGGGTCGTGACAAAGTGGTATTAGAGTACGAGTTATACCGCACACATGAGTCCATATAAGCTATAGGATGTCTTAGAAAAGAAGTAGGGACATCACATTTGCATGTGTGCGCGTGTGGTATCATGTGAACATGTCTAAACCAATATACATTGACACTGAAATGAAATGAACTGAAATTGAATATGGCGAAAAGATTATTCCTATGTTTATTAGTGCTCTGTTTACCTATAGCAAATAGAAAATCGAAGAAGTGATGGTACAGTCGAATCTTCCAAGGCCTGAATGAACTACATGGAACGGATGTTAGAGGCTCTAACATAATCAATGTTACAGCAACAGAGACAACAACCTTTGCCTCCTCCACTTCCTCTAGTCCAAGTAGAGCCGATCAATAACGACATTATCAATTTGACTAAAAAATTTAACTAGATGAAGCCACCAACTTATCTAGGCGGTATTGAACCATAGAAAGCTGAAACGTAGATGTTAGAAACTGAGAAATTATTTGAGGTGTTTCCGTTCTTCGAAACTCAAAAAGTATTGTTGGCTACTTATACTTTAAAGGAAGAAGCTCGTTGTTGGTGGATGCTTATCTGCAATGACAATGGGGGCATGACCTGGGATCAATTCAAAGAGATTTTCTATGAAAAGTACTTTCCCTAGTGCTTTCGAGATCGCTAGGTGTCTGAATTCCAACAACTCAAACAAGGCAATATGTCAGTGGCCGAGTATGAGGCCAAGTTCACTAAATTAGCTGGTTTTTCCCCCACACATGGTAGACATAGATTATAAGAAAGTTTGAAAATTCAAAGTAGAGCTGGATCTAGACGTGTTTGATCGGGTTGGTGTCTTAAAACTGCCCAAATATGTGGATGTGCTTGATAGAGCTCTAATGGCTAAAGCTATACTGGCTGCAATGAAACAAACGAAGGCTCCAATAACTGAACGGAAAGGCAAAAGATCTGGGTACAAGTTCAAAATGGGCCGTTCATTTTCTACGAACAAGAAGCAAAACACGGGATCTACTAGTAGCTCAAGTCAGAGTAGTCGATCTACACCTGTTTGTTCTGAATGTGGAAGAAAACATAAGTGTGTCTGTTATCATGCATCAGGTGCTTGCTTCCGGTGTGGCAAGATTGGTTACATGATGAAACATTGCCCACTCATAGCTAAAAATGCCAACCGTCCTGCGGCAAGTTCGGCCGGATCTATTTCTGTACCAAGATCAAATGCGAGAACCAATACTGGTAGAGAAACGTTAAGACAAGGTCGAGTGTTTGCACTTGTGCCTGGTGATGTCCAGAACACTGAATCTATGGTGTCAGGTATACTCCCTATTTGTGCTCAAAATGCATATGTACTGATAGATTCTGGTTCTACACATTCATTCATGTCCCATGCTTTTTCTCACAAATTAACTAAACCACTAGAACCTATGAATTATTTGTTATCTATATCTACACCTTCTGGGGATTCTATGATGTCTGCTTATGTGTATCCTGTGTATGACATTATGATTGGGAATGTGTTGTTATACGTTGATTTGCTGCCATTAGACACTGTTCATTTTGATTGCATATTGGGTATGGATTAGTTGACTAAGTACTGCACAACTATTGATTGTGTGAATAATTCTGTTGTTTTCCAACCACCTGGCTTGTCTGAATTTGTGTTTGTTGGGAATGGGATGGTTCCACCTCCGTAAATGATTTATGCTTTGAAAGTCGTCAAATTTCTTAGAAAGGGATGTAGGGTTATTTGTGCAGTGTTTTAAATGTGACTTTTGATAGCCCTAATGTGGAAGCTATTCCTGTAGTTAATGAATTTCCTGACGTGTTTCCAAATGAACTACTCGGTGATTTGATTGATAGAGAAATTGAATTTACTATTGATGTAGTGCCTGAAACACAACCAATTTCCAAAACCCCATATAGAATGTTAACCTCTGAATTAAAAGAACTGAAAGTCCAACTTCAAGAACTATTAATTAGACAAAAAGTTTATCCGACCGAGTATTTCACCTTGGGGTGCTCCAGTTTTGTTTGTCAAAAAGAAAGATGGGTCTTTGAGGTTATGCATTGACTATTGGGAATTGAACAAAGTAACTGTCAAGAATAAATATCCACTACCCCGAATAAATGATCTATTTGACCCACTTCAAGGAGCCCAAGTGTTTTCTAAAATTGATCTTAGATTCAGATACCACCAATTGAATGTTAAGGTAGAAGACATAGAGAAAATCACCTTCCGGACTAGATATGGGCACTATGAGTTTTTGGTAATGCCATTTGGAGTAACTAATGCACCTACAGCTTTCATGGACTTAATGAATAGGGTGCTCAAACAATTTCTTGATGAGTTTGTTGTGGTATTTATTGATGATATTTTGATTTATTCCAAAAGCAGGAAAGATCATGAAAACAATTTAAGAACTATGTTACAAATTTTGAAGGAAAAGAAATTGTGTGCAAAACTCTCCAAATGTGAATTTTGGCTAGACAGTGTGATGTTTATGGGGCATGTGATCAATAAGGATGGCGTAGCAGTTGACCCACAGAAAGTTGAAGCTATTGTGAACTGGCCAAGACCAACTACAGTGACTGAAGTTTGGAGTTTTCTGGAACATGATAGCTATTACAGAAGATTTGTAAAAGATTTCTCAAAACTTTCCATGCCATTGACACAATTGACATAGAAAAATGTATCATTTGATTGGAATGATCAATAGGAGTCAGCCTTTTAAGAGTTGAAAACCAGGTTAGTAATTGCACCAGTGTTAACTTTGCCTAATGGTATTAATGGGTTTCAAATTTACAGTGACGCTTCATACAAACGTTTGGGGTGTGTACTAATGCAAAATGATAAGGTGATTGCTTATGCTTCTCACCAACTCCGACCACATGAGAAGAATTTTCTGACCCATAACCTTGAACTTGCAGCTGTGGTTGCGTCACTATCTGTATGGCACAACTTGTGAAGTGTATACGGATTGTAAGAGTCTGAAATATTTCTTTACTTAAAAAGAACTGAACATGAGACAGAGAAGATTGCTCAAGTTGGTAAAAGACTACGATTTCCAGATTTTGTACCATCCTGGAAAGGCAAATACGGTTGTAGATGCTCTGAGCCGAAAGTCTATTAGGAATTTGTCATGCTTGCTCACTGGCCAAAAAGAATTGTTGTGTGATTTGGAAGGAAATGAAATTGAAGTGGTTTTGCGTGAACATGGTGGAGTTCTAGCTGCCATTTCTACATAACCGGCCATAGTTGAGAAAGTTAAAGAAAAACAATTACAAGATGAATTTTTAAAGATGATTGTCGATGAGATTAATTCAAAACCAAGGCCCGGATTTGTGTTCAAAGACAATGTCCTGAAATTTCAAGGAAGACTTTATGTACCAGATTGTTCAGAATTGAGAAAGAGCCTTATGATTGAAGCTCATAACTCCAAATTTGCTATGCATCCGGGGAACACAAAGATGGACCATGATTTGAAACAAAATTTCTAGTGGCGTGGAATTAAGAAAAGTATCGCTGATTTTGTAGCTAAGTGTTTGCACTATCAACAAGTAAAAGCTGAACATCAACGACTCGCTGGATTACTTCAGCCGTTTCCAATATCGAAATGGAAATGGGAGCATATTACAATGGATTTCATTGTCGGTCTACCTCATTCTTCTAGAGTTATGTTGTAGACCGCCCCGAGAACTCCCGCTCTCCGCGCCTGCGAGGGTGCGAATCGTGTTGTTCTGAGCTACTACAGTTCGGACTCGTGTCACGGTTCTGAATCTAATCTCACAAAGTGCAATGCGAGATCGATAAATCACCAAAGAGTCCAAATCCAGCAAATCGTTCTGGAAAACTGATTTTTATAAAGAAGTGCCAAACATGGACTGCTTTGCCAGATACAGAGTCGCCACCTAAATATTTTATTTTGGGGGAATTTAGGAAACTCTGACTCGTGCCTAAGGCCACGTGTCCGTAATCACCAAAGTTGCCTCGGCTCGGGAACTTGGGTACGAGAGGGGAAGGTCATGCAATGAGCACCCCCGCTCGCCCGATCAAAGATCAGCTTGTACTAAGCATGATATTTTATTTTTGAAAACACATGTGTTCTTATTCCGGTTATTAACCTAGAATTACTATGTGATGCGCACATCATACAAGTATAGACTAGATCGCCTAAGTTGGAACAAAAACATTGCATGTTTGTTTGTTTGAAAAACGGTTTGAAGTTTGCTACTCGCAAGTAGGCTAAAAATGCGGATTTCAATGAATTGTTCCAATTCAAGCAATCCAACCTTCACCCACAGGCACTCAGGCAGTTAATCAAATAAGCAGTTAGCCTCATGGCAAGCATGCTAACATGGCAGCATTTACATACATGCAGTATGCTAAAGTGTAAACACTCACAGTGTACTCCGAGCCAAAACAGAGAACTAGTTAGAAAGCATGCATGATCTTAGTTCATGTTAAGATGACTAATGCAACACATGCAAAAATGCAACTCAGATAGGCTTGGCTATTCTAAGATGTCATGTGAAATGCAACAATTGATACATGCATTCAACTTGGAATTGAAATACAATGTAGTTAGTATGATGCGCCAAGCCCGGTGCATGCAAAACAGATGAATGATGCACGGATGCAAGTATAAGGATGCTAATCAAAATATGTCCTAAAACTAACCATCGTAACCTGTTAAGTAAAAGGGAGAAAGAAATGAGGGTTAGAAGACATGCATCACACGCACGCACGCTTATTACAACAGTTGGCCCTCTCGACAGAAGGTCCGAATAAGAAGCTAACTAGCTAATCTAAGCTAATTAAACTAATTATTACATCACAAAACTAATTAACTAACAAGCTAATTAATTAAGCTATTACAACACAAATTTAATAGTTAAACCCATTAACTAATTAGGGACAAAACCAAAGCATAAACTAGCTAAGCAAATTAGCTAAGTAAAGCAGTAAAGCAATGCCCTCAGAGGGAGAAGAATGCACGCATGCTCGGTCACCTCGTTCAGAAATCCGTCGTGATGCCCCGATTTGCCTCTGTTTGCAACTGTTCTCAGAACCTTGCACCAAGCTCCACAAAGCCTCTAACTCACCTTGGGGATCTGTAGGGGCATGGCCGACCACCTAGGGATGTTGCCAGCCACTGCCCGACCACTTTCCATTGCTGCAGACCAGAAAAAGTGGTCGGCCAGCTAGTTCTTCTAGTCGGTCGACCAGTTTTGCTGCACTTCTCCACTTTGCTGCAATAGAGAGCAAGAAAGGGCATGGCAATGTATTTGTAACATATGTGTACACAACCACCCTCCCTATCATTTCATAAGCTTAAGGGAGTGTGGTTCTCGACCCTCGGGTCACCAATCACGCATCTCGATGCATGATGGTCGAGAAGCCGAATTGCACAATTCAATGTAAAATGAATGCATACATAAACACATAAAAGCCTTGACCTCTATCATGATTGATCAAGAGGGTCAGCAACCGAGAATGGAGGCATGTTTCATCACTTCAAGTATGAAACGTCCATCTTTTCTCGTGTTTGGACTAACACCTAATCCAAACACAATGCAAGCAACAACATGCATAACATGATGCAAACAACATGGCATACACAATGCAAAGAACAACATGGCATAAGCAATGCAATGTAACATAAGCATGCAAACGATATGGCATACACAATGCTAAGAACAACATGGCATACTCAATGCAATGTGACATAAGCATGCAAACAACATGGCATACACAATGCTAAATGGACTTAAACCGAATATGGACAGACCTCAGCCATTCCCAAATCAGTGGCCATAACGATGAAACTAAGGCATGAAGATCAAGACAAACATGCTCAATACAATGGCCCATTGACAAGGCATAAGAGCACAACTCTCAAGAGTGCTCAAAGAGTGATAAATGTGAAAGTGTAACAACACTATATGCACTGAAATAGGGTATGAAATGATGCCAAATCACTCAAACAATACAAGCATAGCATGCTAGAGTCCTTAAGGCATAAGGCTAGCAAAGAGCAACACATAGGAGGCATGCAAAACATCGCACAAATGCATGAACCAACCATGGACAGAGTTTAATTAGGTCTAAACAAAGGCCAAAACATGCTCAGATAAGGGCTCAAGGACCTAGGCAAGATGGCATACATGCTAGGCCACAAACAAGGTGACAATGCATAACACTCAAAGGTAATCAAAGAGTGAAAGAAATAGGAACATGGCAGTCCTATATGCTTTGAAATGTCATGTTAAGTGATGCTAAATCATGTACACAACACAAATAAAGCATGCTATGGTACCCAAAGCTTGAAGCTAGCATAGGCATTTGTTCTACAACTATGCGAAACATGAAGCATATGGTCAAGGCAACCCAAAACAGTCCTAGAGCATGTCAACATGATACTAAAACATGTATGGAAGGAAGCCAAAATATGCTAGCATGAAGGGCATGAAGCATGGAATATGCAAGGCAAATAAGGTGGATTAGACTACACCTATCAAGACCAGGCATAAGATGACTTAACCAACAAAAATCAGAGTTATATCATGGCAAAATAACCCCCAAAACACATTGAAACGATAGCTCGCAAGCTTAGGCATGAAGGCATACACAATGGCTCATGTTTAAGGTATAAAGGGAAAACCCTCCAACGCATTGAAAGAGTGACAAATGCAAGTGTATGACCATGAAACATGCACTGAAATCACATAATAAATGATGCCAAATCATTAAAATAGCCCAAGCACGCTAACAAACTAGAATGCATTATAGCTATACAAAGCATGGCATACACGATCAAAACAACACAAATCAGAGCTAGAGCATGCTAAAACATGGACAAAAGCTTCTTAGAGTTAAGCCAAAATCATGCTAGAATGATGGTCTAAAGCATGATACAAATTAGGCTAATTCATGGAATTACACTACAAGTGTATGAAGCATGCATGGGGCCACCAAACCAAACCTTAATAGAGGTATGACATGGAAAAACATCACCAAGAACGTGCTGAGATGGACCCAAAACAAGTTAGAAAGACATGCTACTTCATGAAGCATACAAGACTAGTTTGTGAGAAATACACTCCAAGTGTATAAAACATGCAAGGGGTGACAAAATCAAGTCAAAATAGTGGTATGCCATGCTGAAATAATCCCAAATACATGCTAAGATATGGCCAACATAAGCTTAACAAACATGCTCAAACATGAGGCATACAAAGCAAGTATACAAAACACAAGGAGAGGGGATGACCCTCTCCTATGTGGGACCTTAAAACACCATTTCCACTACTGAAATTCCTCTGAGTTTCAATGGTGAGAAGGCCAAAACACGGTGGTCCCAATAGCTTAAAAGGATGGCACAAGAACAAGGCCAAACAAGGCCTAAGAGGGGGTAGACTACCCCCAACACAAAAGTGACCTTAAACAAACATGTTAAGGACTGAAAAACAGAACTTTTTGCAGTAGAAAGTTAAGCCTAAAACACCATGCAAATAGGGCTAAAAGCTTAAGAAAAATCAAGGGTTTTAAGGGTTAGAAGCTCACCCTTGAAGAACACCTTCAAAACCACAACTCCAGCAGCTTTTTTGAGCTCAAACCTCTCCAAAAACACCAAAACCAACTTCTAAGAGCCTCAGCAACAAAAGAATGGTGTTTGAGTGTGTGTTTGTGTGCAATAGTATGGAAAAACTACACTTTTGAACACAAAAATGAAGAGAAGATGCAAGATAGATACAAAGGTGTATGTACAACTCTCAAGCACAAAAATCTGAACTTGGAGGAGGAGGGGGGAGTGTAGACGGCCCGAACATCCCGGCTCTGCGCACGAAGGCGCGAAATCCGTTTTGTTCATTAGTTACTACAGTTCGGACTCAATGTCACGGTTTTGAATCTAATCTCGCAAAGTGCAATGCAAGACTGATAAATCACCAAAGAGTCCAAATCCGGCAAATCGTTTTGGAAAACTGATTTTTATAAAGAAGTGCCAAACATGGATTGCTTTGCCAGATACAGAGTCGCCACCTAAATATTTTATTTTGGGAAAATTTAGGAAACCCTGACTCGTGCCTAAGGCCACGTGTCCGTCATCACCAAAGTTGCCTCGGCTCGGGAACTTGGGTACTAGAGGGGAAGGTCATGCAATGAGCACCCCCGCTCGCCCGATCAAAGGATCGGCCTTTACTAACATGATTTATTGTTTTTGAAAACACATGTGTTCTTATTCCGGTTTATTAGCTAGCTTACTACGTGATGCGCACAGCATACAAGTATAGACTAGATCGCCTAAGTTGGAACAAAACATCTCATGTTTGTTTGTTTGAAAATGATTTGAAGGTGCTACTCGCAAGTAGGCTAAGACGTGGATTTTGCCACCTCAAGTGGGCTTAAAACTCGCATTACGATGAATTCTTCCAATTCAAGCAATCCAACCTTTACCCACAGGCATTCAGGCAGTTTATCACTTAAGCACATAGCCTCATGGCAAGCATGCTAACATGGCAACCTACACACACATGCACGGATGCTAAAGCATAAAAGCTTACCTAGTATTCCGAGCCAAAAAAGAAGCTGGTTAGTAATCAATGCATGATCCTAGCTATGTGAAGATGGCTAATGCAACACACGCAAAAATGCGACTAAGATAGGCTCGGCTATTCTAAGATGTCATGTGAATGCAACTAGATAACATGTATTCAAATAAATGTATTGAAATACAATGCAGTTTGTATGATGCACCGAGCCCGGTGCATGCAAGACAGATGAATGATGCACGCATGCAAAGCATAAGAATGCTAATTGAAGCATGCCCTAAAACTAACCATCAAAAGCTGATAAGTAAAAGGGAGAAAGACGTGGGGTTGGAAGACATTCACACACTCACGCACACTTATTACAAAATTCGCCCTCTCAACGGAGGGTCCGAATAACAATACAAGCTAGCTACGCTAAGCTAAACTACTTAACTAATCTAATAATCTAATCAGACTAATTATTACACAACACAAATTGAATACTAGCTAAGCTAAGCTAATTAAGAATTTACAACGATGAATTAAATTAGCTAACACATTAACTAATTAATTACAAATTAACTAACTATACAAAGCAGTTAAAATGGCCTCGAGAAGAGCGGCATATGCATGCTCGATCGACTTCGCTCGGAAATCCATTACCATGCCTTATGTTGCCTCTGTTTGCACTGTTTTGCACCTCTGAAAATTATGCCAACTTCTGTGATGCTTCTGTCCTACCTCATGGACACTCTGAGAGGTCATCGGCCAAGAGGGGTGGCCATCGGCCAGTGGATAATGGTCATCGGCCAATTTCAATGCTATCGGCCAATTACTGATAGCTGATCGGCACACTATATAGCCGATTGGCCATCTCTTCTTGCAAACTGCTCCTTTTGCTGCAGCAGAGCACAAACAGAGGCATGGCAATGTATTTGCAAGAAAATGTTGTGCAACTACACCCCTTATCATGTCTAAGACTCAAAGGTGTGTAGTGCTCGGCTCTCGAGCCATCAATCACGTATTACGATGCATGATGGCCAAAGAAGCCGAGTTGCACAAATCAATATGGATGAAATGCACAAAAACACATAAATGCCTTAACCTCTATCATGCATGATCAAGAGGGTCGGCGACCGAGAATTGAGGCACGTTTCATCACTTCAAGTATGAAACGTCCCTCGTTCCTCGTGTTTGGCTTAACACCCAAACCAAACACAATGCAATGCACACAACATGGAAATGCAATGCAATGCAACATAAGCATGCTAAATGCAATGCAATGCAAGCATAACTTAACAAAGCTAATGACATGCAAACAATGTAATGCAACATGAGCATGCAAGCACCATGTAATGCAACCTAAACATGTAAACAACATGCAAGAATCATGCAATGCGACAAGCATGCGACAACATGCAATGCGACAAGCATGCAACAATATGCAAGATGGACTTAAACTAAAATGGACCGACCTCAATCATGCCCAAATCAATGGCCAAAATGTTGAAATGATGGCATGAAATGCAAGACAATGCATGCACATGCTCTAGCCCACCAACTAAGCATAAAAGCATAACTCTCAAAAGTGCTCAAGGAGTGACAAATGTAAGAGTGTAGCAACAGTATAAGCACTGAAATAAGGTATGAAATGATGCCAAATCATTCAAACAATACAAGCATGGCATGCTAGGGTTCTTAAAGCATAAAGCTACCAAAGAGGACTGCAAAGGAGGCATGCAATACATGGTACAAAGGGATGAACCAATCATGGACAGAGTTCAAATAGGTCTAAACAAAGACCAAAATATGCTAAAATTGAGGCACAAATGCCTAGGCATGCATGCATACACATTAAGCCACAAACAAGGTAACAAATGCACAACCCTTAGAGGCACTCAAAGGGTGAATGAAGTGGGAACATGGTAATGCTACATGCTTTGAAATGTCATGTGGAATGATGCCAAATCATGTACATGATACAAATGAAGCATGCTATGGTGCCCAGAGCTTAAGGCTAGCAAGGCACTTGCACTACAACTATGCAAAACATGAAGCATATGGCAAGGGCAACCTAAAATAGTCCTAAAACATGTTAAAATGAGTCTAAAACATGTATGGAAGGAAGCCAAAATATGCTAGCATGAAGGGCATAAGGCATGATGGATGCATGGCAAATAAGGTGGATTACACTACACCTATTAAGACCAAGCATGAGATGGCTTCGCCAACAAAAATGAGAGTTATATCATGGAAAAATAACCCCAAAATACACATTGAAATGATAGCTCGCAAGCTTAGGCATGAGGGCATACGCAAGGGCTCATGTTCAAGGCATATAGGACCAACCCTTCAATGCATTGAAAATGTGAAAGATGTGAGTGCATGGCAATGAAACATGCTCTGAAATCACATAAAAAATGATGCCAAATCATTCAAATAGGTCAAGCAATGCATGCTAGTGGACTTGATGCACAAAGCTAACAAGCTAGGATAAACCATAGCTATACAAATCATGGCATGCATGGCCAAAACAACAAAAATCAGAGCCTAAGCATGCTAAAAGATGACCAAAAGCTTCTTAGAGTTAAGCTAAAATCATGCTAGAATGACATGTTAAAGCATGATACACATTAGGCTAATTCATGGAATTGCACTACAAGTGCATGGAGCATGCAAGAGGCTATCAAACCAACTTTATACAGAGTTATGACATGCTAAATAATGACCAAAAACATGCTGAAATGGAGCCCATACATGCTTAATACACATGCTACTTCATGAGGCATATAAGGCTAGTTTGCAATAATTACACTACAAGTGTATAAAGCATGCACAAGGTGATCAAACCAAGCCAAAACAGTGATAGGCCAGGTCTAAGAAGTCACAAAAATGAGCCTAAACAAAGCCATAAAGAAGTAAAAGCACATTCTCATTTGGTTGGCCATCAACACTAGCAAGCAAGACGAGGAGAGGAGACCACCCTCTCCTATTTGGGCCCTCAAAATAGGGTTTTTACCATTGAAAATCCTCTAGATTTTAGTGGTTAAAAGGCCACAAAAAGTTGTTTTGAAAGGCCTTAGAAGATGGCTCAAAAGCTATACAAGCTAAGGAACAAAAGCGAGAGACAACCCCCTAACACAAAATAGGCCTAAACCAACACTTTTAGGACTAAAAAATAGAGATTTTCTCAGTTCAAAACCAAGCCAAAAACAGTTTGCAAAGGTGGTAAAACAAGCATGCAAAGCAAAGGTAAAAAGGGTGAGTGATTACCTTTGGAGCACAGCAGCAAAAACAGCCACTTTTCTTGAGCCAAAACCACCTTTTGGAGCTCAAACCAAGTTCCAAGGGACCTCAGCCCAATGGTGATCAAATCTTCTTCAGGGTTGATAGGTTGAAGATGGTTGTATGCAAGCCTTCTAGCACAAATGCTCAAGAGAGAATTGTAGAGAGAGAGATTCTAGTGTGAGAAGCTCCCAAACCTTTTGCCAAAAATGTTCTCTAAATGTTCTAACCCTTGAATATGAGATATAAGGCTTCATTATATAGCAAAATATCAAGCTTGGTCGAAAATATCTGAGCTAGGACAGGTGGCACAAGCTGGAAACAGCTGGAGGAGAAATATCTGCCAATTCTTGGCTTTCTGGACATTTGTGGCTGATCGGCCAATATTTGTGGCCGATAAGGTTCACTTTTGACCGTCCTATAGCTTCTGAGCTCCAATTGTGGCCGATGCACTCCCATAGAGGCCGATGGCAAAAATCAACCCTGGTCCCTGACTTGAAGCAAGCCTAATTCCTTCATCTGGACTCCT
This sequence comes from Camellia granthamiana, assembly GCA_036172215.1. Lineage (NCBI taxonomy): Eukaryota > Viridiplantae > Streptophyta > Magnoliopsida > Ericales > Theaceae > Camellia > Camellia granthamiana. The sequence continues at coordinate 45,916,268 of CM069917.1, read as the reverse complement.
TTTTAGGTCATTCTTGAGCCTAAACTGTAGCCCCGGAAGTCTTCTTTCCAATTATGTAAGACTCACATCAAAATTCCATATGTGCTAAGAGATATCCCTCTTTTAGTGAAGGTTGCTCAGTTTCAGTCCAATCGGAATGATGCCCAACTTCAACGAATCATATCTCCCCCATCTGGACTCGGCTTTAGGAGATTCTTGAGTGTAAAATGAATCTCTGGAAGTCTTCTTTCCAACGGTGGTGGCCTCATAGCTTAAATCCAAGGGTGCAAACAGATAGGTCTGATTTAGCGAGGACTGCTCGTCTCTCTCTTAACAATTCATGCCCATCTTCTTCCTCAACTAGGTTTCCTCCCTCTTATCCTCTTTTCTTTAACTCCAAACCCCTAAACAAGGTGTTTTGAAAGATTTTTCAAAGATTTCACTTCTCTTTCATTCATTTCCACTTTGTCCTTGCTCGGTTTGCCGAAAAACGCAACATTTAACAAAATGCGAGCATCAGAACATCGTAGGAACTTCTTTTCAAAAATATTTTGAAAGAGAGGGTTTTAAGGTCCAAAAACCATTCAAAATAGTTTTAGTCAAAAAATGGGGTGTGAGGTTAGGATTTGACTCTCGATGCCTGAGAAATCGAACCTTTGCACTACACAACTTTCACCACCAAGTAAACCATCAGTAGCGCCCAAGTCTTAAGGGCGGTCAAAAATGGGGTGTCTACAGGGAGTTTCTCTCTTATAGAGAACAAAAGTGTTAGCTTGTTGGACAAGCTTAGGGTCCAAGGCCATCCCTTCATACACGTGTATGGAGGATGGTTTTAGTGCCTTCCAGCTGTGACTGCTGGATAGAAAATATCTCCAGGAATGAGCTGGAAAGCTGCCGACCACTTGAAATGGTCGGCCAGCTACTTCTACTGGTCGGCCGACCAGTGGAAGTGGTCGGCCAGGGCAAAAAGTGGTCGGCCACAGGGGAGACATGGTCTGTAACATGAAACCAAGGTGGTGGTGCGGTGGCCGACCAAAAAAGGTGTCCCAAAGACCCAGAAACCAGTTGCCCGGCCAGAAAACTGGCTGGCAGGAAGGAAAGTGGTCTCCAAGGGGAAGAACTGGTCTCCCACCCTTGTACCACCTTCCAAACAAGGAAAACAAGGTTTGTACCAAAAACAAACCAAAAAGGATGCAAGACGAAAGTCCGAGAGGCAAGGCGCGCGACCGGGAGCCTCGAAAACTAGTCTACGGGCATCAAAAGTGGTCTCCCGGACCACAGTGTCCCTCTAGGCAGAGGGAACAAGGTGTGGTTCAAAAACCATGCCAAACGGAGAACGTTAAGCGGTCTCGAGTCAAGGCGCGCGACTGAAGGCTCTGAAAACTGGAAACTGGTCTCCAAACGAGGAAAGTGGTCTACGACCACAAAAAGGTGGTCTACAGGACCTCCTCCCTCTTCCAGGGAAGGAAAACAAGGCTTGGTCCACAAACCGAGCCAAAGCACAAAAAGTTTAGAGGCCTGGAGGTAAGGCACTCAGTCGAAAACTCCGAAACCTCGAAACAAGCACAGCATGTGCAATCACCGAGCGCTCAATCAATGATGTCTGAGTCTTAAGGTCGGTAAAAAATGGGGTGTCTACATATGGACTCTATCTAGGTAATTGTTGATCGTTTGACTAAATCCGCACATTTCTTACCTATCAAAACTTTTTATAATGCGAATAAATTGGCTAACATTTACGTGAATGAGATTGTAAGATTACACGGTGTACTAGTATCCCCAAGTTCATTTCAAGCTTCTGGCAGAGTTTACAACATGCTTTGGGAATCGAACTGAGGTTGAGTAGTGCTTACCACCCATAGACGGATGGCCAATTACAAAGAATGATATAGAACTTAGAAAATATGCTTAGAATGTGTGTGTTAGATTTCCAAGGAAACTGGGAAACCTACCTACCACTAGCCGAATTTGTGTACAACAACAACTATCATTCTAGCATTGGGATGGCTCCTTATGAAGCTTTGTACAGGAGGAAGTGTCGATCTCCAGTTTGTTGGGCCAAAGTAGGTGATAGACCTTTGTTGGGACCAGAATTTGTGCAAGAAATGACTGAGAAAGTGAAGTTAATACAACAATGTTTGAAAACTACACAAAGTCATCAAAAAAGTTAAATGGATGTTCGAAGGAGAGACAGAGAATATAAAGTCAGTGATCATGTGTTCATCAAAGTGACTCCAACAAAAGGGCAAACTTGATTTGGGGTTAAAGGCAATTTGGCACCACGATATATTGGCCTGTATGAAATTATTGAGAAAATTAATCCAGTAACGTATCAAGTGGCCCTACCTCCGGTCATGGAGCAAATGCATAATGTTTTCCATATTTTAATGCTCCGAGATTATTTGAGGGATCCATTTCATGTGATTGAATCGACACACGTGCTACTGAAAGATAATTATACCTACGAGGAAAGACCAATCCAAATTGTTAACCGAAGAATCAAAAGATTGAGGAACAAGGAAATTCCGTTGGTGAAAATTGATTGGCAGAATCATAGAGGAACTTATACAGCATGGGAAACAGAAGAAGATATGATGAAGAGATATCCAAATTTATTTCCAATGGACCCAGTGTTCTTCTAAAATAAAGGTAATTCGAGTTTGGAGGACCAAACTTTTTAAGGGGGAAGACTGTAACAACCCTGACCTGTGATTAGCCCATAATCCTTGATTAAGAATGCCTAATAAGTAATTAAGAGAAAATTATGTGTTAATTACATGTGTATTGTGTTATTTGTGCTTATATCTGTTTGATGTAGAAATATTTGTCTGTATTTCCGATTTGGTATGCGAATTGAAGGCATTATCGGCATCCGATCACGAAATTGACTCCATTTATGTGTTATTTGGAATTTTCGGAAATTTATGGTAGGTTTAATTAAAATCTGATTCAGAACCAAATAATTATAATAATAATGCCAATTAATTAGTTATTATTTAATCTAGCTCAACCAAGCCTATATAAGGCTAATTTAAGTGCTAGACTTTCCCATTACACTCTCATTTCATCATCTTTGAGGCTAAACCATGAGAGAGGAAGAGAGAAGGAAGAATATTGTCGTCAAGCTTGGAATTGTAGACAATTAGATGATTCAACTTGGAAGCTCAAAGAATTAACAACTTAGGACACAATTGAACACCTAAGGTGAGAAATCAAGCCTATAAGGTTCTAATTGAGTTGGTTAATGTATGAATTCAAGGGAATTGAGCTACAAGATGCATTATTACTAAGGAAGTAAGAAAGAAGAGTTAACCATGCATGCATGGGCATTTCATGGAGTTTTGAAGTTATTTTCAAAAGAATTCTCACTTGCATGTGTTCATCTTGACTTTGTTTTATGAATTCATTACATTTCTTGACATTTTATCTCAATTGATCATGTTTTGGAAGAAATGAAATCATGTCAATTCTTGAATGTGTTTTTAACTCAAGTTTCAAGCTTGATTTTGACAATTGACTTACCTTTGGGCTTTGATTTTGTGAAATGATCTGTAATTCATAATATATTATAAGTTTACAAGTGTTTTCTCAAGTTTTGGGCCCAAAGGATGTGGTTTGATGCTTTGAAATTGAGTTTTAAAGCTAGGAGTGCAATCTAGAAATTCCAAAATTTACATTCTCCTCTCGAGCGTTGGAGTCCATGCTCCAGCGAAGAATGCGAGCTCCCAGTTCTTTTACAGAGTTTGGGGGTTGGCTCAAGCGGTAGAACTTGCACTCGAGCGACCACCCTTATTTTTTATCCTCTGCTTGAGCGTAGAAAGTTGCACTCGAGCGTAAAATTCATGCTCCTAGAAGTTTTGTAGAGTTTTACAGACCGCTCGAGCGACTGAAGTTGCGCTTGAGTGGAGACCTTGTTTACTCAGTATTTAGCTCAAACGACCGTCGAGCGTAAAAATCATGAAACCAGTACTTTTGCAGACCTTGCAAACCGCTCGAGCGACCGAAGTTGCACTCGAGCGGACTGCTCTATTTTTGAAAATTTAACTTAGTGTTTCAAATTACATTTTGGCATCCTTATTGCATCTTAGTCATTCCTGAGCCCTAATGAAGACATAATAATGAGGATAAGGATTAGAAACACACCAAGATATAAAATGAATGAGGTATGTGTTTTTCGGGTGTGTGTTTCAATGTGCATTTGTTATGTATTTGTGTAGGTCACGCGCCATAGACTATCTAATCTGTCTGTTCTGTCCATTCTGCTATCGGAGCTATCTGTGAGTTACAACTCTGTAAAGCTATATTTTATGATAACTACGTTCAAAATGATAAGATATGATTTGGTTTTTTAAATGCTATTTTATGAATAATGAATGAATATCCAATTTTCTAAAAAGTATTTGTGGCATCCTTAGTTCACATGGCCCTCGCTCGGGGGAAACAAGACAATGGCTTATGTTTATATGGCCCTTGCCCCTGGGAAACAATATCGTGACTTATGATCATAAGGCCCCTGCCCGGGGGAAACCACTTGGGGGAAACAATACCATGTGTAGACACCCCATTTTTTATGGCCCTTACTACTTGGACATCCTCGCATGCGCACTCGATGATGAGTTTATATGCTCGCCAAATACTCGAAGTCCTCAGCGGAATGCCACAACTTTGAGCCTTTGAAACCCTGCATCCTTGTTGCCTCATTTTTGGCCAAGTCTTGGTTCTTCAAGCCTGCAGTTTTCGGTGGCCTACCAGCCACTTTTAGAGGCTATCGGCCATCACTTTTGGGCTGCAAGCCACTGTTGTGGCTTGCCGGCCACCAGTGTATTTTGCAGATATTTTATGCCAGTTGTTTGTACAGATGCATGAATCTATCCCCACGTGTAGGGCTAGATCTTCTTGTAGAGATTTCATGTTTTCTATATATAGGAGACCTCCTCTCATGTTTGAAAGGTTAGAAAATTTTGAGATCAAAAATTTTCCTCTCTCTTTCTCTCTCTCTCTCTCTCTCTCTCTACCAAATCTCTACACTTTAGCCTACAATTCTTCAACCTTTGCCTATACACCCTTAACCAAATCTCTTCACCTTTGAGCTGAGGTCCTTTTAAGCTTGGTTTGAGCTCTAGAGGGTGTTGTTTGCTTGTTTTGTTGCTTGGAATTGCTTCTTCTCTTCAAAAGGTATAAGGCTCTACCTATTTGCTTGCTTTCTCTACTTTCTTTCTTACTATTTTCCCATTGTTTTGGGCTGTCAAAACTCTATGTTTTTGGGCTGAAGCTTGGGTTTAAGGCCATTAAAGGTTGAGGGGTTGATAGCCCTTCTTTATACCTTGTTTTGGAGGTCTTTGCCCTTGTGTTTCCCACCCTTTTACTATCTTTTTTCAAGCTTTTAAACACTGATTTTCATAGCTTTTTCAGTGGCCAAAATCATATTTTGAAGTCCAAATTTGGAGGGGTTAGCCTCCCCTCCTTGTGTCTTGCTTACTAGCCTAGTTTGTGCCATGTTTGAGCATGCTAATCTAGCCTTTTTAGCTCAATTCCAGCATGTGTTAGGACTTGTTTTAACCTATTTTAACACTGTTTTGGGCTGTTGTTTTCATTTGAGCTTTGCTTTGCATGCTTCTAGTGTAATAGTCCTCATAAGCTTGATGTTTTAGGTCTTAGACATCACTTATTTGAGTTGATAGCACTTATTTTGGGCTTTTCATACCTTATTTTAGCACTAAGAATCTCTGCAACCTCCCTCCATTCTTGGCTTTTTATTTTGCTTTGAAAGTGGTTTCAAGTCACTTGCTTGCCCAAGTATGAAATTGAGGTTTCATACTTAATGGTTTAATCCCTTAGGGGGTTCATTACCAACGGTATGATACTTCTTTCATGCCCAAAGCAACTTGTGTTTTGAACCCTCTTTCCATTAGAGGACTTTAATTCACTATTGGACTTAATTGAATTAAAGAATGGTTGGTAAATTAAAACGAGCAACTAAAACTTGGGACTAAAAGTGAGAAAGATAATAATTTGGTTATGTTCAATCAGACGTTAATTGAACACATGGAAGCTTGAACCATTTCATACTTGTTAGTGATGAAATGATTCAAGTCTCCAAGGTCAATTTCTTCCCTTGATCATTCATGAAAGGGAGGGGGTTTGTGTCTTGTATTGCATTGATTGGAATTGCACACTTTGACTCACAAGTCATCATGCAATGAAATTGCTTGAGTTGGTGGTTTGTGGCTTAAGTTCACCACTCCTTGGATTTGTTCATGAAAATGAGGAGTGAATTGTGCAGACAACCCTTGAAAATACCCTGTATATGCTCTGTTTGTCCTTTGTTGCAGTAAGATAACCTGTGCATCAGTGGCCGGCAGACCACCATCCATGGCCGGCTGGTGGCCAGCAACCTTCATCACTGGCCGGCCAACCACTGGTGCAAAATTTGGCAGTATGTTGGTAAGGTAGAGGAGAGTTGTTCTGGAAGTGGGCAGCAGTGTTAGTGTTCAATTGTGCAAACGGAGGCATTCAGAAGAAAAACGGTGGCGTTTTCAGGTAGAAACCGAGCATGCGCATGAACATTCCTCATTTCCGGAGGCAGAGTAGCTAGTTGTATAGTTTAATTGCTTATTTTAGTTGCACTTGTGTTGTAATTGTGTAATTACTAGTTATTCAAGGTCGTACTGTAATCATTAATTAGTTAACTAGAATAGTTAGTTAATTTATTTGTTGTTGTAATAATTAGTTAAGTGGCTTAGCTAGTTTATTTATTCTGGTTTGTAATATTTAGCTTAATTAGCTTAGCTTTAATTAGTTAGTTAATTAGCTAGTGTATTCATTCGGACTCTCTTTTGTGAGAGCGCAATGTTGTAATAATGTGTATGTCTTCCAACCCCATGTCTTTCTCCCTTTTATTTAACTGCTTATGATGGTTAGTTTAGGGACATCATGTTTCAAATAGCATTCTCCATGTTTGCATCCATAAATATTGCATGCACCGAGGCTCGGTTCATCATTCTAACTGCATTGTTGTTTCAATACTTCTTTGAAGTCGTGCTTAGACCGCATGCTATTTAATTAATTCATATGCCATGTTTAGTAGCCGAGCCTATTTAAATTGCATATCGCATGTGTTGCATTAGACATCTTGCATAAGTTAGAAATCATGCATTTTACTTGCTTAGAGTACTAGGTAAGCCTTTTACTTGCTTTAGCATCTTACATGAGTCTTGATGTTGCCATGTTTAGCATGCTTGCCATGAGGCTAAATGCTTAATTGCTATAAACTTCTTGAATGCCTATAGATGAAGGCTTATTTCTTGAATTGGAATAATTTGAGTAAATGTTCATATGCGATCACTTTTTCAAGTAGTACATATTTCGAAAAATTTTTGTAAACAAACATGAACTCGAAATGTTCCAATTCTTGCAAGTTAGTCTATACTTGTATGTGCACGCATCATATAGTAATGCTAGCCTAATAAACCGGAACAAGAGCATATAATGTTGATAAAACTCATATCGTGATTAGTAGAGGCCGATCTTTGATCGGGCGAGCGGGGTGCTCAAATGTATACATGACCTTCCCCTCTCGTACCTAAGTTCTCGAGCCGAGACAATCTTAGTGATGACGGACATGTGGCCTTTGGCATGAGTCATGGGTTTCCTAAATTTGCCCAAAATAAAATATTTGAGTGGCGACTCAGTATCTGGCAAAGCAATCCATTTTTGGCAATTTGATTCAAAATCGATTTTTCAAAAGATTTGCCGAATTTGGACTCTTTGGTGTTTATCAATTTCACATTGCACTTGTGAGATTAGATTCAGAACTGCGAGAGTCCGAATTGTAGGGCTTACTTCAAACCTTTGAAAGGGGACGCGAAAAAGTCGAGCTACACCATGGCTACTTGTGCACAAGATATGGACCTTTAGGGTTGTCAGTACTGACTGCTCCTGACTTCTGATTAAGTATATGAATTTGAATCTGTTTTATGATACGAACTCTAATTTTTGAAACTTTTGGACTTCATTCATAAAACCTTTACTCTATTGTTATTCACTGGGCTTCAACTCATTCTATTATTTATGTATATAGGTGGTCAGGCGCTTGACCAAGCCTAAGCTGCTATCTGGAGATTTGTTTGGTCAGCCAACCACAATGCCTCCCGAGGAGGTTCTCATTTTGTAGTGGTCAAGTTTTGGTGAACCATGTTATGGATCTTTTGTATTTCTTTTGTCAAGTTTGAACAAGTCTTTTGTTTGTCTGTATGTACAGATGGTGACGTGGGTATGACGTCTTAATTATGTAAATTAAGTTTCAAATTTTTTGTCACATGCATGTCTACACAGCTCTATGGACATTATTTGTTTGTATTTGCTTCCGCTAGCCTCTGTATTTAGTTTAATTTGTTCAGAGTTCTTTGGTAATCCTAGGATTACTAGCCGATTACGACACTAAACCTATAAGGGTGGGTTTGGGTCGTGAAAATATGAGTATTGTTATGAGATAAAGTTATGTTCAAACTAAATTGATTAGCAGGACGTGTTTCCCTTGAAAATAAAGTCTTGCGCAAGTGGTTGTTTTAGAACCCTTGAACGGAGCGGTTATATTCCGACCCTAGGTATTTTGGTATAAGGAGGGATTTGGGCAAGGCCCATTATTACCGTCTCTTTTGAGGCCTTGTGGTTGGTGCTATGTGGTAGATAACTGTTGATAGGCATCCGAGGTAAGTTCTGCAACAAAGTAGCAAAAAAAGGGGCATACCGAATAATCCGTGTTCGATTCATGTGGTTTGGAGGACGAAGTCTCTTTGGGGGATTTCTAGTTTACTAACAACTAACCTTGTAACCTTTGTTATTTTCTTGAATATCATCATTTTTTTCTCTATTGTTGTAATTGCCATTGTATATTGAATTGGTAAAATTGGACGGGGTGTGTATGTGTTTACTGGGCATTCAAAGCTCATGGCGTTTCATGCCAGGTATCAAAGAAACATACAAGGCTGATGAAGAGTCAGAGACATTTGAAGACTTATGTTTGCCTTAGAGAAACTTAGAAGCCATTTTGCTTATGAGTCTGTTCGTGCTTTTTGGAATGTAATAGTAATGTAAGTCGTTTTGAAATTTAAGTTTTGAAACACTGTGATTATTATTTGCTCATATATCTTTGTAATCCTATGACTATCTTCGCATTAGTTATGTGACCTTGCGTTAATACCTCTTAAGATCTATCAAAAAGATAGCTTGCTATCTAAGGTGGTTGGACGTAGAAGGGATGCTATATTGACTCCTCCGACTTTCTTTGGATCTTACCCGGCTATTGATCAAAGGACTCTTTAGTAACGTTACCCTAACCCTTAGAGTAGAAATTGGGGCGTCATATTTAGAGCATGTTTATTTATTTATGTTAACTAGTTGGGGGTTAATTAAATAAATTTAATTTAAGGGATTAATTAATAAAATTATAAGGTTTTGGCATGTTATGATTTTATGTATATGTATGGTATCACTGTATCCGCATGTCTTTTATTGTGATAATATGAGATTGCATGGTGAGCTAGTGGTTTGCTCACTCTCTGTCTGTACATGTCTACAGGGAATGTTTTTCGAACTTAAGGATCAGGTTTTGCCTTTTCATAGTTATAAGGTGATGATGAGCAATAGTGTTTTTAATTGTTTCTTAGGTTGAGTGTCGTTCTTATAAATGGTAACACCCCCTCATTTATTATAAGTCTTTGGGCATTTTGTTTGTAAATAATATATTATATTCAATGCAATACACGAAGAGTGGGTTCATAGTTTCTATCAATGATATATATTTTTTATTGACTTGTGAAAAGTAAAGAAAATGATTTTTGATAATTATTTGAATGAGAATGAGATTTCTTTTAAAAACCTCACACTTATATTAATTAATTTTCGCCTAATTAATCTTTGAAAAATCAAGATGTGACAAACATACTATTTTATTTTATTAACGTATTAGCGAAATTGTTCATACTTAAATGCATTTCATTATTTGAGAAACAACACTAACTATTAAATTTATTTAATCATAAGTCTCAATAATGTCATAGAGCATTTTTCAATTACACTTTCTATCCTTAAACTATCGTCAAATTGTCTGAGTCTACTCAGTTCTTAAAGTATATATAAATCAAAGTCTATTTAATTCATAAACTATCGATTGAATCTATTAAGTACTTAAAATATATAATTTAAACTTATTTACTCCTTCAAAAGATTTCAAAAATAATATATATATATATCCATAAGTATTATAAATTAGTAAATCCTACCTAATTAAGTTGTTATTATAGAAAATCTCAATTTTTTTTTTCTTTAAAAAGTATTTGATTTTGTTGTGTGTTTAAATTAGTATTAGAGTCTGGTTTATAGGTCTTACCAATAAAATTATTTGAGTATTAAATATATTGAAGAAATAATTAGATAACTTAAATAAATAACATTTCGCTACAAATAATAACCATGTTCCGTGTTATGCTAATTAATCTTAATTATGGTTGTGATTATATGTTTGATATGATTTTGAATGATATTTATATGATTATATGTGGTTTTGAATTTCTATCAATTCATTGTAGGAAAATCTGTTCAACTTACCGTTATGAACTGGAAATTAAAGGCCTTATCGGCCACATAAACCAAAATTGACAACGCCACTGTGATTGGTATAATTTTTAGAGCCTATGGTGAAGTTTAATTGAAAAATTATTTAGATCAAAACAATTAGATTCAGAACGATTAATTAGAGTGCCATTACTTAAACTTAATCAATATGATTAAGCAAGCCTATAAATAGGCCAATATACACTCAAGTCCCTCATTTGTTGAACTCAAAATTCGAAATGCACTCTAGAGAGAGAGTGTGTGCCGATTGTAGAGAGAGAGAGGGAGCTCAAGTTGGAGAATTGAACAAGAAGCTTGAAGATCTTGAAGATGAACTCAAGAATTAACCATAATTTGGAAGATTTGAGCTTCTAGGTGAGTAATTAGTCATGAATCAGAAGACTGAGTTTGGAATTTTGTAAATTCAAAATGAAATGGTAATCAAGAACATGAATTGAGTTGATTATGATGGGATTGAAGTTTATATGCACATGCATGTTTGAAATTGCCATGAATTTGCATAAGCTAGCATGTAACACGTTAATTATGAAAAATTGAGTATTGAAGCATACATGTAAGCATGGTTTTGTTGAGTTTCATGATTATAAGCATCATTGGTGCCATTTGAAATGGAACTGGAGTCAGAAATTTACATGCATGTTTGATTAATGGAGATATGAGGCTTGTATGAAGTTTGAATGCATGGGTTTTGAGCATACAAGAGAAATGTTGAATAATTTGAGAATTAGATCATGACTTTGAACAATTGGCCTCATATTGGTTATGTTCTCATATTATATAATGTGTTTCCATGTTTTGGTGCCCAAAATTCGAGTTTTGGGGCTTTAAATGTCAAGTTTGAGCTTCAAGAACGATTCTGGAAATTCCAGAATTTGGCATGCCCGCTCGGTCGGGGAAATTGCCGCTCGAGCGTGAAATGTTAGTTCCCAAAACTTTTACAGACATTGATGTTTGCTCGAGCGGGGAGAGTCACGCTCGAGCGTCATTCAGATGTTTCCACTCTCTGCTCAAGCGTACAAAGTTACGCTCGAGCTCAAAAACGAGGCAACCAGTACTTTTGCAGACCAGAGGGATCCGCTTGAGCGAAAGAAACCGCCCTCGAGTGGGGAACCCTGTTTCAGAAATTTTGTAAATATGATTTTATGTTTTGTTTCCATTCTCTTTCACTCCTAAGCACTCTTAGGCATACATTGAGCATTGTAAATGGACTAAGAAGATAAGAAAGAAGCCTAAGAGGAATGTATGAGTTAAGAATGGATTGAATCATTTGTGATGCGATATGTGTTATGTATTATGTAGGGTCAAGCACAAGGACTAATCCACCAGCAGAACACTGTGAGTAATATCTTAGTAAAGACATTTTGAAGCATGCTATTTGTCCAATTGCTTACTCTTATTTGAGTTTCATAAATCTGCTGATTTGAATTATGGACAAATATACGTTTGACATGGATGATTGGGCCAAAGGCCATTCGACATGAATGACTGGGCCAAAGGCCGTTGGACATGAATGGTTGGGCCAAAGGCCGTCAGATATGATTGAATTGGGCCCAAGGCCGTTTGATACATCTAGATATGTAGTCGCCTAATGCATTAGATAGATCCATGAATTGGGCCCAAGGCCGTCTGATGTATTTGTTTCAAATTCTGTTCATGTATCTTTTTTATTTGATATTATTCACTGGGCTTTCGCTCACTCTCATTCATGTGTTTGTAGGTGAGCCAAAAAATGTCCAAACCCAGCCTCAGTGAAGTATGTGGAAAAAAGTCAAAGTTTTGAGGAGTCAGCCTTAACGTCTCACACACGAGACTTGTTTTTGCCCTTTTGTCCTTTGGTTATATTTTTGTTTTGTGGGCGAAAACGTTGAACCGCCTTTGTATATAAGTTTTGTTTGGCTGACTGCATAACTGAAAGTTCCTAGATATAGATTAACTCTATGAGTATGTGTGAGTTATTATGAAATACTTTTGGAATGATTTTGTTATACCATGTAGGCACAGCTCTATGGACAAAGTTTTAAGTTTGCTTCCATTTCGGCCCCTTAACTCTGTTGAAATATGTTTTATTTGGTTTAAGGCCGTAGGTAATCTCTTGATTATTGGCCGGCTATGTCCTTAACCCATAGGGGCGGGTTCGGGCCATGACAGAGTGATATCAGAGCATGAGTTAATGACTCACACACTTGTCCAATTGAGCAATTAGCATCTAGAAAAGATCTAGGATGCATTCATGTGATAAGTATGAATCTGAAAGCATCAAGAATGTGCTTAAATGCTTCGAGATAAATGCTTATATGCTATATGTTTGTAATTTACTTGCATTACGAATTATGTGAATATGTATGCTCCTTGGTATATGCATACTTGTGAAAATTTTATATAAAGAATAATGCAAGTTTAATCAGATGGTGAAAACGAGAGGTGATGAGTTAGAGGAGTCCTCTACTGCCAGAATGGATAGGATGGAAAGATTGATTCAGGAAATCGCAGAAACATTGAGGCAATAACAACAGTGGCAGTAACCACATCCTCCACCTCCACCTCCAGCACCATCCATGCCAGACTTACAGAATGATGACCGGATAATAGCTCTCACCAAAGAGTTTAAGAAAATGAAACCACCACAGTTTCATGGGGGATTAGATCCGTTGAAGGCCGAAGCATGGGTTCTCGGCATCGAAAAAATATTCGAAGTGTTTCCTTGTTCAGAGACACGGAAAGTACTCCTAGCCATCTTTATGCTAGAAGATGAAGCAAGAAGATGGTGGATGTTAATGCGTGAGAATTATAAAGACGTTGGCTGGGCGCAATTCCTGGAAATTTTTTATGGCAAGTACTTTCCACAGTGTGTTCATGATAGAAAGATGTCGGAATTTATGGAACTTAAACAGAACAGCATGACAGTAGCGGAGTATGAGGCCAAATTTACTGAATTGGCCAGGTTTGCACCACATGTGGTCGACACGGACTACAATAAAGTGAGGCATTTTGTAGGTGGGCTTCGTGATGATATTTTAGAGAGAGTGAACGTCCTCGAGATGGAAACCTATATTGGGGTGCTGGACCGGGCCATAATATCAGAAGCTAACATAGCCAGACAGGCCAAAACAACCACTCACTGGAAAGGTAGTAAAAGACAGGGCTTCTTTTTTAAGAAGAAATTTTCAAAGAAGCAGAATATGGACTCCTCGAGTACTTCGAATTCTTCCTGAGATACATTTCCAATGTGCAATATTTGTAGTAAAAGGCATCGCGGAGTTTGTTACCGTGTGTCAGGAGCTTGTTTTAAGTGTGGAAAAACAGGGCATATGGCCAGAGATTGTAATCAGAATAGCGGGAAATTAGCTGCTAGCTCCACTGCATCAATCCTAAAACCGGGAAATGCTACGAGATCTACTACTACTGGAGATATCGTGAGGCAAGGGAGAGTTTTTGCACTTGTTCCAGGTGATACACGGAATGCCGAAGCCGTTGTCTCAGGTACTATCTCTATATGTAATCAGGATGCTTTTGTATTAATTGACTCTGGATCAACACACTCTTTTGTAACTTATGCATTTGCATCTAGACTAAGTAGACCTCTAGAATCATTGCCATATTTGCTATGTGTATCTGCTCCGTCTGGGGAATCTGTGTTGTGTGCATCTGTATATCGATTTTGTGACATGCGTATTGGGAATGCTATTCTGTATATGGACTTGTTGCCCTTGGACTTTAGACATTTTGATGTAATTCTGGGCATGGATTGGTTAACTAAATATTGTGCCACCATTGATTGTGTAACGAAACGAGTCATATTTAAACCATCGGAACAGGAAGAAATTGTGTTTGTGGGTAACGGGGTAGTGCCTCCACCTTACTTGATATCTGTAATGAAAGCATGTAAATTGATTAGGAAAGGGTGCCAGGGTTATTTGTGGTGTGTACTATCTGAACAAATTGTAAATGTAGAATTGAATAGTATCCCTATTGTTAGCGAGTTTTGAGATGTATTCCCAGATGAATTGCCAGGAGAATTAGTTGACAGGGAAATAGAGTTCACCATTGAAGTTGTGCCAGGCACTCAACCTATCTCTAAAACTCCCTACAGAATGGCTATTGCTGAAATGAAAGAATTGAAAGAACAGTTGCAAGACCTACTTGACAAAGGGTTTATTCGACCTAGTACTTCACCATGGGGTGCACCAGTGTTATTTGTGAAAAAGAAAGATAGAACCTTGCGCTTGTGTATTGACTATCGAGAGCTGAACAAGGTAACAATAAAGAATAAATATCCCTTACCTCATATTGATGACCTGTTTGACCAGTTACAGGGATCGCAAGTGTTTTCCAAAATTGATTTGAGGTCCGGGTATCACCAGTTGAAGGTAAAAGCAGAAGATGTTGAGAAAACTGCGTTTCGAACAAGGTATGGCCATTATGAATTTCTTGTTATGCCATTTGGGGTGACTAATGCTCCTGCAGCATTTATGGACCTAATGAACTGAATTTTTAAGACCTACCTTGATGAATTTGTTGTAGTTTTTATTGATGATATTTTGATATATTCAAAGAATAGACTTGAACATGAACAACATCTGAGGGCTATTTTGCAAGCACTTAGACAAAAGAAATTATTTGCCAAACTAAAGAAATGTGAATTTTGTTTGGATGAAGTTATCTTCTTAGGGCATGTTATCAACAAGGAGGGGATTTCAGTGGACCCGCAGAAAGTAAAGGCAATTGTGAATTGGCCTAAACTGACAAATGTAACAGAGGTCCGTAGTTTCATGGGCTTAGCTGGGTACTACAGGAGATTTGTGAAGGACTTTTCAAAAATAGCTGTGCCTCTTACCCAACTGACACGCAAAGGGCAACCGTTTGAATGGAATGACGAAAAAGAATCTGCCTTTCATGAATTGAAAACGAGATTGACCACTGCACCAGTTTTGACACTACCATCAGGTACGGAGAACTTTGCGATTTTTAGTGATGCATCTTATAAAGGCTTGGGTTGTGTATTACTGCAGAAGGGAAGAGTGATTGCCTACGCCTCCTGACAGTTGAGGCCATACGAGAAGAACTACCCAACACATGATTTAGAATTAGCCGTAGTCGTATTTGCTTTAAAAATCTGGCAGCCTTATTTGTATGAGGCAAAATGCGAAGTCTACACATATCACAAAAGTCTGAAGTACTTCTTTACACAAAAAGAGTTAAATATGCGACAGAGAAGATGGCTCGAATTGATAAAAGACTATGATCTTGAGATTCAGTATCACCCTAGGAAAGCCAATACAGTTGCTGACGCCTTGAGCAGAAAATCGATGGGGAGTTTGGTTTGTTTACTCACTGAACAGAAAGAGATCTTGCAAGATTTTGAGAAGTCCAGGATTGAAGTGATATTGTGTGAACAGGGCAGATTGATGGCCGCCATTTCAGCCGAACCATCAATTATTGATGAGATTAAACAGAAACAGAAGGAGGATGAATTCTTTAAAAAGATAGCTGAGGAATTTGAAATGAATCCGAGACCGGAATATAGTGTGGTAAATGAGGTGTTGAAATTCCAAGACAGATTGTGTGTTCCAAACATTCCCGAGTTAAAGAAGAGAATTCTAGACGAAGCCCATAAGTCGGTGTTTGCTATGCATCCGGGTAATAACAAAATGTATCTGGATATGAAACAAAGTGTAGACCCCCCGAACTTCGCTCCGCGCGTGAGGACGCAAATTGTAGTTCTTAGCTACTACAGTTCGGATTCTTGTCACGGTTCTGAATCTAATCTCACAAAGTGCAATGTAAGACTGATAAATCACCAAAGAGTCCAAATCCGGCAAATCATTTTGGAAAATCGATTTTAATCAAAAAGCGCCAAAAATGGACTGCTTTGCCAGATTTCAGAGTCGCCACCTAAATATTTTTATTTTGGGAAATTTAAGAAACCCTGACTCGTGCCTAAGGCCACGTGTCCGTCATTACCAAAGTTGCCTCGGCTCGGGAACTTGGGTACGGGAGGGGAAGGTCCTGAAATGAGGACCCGCACTCGCCCGATCAAAGGATCGGCCTCTACTAACATGATATGTTGTTTTTGAAAACACATGTGTTCTTATTCCGGTTATTAATCTAAATTACTACGTGATGCACACAGCATACAATTATAGAGTAAATCAGTCGAGTTGGAACAAAATATCTCATGTTTGTTTTTCGAAAATGGTTTGGAAGTTGCTACTCGCAAGTAGGCTAAGTCGCTGATTTGCCACCCTCAAGTGGGCTTAGAAAACAACATGATTTTGCCACTCCGAGTGGGCTTAAAACACACATTTTGATGAATTGTTCCAATTCAAGCAATGAAGCTGTAGACACCCCATTTTTGACCGTCCTCAAGACTTGGACGTCACCGTTTGAACACTCGGTGATCATCCATGTTTGTGTTCATTTGGAGTTCCCGGAGGTCTCGGCTACGCGCCTTTCCTCAGGATCTCCGAACTCGACTGTTTAGTGTCTGGTTTTGCACCAAACACTTGTGTTTTGCCTTGGAGGGGCAGGGAATACCTTGTGAGGCATCCCCACACATCACCGGCCGTGGCTAGAGGCCACCGGTTGGTGTTTTGTTGCCATCGGCAATATGTATTGCCAGTCGGCATTCTTTGTTGCCGGTCGGCAGCCAATTTTGTCAAAATGGCAATTTTGGGCAGCCGACTACTGTTCATCTGCTTTTAGCAGATATTTTGTGCCAGCTGTGATAGCTGGCACCGATTCTGTCCCCCTCTATACACGTGTATGGAGGGATTTCCCTCTTGGATGGCTTGTTTTGTAAGCCTTACAAGAGGGAATTGCCTATAAGAGGAGCCCTCCTCTCTTGGCATTAGGGTTAGACAACTTAGAGAGGAGAGAGAGACAATATTTTCAGAGAGTTTGGATTAGGGTTTGGTCTTTGTATCTAACCTATCTCTATCTCCCTCTCTTGTGTGTGTTTTAGCCTTAGGATTGCACACAAACACCCACCATCACACTATCTTCTTGGAACTGAGGTCCTTGAGGCTTGTTTTGGAGTTATAAGGCTAGTTTAAGCTCAAGGAGGCAGCTGGTCCTCCATTGTTGAAGAAAGGCTTCAAGGGTAAGAAACTAGTCCTTTTTACCCCTTTTTTGCATCCTACTTTTGATCATCTTGTAACTGTTTTTGTGTTTAGTGTATAACATAAAAAAATTCGGTTTTTGGGCCCTCTAAATAGTTTGTTTAGAGTGTTTTGTGGTTTGGAGGTGTTTGACCCCTCTTAAGCCTTGAGGGGCTCCATTTTGTGCTATTTTGAGTGAGCTCCGGGACTTTGGTGTTTGGGCCTCCTCACCATTGAAATCTTGGGGGATTTCAGTGGTAAGGATGGTGCCTTGAAGTCCCAAGAAGGAGAGGGCCACCCCCTCTCCTTATTGTCCTTGAAAAGGGTAATTTTTGCCTCTTTAATGAGCACCTAGCTAAGCCTCATGTGGACCATGCCTCGGCTATCATTTATGCTTATTTTGCCATCAAATAGCATTGTTGTATGTTGGTTTTGGTACACCATGTTAGTTTAACATACATGCCATGTAATGCCTTGTTGTTGCCTTAATATGCCTTAGGTTGTTAACCCTTATTCAAGCATGTTTTAGGCTTAACTTTGTGAAGGTTTTGTGTTTGTTTGCCATGTTTAAGGTCTGCCCTTAGTTATTTGGGTCAACTTTAGCATGCATTGCATGGCCTCTTTGCATTTTGGCGTGTTAGCCTTAAGTGTGTGAGTGTGTAGCATGCCTTGCTTGTATCATTTCAGTGGTTTGGAACCATTTAACATGCTATTTCAGTCCATTTAACATGCTCACATGCTTGCCTTAGATGCCTCTTTGATGCTTTAAAAGCTTGTGTTGTATGCTCCATGTTTTGGCCATTGTGCATGCTCTTGAATTCGAGCCACTTAGATGACATCTAGGGGGCTCCCTTTGCATGGTCTAGGTCTGCCTTGGACCTGTTTTAAGCCTTCTTGGCCTTGCGAGGCTTGGTTGGCTTAGCCATGGTTTGAGTCCCCTTGACTTGCTTCAAATACTTGGGCCATTTGTTGCATGCTTAACCTATCTTGCTTGCTTGGTTTGGCACCATGTTCTTGCATGATTTTCAGAGCTTAATGCATGCCATATGTCCACGATTATTCCCTTTTAAGTGTGCTTAAAAGATGTCCTTTGATGCTTAAGTGTTTAGGCCTTAACACGTGCATGTGTGTATGTGTGTTTGGTATCATTTTCTTAAGCTTTGGCCACTGTTTTGGACCTAATATAGGGCTGCCCAAATTAGTGTAAGACCATCCTCTTATGTCATTGCACATATGCCTTGCATATCATCACATGTTTGCCCCATTTCACCTTGTGTTGCATACCATGTGTAATTGCATTTTGTTGCATTGCTTGAGTTGCATGATATGTTGTCGCATGTTTAGGTTGTAATACATTTGGCATGTATTCTCTCCTCTAGCCACTTAACATGTTGTTGCATGCTTGTGCATTGTCCATATTCATGCTTGCATACTTGCTCTCATGATCATATTCCATGCTAGTTTGCATGCCTAGGTTGCATTCTATCTAGTATGCATGCCTTGTCCCTTGATCAAGTGATAGGGAGTGGGCCTTTGCTTGTTTGTTTGCATTTCATTTGACATGAAAATGTGCACACTTGGTCCCTTGGGCCATCACGCATAGAAATGCGCGATTGATGGTCCGAGAACCAAGAACTATGTCCCTTTGATGTCATATACATGATAAGGGGCTTGGTTGGTGCATACATGGCTTGAATTGCATTGCCACGCAAAGCTCTGTCCTCTGCTGCTGTCAAACAGGTTCTGCAGGAACTTATTGCCGATCGACCGCATCTAGTGCCGACCGGCAATTAATAGATGGCCGATGGCTTCATCAACAGCCGATGACCACATCCCACTGCCGGTGGAGATTCTGCTCAGCCGGTGGTGTCCCCCAATGTTTAGGGAAGCAATTCAGAGACTTTGGCAGTCTTCAGAGAGGCAGAGCAGGGAAAACAGAGGCAGTCTATGCATGGCAGTGCACTTCCGAGTGGAACCCGAGCATGCATTACATTGGACCCGCTTCCCGAGGCCTTTTATTGCTTTCCTTAGCTTAGTTAACTTGTTAATTAATTAAGTGGTCTGTAATAATTAATTAGCTTGTAGGTTAATTAATTTGTATATTCTTTTGGTCCCTCCGAGCGAGGGCGAATCTGTAATAAGTGTGGGTGCGTGTGTGTGCATGTCTTCCAATCCCCATTTCTTTCTTCCCTTTTATTTACCCGCTTATGATGGTAGATTAGGGCATGTTTAAATTAGCATACCTTATGCTATGCATGCATGCATCCATACATTTGTCTTGCATGCACCGGGCTCGGCGCATCACGCTAACTGCATTTGTACTTCAAATCTAACTTGAATACGTGCATCAAATGATTGCATTTCACATGCCATTTTAGGGTTAGCCGAGCCTATCCTAAGTACATCCTGTATGCGTTGCATTAGCCATTTTTAACATGAACTAGGATCACGCATGTTTTG
Organism: Camellia granthamiana; assembly: GCA_036172215.1. Classification (NCBI taxonomy): domain Eukaryota; kingdom Viridiplantae; phylum Streptophyta; class Magnoliopsida; order Ericales; family Theaceae; genus Camellia; species Camellia granthamiana. The sequence goes on along the minus strand of CM069917.1, from coordinate 45,896,097 downwards.
CTAACTAGTTTACTGTTTTGGCACGGAGTACGATGTAAGTATTTATGCTTTAGCATCTTGCATGTGTGTGAATGTTAACATGACAGCATGCTTACCATGCGGCTAAATGCTTATGTGATATTACTGTTTGATTGCCTGTGGGTGAAGGTTGGATTGTTTGAGTTGGAAAAACTCGTTGAAATCCGTACTTTAGCCTACTTGCGAGTAGCAAAATTCAAAGTGTTTTTCAAGACAAACGGATATGCAATGCTTATTTCCAAATTAGGCAATCTAGTCTATACTTGTTTGTTGTGCGCATAACATAGTAATTCTAGGCTAATAACCGGAATAAGAACGCATAACGTTTTCAAAAACGGATATCATGGTTAGTAGAGGCCGGTCTTCGGACCGGGCGAGAGGGGGTGCTCATAGCTGACCTTCCCCAATCGTACCCAAGTTCCCGAGCCGAGGCAACTTTGGTGATGACGGACACGTGGCCTTTGGCACCGAGTCAGGGTTTCCTAAATTTCCCCATTTAAAAAATATTTAGGTAGCGACTCTGTATCTGGCAAAGCAGTCCATGTTTGGCACTTCTTTTCTAAAAATCTGTTTTTTCTCAAAACGATTTACCGAATTTGGACTCTTTGGTTCAGATTAAGAACTGACAATAAAAGGGAGTCCGAACTGTAGTAGTGAAGCCCAAGGGCGCGTCTACAGAAGCCTTCATCCGTAGGCATTCATCCAGTTAAACACTTAAGCAATTAGCCTCATGGCAAGCATGCTATCATGGCAGTCACTTACACACATGCAAGGATGCTAAAGCATAAACACTCACAGTGTACTTTGAGCCAAAACAGAAGCTAGTTAGTAATCATGCATGATCCTAGCTATGTTGAGATGCCTAATGCAACACATGCAAAAATGCAGCTAAAATAGGCTCGGCTATCTAGAATGACATATGAATGCAACACTTGATAACATGTATTCAAGTAGGAATTGAAATACAATGCAGTTTGAATGATGCGCCGAGCCCGGTGCATGTAAGACAAATGAATGATGCACGCATGCAAGCATAAGTATGCTAATTGAAATATACCCTAATCTAACTACTGAAAACGGGTAAGTAAAAGGGAGAAAGAAATGGGGGTTGGAAGACATGCATCACACACACACACACACACTTATTACAAAAGTTGTGCCCTCTCGACGGAGGGTCCGAATAAAAGCTAAGCTATTCTAAGCTAAGCTACTTAACTAATCTAATAATTTAATTAGACTAATTATTACACAACCAAAATGAATAACTAGCAAATCAATTACTAATTATTACACCACTTAACTAATTAACAAATTAATTAATTACAAATTCAATTCTAACTAACAAGTAAAACTCTAAACTATACTGCCACAACAAGTTGAAGAAGTTTGAACATGCATGCCTTGGTTCCTGTCCCGAAAAGCTCTCCAAATGCTCTTTAGAGGCTCTGCTTGCAGGGTGTCCTTGAGAACTAGCTGCTGGATCTCACCAAAACAGTGCTGAGGTGTGTACCAGTGGCCTGCCGGCCATGAGAAGCTGCTGCTGACCCCCCTGCCGACCAAATATGCACACTGCCGACTAAGGATGAAGGGCTGCCGGCCAGAAATAAGAGGGTACCGGCCATTGATGTGCTGGGACACCAAGCTGCAGCAGAGCACAAAATAGAGAAAATTGAGGGTCTCCCAAGGGTATGTACGTACTATGCCCCTCCATATCATCTCGAAACATCAAGGGAAATGTATAATTGGATCCAAGACCATCAATCGAGCATCGCAATGCGTGATAGCCAAAGATCCAATTTGTACAAACTCAATAAATGCATGACAAACAAGACACTAAATCCGCTACCTCATCATGGATGATCAAAGGCAACGGAGACAAAGGAAGATTGGCTCACTTTCATCACTTTGAGTATGAAGTGGACCAATCAACCTTGTGTTCAACATAATGTCTGGTTGAACACAATGCAATGCAAATAACATATGTAATGCATGCTCAAATGCCAAATACATTAAGCTAATAAAGAGCATCACTCAAGAGGCATGCATTATCAATCTCAAATGAATAAACCAGCCATGGACAGACCTCATGCATGCCAAAACAATGGCCTAAGCATGCTGGAATGGAAGCTCAAAATGCTAGAAGAACACGCACACATGTTGGCCTATGAGCAAGGCATGATACACAACCCTCAAAAGCTATGAAGAAGTGAAGTATATGAGAGTGTGACTACACTATATGCACTAAAATTACTTGCTAAATGGTGCCATACCATGCAAACATCACATGCATAACATGTTAAAGGCCTCAAAACCTAAAGTTAGGCAAGGCCCTTTACACTACAACCATACTAAGCAATGCTTAAATGACCCTAACCATTCAAAATAGATCCAAGGAAGGTCAAAATAGCGGCAAAAAACATGCTAGACTTGTAGTATAGATGGCAAGAAAAACAAGCTCATGTATTGGCTCACCAACAAGGCATAATGCTCAACTTCTCAAAAGCATTGAAAGAGTGATAAATATGAGAGTATGACAGTGAAACATGCTCTGAAATCATATATCAAATGATGCTATATCACACAAATGTCACAAATAAGGCATGCTAGGGGTCTCAAAACACAAGACTAGCAAAGCCATTTGCACTGTAGCCCTACAAGGCAAGCCATACATGACCAAGACCACTTAAAATAGACCTCAAACATGTTAAATTAGTGGCAAAAATGTGCTGGAGCAAAGCTAACACATGCTAGAATGATGAACAAAAGCATGAAGCATGTTAGGCCAACAAGCATGATTGCACTACAAGTACCAAAAGCATGCAAGAGGTGACCAAATCAGCCAAAAATAGAGTTATGGCATGGAAAATAATGGCTAAAAACATGCTTGAACTAAGCAAATTCAAGGCACAAAGACATGCTACTTTGCAAGGCTACAAGTAGGATTACACTACAAGTACAAGAAGCATGCAAGAGGTGATCAAACCAGCCCAAAACAAAGTTATGGCAGGTCTAAAAAGTCACAGAAAAGTGCTTGAACAAAGCCACAAAGAAGTAAAAACACATGCTCATTTGATAGGCCAACAAGACAAGCAAACAAGACAAGAGGAGAGGGGACCACCCTCTCCTATTTGGGACCTCAAAACAGGGTTTCTACTACTGAAAATTCTCTGGATTTCAGTGGTTAAAAGGCCACGAAAATTTGTTTTGAAAGGCCTTAAAAGATAGCTCAAAAGGCTTTACAAGCCAAGGAGCAAAAGGGAGAGACAACCCCCTAGCCAAACAAGGCTTACAGTACCACTTTTAGGACTAAAAAACAGAGATTTTTGTAGTTCAACACCACCCAAAAAAATAGCCCCAAAGTAGTTGAAAACTATGGCAAAGCTAGTATGCAAAACAAGTTAAAAGGGGTGAGTGATTACCTTTGGAGCACAACAGCAAAAACAGCCACTTTTCTTAAGCCAAAACCACCTTTTGGAGCTCAAACCAAGTTCCAAGGGACCTCAGCCCAATGGTGATCAAGTCTTCTTAAGGGTTGATAGGTTGAAGATGGTTGTATGCAAGCCTTCTAGCACAAAAGCTTTGGAGAAGGTGAAATCTAGAGAGAGGTTTGAAGAGAGAGAGGCTCCCAAACCTTTGCCAAATTGTTCTTCAATGTTCTAACCCTTGAATATGAGATATATGGCTTCATTATATAGCAAAAATGGAGCATTTGGTTGAAAATATCTCAAGAGAGACAGCTGGAGCAAAATATATGTCCAAAACTGCTTTCTGCCATCTGTGGCCGGCACTGTACCACTGTTGGCTGGCACTTGACCATTGATGGCTGGCAGGGGTCACTTTTGGATGGCATAGGTCCGGCATTGGCCATTCATGGCCGGCACACTCCCATAGAGGCCGGCAGCAAAAATTAGTCCTAGTCCCCGATTTGAAACAAGCCTAACTCTTTCATCTGGATGCCTTTTCAGGTCATTCTTGTGTGCAAATTGAAGCCCTGGAAGTAATATTTCCAATGGTGGAAGCCTCACATCAAAATTCTAATTGTGCTAAGAGATATCCCTCTTTTAGTGAAGACTGCTCAGTTTCAGTCCAACCGGATTGATGCCCTACTTCAACTAGCCATATCTCTCTCATCTGGCCTCGGCTTGAGGAGATTCTTGAGTGTAAAATGAAGCCCCAGAAATCTTCTTTTCAATGATGGTGACCTCATAGCTGAAATCCAAATATTAAAAAGGATAGGCCTGATTTAGCGAGGGTTGCTCTACTCTCTCTTAACGATTCATTCCCAACTCCTTCCCCAACTGGGTTTCTTCCCTCTTCTCTTCTTTCCTTCAACTCCAAACCCCTAAACAAGGTGTTTTGAAAGATTTTTTCAAAAGAGTTCATCTCTCCTTCATTCATTTCCACTTTGTCCTTGCTCGGTTTACCGAAAAGCGCAACATTTAACAAAATGCGAGTGTCGGAGCATCGTAGAAACTTCTTTTCAAAAATGTTTTGAAATAGAGGGTTTTAAGGCCTAAAAACCATTCAAAATAGTTTTGGTCCAAAAGGGGATGTGAAGTCGGGATTTGTCTTTCTCCTTGCCGAAGAAATCGAACATTTGCCCTGCACATCTTTCATCGCCAAGTAAACCATCAGTAGCGCCCAAGTCTTAAGGGCGGTCAAAAATGGGGTGTCTACACAAAGCTATTGGTGGCCCGAAATGAAGAAAGAGATTGCAGAGTATGTATCCAAGTGCCTTCAATGTCAGCAAGTTAAAGCTGAACATCAGAAACCAGGCAGCCTACTTCAGCCTCTCCCTATTCCCGAATGGAAATGGGAGCATGTGACTATGGACTTTGTTGTTGGTCTACCTCGAACTCCTCGAGGTATGGATTCTATTTGGGTTGTAGTTGATAGACTGACTAAATCTGCACATTTTCTGCCTATTAGAACTACATTTGATGCTTATAGATTAGCTACTATATATGTTGATGAGATTGTTCGTTTACACGGAGTTCCGGTGTCCTTTGTCTCGGATAGAGATTCGAAATTTGTGTCTAGATTGTGGAAAAGTTTGCAAAGAGCTATGGAGATAGAATTGAGGTTAAGTACCGCATTCCACCCACAGACAGATGGGCAATCAGAACGGACAATACAGACCTTGGAAGATATGCTAAGAATGTGTGCCTTGGATTTTCAAAGGAGTTGGGAAGATTATTTGCCACTAGCAAAGTTTGCATACAATAACAGTTTCCACTCCAACATCGGCATGGCACCATACGAGGCTTTGTATGGTAGAAGGTGTAGATCACCAATTTGTTGGACAGAAGTCGGGGATAGGGCTTTACTTGGGCCTTACTTGGGCCTGAAATTGTGCAGGATACCTCTGAAAAGATCAAAACTATCCAACAAAGGCTCAAGACAGCTCAGAGTCGGCAAAAGAACTATGCAGATGTTCGAAGAAGACCTCTTGAATATGAGGTTGGTGATCATGTGTTTATTCGTGTGACACCAATGAAAGGCCAAGTAAGATTTGGAAAGAAGGGTAAATTGTCACCCCCGTTACATTGGGCCATTTCAAATTTTCGAAAGGCTTGGTCCCGTTGCTTATCGAGTCGCTTTGCCACCGGGAGTCGAACAAATGCACAATGTGTTCCACGTATCAATGTTGAGGGGTTATCTTCGAGATCCGTTTCATGTGATTGATTATTACTGGATAGCTCTGGATGAAAATATGGAATATGCAGAATGGCCGGAACGAATCATTGACCAGCAAGGGAAACAATTGAGAAGCAAGTCCATCCCGATGGTGAAAGTAGAATGGAAAGAACACTATGGGACAGACGCTATGTGGGAAAAAGAAGATAAAATGCGTCTACGCTACCCACATTTGTTTCCCGACGAAGGTAAAATAAGTTTGGAGGACCAAACTTCTTAAAGGAGGGAAGACTGTGATAACCCTGTTTCGTGTTATGCTAATTAATCTTGATTATGGTTGTGATTATATGTTTGATATGATTTTGAATGCTATTTATATGATTATATGTGGTTTTGAATTTCTATCTGTTCACCGTAGGAAAATCTGTTCAACTTACTGTTATGAATTGGAAATTGAAGGCCTTATCGGCCACAAAAACCAAAATTGACTACTGTAGACCGCCCGAACTCCGCTCCGCGTGCGAGGGCGCGAATCGTTATTCTAGCTACTACAGTTCGGACTTCCGTCACGGTTCTGAATCTAATCTTACAAAGTGCAATGTAAGACTGACAAATCACCAAAGAGTCCAAATCCGGCAAATCGTTTTGGAAAATCGATTTTAATCAAAGAAGTGTCAAACATGGATTGCTTTGCCAGATTTCAGAGTCGCCACTTAAATATTTTATTTTTGGGAAATTTAGGAAACCCCGTGTGATACCCCTGTTCCGTAGTATGCTAATTGGTCCTTAATTTAAGTATGTTTATGTGTTTAGCATGATTTTATGTGCCATCATGTGAAAATATATGTGGTTTTGAATTTCTATCTGTTCACCGTAGGAATATCTGTTTGACTATTTGCTTTGGAAATTAAATTGAAGGCCTTATCGGCCACAAAACCCGAAATTGATTATGACATTGTGATTGGCATAATTTTTAGAACCTATGGTGAAATTTAATTGGAAATTGATTCGGGCCAGATTAGTTGATTAAATTGTTAAATTAGTGCCCAATTACTTTAGTAATATTATATTGAAATTAGTGGGTTTTGTTGGAGAGGCAATACACCCTCAATTCTCCTCCTTTGTTACATTTTTGGCTGATCAAACTTGAGAAAAGGAGGAGAGTCGACCGTAGAGAGAGAGAGAGGAGAGAATTGTGCAAATTGTAGCTTAAAGCTTGGGAACCTTGAAGATAATCCAAGAATTGTTATAGATTGTGAGAATCAAAGTTTCTAGGTGAGTAATTCTTGGATTATAGTTTGTAATTTTGTGTGTTCAAGCTAATTGGGTGATCAAGAGTAAGATTGGAATGAAATTGGGTTGGTTTTGTTGAATTAAAGCTTGACATATGCATGTATGTAAGAAATTGTGTTGAAATAGCATGTATAAGCTTGAAATACATGATTCAAGTAGAGTTTTGGTTGAAACTCATGTTTTGATCACCATTTGTATTGTCTAAATTGAGAATGTGGCTAATTCATCACATGCATGTATAATTTATGAAGATATGGGCTTGAATGTATGAATTTGTTATGTTAGAATGAGTTTGATGGGAGATTGGGGCATGCATGTGAATTAATTGTGAATTGAACTCCATTGGGTTGAGATTTGGGGTTTACATCATATTAGTATACTTATATTTGAGAATTGAGCCATAACATGCATGACTTGTTGGTTGAAAATCGAATTTGAGCTCAAGAACACATTCTGGGTTTTCTAGAATTTTGAGGTCTGCTCGAGCGGGAGAAACTCCGCTCGAGCGTAAATTTCGTGCTCCCAGCACTTTTTGCAGAGTTGGATGTTCGCTCGAGCGGGATATTTCACGCTCGAGCGGGGAGCTTCTGTAGACAGACCTTCCGTTTAAGCTCCCTAATTCACTCTCGAGCGTAATTTTGAGGTAACCAGTACTTTTGCAGGCCTCTTGGGTCGCTCGAGCGGGGACCCTGTCTTCTGAAATTTTGTTCATGCGTTCTGTGTTTCGTTTTCTGTTCTCTTTCACTTGTAATTACTCTTAGGCATATGTTAAGCATTGTAAATGAGTTAATGAGATAAGAATAAAGCCTAAAGAGGAATATGTGAATTAAGGAACGGAATGAATTGTTGATGACCCTTTCGTGTTCATGGAATGTGTAGGGTCAAGCTCCAGGGCGAATCCACAAGCCGATCACTGTGAGTAATATCGATATTTGAAAGGTTAGCAATGTCCAACTATTTATTCCCTTATAAGGTTTATGAGTTGCTAATTGGGATTGTGGACAAAAGTCTGACATGAACGAATGAATGGACCGAAGGTCATTTCGATATGAATAAATGGACCTAAGGTCGTTTTGATAGAAATAAGTGGACCTAAGGTCGTTTTGACACGAATGTATGGGCCGAAGGCCGTTTTGACGTAAACAAATGGACCGAAGGTCGTTTTGACAGAAATGAATGGACCAAAGGTCGTTTGATAGAAATGAGTGGACCGAAGGTCGTTTTGACAGAAATGAATGGACCAAAGGTCGTTTTGATAGAAATGAATGGACCTAAGGTCGTTTTGACATGAATGAGTGGGCCGAAGGCCATTTTGACATGAATGTATGGATCGAAGGCCGTTTTGACATAAATGAATGGGCCGAAGGCCATTTTGACAGAAATGAATGGGCCGAAGGCCGTTTTGACATAAACGAATGGGCCAAAGGCCGTTTTGACATGAATGGGAATCCGAATGGCCAAAGGCTAGAATGTTTGGGACTACAGTCACTTGATTTGAATTTTGTATAGTTATATATCTGTTAAATAGAATTATGAATTGGGCCCAAGGCCGTTTGGAACATGTTGTTCTACATTGTTGTGTAACTTCTGTATTTGATTTGACATTATTCACTGGGCTATCGCTCACGCTCATTCATGTGTTTGTAGGTGAGCCAAGAGAAGTCCAAACCCAGCCCCAGTGATGTCTGCCAGGAACAACATGAGTTTTGGAGAGTTAGCCTTGTGTCTCACGCACGAGACCCATCCTTGCCATTTTGTTATGTATTTATATTTTGTCTTGTTGGCAAGGACTTTGTGTATATCTGTATATAGTTTTGTTATGGGTTGACTCAGTTTGGATGATCCTGTCTGTAAAGGATTTTATGATACTGTATTTTGTTGTGGGTTATTAACGTATATGCGTATGGGTTGTTTTAAAGTGCATATAAGCATGGCTTTATGGACGAAGTTTTTAATTATTGCTTCCGTTTGGCCCCTTTACTCTGATGAGTTATGTCTGTTTTGGTTTGAGGCCGTAGGTAATCTCAGGATCACTGGCCGGTTATGTCCTTAACCCAGAGGGGCGGGTTCAGGTCATGACACCCTAACTCGTGCCTAAGGCCACATGTCCGTCATCACCAAAGTTGTCTCGGCTCAGGAACTTGGGTACGAGAGGGGAAGGTCCTGAAATAAGCACCCCTGCTCGCCCGATCAAAGGATCGGCCTCTACTAACATGATATGTTATTTTTGAAAACACATGCGTTCTTATTCCGGTTTATTAGCTAGCTTACTATGTGATGCGCATAGCATACAAGTATAGACTAAATCACTCGATTTGGAACAAAACATCTCATGTTTGTTTTTCGAAAATGGTTTGAAAGTGCCACTCGCAAGGAGGCTAAGACGCGGATTTGCCACCCTCAAGTGGGCTTAAAACATGATTTGCCACAAACAAGTGGGCTTAAAACGCACATTTCTATGAATTGTTCCAATTCAAGCAATGAAGCCTTCATCCACAGGCATTCAGACAGTTAAACACTTAAGCAGATAGCCTCATGGCAAGCATGCTGTCATAGCAGTCACTTACACACATGCAAGGATGCTAAAGTATAAACACTTACAGTGTACTCCGAGCCAAAGAAAGAAGCTAATTAGAAATCATGCATTAATCCTAACTATGCTAGATACCTAATGCAACACATGCAAAATACAGCTAAAATGGGCTCGGCTATCTAGAATGGCATATGAATGCAACTTGATAACATGTATTCAAATTGGTATTGAAATACAATGCAGTTTGAATGATGCACCGAGCCCAGTGCATGCAAGACAAATGAATGATGCACGCATGCAAGCATAAGAATGCTAATTGAAATATGCCCTAAAACTAACCATCGAAAGCGGTTAAGTAAAAAGGAGAAAGAAATGGGGGTTGGAAGACATGCATCACACCCACGCACCCTTATTACAAAAGTTGTGCCCTCTCTACGGAGGGTCCGAATAAAAGCTAAGCTAACTTAAGCTAAGCTACTTAACTAATCTAATAATCTAATTAGACTAATTATTACACAGCACAAATTGAATTTGAACAACTAGCTAATCTAAACTAATTAAGTACAAACCAAATTAATCAATTAAACACTTAATTAATTAATTACAAATTAACTAAGCTAATGAACTAGTTTAGCTAAGCAATTTAAACAAATGGCCTCGGGAAGCAAGGAGGATATGCATGCTTGGTCGGCTTTGCTCTGAAATCCACTGTCGTGCCTCGTGATGTCTCTGTTTGCACTCTTTTGGACTTCTGAAAACTGTGCCAACTTCCAAGATGCTTCTGATCCACCTTAGGAACATGCTGAGGGGTGGTCAGCCAAGAGGAGTGGCCATCGGCCAGAGTTCATGGCTATCAGCCAATTTTGATAGCCGATCGGCAGACTTGGTGGCCGGTCGGCAGCTCTGATGGCCGGTCAGCCACTGCTTCCTGTAATTTCTCCTTTTACTGCAACAGAGCACAAACAGAGGCATGGTAGTGTATTTGCAAGAAAATGTGTGCACAACCACCCTCCCTATCATTTCTCAAGCTCAAGGGAGTGCGGTACTCAACTCTCGGGCCATCAATAACGCATCTCAATGCATGATGGCCAAAGAAGCCAAGTTTGCACAATTCAATGTCAATGAATGCACAAATGACGCAATTAGCCTACACCTCTTTCATGCTTGATCAAGAGGGTCGGCGACCGAGAAATGAGGCACGTTTCATCACTTCAAGTATGAAACGCTCGTCGTTTCTTGTGTTTGGATTAACATCCAATCCAACACAATGCAATGCAACACATTTCAAATACAATGAAATGCACCACATTTCAAACACAATGCAATGTAACACATTTCAAACACAATGCAATGCAACATAAGCATGTCAAGTTAGGGTCCTTAAGCATGAAAACTAGTGAAGGATACAACACAAGGGCTATGTAATGCAATGCTCAATGGACTTAAACCGAATATGGACAGACCTAAATCATACCAAGACAGTGGCCAAGATGCTCTAAAATGCTAGCATTAATGGCAAGGGAATGATGCTCATGCATTGGCTCACAAGCAAGGTATGAAGGTGCAACTCTCAAGAGCACCTAAAGAGTGAAAAACATGGAAGTGTGGCAACACTATATGCTCTGAAATATCATCTCAAATGATGCCATAACGTGCAAATACCTCAAGTCAAGCATGCAAGATACCTCAAAACTCAAAGCTAGTCAAGGCATTAACACCATAGCTATACAAAGCGAGCCTCAAAAGGCCAAGAACAACCAAAATAGTCCTAAAGCATGTCAAAATAATGCTAAAACATGTATGGAGTATAGCCAAGACAAGCTAGCATGAAGGGCCAAAACATCAAGTAAGCTAGGCCAATGAGCATGGTTACAGTACACCTACCAAAGCCAAGCATGAGATGACTTCACCAACTAAAATCAGAGTTAAGGCATGTTAAATAATGACCAAAAACATGCTGGGATGGAACCAACACATGCTAGAAAGATGAGCCAAAACCTTAAGCATAGAAGGCTAGTTTACAAGGATTACACTATAAGTGTAAAAAGCATGCATGAGGTAACCAAACCAAGCCAAAACAGAGCTATATCATGGCAAAACAAGGCCTAAGACATGCTGAAATGGAGCCTCAAGGAGGTAGAAAAACATGCTAACTTGGTGAGCCATCAACACAAGCACACAAGATACAAAACGGGGGGGAGGGGGACCACCCCCACCTATTTTGGGTTTCAAAACACACTTTCCACCACTGAAATTCCTCTGGAATTTAGTGGTGAAGAGGCCAAACAAAGGTGATCCAAAGGCCTAAAAGAGGTGACTCAAAACAAGGCCAAGTAAGGCACAAAAGGGGGTAAGCCACCCCTAACACCAAAGAAGTCTTAAACAACCATTTTAAACACTTAAATACTGGACTTTTTTCAATTGAAAGTTAAGCCGAAAGAAGCATGCAAAGGTGGCTAAGTACTCAAGCAAAACAAGGCTTAAAGGGGGTAACAACTCACCCTTGAAGAACCACAGCCAAGCAGCAACTTCTGAGCCAACAAAGCAAACTTTGAGAGTCCAAACAAGGTCCTCTAGTACCTCAGCAACAAAGTAATGGTGCTTTACTAGGTGTTGTAGTGCAAAAGTGAAGAGAAAATACACTTTTAAGCACAAACAAGTGCAAATATAGAGAGAGAGGAAGATATAGAGAGATACATGTATAACTATATATCAATTTTTAGAACCCCTGGAAAGGGAGAGGGATGTCTCCTCTTATAGAAATTCAAGTCTCAAGCTTGTTGAACAAGCTAGAGGCTTGGTTCAATCCCTCCATACACGTGTATGGAGGATAAGTTCTATGCTCACCAGCTGTCACAGCTGGCAACAAAATATCTGCAAAAGCAAATAAAAAGGCCTCGGCCAACAAACATGGCCGATCGGCCGTTAAAGGTGCCGACCGGCCATCAGTGATGCCGACCGGCCACCACTGATGGCCGATGGAAAGAAGGAATGGCCGATAGGCATGAGGCCTGGCCGATGGGTTGTAGGACTGGCCAACAAGCCACCCCCTTTCCTTAGAAACAAATCTACAAGCTCTTGGTCCACAACTAAGGACAAAACAGTCAAGTTGAGAGGTTCCAAGGCAAGGCGCACAGCCGAGACCTTCAGAAACTCAAAACGAACACAAGCATGGATGATCATCGAGTGTTTAAACGATGACGTCCAAGTCTTGAGGACTGTCAAAAATGGGCTGTCTACAACTACGCCATTGTGATTGTCATAATTTTTAGAGCCTATGGTGAAATTTAATTGAAAAATTATTTAGATCAAAATAATTAGATTCAAAACGATTAAATAAAGTGCCATTACTTAAACTTAATCAATATGATTAAGCAAGCCTATAAATAGGCCAATATACACTCAAGTCCCTCATTTGTTGAACTCAAAATCTGAAATGCACTCTAGAGAGAGTGTGTGTGCCAATTGTAGAGAGAGAGAGAGGGAGCTCAAGTTGGAGAATTGAACAAGAAGCTTGAAGATCTTGAAGATCAACTCAAGAATTAACCATAATTTGGAAGATTTGAGCTTATAGGTGAGTAATTAGTCATGAATTCATAAGATTGAGTTTGGAATTTTGTAAATTCAAAATGAAATGGTAATCAAGAACATGAATTGAGTTGATTATGATGGGATTGAAGTTTATATGCACATGCATGTTTGGAATTGCCATGAATTTGCATAAGCTAGCATGTAACATGTTAATTATGGAAAATTGAGTATTGAAGCATACATGCAAGCATGGTTTTGTTGAGTTTCATGATTACAAGCATCATTGGTGCCATTTGAAATGGAACTGGAGTCAGAAATTTACATGCATGTTTGATTGATGGAGATATGAGGCTTGTATAAGTTTGAATGCATGGGTTTTGACCATACAAGAGAAATGTTGATTAATTTGAGAATTAGATCATGACTTTGAACAATTGGCCTCATATTGGTTATGTTCTCATATTAAATAATGTGTTTCCATGTTTTGGTGCCCAAAATTCGAGTTTTGGGGCTTTAAATGTCAAGTTTGAGCTTCAAAAACGATTCTGGAAATTCCAGAATTTGGCATGTCCGCTCGAGCGGGGAAATCGCTGCTCGGGCGTGAAATGTTAGTTCGCAGAACTTTTGCAGACATTGATGTCTGCTCGAGCGGGGAGAGTCACGCTCGAGCGTCAGTCACATGTTTCGACTCTCCGCTCGAGCGTACAAAGTCACACTCGAGCTCAAAAACGAGGCAACCGGTACTTTTACAGACCAGAGGGGTCCGCTCGAGCGGAAGAAACTGCGCTCGAGCGGGAAACCCTGTTTCAGAAATTTTGTAAAGATGATTTTATGTTTTGTTTCCATTCTCTTGCACTCCTAAGCACTCTTAGGCATACATTGAGCATTGTAAATGAACTAAGAAGATAAGAAAGAAGCCTAAGAGGAATGTATGAGTTAAGAATGGATTGAATCGTTTGTGACCCGATATGTGTTATGTATTATGTAGGGTCGAGCAGAAGGACTAATCCACCAGCAGAACACTGTGAGTAATATCTTAGTAAAGACATTTTGAAGCATGCTATTTGTCCAATTGCTTACTCTTATTTGAGTTTCATAAATCTGTTGATTTGAATTATGGACAAATATACGTTTGACATGAATGATTGGGCCAAAGGCCGTTTGACATGAATGATTAGGCCAAAGGCTGTTTGACATGAATGATTGGGCCAAAGGCCGTTGAATATGAATGGTTGGGCCAAAGGCCGTCAGATATGATTGAATTGGGCCCAAGGCCGTTTGATTGCTCTAGATATGTAGTCGCTTAATGCATTAGATAGATCCATGAATTTGGCCCAAGGTCGTCTGATATATTTGTTTCAAATTCTATTCATGTATCTTCTTTATTTGATATTATTCATTGGGCTTTCGCTCACTCTCATTCATGTATTTGTAGGTGAGCCAAGATATGTCCAAACTCAACCTCAGTGAAGTATGTGCGAAAAAGTCAAAGTTTTGAGGAGTCAGCCTTAACGTCTCACGCACGAGACTTGTTTTTGCCCTTTTGTCCTTTGGTTATATTTTTGTTTTGTGGGCGAAAACGTTGAACCACCTTTGTATATAAGTTTTGTTTGGCTGACTGCATAACTGAAAGTTCCTGGATATAGATTAACTCTATGAGTATGTGTTAGTTATTATGAAATACTTTTGGAATGATTTTGTTATACCATGTAGGCATAGCTCTATGGACAAAGTTTTAAGTTTGCTTCCGTTTTGGCCCCCCCTTAACTCTGTTGAAATATGTTTTATTTGGTTTGAGGCCGTAGGTAATCTCTTGATTACTGGTCGGTTATGTCCTTAACCCATGGGGGCGGGTTCGGGCCATGACAATAATAATATAATAAAATAATATTTTAATTGAATTATAAAAAGAACTTGGAGAAAAATTTAAAAATAATCAATTATAAATTATAAATGAAATCTGACATATAATACTTGATAAGGAAAAGCATGTAACCATTATAGAAGATAAGTAAGAAAATACTATAGGTAATTATTCTTATAAAGGAAATCCACCATAGGAATTGATATCCCACTTTTCAAAGATAGAATAAAAATTTAAAATTTTTTTGAAATAAAATTTTAACTAGATAGGGTGTTTTATGAATTTATAACACTTATGGACTTATATTTTAATTTTATAATCATTTCAAGGACTACATATGTTTGAATTAAATATTTTAGAGACTTAATAGATTGAATAGATAGTTTAGGGCGTAAATAGATTTTTATTTATATACTTTAGTGACTAGATTCAATCAATAGTTAATCGACTAAATAGGTAACTTGGTGATCGTTTAGGGGTATAAAGTGTAATAAACCCTTTTTCAAAAACTAATATGTTTCATTATGGGTTGGGTTTTTCTCAAGTTTAAATATAAACTTGAGAGAACTTGAGGGGCTCGTGGAGCCCACCACAGGCCTTGTTTTGATGATCTGAACCATTTATTTTATAGAGCTCTTCTCGTGTATATCATCTATGTAAAAGACTAGTTCAATCCGATATAAGTTTTTCATTCCATCATGTTTGTTTCTAAAAAAAATACATAGTCTATTTTAAAAAATATATTTGTCATCTAATTTCAAAGACAAATGCAAAAATTTTGTAGGAATTTTTAGACATTTTTGTACTCAAAATTTCATGATGGTTTCGTCTAGAAAGTTATTAAGAAATGATGTTTAGAACATTCAAAATGTTTTGTATCAATTCTTTTAGTCTTGAACGAATTTATATGAAATGTTAATTAAATCTGAATTTTGGAACAGATTTTGCTCTATCTTTGAAAAATCACTAAATATTCTATAATAAACCAAATCTAGTATTTTCTGCAAGAAAAATTAAATTTAAGAAGTTTAATTTCATTTCCAATTTTTAGATTACCGTTTTGACTTGTAGATTTTAGTGTGAAATTATTTTAAGAAAGTGTGTCAAATTTGTGTTACATGTTTTCTTGTAATTTTTTAGAATTTTTTATAATTTATTTTCTGGAGATTCTTTTTGTAAAATGACAATAACAGGTTCATTGAATATTTTTGAAAAAATTATAAATTTGATAATTGTCTAAATAATTTATTTATAATTTTGTTTATGTAATCTTAATTCTGAAATTCTACTAAGAAAAATAAAAAGAGCCAAGATTGCAACTTCAATTATTTATGAAAATTAAAGATAAGTGTTGTGCTAGTATATTCACCTTTA
Organism: Camellia granthamiana; assembly: GCA_036172215.1. Lineage (NCBI taxonomy): Eukaryota > Viridiplantae > Streptophyta > Magnoliopsida > Ericales > Theaceae > Camellia > Camellia granthamiana. The sequence goes on along the minus strand of CM069917.1, from coordinate 45,879,847 downwards.
TTTTGTAACATAATCGTTCATGCATGTGTGATGTTATTATTCAAATGATCGTTCATGCTTGTGTGATGTTATTATTCAAATGATTATATTAAATAATCATTTATATTATTATGTCACGTTATTACTTAAATTAATTAAAGGGTAAACTACCAATAGGTCCTATTTTGGAGACTTATTACCCAATAGGTCCTACTTTGGAGACTTAATACCCATTAAGTCCTATTTGATAAATTTATTAAGTGATAAAGATAAATTTATCAGTCTTTTTTTTTTATGAATAAATTTATAGTGATAAATTTATCAGTCTCTTTGTTTTTATGAATAAATTTTTAGTGATAAATTTATCACTCTCTTATTTTTGTAGTGTTAAATTTATTAGTTAGGACCTGTAGGTAAATAAGTCTAGTGAATAGGACTAATTGGTAAGTATCCCTAATTTAAAGGGGGCTTACGTGTATGTCCTAATAAGTGGACTTATTGTCCAATAGGTTCTATGATAATTAATGATATTTTTTATTAAACACTATTAAAAAATATCACTAATTATTAATTTTTAGCGATAATATGAAAATTTTGTCACAAAAAATGTCACTAATTATAAGTTGGGCAAATTACACAAATAGTCCCTATAGTTTGAGGCTTGTGTCACTTTGGTCCCTGACTTTCCAATTGTGACACATTTGACCCTAAATTTTGAATCTTGTTCCAAATAAGGACAATTGAATATATAATTAGATTTTTCAAGGGTAAAATTGTCAATTTGATAAAATATAAACTAATTTGACAAAAATAAATGTCAAACAAATATTTTTGAATTTTAAAAAATTATTTCTACCTACTAAAAATAAAATTATGTAAATTGATAAATCTTTTAGACATTTATTTATTTTTTTTACCAAATTAATTTTTATTGTGTATTTGGATGATGATCATGTAAAATTAATTTTAAAAACTTAATCATGTAATTTTTTATTAATTTTACATAATTTTATCATTGGCGGATAAAAATAATTTTAAAAAAAATAAAAAGTCTTTTTTTGACATTTATTTTTGTCAAATTATTTTATATTTTATCAAATTGACGATTTTATCCTTGAAAAATCTAATGATATTTTCAATTGTCCTTATTTGGAACAAAATTCAAAATTTAGGGTCAAATGTGTCACAATTGAAAAGTCAGGGACCAAAGTGATACAAGTTCTAAACTATGGGGACTATTAGTGTAATTAACCCTTATAAGTTTTAGTGACAGTTTAAAAAAATTGTCACAAAAAGTGTCATTAATTCACAACTTTTAGCGACAATTTGAAAATTTTGTCACAGAAAAAGGTCACTAATTATAAGTTTTAGCGACAATTTATAAAAATTATGACAATAAAAAGTTACTAATTGTCAATTTTTAGCGACATACGTAAAAAATTGTCACAAAAAAATTATTTTTACCGATGATTTTATCAAGACTTATTTTTAATAGGACTTGATGAGAATTAAGTCTAACTGTTAGGACCTATTGGTAGTTTATCCTAAATTTTAATTAAATGTTTTAAAGAATAAGTATATTTGATTAATTGTTTTCGAAAAATATATGCTAATATTCCTCCTTTATAAACCGTAATAAAATGGTATAACATCAATACTGACCCAAGTTTGTAATCAGTAGTGGCTATCATGGAAATTAATTAAAATGACAAATGAATTGTACGAAATTACAGGCTGCCAGATAATACCAGTTGTATTAAAACGAACCTTAATTTTTGAGAATCCTTGAGAAAACATTGTTGTGAAACTCTAAGATAGCATGAGTTGTATTTAAACCCTCAACAGTATTTTGGCTTTGGAATAAAGGTGAAAGTACGGATGGCACAACAAGGAAAATATCCTTGGCAGACTATTTCCTTGGAGCAGGTCAGAGATGTCACCACTCTTGTATGTGATCTTGGTCGTGGGCATTTCTGATAGTTACAATTGATAATGATTATATAATTTTACCAATTTGGGGTTTTCAAATCATTTGTGGCCATGGTTTAGCAGTTGATAACTTTCCATGGTGAGATTTGGAGTCACATAAATAAATCAAATTTTAATAAATTTGTGTGTAATTTATGCTTGCATTTATACTGTTATGTTGTGAATATCATGCTTATAATCTTATTATTTTTCCTTAAAAAGAAAGATAGGTTTGTTGTGTTTTCTTTCTAGATTTTGCATCTTATAGTGTTTTATGCTAGGTTTTGATGAGGAATGAATGGAAGCTGAAAACAGGGTTGGTGATAATGTAGAACCTTGGTTAACTTGAAACCATGACTAGAGTTGAATAAAATTTTATTATCTAATGTAGTTGCCATTGTAGGTCGACTTTTCGTGCCCCCTCTCGGAAGATGAATAAGCTCTACAGTATCGGATTCCCGCGGTTTTGAATCTGATCTCACAAGTGTAATGTGAAATAGATAATCACCGAAGAGTCTCAATCCGGCAAATCTTTTGAAATATCGATTTTGAATCAAATTGCCAAAAATGGACTGCTTTGCCAGATACAAAGTCACCACCTAAATATTTTTTGGAGAAATTTAAGAAACCCATGATTTGTGCCAAAGGCCACGTGTCTGTCATCACCAAGATTGTCTTGGCTCGGGAACTTATATACGAGAGGGGAAGGTCGTGAATTGAGCACCCCCACTTGCCTGATCAAAGATCAGCCTCTACTAATCATGATATGAATTTTATCTACATTATATACTCTTGTTCCGATTTATTAGGCTAGTATTACTATGTGATGCGCACACACACAAGTATAGACTAATTTGCAAGAATTGAAACACTTGATTCATGTTTGTTTTGAAAATTGTTTTGAATATGTACCACTTGAAAATGTGATCGCATATGAACATTACTCAAATTATTCTAATTCAAACAACTAGCCTTCATCCACAGGCATTCAAGAGTTATAGCAATTAAGCACTTTGCCTCATGATGAACATGCTTGACATGGCAACATCAACATGCGATATGCTAAAGCAAGTAAAGGCTCACCTAATACTCCAAGCCAAAATAAACAAAAGAGTTAGAAAAATGCATGATCCTAACTATGCAATATGACTAATGCAACACATACGATATGCAATTTACTAGGTTTGGCTACTAATATGACATATGAATCAATTTGATAGCATGCGGTCTAAGCACGTATTCAAAGAAATATTAAACTACCAATGCAAGTTAGAATGATGAACCGAGCCTCGATGCATGCAATACAAGTGGATGCAAACATTAAGGGTGCTAAACAAAACATGATGCCCTAAACTAACCATCATAAGCTAGTAAATAAAAGAGAGAAAGACGTGCGGTTGGAAGACATACACGTTATTACAACATTGTGCTCTCACAAAAGAGAGTCCGAATGAACTGACTTGCTAACTAACTAAAGCTAAGCTAATTAATTATTACAAAACGAATGAGTAATTAACTATGCTAGTTAATTATTACAACATCACAAATAATTAACTATTCTAGCTAATTATTACAAATTGGAACTAACTAATTAACTACACTAATTAATTAATTACAAAATCCTAACTAGCTAACTAATTAATTACATCATGAATACAATATGAATAAGTAACTAAATTAACTAATTAACCTCAGGAAGTGAGGGATGCTTATGCATGCTCAGACTTTCCACCCGAAAAAGCTATTGTCTCTGCTGCCAAATGCCTCTGTTGCACAGTAGAACACTTGCATTGATTTCCACCTCCAGACCAACTCTGTTCTGCTGGGGAAGTACACTGCTAGATTTTGCACTGGTAGTCGACAGAGGGCTTGCCGTCCACTAATGATGGCCTGCCGGCCACTGCTGACTAGGTTGTCTTGCTACAACAGAGAGCAAATAGAGCAGAGACAATGTATTCTCAAGGGTTTGTTTGCACAATTTACCCCATCCTTATCATGAACAGCTCAAAGGAATAGTAAGCTTGATTCACAAACCACCAATGGATGCAATTTCATTGCATGATGGCCTATGAACCAAAGTGTTCAAGTTCAATAAATGCAATAAAATAAGACTCTCAAAACCACCTCTCTATCATGAAATATCAAGGGAAGTAGTTGACAATGAATCTTGAACCGTTTTCGTCACTAATGAGTATGAAACGACTCAAGACTCAAGGGTTCAATTAATGTCTGATTGAACCCAAACAAGTTATCATCTTGCACCTTTTTTTAGCCTCAATTTTATTACTTCATTTTAGATTACCATCTATTCTTTAGTCAATTGAGTCCAAAGGTGAATTTAAGTCCTCTAATGGAAAGAGGGCTCAAACTAAGAGTTGCTTTAGGCATGAAAGTGACATCATATCGTTGGTAATGAACTCCCAAAGGGATTAAACCATTAAGCATGACATCTCAATCTCATGCTTAAACAAACAAGTAGTTTGAAACCACTTTCAAAGCAAAACAAAAGCCAAGAAAGGAGGGAGGTTATAGAGGTGATTAAGAGTGATCACAAGTATGGAAAGCCATAAATAAAGACTATCAACTCAAATAAAATGGTATCTAATGCCTAAAACACCAAACTCATGAGGACAATTGCACTACAAGCATGCAAAACAAAGCTCAAATGCAACAAACACTTAAAAACAGTCCTAAAACAGCCCTAAATAAGTCCTTAAATATGCTGGAATTAAGACAAAAATAGCTAGAATAATAAGCTAAAACATGGATCATGCTAGGCTAGTAAGGAAAACACAAGAAGGGAAGGCTAACCCCACCAATTTTGGACTTCAAAACACGATTTTCGCCACTGAAATAACTCTGAAAATCAGGGTTTAAAAGCTCAGAAAAAGATAGTGTAAAGGTGGGAAACACAAAGATAAAGGCCTTGAGAGCAAGGTGTAAAGAAGGGTGAACCACCCATCAACCTTTATTGGCCTTAAAACCCAAGTTTCAACCCAAAAATACAGAGTTTTTATAGCTCAAAAACAGTTGGAAAATAGTAGGAAAAAGAGTAACTAAAACAAGTAAAGAGGCAAAACTTTATACCTCTTGAAGAGTAGATCACTTTCAAGCAATAAAACAAGGCAAACACACCCTCAACAGCTCAAACAAGGCTCAAAGATACCTCAGCTCAAAAATGGAGAGCTCTGGTTAAGAGTGTATAGGAAAAGGTGAAGAGTGTATAGGCAAATGTTAAGAAATTTGCAAGACAGGAAGAGAATCGTAGAGAGAGAAGAAAAATTTTGCTCCAAAATTTTTCTAACCTCTTAGCAAGAGGGGAGGTCCTCTATATATAGAAAAACATAGACCTCCCTCAGAAACATCCAGCCATACACGTCGGAGCAGATACAAGCATCTGTGTAAACAACTAGCCCAGTTGGCACAAAATATCTGCAAAATACATTGGTGGCCAGCAACCAGGAGCAATGGCCAGCAGCCCAAAACAGTGGCCGACAGGCCACCAGAGGTTGCAAGCTTGAAAACCCAAGGTTTTGGTCCAAAAAAAAGGTAACAGGGGTATAGGATTTGAAAGGCTCAAAGCTGTGGTATTCTGTTGAGGACTTCGAGCACTTGATAAGCATATAGACTCATCATTGGGTGTGCAAGCAATGACATCCAAGTCACAAGCGACCGTAAAAAATGGGGTGTCTATAATTGCCTTTCTTTGACAGAACTCGGAGTCATGAAATGATGTGAGTGAATGTCAAAGCCTGAAGATGACCTATTTTGACAAGGCCGTAAGACTTGGACAAACAATCGAGACAGAAATAAATGGTTGCGCCCGTAGGCTGCCTACGTATCCCTTTACAAGGAATCAAACCAGCGTAGTTCTGGGGCAAGATGCAAATGATATGCACGGAAAAAAGAAAAAAAACAAACAAACAAACTTTGAAAGCTGGACTCACACGTTTCGCAAAGCCAGCTATTTTGAAAACTCATGATCATGCGAGATGATGCAATAAGCAATAACAAAGGCAATAAGAAAGATAACGAGATAACAACATATGAATGAGTAGCTTCAAGTTTAAAACCAACACAGGTTCCATGCAAAAAGATCTAAAACACACTTTGACCATGCCAAAACACGAGACAAGGAAAGAAAACACAGCTCAGGGTTGCACCTCGTGCATCTTGAGAAACTAAGAAACAAAAACAGCTCAGGGTCGTGTTTCGCACGTCCCGAGATAAAAACCGCTCAATGTCGTGCTTCATGCGTCCTGAGAACAAGAGGAACAAAAACCGCTCGGGGTCGCGTTTCATGCGTCCCGAGATAAAAGCCACTTAAGGTCGCATTTCATGCGTCCTGAGAAACAAGAAAAATCGCTCAGGCTTGCGGTTCACGACTCCCGAGATAAGACACGCCCAAGGCCACGCTTCACGCGTCCTGATCTACAAGAAAACCGCTCGGGCTCGCACTTCACGCGTCCCGAGATAAAAGACGCCTAGGGCCGCGCGTCACGCGTCCTAAGATTCAAGAAAAACCGCTTGGGCTCGAGCTTCACACGTCTTGAGATAAAACATGCCCAGGGCCGCGCGTCACGCGTCTTGAGATTCAAAAAAAATTGCTCGAGCTCGCGCTTCACACATCCCGAGATAAAACACGCCCAGGGCCACGTTTCACGTGTCCTGGGATACAAAAAAACCACTCGGGCTCGTGCTTCACGCATCCTGAGATAAAGCACGCCCAGGGTCGCTCGTCACACGTCCTGAGATAAAACAGAGAGGTGTGTAATAGATGTACGAAATGAATAAATGCGATAGATGCACAATGCAAAAACCATGAAAGATGGACAACCGACGTATGTTGTTAATTGAAGGCATATTCTATGTAAGAAACAAAAGCATATTCTATGCAAAATTGATAGCATATTCTATGCATGAATCATGAATGATGCAAGACACGCTTGCAGGACGCATATATGTGAAAGTGCATATTCTATGCAACGGAAGAGAACAAAGACATAATTTGACAAAACGAATAAAACGATACCCGGTGGTATCTTTCGACTTGCCTCTCGGAGGAATTGCAACATGTTCAAAGGGACACACCTCCTTCATAGTAGCAAGTGGGACACATAGTGCGCCAAAACACAGTTTTAAGCTCCCTTAGAAACAATCTAGACCCAACAGTGAACCTTCCTTACACTTCTTGGGAAACAAAGACACAAAACAGCATCAGGACACAGAGGAGGGCCACCGACCACTCGCCAGCCACAAGGGGAGAGCGTTGGCCACCTGCTGGCCACTAATTCAGATTGCCGACCACAGATGTGACCTGCCGGCCACCCGTGGCAGTTCGGGGCATTTTGGTCTTTCCGCACGTGGGTCTTTAAATATACCACCCCACACTTCATTTCCTCACACCCACACCTCCGAAAACCCTCTCCCTCTCTCTCTCTCTAGGTGCTTCATCTCTCTAGATTTGCACTTTATACACATTTTCCAACGCCCCACGCAAATTTTTTTTTGTAAAACCCTCTTAGTTCTCTACATTTTGAACCAATTAGATTTTGATTTCGTCACTTTTTCTCGGATTTTCACCACTTTAGGCTTATTCTCCTCGAGTTTCTCTCGGGTTTCGTGAACTTTTTCGGGCATTGACTTTTTCCAAGTTTACCATCTTTTCTCCATTTTCTTTTTACTTTTCACCTATTTTTCACCCATTTTCCATATGGCAAATGAGATTCCTCACGTCGGAGCTCCTCCAGAGGTTCCACCTATGTTTTCACTCGTTGCTAAAGTAGAGGAGCCGGTAGTTGCCAAGGGTAGGGAGGCGGCTGAAGGCATTAAGGCTGACCTTGAGGCGAAGTTTTCGCCTGAGTTTTTGCCAGAACCGTTACCATTGAGAGTGCGGCCTTTCGATCCGGCGACATATCATCCTCACACGCACATCTTACCGCCTGGAGGCAATAGATGTTTCAGGGATTTTGCTCGTGGCGTACTAGAGGACCTTCTGCTGAGGGAGCCGGCCTCCCACTTTTCATCCAACACTACTGAGGTATGAACTCTGTTTTCATGTATTTTTGCCTTTCTTTTAACTGCATTTCTTGCACTGCCTTTCATCTGACTACACTTTCATTACTGTCTTTCATCCGATTCATCTGTTCTTTGCCAACAGGGAGTGTCCCGTGCATACAGGGGGTATGGAGCGATGACAATGAGGGATTGGTATGACGAGCTCCCTGCCGGGGTTTGTGACATCATCGATGAGACCGGCTTCGACCTTTTTTGCTCTGGCTTGACACGCGTCATTACGAGCCGTCCTCTTCTAGGAGCGCTAGTGGAGAGGTGGTGGGACACCACCAACTCCTTCCACCTCTCTACTGCCCTGGTGACCCTTCCCCGGGTATGCTTCTACAACTGAGGCGGAGCTGGCCTCGCCACCCTATACAGCTATACGAGCTCTACCTTCCGCAAGAGGGGAGAGCAGATCGAAGGCTACTGGCGAGCCTGAGTGGTATGCATTTCGGTTCCCTCTTTGCACTTTAAACTTTCTGCTTCACATTTTCTGCTTTATATTTGTTCAACACCACTACTTTCTGCATCTATTTAGGCTGTGTGCTTTTTACTTTGCACTTTCTATATCTGTTTATGCTTGGTATTCTTCGCTCAATCAAAGTTTCTTGTCCTCGAGCGGTACAACTTATTGTGTCTGGTCGCTTGAGCGACACTTCTTGCGCTCGAGCGATCCGCGCATATATCAGTTCGTAAAAAGCCACTTTTGAGTCACTTTTTTATTTCTCGCTCTCTCTAAACATTCTAAAAACCCTAGATCTACATCCTCTCTCTAAAACTGCACTTCTCTCTACAAATACACCTAGATTCGTCGAGTTCTTCACTCGTGTCCCTTTGTTAAAAAGGTAGAGCACCCTCTGGGCTTCCTTTTGATCCAAACGAAGTTGGGTTTGGGTGTTGTTGAAGTTCCTTCACTCTTTCTCTCATCTTCTAAGCTTGAGGTAGGGATTCTCCGCACTTTCTTATGATTTTTAACTTAAATATTTGTCTTTATAAAACAACATTGTGATTTGGGGGAATTTTGGACAAACCTAGGGTTTGGCTTGATTTCAAAAGAGGGGTTTTCAAATGTCTTGTTAGAAATGATTAAGAGAATGTATTTATTGTTGAGTTATGGTGAATTAGTGGATTTTTACCTCTAAAATTGGTTTATAAAGAAATGGGGGTTTTACTCTAGTTATACCAGATGTTGATTTTGAAAGGATAAATGAAATTGATGTTGGAAATGTGGAATTGGGTTGATATTGATGAGGATGGTAGAGTTAGATATGTATTATCACTCACATCTTGAAAATTGAAAAGTTTATCTTTATTGAAAATTATTTATCTGTTTTGGGTTATCGGTGAAGGACAACTATGATTGCTGTAGAAATTGCATGAGAATTAGTAGAATTGAAACTATTGTCTCATCCATTTGCATCGAGCATTAATTTATACTTATACAATGGCAATGTTTATCGTTTTGAGAAAAATGGGTGAATCTGGAAAGTATGTGTTGTATCGTTGAAATAAGTTAGCCTGAGTATCCATGGTGAAAGTCGTAAAACTGCGCACATACATGGATGCCAATCCCGCAGATGAAATTTCCGTGAAATGGAAATAGTAGTGCTTGTAGAGCCTACGTTTACATGGGTGCCGGTTTTCAGTTTCCTACAAACGAAATTTCCGTGAAAGGTAGGAATTGTTTTGAGATTCCCAAAGTGTGATTTATTGCCCTGTTTTCTATTATAAAGGAAGTGATTTATGAATTCTGATATTAACCTGGCATTACATGGTTTTGGAAAGCTATATAAAATGTTTTGGCACAAGCATTGCATATGCATTCACTTGTATCTTTGTTAAGATTCATCTACTGTGTTGGATTATTTATACTGGGCTTTTGCTCACCCTACGTGGGAAAAACATTTTCAAGTGCTAATGATTTACCTCCACCAAGGCAATAGCTTGGAAAGATTTGGAGCTAGAGTTTCATTTTGTTTGATTGTTGTATATGTTTTGTACAGGCCAAGTGCCTTTAACTGTATTGGATTTAAATCCACTTTTGTTGTAACCAAACATTTTCTTGGAAAGTTATAAGCCTTTAGGGCATTTATTATCTGTTTTACTTTCACATCATATCTCTTGTTGTAACACATAGTACGGATTCAAGTTTAGAGCTTCTGAATGTGTAAATGCATGTGTTATCTTTTGTATACTTCAAATCATATATGAATGGAAAGGAAATTCATTTTGGAAACGCACTATCTTAATTGGTTATATGTCTTAGGCTATCGTTATATTTTCAGGGCACTACAAAAACAATGCAATGTAAGATTATATATCAATTCATGAAAACTGTCATTCTATAATACAAAACAAGGCAGTGGATATAAAACACTGGAAATCTCTTGGTACATGTCTGCTAGTAGGCTATATAAACACTAACAAAGCTATTTTACCGGTACTAATAGGAAAGATTGGCACCTAATCACGCGGGTTTCTAGACTGTCACCAAGGACACACAGGTCAACATAATAACCACAACCGCACCCTCTAACTAGATTCACTAAGGTATTCACGTATTTTTTTTCTTCAAAACAATACATTTTCAATGCTTAAGTATGAAACAAGGCTCAATGCAAGATGTATGAGTAATAAGTTTCAATTCTCCTAATTCTCACGCAATTTCTACAACAATCAAACCTCTCATCCACCAATAGCCCAAAATAAATATATCTATTCAATAGATAATTTCCAACAAAATATGATCTCATCATTTTTAAAATGAGAGCGATGTTACATATCCAACTCCACTCTTATCATCGACGGATACATGCATTTCATTCTTTCAAAACCTAACATCTTTTCCCTCTTCTTTCATAACTCAACTATCAATGATTTTAGATGATGTCTCCTTTACTTTCAAAATCACATTTAAGTAAAGAAATTCCAACATTTCAACATATCTTAACCCTAAACACATCCCCATAACCTTCCTCAAGCACCTATTTGAAAACCTCTTTTTTACATTTCAAAATCAAACCCTAAGTTTAACCCAAAATCTTCCAAATCACTAAATCCTTTCAATGAACAAATAACTAGGCTAAAAATTATACCAAAGGTTGAAGAAATCCCTACCTCAAGATTAGAAGAGGAAAAAAGCAAGAGTAAAACTTTGACAGAGCCGAAAACAAAATCGTCTCCGATTAGAATGAAGCTTTAGACGAGCTCTACCTTTTTTTCCAAAAAGCTATGGTTGAGAAATCAATGGGTGAGGGAGTATTTGAGGTTTTAAGGCAAAAGCTAGAGAGAGAAAGAGTGAAGAAATTAGGGTTTGGAATGTTTTAGAGAGAGAGAGAGGAATGAAAAAGTGATTAAAATATCCATTTTTTCAATCTGATATACGCACACACCGTTTGAGTGACCAAAATACAGCTCAAGCATCAGACACAATAAGTGACACCGCTCAAGTGACCAAGAACACCGCTTGAGCGCACAATGACCCTCTTCTAGAAGTTGTGCAAACTGTAGAAGACCACTCGAGCGCAAGAAAGACTGATCGAGCAACGATCACACCACTCTCAGAAGTTTTGCAGACCTATAAAATGCTGGGAGATCTGTAAGACCGCTCCAGTGACAAAAACACCGCTCGAGCAAACAAGAAGAAAACTGCACAATAACTCTTTTGAAAAACTAACTCCCAACCTGTTTCAAACACAACAATAACTCCCAAACAACTAAATTCAACTAGCAACAAGATGAAAATGGCATGAACAACACTTAAGGATATGGATCCCGAATCCAAGAGAAAGAAATAGGTCGGGTCTGAACAGAAAATGTTATAATCCCCCCGTTTAAGAAATTTTGTCCCTGAAATTTAAATCATACCAATAACCATCCACACTAGAAACAACGATAACACAGAGTCTTTCAATACAGAATATTACAGTTCAACATTCTAAAACATATACAATGTTTACATTTTACAACATGAATAAAATTTCCAACACAAGTCTTAAACATCAACAAATAGGTCCGGTTGCTTCTCACAAACTTCCGTCTCACGCTCCCAAGTTGCCTTTTCAACCCCATGTTGCTGCCACAACACCTTAACCAATGGAATAGCCTTGCCTCTCAAGACTTGATCCCAAGTATCTAACACTCGAATTGATCTCTCCTCGTACGAGGCATCCTTATCTATCTCTAACTCAGTCCAATCCAGCACATGTGAAGCATCAGGCTCGTATTTCTAGAGCATACAAACATGAAACTTGTTAAGGAGCTCAAAAAGTTAGGGTGGCAAGGCCAAACGATAAGCTATCTCTTCAATCTGCTCTAGAATCTCAAAAGGCCCAATAAATCTAGGAGATAATTTCCCGCTCTTTCCAAATCTCATCAAACCCTATTGTGACGATATTTGTAGGAGTACATGATCTCTTATCTCAAAAGATAAAGGTCTCCTCCTATGGTCGGTATAACTCTTCTAGCGACTCTAAGCCGAACCCAATCTCTTACGAATAAGCGCGACCTTCTCCGTCATTTCAGGGACTAATTTAGGACCTAACATAGGTGTGTCGCCAACTTTGGCTCAACACACTGGAGATTTACATGGTCGTCCATACAAGGCCTTAAATAGTACTATACCAGTACTCGCCTAAAAACTATTATTATAGGCAAACTCCACCAAAGATAAATGCCTTTCCCAGGACCCTTTGGAATTGAGGACGTAACCCTAAAGCGTGTCCTCTAAGATCTAAATGCTATACTCAGACTAACCATCAGTTTGAGGATAGTAGGCGATTATAAACGTCAACCTACTGCCCAAGGCATTCTGTAGGCTCCGCCACAATCGAGCCGTGAAACGTGGATCTCTATTTGAGACGATAGTCACAGGGACCTCGTGAAGTGGAACTATGTCCCTGACATAAAGGTTGGCAAGATAATCTATTGAGTCACTCATGCGCATAGGTGCAAAATGTGCTGATTTGGTTAACTAGTCGACTATTACCCACACAGCATCATCATCCCGTTGAGTCCTCGGAAGACCCACAACAAAATCCATCGTAACATGTTTCCACTTCTATTCAGCTATAGGTAAGGGTTGCAACAAACCCGCAGGTCTTTAATGCTCAACCTTCACTTGTTGACAAGTAAGGCACCTCGAAACAAACAATGCCATGTTTCTCTTCATCCCCCTCCACAAAAACTGGCGACTAAGGTCGTTGTATATCTCTGTGCCTCCCGGGTGTATCGTAAGGCATGAATGGTGGAACTATCAAAGTACCTCCTCCCTACATGATTCTGGTATGAAAAGATGATCTCGATACCTCACAGTCAAGTCAGAATACACATTTAAGCCTTTCTCTACCTTTTCACTAGATATCTTTCCTCAAATAGCCTCTACTTCGTGATCATCCCAATGTGCTTCTATAACTCAGCTCACTAGAGTAGGTTGTGCAATTACAGTGAACAAAAATGGCTGACTTGACGGACTCGCCAAGATGTAAGTCAAACTTGCCCACTACACCCAACAACTCCCATTCCCAGATGGCAATACTAGCTATACTACTCATGGATTTCCTACTCAAGGCGTCGACCACTATGTTGGGCTTTCCTAGATGATAATGCAACTTAAAATCGTAATCCTCCATAAACTTCATCCACCTCATCTTCTTCAAATTCAAGTCTTTCTGTGAAAACAGATATTTTAAGCTCTTGTGATCGGAAAACACTTCAAATCTCTCCCCGTATAGATAATGCCTCCAGATTTTTAAGGTAAAAATCACCCCCGTTAACTCAAGGTCGTGAGTATAATAATTTCTCTCATTTGTTTTCAACTACTGCGAGCCATATGCTACCACTTTCCCCTCTTGCATCAATACACAATCTAAACCTTCCCGAGATGCATCGCAATAAATCGAATAACCCAAACCCCTCTCCGAAATAATCAATACTAAAGCAGTGATGGGTCTAACCTTAAGCTCTTGAAATAACTTTTCACAAATCTCACTCCACACAAATTTAATTCCCTTCCTTTTCAATCTAGTCAATGATGAGGCCAGCCTAGAGAAATCTTTTACAAAACTTTAGTAATACTCGACTAAGCCCAAGAAACTCTGGATCTCAAATGCATTCTTAGGTTGTTCCCATTCTTGCACTACATCTATCTTAGAACAGTCTATAGTCACCCCTTTCCCAGATACCACATAGCCTAAGTACTTTACTTCCTTTAGCCATAACTCACATTTCCTGAACTTAGCATATAAATGGTGTGATCTAAATAACTCAAGTACAACCCATAAGTGCTCCTCGTGTTCCTCATCAGAGGGTGAGTAGATTAAGATGTCGTCAACGAAGACAACTACAAATCGGTCTAAGAATTCATGAAGATTCGATTCATGAGATCCATTAACGCAGCCAGTGCATTGGTTAGGCCAAAAGGCATCACTAAGAACTGATAATGGCCATATCACATACGAAATGCAGTTTTTTGAATATCCTCCTCCTTCACCCTCTACTAGTGATACCCTGATCTCAAATCAATCTTAGAAAAACAACGAGACCCCTTTCAACTGGTCAAACAGATCATCTATCAGCGGTAATGGGTACTTGTTCTTAACAGTTACCTGGTTTAACTTCGTGTAATCGATACTATGCCATCTTTCTTCCTTGCAAAAAGAACCAGTGCTCCCCAAGGTGAAGCACTAGGGCGGATAAAGCTCTTATCTAATAGTTCTTGGAGTTGAATCTTTAACTTGTGCAACTCGGCAGGTGCAAATCTATATGGTGCCATGGAAATCGGTGTCGTGTTGGGCACTAAGTCAATGGATAATTCAATCTCTCAGTAGGGTGGCAAACTAGTAAGATCTTTGGAAAAAACATCCGGGTATTCACAAACTACCCTCAGCAAGTCAATTCGAACCTCATCACTCTCATTACCCAAGAAGGTTGCAAAGGATAAATTAAGCTTGCCCCAACCTTTTGAGTCATACACTAACGACAAAATTCTATCAGTTCGGTCCCCCAAAAAATAGAAACAGTCACCACTCGAGGCCCACACCGTAACTCTTCTATGGTAACAATCTATAATGACACGGTATGAAAACAACCAATCCATGCCCAAGATGGCATTGAAAACCCGACATGTCTAACAAAACAAAACCAAAAGAAAGTTGGCGACCGACAATCTTTATCTCAAAACAGCGACATCCCCGATCTAAGATAACTTTACCTCTAACTAGTGACTCTACCCTAAACGGAGATGCTAACCGAGTCACTTCTAACTCCAAAACTGATGCGAATGTAGACGAAATAAAGGAATGAGATTCACCAATATCAATCAACACATTGGCAATAGAGTTGAACAACAAAAAGTTACCTCTCACAACAGAAGGTGTTGGCGATTGATCTGGCGCAGTAACAACATACACACGCTCTGTAGGCCTTTGTTATGCCTACTCACCCTTTGAAGCATAGGTCTAATACACGGATTGAGCTGAAAAGGTTCCCTGATTGGCCCTCAAGGCCTATGCTGAATGGGTAGGCTGATGGCTTTGTATCTGTCTCAAACCAAACGCACCATGTGTGCCACCTACTTGAGGGCAAAACCTCCTCAAGTGCCCCGATTGCCCACACTGATAATAGGTAGATAGCTACCCTCTCGCCTGACTCTGGCTCTAAGGATGAGCCAAAGATAGTGCAAACTATTGCCCTCTTCCTCTTTGCGGGGAAACTGAAGACTTGTGGCCCATTTGACCACACTTGAAACAAGTGTTCCCACCCTGGCTACCTTTTCCTAATCCAGAACTTAGTATAGGAAAGGTGGATCTAAACTGTGTTGCTTGGGATTGTTGTGGGGTACAGCCCCTCTGCCATTTGTTGTCCCGAACATCCCCCTAAACCTCCTGACTTCTCTGCCTGGAGCCCCTCATCCACTCTTCATCTACTTGGATCACGGTCTCTAAGTGCGTTGTCGCTTCTACAAGGCAACCATAATCCATAATCATAGACCCAACCACCTTGAAAAAGAGACCGTGCTTTAACCTCTTCTCGAACTTAATGCAACAACGTTCCACTGTTGCCACAAGTTTTGGTGCAAATCTAGATAGGCTAGTAAAAGTAACCTCAAGCTTAATTACTAGTGTGTTTAGCTGCTTGAGCTTCAGGATCTGGTCTCTCAACTTCTCCCTAGCAGTGGGAGGTAAAAACTTATCCTGGAAGGCATTGACAAAGGCCTCCTAAGTCACTCCAATGCACCCTCGCACATACTTCCACTATTGACCCACTTCTCCCTTCAGTTGGAAAGATACTAAGGTCACCCTCAACCTGTTATCCTCGATGCCAAGCATCTTGAACGTCTTCATCATCTGCTCTAACCACTCATCAGCCTTTAGTGGCTCCTTAGGATCGCTAATAAACTTATCTTGATTCAACCAGAAGAACTCCCTCTTTAGAAAAGATGACCCTGTCTCAATAACATGGACCTAGACTTGTCTCAGCCCTGAGAATGTCCATGGATTCTCACAAAGTTCCAGCCATTTCGGTGGCCAAAGGCCCATGGCTTACTGACTTACTGGCTCGGCCACATTGGCTTGACCAACTCTCTCCTCTTGTGTCACCACCACATCTACATCCTGACATCCTAATAAAGGTAACACGATAGATTAGCACATTTATAAATATGTCGAAGCTAATTTACTCACATCCTAATACGGTGGACAACAAGTAATTCACTCCAAATAAGCACCTAATCACATAAGCACAAACGAACTTCCTTTTTAGATAATGATCATCGCGCAACATTGCTAGAGTTCCCGTTAAAAATAACAGTGATCAAGTGCCCTTCTAACAGGACTTCTAGAAATTCGTAGACCCAATCAATATCTTAGAAATTAAATCCAATACTCATCTGGTCACATAAACAAGTTATCATATAGCATACCAGATCTACTTCTAATATTATCTAGCGAGATAAACCCATTGTGGTAGCAACCACATCCCACAATCCCAAAGTATTCAAACCCGATACTCTGATACCAAGTTGTAATGCCTCGAAATAGTAACAATAACCTACATCATAACATTCTGTAGAATAGATCACTAGCATTATATTTAACATTTCCATTTATATTCCTTGATTATACAAAAGATGACATATGCATGTATACATTCACAAATCCTAGATCCTGAATCTATAACATATAACACGAGTACATGAATTGAAATAAAAAGAAAATCAAGTAATTTTATGCCCTAATGGCTACATCTTTCTAAGTCAATGCTTTGGTACAACAAAAATGAGTTCAACTCAATTCAGTTAAAGCCCAAGACTTGTACAAAAATAATTACATCAAAAGAAAACAAAAGAAGCTCTTAACTCCAAGTCCTCCTAAGCTATGCCTTTGGTAGAGGCATGTCATTAACACCTGAAGGTTGTTTTCCACATAGGGAGAGCTAAAGCCCAATAAAGATGCTTTAACACAATGTATAAATCTTAACGAAGTCATGAGGTGAATGCATATGCATGCCATTTGTCAAACATTTCACTTTTTCATCTCAAAACAATGCAATGCCGGATTATATATCAATTCATGAAAAATATCCTTTTATAATAGAAAATAGGGCAGTGGAAACAAAATACTGAAAATCTCTAGGTACGTGTCTGCCAGTAGGTTATACAAACACTACCAAAGCCATTTTACCGATACTAACAGGAAGGATCGACACCTAACCGTACGGGTTTCTGGACTTCCACAAAAGACACATAGGCCAACATAATAATCACAACCACACCAAGGTATTTACTCATTTTTCTCAAAATAATGCATTTTCAATGCTTAAGTATGAAACAATGCTTCATACAAGATGTATGAGTAATTAGTTTCGATTCACCAAATTCTCATGCAATTTCTACAGCAATCAAACATATCCTCCACCGATAGCCCAAAACAGATATATCTATTCAACAAATAATTTTTGACAAAATGTAATCTCATCATTTTCAAAGTGGGAGAGATGTTACATATCCAACTCCACTCTCATCATTGACAGATATATTCATTTCATCCTTTCAAAACCTGACATCTTTTCCCTTTCCTTTCATAACCCAATTATCAATGATTTTGGAACGATATCTCCTTTACTTTCAAAATCACATTTAAGTAAAGAAATTCCAATATTTCATCATATCTCATCCCTAAACACATCCCTATAACCTTCCTTAGGCACCTATTTGAAAACCCCTTGTGACGCTCCAAAAATCCGAAACATCAGAGAATATATTAACAAATAAATACGTGGTTTATCTAAGGTTACAAGCATAGGAAATGTTACTAATGAGTCCTTTGTCTAATAACTAAGCAAGATCCCAAGAAGGTCGGAGAAGTCAATATAGTCTCCCTTCTAAGTCCAACCACCTTAAATAGCAAAGCTACCTCTTTGACAGATCATGACAAAGCATTAACACAAGGCCTATATGAGTTGACAGAGTATAAGGATAGGTTACAAATGATATATATAATAATTACAAAATCATGTCTTAAATACAACAAGCGATTAATCACTTACAATGTCAAAACGTGTTTACAAAGCTAGTTCCTAACTCTCATTGGATAGCTATACGTCTTCAAATACTTTAACTTTTCCTTTGACCATTCTAATAGTCTTCAATACCTGACATGAAATACCATGAGCTTTGAAAGCCTAGTAAAAGCACACACACCCCGTCCCTTTTTCCCAATTCAATACACCATCACAATTGTAACAAGCAAGTAATAAATCATGATAGTCATTCAATAATAAAGGATTACAAGGTTAGATGTTAGTAATCTAGAAATCCCCTAAAGAGATTTCATCCTCCCAACTATAAGAATTGGACACCAGACTATTTAGAACTCCCCATTTTGCTGCTTTGTAGACCTTACCATAGATGCTTGCAATGGTTACATATCGCGCAGTGCCATTAGTGGACCTCAAAAGAGATGGCGAAAAGAAAAAGTTTTTATCACCCTAAATTCAACCTTATCCTTTCAAAAAAGGTTTTATCCTCCTGAATATCCCACCTGAACCCAACCTTATCTCACCAAATCAAATCATCGCAAAGAGTCCGAATACGTCCGTTCCATTCTAAGGTTTACAACTTCTTGTGCAAGACTTAACCTTTAATTAGGGAGCACATCCCATCAATCCATACATAACACATTATCATATCTTCATTATTCAAAAACCCAATACTACCCCAATTAAGGTTTCCGTTGAGTTAGATGTCTTAATTAAAGTTAGAACAACTTAACAAGATAGTAATATCTACACAAGCATGAGCATCATCAAATGAAGAAGATAAGGAACATAACCATAACACATGTAATGACATACCAAGACATGATCATATACTAATAAGCATATTCATGAAGACAAGAGCATAAAATACCGATGCAAAACTAAATTTCCAAATTCAGTACCATTTAAAGATTAAAATCAAAAGGACCATTTCAATTTTTTCCTGAGCCTGGCCTTCCTATGGTTTGTAGAGAATTTTATCTAGTTTTCAAAGAATTTTTTGGAAATGAAATAGCTTTTCTAAATTTTTAGTTATTTAAGAAACACTCCAACGCTGTCCAAATTTGTCAACCATTACGAAAATCGAATTTTCTTTAAAACCGCTCACTCTTTTTCAGTGAAACTAATTTTCCTTGAAAGATAACTCTTTAAGGAAGGTTTGGACACAAAACTGAAGTACAGGAGATTTTTCTACATGTTTCTAGAATTTTCAAAAGTTGGTTGTATAACTGGTTTTTCATGCACAATACTCAAAATAAGAAGATTGGTGAGATAAGAGGCCAACTAAGGGAAATTTTTCACTTATTTTTTGATGAAAACATACTAAATAATGTATCAATAACTCATATTGTTAGAGTGATGGTATGCCCTTGGAAATAATGTGAGATATGAGAGAGAAAATGTAGTTTTGTATCTATTAAGAGAAAATATGAGTAGAAGAAGGATCAAAGCCCAATTCATCAACTTTAAAAACATGAACACCATTACAGAACATCATAAAATATGACTTTCAATCTCTCATAACATGTATTTGAAAAGGAAATAAAAGGAGAGATGGTGATGTGGCTTACTTGAGGCTTGGTTGAATTGCTAACAAAACCTTCTCTTTCTCTTCTTTCTTTCACCAAGCTCACTCTCTTTCCCTCTCTTTCCTCTCAGCTGAATAGGGTGTTTGTGTGTGTGTTCTTGTGTGCAAAATGCTAAGGGAGAGGTTTTATTTATACTAAAATTGATGCAAAAAGTCCATATTGCCCACTGGTTGGAAATGGATTGGATATTTTGGATTTACTTTGAACTTAATGGAAAAGTGGATGATTAGAGGCCTTAATTATGTAATTAATAATGATCTAGCTAGGCTTTAGTTAGGATGGAACTTGGGGTAGAAACAAAGTTCCATGTTTTTAGGATACTAGCAAACTTTCCCATGAATTTATGGATTATGTTTGAAAAAGTTATATGCATTTCTTTTCCATAGGGTGGTTGGCAAAGTGAGGTGGATTTGAAGGAATTTTTATTTTTATTTTGTGTGCAAATGAATATATTTATTATAGATTTTGTGTACAAAAAGAATTGAATATGATTAAAGGGACATATATGTATATAATGGTATTAGTTTGGGGTCAAAATGTGATTCAAGAAAAATATGAGGGCTAAGATCTTAGTTTATGAATTTGAACATTTAATTATGTATAGTATTTAATATAATTAGGATTTGAAAATTCAATTTGGTTAAAGTTTCTGTATTTCGGATTAAACGGTGAATCATACGGAGAACCAGAACCTAGGATTTTTTGTGTGAAAAATATAATTAGAAAAGTAATTTAATAATTATTAGGGTTTTGAAAATGATTCCTGAGTTCCGGGTTCAATCAGGGTTTTTGATTTTTCGATTAGCGGTCATGTCCGACTCTACAACTAAAATTGAAGACAAATAAGGATTTGAGGGTCTTTATTGAAATAATTCAAAAGTCAAGGACTTAACAGGTTTTATAAAGTTTAGGGACCTCACAATCTACCCCCCTTAAATAAATCTCGTCCTCGAAATTTCAAACATTCTTCATATCTTGAAATGTTGTAGGTAATTAGTCCGCATTGCATCCTTGCACTCCTGGGTAGATTCTGCTAACGTATATTAATCAGCTGGATCATCTTCATCTCTTAAGTTCTTTTCCCTTTTGTCCAAAGCCACCATTTGTCTCGTTCTAATAATCGCGTTTTGAATCGAATTTCTCCCCAATTAATGATGTAAGGAGATGCGTTAATCTTCTGCGTTATTTGAAAATTTTGAACTATTCGTTGTTGCTTTAGGGTGAGGGCTTGTATTTCCAAATTCCCAATTTGGTGATCTATACTCTTGTTAAAAATTGATCCCTTGGTAATTTGCTGATGCCATTGCGTTTATCGATTTGTTGAATCATGGAAACTAATCTATCCCTCTTAAATAATAAAAGCGTTCCATTGGATGGGTGAGTCATCTCCTTATTTTGGTAACTATCGATAATTGCTAAGGTACGAGTAACGAATCTATTTCTAAGATGAGGTTGGAGTTAGGTATCTTCATGCCTCGAAACTAGCACAAATAATTCCTATAACCTAACACATATTGCAGATATGAAGGAATGCAATGAACAAAATGTGTACCCAAAAGTTCCAAGGCTGGATTAAATAAAGGAAATTTACACCATCTATGCTCAGGTTACAAAAAGTCATTCCAAAAGAATTCTAATTGCTTAGTTACATTTTTCTAGGTTAACCAAGGCTCGAACTGCAGTTCCTCGGGTCCATATGTGTTGTATTTCTTACTCTCAAGGTATTGTTTGGTGAGGTCTTCGTCTTCTTCTCCTTGTAGTGCAAATATTCTGCCAGTTGGCCTCTGGTTATTATTGGGCCTAGGCCTCTTCTTGCATCTTTCCCTCTGGTGTTGTTGACTGGTTGGTCCTGGCTTGTTCTTCCATGCCTTTTGCTCGTCAATCCCTTGAGCGTTTGCATTCGTACCTTCTCTTTGATTTCCTGACTGGACGAATTGGGGACACTCATTCTTCATATGCCCTAGTTGCTGGCATTGTAACACTGGATCGGCCAAGCTGATCTTGCCTGAAAGCTTTCCTTCTGGTACTATTGTTGCGATTGTTGTTGTAATTGTGGTGTCCTAGAGTAAGATTTTTGTACACTATGCCTTCGACTGTTCCTTTCTGGTCCTACATGAGACTGACTTTCTTTCTTCAGACTCCAAATCCGTCTGGTATCTACCACCTCCTATTCTGCGTCTAGTGTTGTGTCCACCACATTCACAAAAGTGGGAAGTCGTAAGGGCAAAACCCTTCCTTTGATTATAGGGTCTAGACCCCACTCAAATTTTTGTGCTTTCTCTTCATCATCGGCTACGTATCGAGTCGCATAACGAGCCAACTCCTCGAACTTCGCCACGTATTGGGTCACCGTCATCTTGCCTTGCTCTAGCAATTGAAACTCACGAATTCTCTCCTGTCTAATAGTGTTTGGGAAGTACTTCCTCAGAAATAATTCTTTAAATTGCACCCAAGTCATAGTCGTGATATCCCTAGATTCCTTGATTAAGGTCCATTAATGGTTTGCCTCACCTTCCAACTGGTAAACGGCTAGAGCAATCTTATTGGTATGCTCGACTATTCCCATTGTCTCCAGCATCTACACGATTTGTCGAATCCAATTTTTAGCAATCTTAGGATCATGCTCGCCAGTGAAGATCGACGATCTCTATTTACAAAACTCAGAGAATAGATATGTCCTCTCATTATGACGTGTTCTCCTTAGCCTTTCTAATTCTTCCAAATTTGATTTTCGATATTCCCGAGTAAGTTGGCCGTAGGTGTAGGGGTGTGATTATTAACTCCGAGTGTCCCGTTCCTGTTAATATTGACGTCATCGTTGTGGTTGGTGTTGTCGCTGTTACCATTGTAATTGTTTGCTCGTGTATGGTTTACCATCTGCCAACGTACAGTTAGGTGTAGGTTAGGGTTTTGCTAACGCGGTTAGTCAAGGGAATTACTAAGGTGAAATACTTCTAATTCAAGTAACTCCTAATATGCTTCCTAACGTAGTCCTACTCAACTACCGATTCCGTCACCATTCTTAGTCTTTCTGGGACAAATTACATGTCTTGATTCATTGATCAAGGTTCTTCTTCTTCATTATGAAAGTCTGGTTCTGTCGGTCTTATTTGAAATGCTTTCTTTAACTCCCCAATTTCAATGCTGGAATTGCAAGCGCACCACTATACAGCTTCATGAGCTGACGTTGCCATGCCTGAAATCCGAAGAAACGTCCTATGGTTGGTTAAGAAAATTTTGATTTTTAATGTCCTTTGGTTGATAGAGTAAGTAGTGTTATAATAATGTAACATAGTTGGAGCAAGGTAGTCTCTAACCACAGGTCGAAGCGCGTGGGTAAGGGTTGAACCTAGGCTCTGATACCAAGTTGTGATGCCCCAAAAATCGGGAACATCAGAGAATATATTAACAAAAAAATACAGGGTTTATCTAAGGTTACAAGAGTAGGAAACATCAGTAATAAATCCTTTGGCTAATAACTAAGCAAGATTCCAAGAAGGTCAGAGGAGTTAATATAGCCTCCCTTCTAAGTCCAACCACCTTAGATATCAAAGCTACCTTTTTGACAAATCTTGACAAAGTATTAACACAAGGCCTACATGAGTTGACAGAGTATAAGGATAGGTTAAAAATGATATATATAATAATTACAAAATCATATCTTAAATACAAGCAGCGATTAATCACTTACAATCTCAAAACGCGTTTACAAAACTAGTTCCTAACTCTCATAGGATAGCCATACGTCTTCAAATACTGCAGCTTTGCCTTTGACTATTCTAATAGTCTTCAATACCAGGCATGAAACACCATGAGCTTTGAATGCCCAGTAAAAGCACACACACCCCGTTCCTTTTTCCCAATCCAATGCACCATCATAATTATAACAAGCAAGTAATGAAGCATGATAATCATTCAATAATAAAGGATTACAAGGTTAAATGTTAGTAATCTAGAAATCCCCCAAAGAGATTTCATCCTCCCAACCATAAGAATTGGACACCGGACTATTTGGAACTCCCCATTTTGCTGCTTTGCAGACTGTACCACGGATTCCTGCAACGGTCATATACCGCACAATGCCATCGATGGACCTCAAAAGGGACGGTGAAAAGAAAAAGATTTTTTCTTCCTAAATCCAACCTTATCCTTTCAAAAAAAGTTTTATCCTCCATAATATCTCATCTGGACCCAACCTTATCTCATAAATCAAATCATCACAAAGAGTTCAAATACGTCCATTCCATTCTAGGGTTTACGTGATAACTACTTGCGGAAGACTTAACCTTTAATAGGGAGCACATCCCATCAATCCATACATAACACATTATCATCTTTTCATTATTCAAGCGGTTGAAAACCCAATACCACCCCAATTAAGGTTTCCGTTGAGTTAGATGTCTTAAATTAAAGTTAGAACAACTTAACATGATAGTAATATCCACACAAGCATGAGCATCATCAAATGAAGAGGATAAGGAACATAACCATAACACATGTAATAACATACCAAGGCATGATCATATACTAATAAGCATATTCACGAAGACAATAGTATAGAATACCAATGCAAAACTAAATTTCCAGATTCAGAAGCGTTTAACGATTAAAATCAAAAGGACCATTCCAGATTTTTCCCAAGCCTGGCCAGTCTATGGTTCGTAGAGAATTTTATGTAGTTTTCAGAACATTTTTCAGAAATGGAATAGCTTTTCTAAATTTTTAGTTATTTAAGAAACACTCCAGCGCTGTCCAAATTCGTCGACCGTTACGAAAATCAAATTTTCTTTCAAACCACTCACTCTTTTTCAATGAAACCAATTTCATTGAAATCTAACTCTTTAAGGAAGTTTTCTAATAAAAAATAAGTCCATGAGGTTTTTCTACATTTTTCTAGAATTTTCGAAAGTTGCCTGTAAAACTGATTTTTCATGCACAATACTCAAAATAAGAAGATTGGCGAGAAAAGAGGCCAACTAAGGAAAATTTTTCACTTCTTTTGTGAGGAAAACAAACAAAATAATGTATCAATAACTCATATTTTTAGAGTGATGGTATGCCCCTGGAAATAATGTAAGATATGAGAGGAAAAAGGTAGTTTTGCATCTATTGAAAGAAAATATGAGTAGAAGAAGGATCAAAGCCCAATTCATCAACTTTGAACACATGAACACCATTACAACACATCAAAAAATATGACTTTAAATCTCTAATAACATGTATTTGAAAAGGAAATAGAAGGGGAGATGGTGATGTGGCTTACTTGATGCTTGGTTGAATTGCTAACAAGACCTTCTCTTTCTTTCTTTCCTTTCACCAAGCTCACTCTCTTGCCCTCTCTTTCCTCTCAGCTGAACAGGGTGTTTGTGTGTGTATTCTTGTGTGCAAAATGCTAAGGGAGAGGTTTTATTTATACTAAAATTGGTGCAAAATGTCCAAATTGCCCATTGGTTGCAAATAGATTGGATATTTTGGATTTACTTTGAACTTAATGGAATAATGGATGATTAGAGGCCTTAATTATACAATTAATCCATGATCTAGTTAGGCTTTTAGTTTGGATGGAACTTGGGGTGGAAACAAAGTTCCATGTTTTTGGGGTACTAGCAAACTTTTCCATGAATTCATGGATTATGCTTGAAAAAGTTGTATACATTTCTTTTCCCTAGGGTGGTTGGCCAAGTGAGTTGGATTTGAAGGAATTTTTATTTTTATTTTGTGTGCAAATGAATATATTTATTATAGATTTTGTGTACAAAAAGAATTGAATATGATTAAAGGTACATATATGTATATAATGGTTACTAGTTTGGGGTCAAAATGTGATTCAAGAAAAATATAAAGGCTAAAATCTTAGTTTATAATTTGAATATTTAATTAAGTGTAGTATTTAATTTAATTAGGATTTGAAAATTCAATTCAATTAAAGTTTTTTTTATTTTGGATTAAACGGTGAATCATATGGAGAACCAGAACCTAGGATTTTTGTGTGTAAAATATAATTAGAAAATTAATTTAATTATTATTAGGGTTTTGGAAATGATTCCTAAGTTCCGTGTTCAATCAGGGTTTTCAAGTTTTTGGTTGGCGCGCATGTCCGACTCTATAACTAAAATTGAAGACAAATAAAGATTTGAGGGTCTTTATTGAAATAATTCAAAAGTCAAGGGCTTAATAGGTTTTACAAAGGTTAGGGGCCTTACACCCCTCTTTTACATTTCAAAATCAAATCCTAGGTTTAACCCAAAATGCTCCAAATCACTAAATCTTTTTAATGAGCAAATAACTAGACTAAAAATCATACCAAAGGTGGAAGAAATCACTACTTCAAGATTAGAAGAGGAAAAAAGCAAGGGTAAAACTTTGACAGAGCCAAAACAAGATCCTCTCCGATTAGAATGAAGCTTTAGACAAGCTCTACCTTTTTTTTCAAAGAGCTATGGTGGAGAAATCAATGGGTGAAGGTGTATTTGAGGTTTTAAGACAAAAACTAGAGAGAGAGAGAGAGAGAGAGAGAGAGAAAGGAATGAAAAAGTGATTAAAATCTTCTTTTTTCTAATATGATATACACACGGACTGCTCTAGTGACCAAAACATCGTTCGAGCGTCAGACACAATAAGTGACACCGCTTAAGTGCACAATGACCCTCTCCTAGAAGTTTTGTAGACTGTAGAGGACCGCTCGAGAGCAAGAAAGACCGTTCGAGCGAAGATCAAACCACTCTCAGAAGTTTTGCAAACCTGCAAAATACTGGGAGATCTATGAGACCACTCAAGCGATAAAGACATATCTCGAGCGAACAAGAAAAAAACTGGACAACAACTCTTTTGAAAAACTAACCCCCAACTTGTTTCAAACACAACAATAACTCCTAAACAACCAAACTTAACTAGCAACAAGATGAAAAATGGCACAAACAACAATTAAAGATATGGATTCTCGGATCCAACAGTAAGAAATGGATCAAGTCTAAATCGGAACCGTTATAGACATCACCTCACACGAGGAAGAATCAGTGAAAAATTATGAGTTACAATCTGAACCAAGTGAAGAGGCATCAGTAGAGGACTATGAGGTTAAGTTTGACCTAGAAGATGAGGAGCCTGTGGAAGATCCGATAGAGGTGATTGAGATTGAGTTTGACTCCAAGGAAGAAGAGCCTATAGTAGGGGACACGGATGAAGCATTAGAGATGCTAAGGCAGATTTTGAGGATTAGGGTATCCAAAATGGGCTGCAAATTGGTTTGCATGTGTTTGTTAGAATTTAGCCCGTAAGAGGTTGTGCATGGAAGTCTAAAAATTGGGTGGGCACATACATTGGACCTATCAAAATCCTAAGGCATGAGAACTCTCGATCGTACCAATTAGGCCCCTTTCCCGATGGTTTCACAGATAGGATGGGCAATCTTTTTGACACCTAGAGCATTCAGTACCTTATGCTCGACCTAAACCGGATTGTGAAAACCAATGAACTTGTTTGGTTCCAATTTTTGAACTCAAATTTTTTGAAAACTGAGTTCTTTATTTTTTGTATTTTTTTAGTGAATTTTTTAATATTTTCAGTAATTTTTTTTACTTTTTAGATGCACCTTGCCAAGATGTACTTCAAAATCAAAATATTTATAAATTTTTTTAAAAAAATCAATAAATATACAAAAATATGAAAATATACAGAATTCATATATATATTGTACTTTTGGTATGTAGTGAATTTTGTAAAGATTTTGTTTTTTACAAATATTATACTTTTTAAGTATATTTATATTAGTTGTATCTAAAAACTAAAAAAAAAAATGTTTAAAATATTAAAAAAAATTCAATGAAAACAAAAAGCACAAAAAGACAAAAAAAAAAAACACTCAATTTTCTAGAAAAGATGATTCAATCAAACAAGGTGAATGGTTCTATAAATTTCAGAGACTAGAGGATCTACCTAGAGGAACCTCGTATAATTGTTAGCGTATTCTGTCAATGAAATTAGTATTTTTGTGAGAGTATTATGGTGATTCTTTGGACTTTTTCAAGCCACACGGGAGCCAAAAGCCCTTGTACGAAGGGACTACCCTGGATGTTTGATTTCCTTGGTTAGAAACCTTGTGGGTAGACAAACTAGGTTGCTAATTATTTTATAACCTTACAATGTCTAATTGCCGATTTTAGTGTTTATCGTTTTAGGGCTTGTTTGGGGTGTCCTAAAAAAGTGCACTTTTTGTCTTTTTGGACTAAAAAAGACAAAAAAAAAATATGGAGGTTTGGGTTAACTTTTTGGATTTTTTTGGAAAAATGTGTATTAAAAAATTGTATAAAAAGAGTGTGTAAGAGATGAATAGTGACAGGTGGGCCCCAGCAGTACAAATTGGCAGCTGGGAAGGAGAGTTGGAAATTATTGGCTATTTTTGGTACAAAGCACTGCATGGTTTTGTTTGATCCGTGGGGGTCATCACGGGTCCCATTTTAATAATCTGAACCGTTCAATGTGTATAACTCGTCGAACACTATGTACCTATAAAAAATCACGTTAATCGGATATTGATAGCTATCTGATCAGATATATTTATTTTTCAATCATTAATTATAACACCATCCATTTGTCGTACATAACTGATCTGATCATATAGTTATCGATATCCGATCAATGTGATTTTTTGCAGACATATAGTACTCGACGAATTCTACACATCTAACGGTTCAGATTATTAAAATGGGACCCGTGATAGCCCCCACAGGCCAAACAGTGGTGTGTGTACAAACCACACCCAATCCTTTCATATATATGCACTGCCGTGCACAGCAGCCGGCAGTGGGTCAATTCGGTGTGTACTTTGGGCAGAAAAAAAATAATTTTTTTTTTTTTTTTTTGGTGAATAGTGATATCTTTTTGGATTTTGGAGTAACTTTTTGACTTTTTGGCTGATTTAGGGTACCCCAAACCAGCCCTTAGTTAGTATCAGTAATTATGACCAATGTTTTGTATTAACTCTTTCTTAGTAAGGATATTTTGTGTCAATTACTAGTTCGTAGTAAGTTCATGTATTTTGTAATTTTATTTAACTATTGTCTTTGTCTTAAAAATAATAATATTACTAAAATACATAGATAATTTTACAAACAATTCTATCATGCAAAATGGTTGGGCAAGGGAGAAATAATAACATGGTAATGAAGTGTCTAACAATGATGCCACTCAAATTATACGTACAATAGCTGATAGTGTGGGCAATACACCACCCCGAAACTGAGAATAGGGCAAATCTGAAATGATTGCAAAATTTGATAAATTACACTCCCACAAATTCTTTGGTGGGTCTAATCTATATGAAACTAAAGCATGGTTAAGGCAAATTAAGAAGCTACTAGACACTTTTGACATTCAGAATGAACGAGACTGAATGACCTTGACAACATTTCAAATGGAAGAAGAAGTAGACCATTGGTGGAAAATGATTAAAGGCACATGACAGGTAGTGACACTGACTTGGAGGCAGTTTGAGGACTTATTTATAAAAAAAAATTTCCCCAACTCACTTAGGCAAAAGATGGTTCAAGAGTTCATTTAATTGAAGTAAGGAAAAATGTTAGTGACCCAAAATGCAAATCGTTTTGAGGCCCTCTCGAGGTATGCTTCGTGAATAGTAACAAATGAAAATGATAATGTTAGGCGATTCAAGTGGGGTTTGGTTACAGATATTAAGGGAAGGTTGATCATAGTACAACTTTCCACATATGCTCAAATGGTAGATCGAGACTTAATTGTAGAACGTGAATTGGTGGATGTCGAGTGCATTCAAAGTATGCGATCAAAAAATAATAACCAACCATGAGAAGGAGGTCCAGCTCGAAACAATAGAAACCATTCTACACCTACACCTTATGTCGAAGGATTGCAGCATCAGCAAAGGTAGAATTGGGAAAACCAACAAGGAGAAAATTCTGCAAATAAATGGACATGAAGGTGTTTCAAATGTGGTCAACTAGGACACTGTTGGAATGGGTGCCCTCAAGGCGGGGAGTATTTTATGGATCAACAAGGGGACAATAATCTAACAAATGTCAGCTAGAACAATATTCTATGCTTACTCAGAATGTTCAAACCAAAAATGGGCAAGCACAAGGTTTCAAGAATACAAGCTGACCAAGAACACAACATGGAACTAGAGAGGAAAGAAGCCATTTGGGTCTAACCAACATATAACAGGAAGGATGTACGCTCTTCAAGAAGAGGAAGATGTTGGCCCTTCAGTAATTCAAGGTATTTTGATCTTCATGAATTCTTGGGTTAAAGTATTGTTTGACTCTGGAGTTTTGCTGTAACGCCCCCAAAATGATTAAATTAAAACATTTCTCATACCCTAATTAATCCGAGATCCTTCCCAACCAACCCATAACATTAATCTCAATAGTCCTCTTTTCCATTAAACTACAGACCAAATATTACAATTTTTATATTCTAGTCTTGGTAATAATAACATTTACATAGTTCAAGAAAGTAAAAAATAAAAATAATAATGCCTTAATGGCGTACAATCATAAAGGCAAGGCCTTATTATAACAAAATGGACACGTAGTTTTAACCACATATGCTCGAAGCTTCCACATAACATATCCACGAGCCTTCGTGCCCCAACAAAACAAAGAAATCTACCTCATTCTCATAGGGGTGATTGCACATCATCAATTCCTGAAATTGTTAGATAGGAATGAGCTAGATGCCCAATAGAAATACTTTTAACAAAGTATCTAATTATTTGAAAATCCATATGGCATTGTCACAAACAAAACATTTTCTTGTTTAACTCATGTTAAAGGTTTAAGCACAAAACTTAGATTTTATAATTTCCATGAAAATCACATTTCAACATCGGGGGGTAAATACACCATGAAGTCCCTATAGAGAGTCCCAAACCACATATACAAGTCAATTCCCATTGAAACTATTCCCACATTTACCGACTGTTATACGACAGAATGTGGGCACCCAAAATCATCCGTTTTTCCACTTTTACCGATTACAATATGGCAGGACCAGTGGACACCCAAAAACATTTTCCCACATTCGTCCGGCGATAAGCTCAAGACAGGGCAATTGCGCACCTTGACTCCCCACATGGATACCTAATACAACACAACTTAAACCAAACCCGACTTACTACCCGGACTCCCATGCTATTTACCACCCCCTTAAACAACCTTTTCCAAGATTTCCACAAATTCCAAACATTTATACATCCATAAGAACAAAGGTAAATATCACCATTCAAATAGTTGAAATATTATGGAGACATAATCTTCATATTCCAAAGAAAAATCTCAAAAACTTTCAATTTCATGAATCTTATGTAAAAAAGACATCTCATTCTCATAATTCAATCATAAATTTAAAGAATTGAAGGCTAATTCCATTGAGCATATCATTGTTCAATTTAAAAAATTAGGGTTTTCATTAAATTTGGGGCTTTTGCCCCTCCATAATATAAAATGCTATTTTTCAACTAAAGTTTTCATAATCCATAAACATGAATATAAATTTTGAGAAAACATATGAGAAATTCCATTTTTGAAATCAAAACCCACTTCTGTGTAAACTCAAACATCAATCATAAAACCAATGTCACAATAATACCAATAAACATCCTCAAAGTAAAGAGATACAAAGTTAAAAGTAATCATACCTCCAAGATGAGAGTAGAGAAGCTAAATCAAAAGGATTCCTTCAAAAATCCAAAATCCAATCAGTTAAAAATGTTGATCTTCGCTTGTTCTTCATCTTTAATGCAAGATCCATGGTGGATTGTTGGTGAAAAAATGGATGAAATCAAGGTTTTGAGGGTTAGGGTTTTAGGTATGGACGAGAGGGAGAGAAGAGAAAAAGAAAGAATAAAGATTTTGGACTAAAAACTCATTTTAAAGTGTCTGATATCGACCAGATCGCTCGAGCGGTGCAAAAGAACTCCCTAAATCTCTGAAATTTATGCAGACCGCTTGAGTGGTGAAAAGTTCGCTCGAGCGGACCTACTTCCAGCACAAATACTTGATATTCAATTAAGCATAACTCTCTTGTCCGGACTCCGGTTTAGGTCATTCTTGTGTTCAAATCGAAGCCCCGGAAACAAGCTTTCCAATGGTTCTACCCTCATATCCAAATTCAAAGTGTGGAAAGAGAAAGAAGCAAAAGAGTGAAGACTACTCATGGGATAATTATCCAAATCAATGTTTTTGGTCCAACCTTACTTTACCATTATGATACCACCTCAATCAATATCCCAAAATGAATCAAAGAGGCTCCAAGTAAAATAATAAGAGTGTCAAAAGAAATCCCATGAGTTCAAGAAGTACAAAGTGTTACATTCGCATTCTTTTATATCCACTGCATATGTGTCGAGTTCTGGTTTAGAGCCGAAAATGTTAGAGATAGCTATGAGCATTGCTTCACCCTTGGGTGGTCATACCTGAGTGGATCTAGTATATAAATCTTGTGAAATAGAAGTTTTTGGCTCATATTTGATCTATAATTTAAGAGTTACGGAGATATCTGATTTTGACGTCATTCTAGGATTGATTAGTTTTTAGTTCACCGAGCCATTATTGATTGTTACCATAAAATAGTGACGACATGCTCTCTTAATGGCACACATTTTCAATTTAAGGGAGATAGACATGATTCTTTATTTCTAGTGTGTCATAAATCGTGATACCAACTAACTGGATGGTTGGCCAACCTAATTTTGGAAGATGAAGATCGAAAGGATTTGGGACTATCACATGTGGTGTGTGAATACGTTAATGCTTTCCCTTACGAACTACTAGGATTACCCCCAAAACGTGAGTTAGATTTTACAATCTAACTTTAACCTGGGACTTCACCAATTTTTATGACACCACATTGTATAGCGCTAGCAAAACTTCGAGAATTGAAGGTGCAATTGCAAGAATTATTAGATAAAAAGTTCATCAAACCTAGTACGTCTTCATGAGGAGCACCAACATTGTTCTCCAAGAAGAATGATGGAACCTTGGGGTCATGGATCGACTACCGACAACTAAATAAGATTGCTATTGAGAATTGATATCCATTACCAAGAATTGACTACTTATTCGATCAATTAATAGGTTCAAAATGTTTTTCCAAAATCAACCTCAGGTTTGGATACCACCAACTACGTGTCAAAAAATAAGATGTACCAAAGACTACTTTTCGAACCCATTATGGTCATTAAGAGTTCGTGTTGATGCTATTCGGTTTGACAAATGCATCAGGTGTATCCATAAGCTTAATGAAGAAAAATTTTACACTTTACTTTGACCAATTTATAGTAGTATTCATCAACGACATTTTGGTGCACTCACGATCAGAGGAAGATCATGCGCAACCTTTGAAAGTTGTTTTGCAAGTTCTAAGGGAGAATTAGTTGTATGCTAAAGCTAGCAAATGCAAATTTTGGTTGAAGAAAGTAAAGTTCTTAGGTCATGTTGTGTCCAAATCAGAGATATTAATAGACCTAACTAAAGTAGCAGCAGTAATGGAAATATCTAACCATTTGTTTATTTTTACCCTTGATGTTTAGTTTTGGGGCATCACACTCTGACCTAGGCATCAAGAATTCAAACAATAGAAACATTATGCGATAAGACTTTATACATTTGACCCTTCATAGACTATGCACTGGCGGGAGCATATCACACTAGGACCCCGAAAGAAAGAAATACGGAGAAATTGGCTCAAAAAATATATTATTTGAAAATTTTATGTCACGCCCCGAAAATAATACAATAATTCAACGTAAAGACTAATATAAGATGACATAAACAGAGCATTAGACTTTCATTAATTAGAGTCCATTTACAAAAGGGCACATGCATTACACATTCATAAGCTCTACCCTGAATCTATAGCATGTGGCACCAAACTAGGTGATCAACGAAATAAATGCCCTACGGGCTTACATCTTTCCAAGACAGTTCTTGGTTACAACAAAAGTGAGCCTAGCTCAACATAATTTAAAGCCCTTGACTATACAAAAATAGATATAGCATAATAGAAGCTCTTGCTCCCAATCCCTCCAAGCTATTGCCTTGACAGAGGCATATCACCAGCACTTGAAAATAGGTTTTCCCAAATAAGGTGAGCCAAAGCCCAGCAGAAACAACCTAGCATAATATATGAATTTTAACAAGGTTATAAACATGATACACATGGCCAATGCTCAAAATAAAATCATTTACAACTCTTCTTCCCAAATTCATATTATGCCAAGTATGATAACCCAATCCATTTTATATCAATTCATTTCATATCATTTCATGTCATTTCATATCTCCTCAATTCATGAGTCATATCCATTGTTATCCAGACAATCCAATTAAGATTACAACTCAGTGGTTTTCTTACCACACAACCATTACACATAAACACTTCAATTTTCCATTTTACGAAAATTTCGTCCGCGGGAATTGGCATCCATGTATACACAATGTTTTCGGGACTTATAAAAATTTGTTGGGGGTTTTTGGCTGGCTGTGTATAGGCCCTGAAGAAAAGAAACGAGGATTTAACGAAAGAGGTAGGATGTTTGAAGCTCAAACTGGAAGAAGTGGAGCGCCTTGCCAGGGGAAGAAGTTTCCTCGACATGCTTAGAAGTTTCAGATTTCCCACCCAAACCCAATTGAAGCAACACTAAGACCCCACTCCCAATTTGGTTTTTCTATGCCCACAAAGAAATTAGTGAACCTTTTAGTTTTGGAACTTGTAGAATGATGATTTTGATTCCTTCCCAATCCCAAGCCAAATCAAAAGAATTTTTTACTGGCAGAAAGGACCTAATATTCATCTATCACTCGCCGAGTTGAGTTAATAAAGGGCAAGGGTTATGTAGCAGTAAAATTTCACAGGCACGATAGCTAACCGCTTCATGAAACAACAAAAGAAGAGACACTGAGAATTTACAGATTAGCAATTAAAATTTTAAAAGCTCATTTCACAAAAATCCCACTTAGTTTCCTATACAAGATGATCATACTTATTGTATGGGAAGGACTGGCAAATGCAGCCTGTAGTCTCCAATCCAAATAACAAAAATGAAAAAAAGGTAGGTTAAAGTTTGTTTCATGATTCTTCCCATGAACTATATCAGTTTGGGCTCATGGATTTGTCTATATTCAATCAAGTTCTAGGACAACTTTACCAGGAATGAGCCTTTTATCTTTGGCTTCATGAGCCTCCCTCACCTGTGTAATGGGAAATGTCTTCTCCACAGGAATTTTCAACTTCCCAACCT
Organism: Camellia granthamiana; assembly: GCA_036172215.1. NCBI lineage: Eukaryota > Viridiplantae > Streptophyta > Magnoliopsida > Ericales > Theaceae > Camellia > Camellia granthamiana. The sequence continues at coordinate 45,844,444 of CM069917.1, read as the reverse complement.
TAGAGAGCCGACGAATCTGAGCCAAACCTTCAACATCAGCCCTCATATAAGTCCACCAATATTCTGCACCATAAATAAAATAATATATTGGTCCAATTGACAACTAGAGGAAATATCATAGCCTATAGAGAGGAAGTCTTGGACAGCTAAAGTAAGTGTAAAAGCATTTCCATGCATACACAGCTAGAAAATAACTAAAATGGAACAAATTACAGAAGGAGACGATCATGAACATTTGTTTCACTTTCTGGAACTCAAAACAGAGAACAAGAAAACAACAACGATCCTATACAAACAACAAAGTTTCATAGCCAAGTGATATGGGAGAACAAGAAGTTGCATCACAAAACAAAGTCATCCAGGTAGCCGAGCACATCCCAAGCACATATAAGTAGCCCGTATTTGGGTCAAATCACATTATCAATTGTTCTTGTTAGGTTTGGAGAATGAAGTGCCATGAAACACCAAATTTTGAAAAGAGTCGTAATTGTAAGAGCTTACTCATAGGAGTAAAATTTTGAAATGTTACTCATACAAGAGCTTTTTTTTTTTTCCTTTTGGGGGTAATCCAAATTGCAGGAACTTTAAGACAAAAAAAGGGTATTCTCAACCTGCTAGCAGAAATTCGCATGAAAGTAAAAAAAGCAATGCCGTTGGCTTCTGGCACTAACAGCAAACTGTGAAAATTTTACTCAAAACAAACTTCCACCATCTCAAGTTTCAGGTTTTCAGCTTCAAGTTTCTCCTTGTAATGAATCTTAGGGTCACAACCTCACAATTTAGAACAACGGTCATTAACATCCAATTTCCACCAAATAACCTGATCAAATTACGACACTATAAAGAGGTTTTTTTGTACCTATTCCGTGAGAATATCAGTATTGAATCTGTTTCTTCAGCAAAATAGCAGAAGCAATAGAGAGCCCTATAGCCAGCCCATATCTGTCAGTCAGTGATGCCGCCTCCCCCTACAGGAAAAGACAACCAAAATTATTGAAATGTCAATGTGCATCTGAAGATTCCATATTAATGAAAAAAGCAAGTAAAGTAGTTGAAGTTTCCATCTCTCACTTGCAACGTCATAGGGTCTCCACCTTTCCTCAAAAGGTTGATGCATGTCATTTCCATCTCCAATACACCAATTGTGTCCAAAACAACATCAAATTGCCCTTTTAGTGCTGATTCAATGTCCTATAAATAGAAAATTAAAAAAGAAAATGGTTAACTCTATGGGGGAGAATTTAAATATTATACCTAACCCAAAGATTAGAATGGAAAACAGGCACGCTATACAATCATGAAAATCTCCAACAACTGGCAATGGAACAAATGAGATGCGCTCTTTAATGATCATCACCCGAGTAGTATAGTCCACAGCCTGCTCAGCTCCAGCTGCCATACCCCGATCTATACTTTCACTTCCACATGTACTTGAAACATGGTGCTCTGCAGCTACTGCAAGCTGAATTGTTGCAAAACTGACAGCACCTTCTCCATTAACCACCAACATCCTTTGTCTGTAGAGATGAGATTGAAAATGCAATCATGAGAAAATACACACAAAAATCTCGCACAATCCACACAGATATTATTCAACACTGAACACAACAAAGCCATGAAACATTTTGGGATGACAACATGCTTTATCACCAAACTGGAAAGGGGCAGGGGAAGGTGTAGACACCCCATTTTTGACCGTCCTCAAGACTTGGACGTCACCGCTTGAACACCCGGTGATTATCCTTGTTTGTGTTTGTCTTGAGTTCTCGGAGGACTTGGCTACGCGCCTTGCCTCAAGATCTCTCGACTCGACTGTTTTGTGTCTGGTTTTGCACCAAACACTTGTGTTTTGCCTTGGAGGGGCAGGGAATGGCTTGTGGGCCATCCCCACACATCACCGGCTATGGCTTGAGGCCACCGGCTATGTTTTGTTGCCATCGGCCAAAGGTTTGGCCGGCCGGCACTATAGATGGTCGACCGGCCATCTTTTTTGGTCAAATTGCATTTTTGGCCGGCCGACCACTATGCATCTACTTTTGCAGATATTTTATGCTAGCTGGCATACACTTTGTTCCCCTCCATACACGTGTATGGAGGGATCTCCCTCTTGGCTAGCTTGTCTTGTAAGCTTGCAAGATTGAACCTTCTATAAAAGGAGGCCTCTTCTCCCTCTTTTAGGTTAGACAAGATTTTCATAGAGAGCTCTAGTTTTAGGATTTGAGTTGTGTATCTATCCTCTATCTATATCTCTCTCTCTCTTGTATTTGTGTGTGTTTAGCCTTAGTATTGCACACAAACACCCACCATCACACCTTACCTTGATTGCTGAGGGGCCAGAGGTCTTTTCTTGAAGTTTTTAGACTGGTTTGGAGCCAAAGAAGCAGCTGGAGTGCTGTTTTTGAAAGAGGTCTTCAAGGGTAAGGACTTTACCTTTAAATACCCCATTTTTGCATAGCTTTTTTACCTATCTTGAAACTATTTTTCGGCTTTGCATATAGCATATAAAAGTTCTATTTTTGAGTCCTTTAAATAGTTGTTTAAGAGTGTTTTGAGCTTTGAGGTTGTTTGACCCCTCTTAAGGCTTGTTTGGCCTTTGTTTTTGTGCTATTTTGGTGAGCTCCGGGACCATTGTGTTTGGGCCTCCTCACCTCTGAAATCCCTCAAGAGGTGAGGATGGTGCCTTGAGGTCCCAAGAAGGAGAGGGCCACCCCCTCTCCTTGTTGTCCTTGAAAAGGGCTATTTTTGCCTCTTGAGGGAGCATCTAATTTAGGTTCATGTTGGCCATGCCTTAACTGATTTTTACGCTTATTATGTCATAATATAGCTCTGTTTTTTTTACTTGGTTTAGGTACACCATGCTTGCTTAGCATACATGCCTTGTAATGCCATGTTTAGGTCTTAACATGCTTTAGGTTTTGATCCTTATTCTAGCATGATTTTGGCCAAGCTTTGTGAAGCTTTTGCGTTTGTTTTAGCATGCTTAAGTTCTGTTTTTGGTTGTTTTGGTCGACCATAGCATGCTTCGTATAGCCACCTTGCATTTTGGCTTGTTAGCCTTAGGTGTGTGAGTGTGTAGCATGCATTACTTGCATTATTTCAGTGGTTTGGAACCACTTACCATGTTATTTCAGTCCTTATAACATGCTTGCATACTTGCATTTGATACTCCTTTATTGCTTTAAAAGGTTGTTGCCTTATGCTTCATGAATGTGCTTCTTTGTATGCTTGCATGTTTAAGCCACTTAGATGCCATCTAGGTGTTCCCTTAGCATTGTCTAGGTCTACCTTGAACTTGTTTTAAGTCCTCTTGGGCTTGTGAGGCTTGGTTGACTTAGCGATGGTTTAAGTCTCCTTGGCTTGCCTCAAGTACTTGGACCAATTGCATGCCATGTTTGTCTTGTTTAAATTGGTTTGGCACCATCATTAACATGATTTTCAGAGTTTACATTGCATGCTAATTGTCCATGTTTAGGCTCTTTTAAGTGTGCTTAAAGGTTGCTTGTTTGATGCTTAAGTGTTGGCCCATCAACATGTACATGTGTGTGTGTGTGTAGGCCCTCATTTCCATAGCATTGGCCACTGTTTTAGGCTTGTTCGAGGGCTGCCTAAATTAGTTTGAGTCCACCCCTTTGCATGTTGTTGCATGCTCACCTTGTGTGTTGTTGCATGATTGAATGAAGTCACATGCTTGCTTGCATGCTTGAACATCCACATTGTGTCTTGCATACTTGTAGGTTGCATTGCTTCATGCCTTACATGCTTCTTTACTTAGGTTGTGTGCCTAACCTACATTACACATTGCATTGCCATGTTGCATACTAGCCTCCATACCTAGGATGCATTGCATTGGCATGCATGCGTCACCTTTTAAGTTGAGTATGATAGAGGTTGAGCCCCCTTTGTTTGATTATGTGCATTGCATTCCATATCGAAATGCATACTTGGTTTCTTGGGCCATCATGAATGGAAATGCGCGATTGGTGGTCCGAGAATCGAGAACCATATCCCTTTGAGTCATGAATATGATAAGGGGTGTGATTGGTGCATACATTGCTTGAAATGCATTGCCATGCTATGTTTTTCCCTCTGCTGCTGTCAAAAACAGATTCTGCAGGAAGATTTGGCCGGCCGGCCATCTGCAGTGCCGACCGGCCATCCATAAGTGGCCGATGGATTAATTTGTGGCCGGTGACCATTCTCTATGGCTGATGACCAATTCCCTGAACCGGTGGTATTCCACAGCATTCAGAGAAGCAACCCTGAGATTTGTGCAGTCTTCAGAGAAGGATAACAGTCAAAGCAGAGGTAACTTGTGCATGGCAGTGGCTTTCCGAGCGGAGCCGAGCGCGCATTGCATTGGGCCCTCTTCTCGAGGCTATTTACTACTTTCATTAGATTAGTTAATTTGTTAATTAATTAATTGGTCTGTAATATTTAATTAGCTTGTAGGTTAATTAAATTGTATTATTCTTTCGGCCCCTCCGAGCAAGGGCAAATTTGTAATAAGTGTGGGTGCATGCGTGCATGTCTTCCAACCCCCACTTCTTTCTCCCTTTTACTTACTTGCTTTTGATAGTTAGTATTAGGACATGTTTACTTTAGCATACCTTATGCTATGCATGCGTGCATCATTCATTAGTATTGCATGCACCGGGCCCGGCGCATCATGCTAACTGCATAAAGTATTTCAAATCTAACTTGAATACATGCTATCTGTGCAGTTTCACATGTCATCCTTAGATTAGCCGAGCCTATTCTAGTGACATTTTGTATGTGTTGCATTAGCCACTTAACATGGACTTGGATCATGCATGATTGCTAACATGTTCTTGTCTTGGCTCGGAATACATTGTAAGTATTTTATGCTTTGGCATCTCGCATGAGTGTAAATATTAACATGACAGCATGCTTACCATGTGGCTAGCTGCTTATGTGATATAAACTGCCTGAATGCCTGTGGGTGAAGGTTGGATTGTTTGAGTTGGAACAACTCGTTGAAATCTGTGTTTTAGCCTACTTGCGAGTAGCAAATTTCATACATTTTCCAAACAAACGGATATGCAATGCTTCATTCCAAATTAGGCGATCTAGTCTATACTTTTGTGTGTGTGCGCATCACATAGTAATTCTAGCTAATTAACTGGAATAAGAACACATAACGTTCTCAAAATCGGATATCATGGCTAATAGAGGCCGATCTTCGGATCGGGCGAGAGGGGGTGCTCATAGCTGACCTTCCCCAATTGTACCCAAGTTCCCGAGCCGAGGCAACTTTGGTGATGACGGACACGTGGCCTTTGGCATCGAGTCAGGGTTTCCTAAATTCCCCCATTAAAAAAAAATATTTAGGTGGCGACTCTGTATCTGGCAAAGCAGTCCATGTTTGGCACTTCTTTCAAAAATCTGTTTCTCAAGACGATTTGCCAGATTTGGACTCTTTGGTTCAGATTAAGAACCGTGACAAAACGAGTCCGAACTGTGGTAGCATAAGTCCCTTGGGGCGCGTCCACAGTTTCTGGCGACTCTGCTGGGGAGTTTAGAGAACTTGACTCAAACTCGTGATATCCTGTTTTGACTACACTTATGTGTTTCTTTGCATTGCATGTGCATTGGTACGCCTAGGACACCGGGTTTGCCGTCTGCTATTCCTGAACGGTTTGCCGGAGGCCTGCTTTGTTAAGCGTGCCATAAGGCTGACCGGTTACGGGCTCTGCCACGATGGGAACATAACCCCGATTTTACCGGGGCACCCTTTTCGACCATTCGACCTAGTGCATATTCGGAATCCATAGTGACCATTCCAAACTAGGACAGGTTGTTTACCCGATATAGGTTGTTTGAAACCGTTGCGTGCGTAGTGAAACCCTGGCTCCTGACAAAATAGGACAGGGAAACCCTACCCCAACATAGGGGTGTTTTGGCTCTTTTACTTGCTATGTGCTTTTAGAGTGTATCTCTACAGGAACGCGCATATCAGTTTGCAAGTTTGAGTATCAGGCCTGAGGGCACCAGTATCAGTGTTCGTGAGAATCAGTTATATCTGTAGGTATCCGATTCAGTGTTTTGGGGCAATGATTTTGGGAAACAGTAATCAGTAGTAGGGTACAGTTGTTCGGCTACACCTGTGTTTGATCCGTTTGGGCTGAAATGCTGCTTGTTTTTTCCTTTTAGTTCAGAGAGTTGATACAGAATAGCCAGTGTTCCCCCTTGCCGAGGCAAGACAGATATCTGAACCGTCAGTCACCGTTCAGTACAACGGACTTATGATGACGCAGAATTCAGAGAAAATCGTGGTTATGACAGCTGCATTAGATCAAGGAATCACTTTGCAAAGTGTGACCAATGTTGATGTACCGCATCCACCTCGATCGCCTGTTGCGCACCCGGTCTGGACCCCCCAGTTGTACCAGGCTCGTGAGCCCACCACATTCGAATTAATGGGGATGATTGGTGACCTCCAGAGGTCTGTGGCGGATCTCACCTACGGAATGTCAGCTTCGCCACCAGCTGCACCATATGCCGGGAATTTTGTACCACAGGATCCCCCGCTATTAGGGCGGATCGTGATCGAGCTTAGCCAACCTGAGGTCGCCTCCAGCTACGGCAATGACGTATCAACATCAACCCAAACCCTCGATTAGGCTGAGGCCAGAGGCAAGAACAAAATGGAGGCAGATGCCGATCCCGTTGAACAGCTGCTATGGGCAGTCGAGGCTTTGAAAGCTGGGGGGATGAGTAAACAACAGGTATTCGCAGTCGTGGCCAAGATTGTGGATGATGTTTTCCCTACTCCAACCGAAGGCACTACAAGCCAGTCAGAAAACCGGGATAGGCCCCGTCATGCCAGAACAGTTCCTTCCACTCCCAACTCTGCACCTGGGAAAGATTAGAAAGTCAAGGCAGTGCCTGCCGACCCTTTTGCTAGTGCGTCTAGCAAGAATACTCAGACTTCAAAGTACCTGCCCCGAGGGCGCAGGGTCTTTCACCCTCTCTACATGCTGTTGTCCAAGGCACTTCAGATCCTGGCTGAAAAAGGGCATCTTAAACCCTTGGAGCCTCGACCTCTCCCGAAGAATCTCTCTCTCACACATGATGCTGCCTTGTACTGTGCGTACCACCAGCAAACCGATCACGCTACCGATAACTGTTTTCGCCTCCGTCATGAGGTTCAAGATTTGATCGATAACGAGGTTATCCTCCCACCCACCTCAGCCAAGTCTGTTACTACCCAGCTATTGGATTTTGAGGATACTGCGAGTATGTAATCGGGGAGTGAACCACCTGCGGGCGGCACTTGGTGTATTTCGGATGTGGCGTCTGGCACGCATTTTTGAGCATCCGCGAATGCTAGTTTTGTAACTTCTGGCTTGGGTGTCGAGTCAGTCTTTTGTTTTGTTTTGAGTCTGTCTCATCGTCTTGAGTCAGTTCTTTTTGCTTAAGGGTCTGTCTTGTTGTAGCGAGTCAGTCCCCTTGTATAGAATGTCGGGTGGTTCCGGGGTTGTTGCCTCGAACACCGTTTTGTTTTGTAATTACCCTTTTGCTTTCTTTTGGGTCTGTCTTTGCTGTGGAGCCAGTTGCAACCAGGAAATCTGAATGAAACAGCTGCGGCTATCATGTTTCCGTGCTTATTGCTGTTTTGAGCTAGTTGTGCTAGAGGATTTGAATGGAACGACAGTACATTCCACTTGCTCTCTTGTGCCCTGAAAATCATTGTAATGACTGAAGTTTTTTTCAAAAACCTTTTTGAACACTGCGGTGAAAACGAAGAGAAAGGAATTCCTCGGGTTTTACAAAACTTTGATCAATTTGAGAGAAAGATAGACGTGCTAAGCCTTTTAATGAATGAAATCATGCTTGTTAGCGTGAGTACTGAGAAGGACCCTGGTTTGATCCAGATTGGTTCCACACCATCTTCAGCGCGAGCGATTTGTCACTTTCTTAAAAACTTTCAAAAACAAAATGTTTTGCGCGATCCTGTGAAGACCTGTGTGGAATCGCTCTTGAGATTGTGCAGCCCATGATCTCTCTTAGCCTCAAGATTCAATCCATTTGTTTTCGAACCTTGAACCTATTCAGAACGTTCAACGGTCAACCGCCATGTGAGACCTATGTGGCCAGATCAGAAGCACCCCTCAAACTAGGGGCAAAAATGTCTGATGTGCTCGAAGAGCCGAAGATGAATCCTTTTACAAATCAATACAACAGCCACTCTCCTGGATACAGAGGGCTTCAATCTCAAAACCATTTGGCATGGACTTGCTATACTTTTACCCTTTGAGAGGCTCGCTGGGCCGAAAACTCGGAAGGGCGACCCAGGCAAAAGTTAGAGCGAGAAAAAAAAGAAAAGGAAAAAAAAAGAGAAGAAAAAAATGCAAAAAATATATATAAAAAAAAACAAAGCAAAAAAAATTGAAAATAAAAAAGAAAAAAGAAGCTCGCGAGGTCGAAAACCCGCATCGAGCGCCTTGGCAAAAGTTAGAGCCTAAAAAGTGAAGGTTAAAATACCCGAGTGTACCTTAGCCGGAACTACGTAAGGCTTGATTCCCATGATTGGGATACGTAGGCAACTTCATCCTGAAGTCCAGCCCCCAACGCTTTCATAGCGACTTTGTCCATGTAATGGCTTTGATAATCCTTGCCTTCTTTGAATCCGATAGTGCGGTTGTGACACCGTGAACTACGTAGGCTTGATTCCCATGTTTGGGATACGTAGGTAGCTTCATCCTGAAGTCCAGCCCCAACACTTTCAAAGTGACTGTGTCTATATATTGGTTCTGGCCGCCTTTGTCTTCTTCGTGTCCGAGAGTTTGGTCGTGATCGTCATCAATGAGGACTGCTTACGAAATGCTTCGGCGTCATCCAAACAAGGGGCAACTTTCCATTGCCATGCATTGCCATGAGTCGCCTTTCAAACCGGGGGCAACTTTCCGTTGCCGTGCAGTGCCATCCATACCAGGGGCAATTTTCCATTGCCTCCGATCCGAGGTTGTGCATCTCAAGAGTAAGTTCTGTGCTCGTTGAGCATTGACCGTTTGCAAAAATAGCTTTTGAGTTTTTTTTTTACTGAGGTTGACTATTTCTCGAAAACTATTCCATCTTTTCCAAAAACTGGACCACTTTTTGGACCCAAAGAAGGAAAATTTTCAGTGCTCACAGCCTGACTTGCATGATTTTCAAATCAAAAATCGAACAAGTATGTTAATCTAGCTCTCGCCTTGGTCAAATTTGTTTTAGTAGAAAACCAAAACAAAAAATGGTCAAAGTGATGAACTAGGGGCACAGTTGAGTCAGGCTTCCTGTCTTTTCTCCGTCGCCAGCATACTTGCGAAAAAGGGCACAATTGAAGCTTTCAGTAAAGGGCCGAAAGCTCTCTCACCCTCCAAGCAACGAGGTATCAAGCCAAGTGCGAAGCACAAATCGGAATGAATCAAGATACTCCATTCTCCATCCGGAACATCGACTAAACGTCGCCGGAAGAAATAGCCGCGAGCTAATAATGTTGGGCGTGAACCCACGACTTCCTATTCATCTATCAATCACCCTGGGAGGGATGGAAAATGAGAGAATAAAGAATAGAGAGATGTGCGATGAGAAAAAAAGTGAGCAAAACGGTTTTGAGAGAAAAACCGAGCCTGAAGGCCGAGTGATGTGAGAATCACAAATGAGAAAGGGTGGGAAATAATACCCGGAGGAACTGGCTCCTCGCGATTTGAGGTCTCTCATTTTTGTAACACGTCCGTGTGTCGTGTCTTTTGTTTTGTTTACCTCAACTTTTGTTTTGAGTCTTTTCCGAGCGTATCTCGTTGTGATTAGGTCGTGTACCTTTTGTTTGAGTCGTTCTCGCTGCGTTCAGTTGTAGGCTCGATACCCTGGTTGAAAAACCCTTTTTCAATTTCAAAAGTTGTTTATGCCCAGAGTGCTGTGCCATTCTCTACGTTTATGCGAAGCAAAAGAAGAAAAGGGGAAAATTTGGGGCATCTGAGTGTGCTTGAACTTCAGCCGGTTCCACCTCCGTATGCCGTCTTATTGGACTGTTGTTCAGGGTTTGCTGTGTGCAGAATGAACCAAGCGCTGTGTTACGGGTTGTATGCAGATTAATCTTCAGCAGAGTATGGGCTGTGTGTTCAGGTTGAGCAGTGGTTTGTATGGGTTGTTTTGCTGTTGGCTGGTTCGTTATTTGATTATTACAATGCAAGTGTTCAATTTTCAGACAACAGATCAATTTCATTTACATTGAGGTGCAACATGATGCAATGCGATGCAATATATGAAATGTACAAATGTAACACTTTCTCAGATAAAAAGTTTGTTTCATTTCATCATCTTTTTCAAGTACATAGTTTTGGAAACAAAAATCTGCCTGCGGCAGTACAAGGTACTCTAGCTACCAATAACGTACAAAAAAGAAGAAAAATAGCAAAAATCTGGATCAATGTCAAAAGGTCTTAGGCCTAGGGGTCCGTCCTCGTCCTTTTCCTGGACGAAGGTCCAGGAGCATCGTCATCTGAGTCTGAGCCCGAGCCGTCTTCGGTCTCCTTCTTGGACGACTCTGCCTCAGCCTCAGCCTCGGACTCATCATCATCATCAGGAACGGGTGCCCGTGAGCTACTCCCAACATGGGTGCGCCCCGCTTTGGTGCGGGGGTATACTCTGCCATCTCGGGTGGAAACGGAAGGTCTGGCCGGAGCACCTCCCGCAGGAGGAATCTGAAAGGGGTGTTGAAAAGTACAAAAGGCAAACGCATTAGTATACTGTGAGCAGTTTATCAGTGCAGAATGTAGTGTATGAGTACAGCGTGTGAATACTGTGAGCAGTTTATCAGTGCAGAATGCAGTGTATGAGTGTAGTGTGTGAATACTGTGAACAGAGTATCAGTACAGAATGCAGTATATGAGTACAGTGCGTGAATACTGTAAGCAAAGTATCGGTACAGAATACAGTGTTTGAGTGCAGTGTATGAATGCTGTGAATAATGATGAGAATAGTCTGTGGGCTACAGTGTATTAGATGCCGCGAGGGCAGTGTATCAGGTGTTGTACTGCGCATCAGAGTATATGAAGCAGCTTATGTATGGTTCGAGACCATGGCCAGAAGAACATACCGGAATGCCATAGATGGCTAGAAGATCAAGGCTCCGCTGGAACATCCCCATCACAGAGGCGGTCAGCTCCAAGGACTGGCGGGTATACTCGGAAGAGGCCTGCGAAAGGGTTAGATGTATCAGTATTCTGCGGAATATCAATAAACTGAAATGAAATGACAATGCAAGATGCAAGATGAAGTAGTACATGCCGGAGGTAAGTCATAGAACCCGACTAACTCATGATCAGCCGGAGGGGGAGCAATGGGAATCTGGTAAGTCGCCCCACCCTGTCCTCGGCATGTCATCGAAGTGGGGAGCGCTGACCAACTAGCCCTCTGTCCCCTCCGAGCTCCACCCCTGCCACAGACTCGAGCTGTCCTTGATGTCCCTGCCCCCGCTCCTGCCCTAACTGCCGGCACCGCAGGCCACTCTCACTCAACTCGACGACCATCGCTCAGAGGCCGCATAATGAAGGTCCAGATGTACTCTGCGTAGTCGCCGTCGCCCCTGAAACCATCTGCCTCCCAGCCGATCGTATAGTCAGTCATCTGCTCGGGAGTAAACCTCTCTGTCTCCCTCATGTGCTCAGGAGGGTGAACCGGGACTATCTGCTCCGATAAACCTAGGGTCTGGTGTAGGAAACGCTCACCCAGGTACCAAGCCCGACAGACCGGGCCCTCTAGCAAAATCCTAAAGCGCGAGGTCTCCTCAGCACCGACGAACCGTGCCCGCATCGTCGTTGGCAATGGAGCCCAAGGCTGCCAGGTGATCTGAAAATGAAATGCAGTTTGTTATCTACTATCATTGAAAATACAGTGTAAAGCGAAGCTTAAATGAACTGCAAATTGAACATACCTCTGCGGGGGTGATGGTGTCGAAGTAGCGGCGGAAAAAGATGAACGTCTCCCGGGGCCTCCGCACACACCTCACGTCAAAACGACGTGAGAACGGAACGACAAGAGGGGTCTCTACGTCTGGCACAGGCGCAAGTCTCGGAAAGTAGGCGTAGACCCACAACTGCAGAGTAAATACCAGTATGCTTATCAGATAAAGCAGAATATAGAATAAAACAGAAATTGCAGAACCGTGTATTGTGCAGTGTATTGTGCAGAGTGTATAGTGTGAGCAGTGTACAGTCGGTGTAAAGCAGAGCATGTGTGTGCCGGGTGTGCAGTATACAGTCAGCGTGAAGTAGAGAGTACAGTGTGTGCAGTGTGCAGAATACAGAAAATGTAGAGCAGCAATGAAAAACAGAAAAAGGAAACGTACCTTCCAAGCTCGCCAGTAACCCCTGAGCAACTGCCCGCTGCATCGGGAAGCTGAGCTCATGTATCCGTATAGAGTGGCCAAGGCAGCGCCACCCCAGTCGTAGCGTAAGATCTGTGTGACATCCACAAGAGCGCTCAGCAGGCAGAGGGGCACGGTGTTCGCCCGATCGGCGAAAATGGTTGTCCCCAGCAGAAACATGAGGAAGCCGCGCGCATACCGGTCCACCGCCTCCTGGGTCATCGGAACCTCCTTAACTAAGGCTGGATGAACTCTGAACTGGACCTCGAACCATAAGTACCTGACGAAGCCGGGACGCGCGAGAGGCGGTACCTCACCAAGCAAGTAGATCTGAGCGGTCTCCCACTCATCCATGTCGGTGTCGAAGGGGATCGGATCACCCCCCACCCCGATGCCGGTGAACATCGAGAAGTCATAGGGAGTCATCGTCATGTCTCCCGTAGCAGAGAAGTGGAAGGAGTCGGTGGTGTCCCACCACCTCTCCGCTAGAGCGACAAGGAGAGGCCTGCTCGCAGTGAGGCGCGAGAGTCCCCTGCAGAATGCGCCGAAGTCGGCCTGATCCACGATGTGGCGAACCGCATCGGGTAGCTCCGTGTACCAATCTCGAGCGGCAATGTTCCCATATCCCCGGATGGCATGGGAATCTCCCTATATTCGAAAACAAAATAGTCGCGAAGCAATATAAAATGTACAGTTTTGAAAGAACAGTCAAAATTGATGCAAATATAGCGTGTGTGCACGTTTTTAGATTCAAACAAACATTGGGTGTTGGTGTGCTTGCAGTAAACTATAACATGCGATGTGTCAGCGTGTTTGGGTGGTTCAGTACAAATATAGCGTGTGTGCATGTTTTCAGATTCAAACAAACATCGGGTGCCGGTGTGATTGCAGTAAACTACAGTGTGTGCTGTGTCAGTGTGTTTGAGTGGTTCAGGGCCAGTGCAGTGTGTGTGTACGTGTCAGATTCAAACAGATATCAGTTGCAAGTGTGTTCACAATCAACTACAGTGTACAATGTATAGGTGTATCCGGGCTAAGCAGTTAAAGAACATAATCAGCTACGGCAGTTAAGTGTTCTACATCGCGAAAAATAAAACAGAGGGAAGAATATACCTCGGAAGCACCAAAAGACAGATGAGACATCGGCTCGCGCAAGAGATGCTCTGAAGGCACCGCCCTATCGAAGCTCCTGAACTGACGGAGTCTGTGGGGAGGCAGGATGTGAATCGCCGGCCGGTAGGTCGCCGGGTCGAACGGGCGGACGCTCAAGGGGAGAAGCTCAGCCCCGGGATCCATCTCATGATCCGGGGGAGTCCTGCCCCGTGGAATATCGTCCGCCATGTCAAAGGTGGTGTGAAAATGACCGGGAAAATGGAAGCGGGATGAGAATGCGAAAGGTCAACTAAAAAGTCAACCCCGAGAGGGCGAAAAATGGCCGGAAAAGGCGGGAAATGAAAGAGGCAAGGAAATCAAGAGAAACTCGAGGGGAACAAACCCTAAAAGGTGGAAATAGCAAAAGAAACACCGAAACGAAGAAATGTTCGGTTCAAAATGTTCGAAATGCGAAGAACTTCGCAAATCGAACGATGAAACGGGCGCGAAACGCAAGAAAATGGAGAATCGAAGGGAAGAAAATATCCTAGAGAGAGAGAGGGTGAAATTTCGGCCAAGGAAAATGAAAAGAATAGAGTTTGAAACCCTATTTTAAAAGACCCAAGGCGAAAGGACAAAACTGCCCCGATTCAGCAAGATTTGACCGGTCGGCTACATTTTTGGCCGGTCGGCCAAATATTTGGCCGGTGAGGTGTTCTAATGGCCGGTGGATGGCCGATGACCTCCCCTCATGGCCGGTGAGCCTCCTACAACCTTGTTTGGGTCAGATGTGTAGTTTGGGGCCTTCATTTCTCAAGACAGTGCAAGAAATGGCATTTCTGAAGCTCAACCGGCCTCCGTTTTGACCTCGGACCGTGTCTTCTGTGCGTGGCACTTGAATATGTGCAAGGCGTATCCTTTTTGTATCCTTTTGTCTCTTACAAGATTCGACAGTTGCCCCGCATGCGTTGCTTCGCAATGCTTCGTCGCGAAGATGCGTTGGTTATACGGACTTTTATTCACATTGATATGTATCTTCCATTTGCATTTCAAACGCCGCATGTTGTTGCGCATTTTAAGTTCACTTGTATCGTTATGCATTTCCCCAGTGCACGGTCTGGCGAGACCTTAAATCCGCACGGTCTGGTGAGACCTTAAATCCGCTCGGTTGCATTGTCATACATTTCAAGCGACCTGCGTTGTCGCGCATTCCATACAACATGCATTTCAAAAAAAAAACAACAAAACAAAAAAATGCATCATTTGCATTTCAAAAAAAAAAAAAACGAAAAAAAACATGCATCACATGCATTTCAAAAAAAACAACAAAACAAAAAAAACATGCATCATATGCATTTCAAAAAAACAAAAAAAACAAAAACAAAAAAACAAACATGCATCATTTTAAATAATGCATATGTCATGCATTTTATTGTAAAAAATGCATATGTCATGCATTTCATTGTAAATAGTGCATGTGTCATGCATTTCACTGTAAATATTCCATATGTCATGCATTTTACTGTATATATTCCATTCCAGTGCATTCTGTATATATTGCATTGTAGCTTACATGCATCTATTGCATCACCTCCATCTATGGCTTGCGCCTTTCCATGTTGAGCTTGGTCTGGTATGTGCCCATACTTTTCACGTTAAAGCACAGTTCTGCATGTGTACGCGCCTATTCCATGTTGAACTTGGTTTGAGGGTTGCGGCACCTTTTCTGTGTTAGACGCGGTTCGTTTGTGTACATGCCTTTCCTAGGCAAGATTTGGTTTGGCCCGTGTGCCTTACCCATTGCATATATCCCATTCCATCCAGTGCATTCTGTATATATTGCACTGTAGCTTGCATGCATCCATTGCATCACCTCCATCTATGGCTTGTGCCTTTCCATGTTGAGCTTGGTCTGGTATGTGCCCATACTTTTCACGTTAAAGCACAGTTCTGCATGTGTACGCGCCTATTCCATATTGAACTTGGTTTGAGGGTTGCAGCACCTTTTCTGTGTTAGACGCGGTTCGTTTGTATCCATGCCTTTCCTAGGCAAGATATGTTTTGGCCCACGAGCCATATCCATTGTACATATTACATTGTAGTGTAATTTTTGCATCCAGCATCAGGATCATGTTCTTTCGTTAGTGGGTCATTTCCCCACTTATGTCATTCCACCCAATTACTTGTTCTTGTATCCATCTACATCACTCATAGTTTTGCATGTGTACGTGCCTATTCCATGTTGAACTTGGTTTGAGGGTTGCGGCACTTTTTTTATGGTAGACGGACTTTACACATCCATCAATCTATTTGACATTTGTGTGGTTTTGAACCGCTCATGATTTGACCATGATTCAATTGCATTGTATTTTCATTTGCATTATTATACATAGTTTTGTATATATTGCATATCATTTTGCATTCATTTTGCATGTTATGCATGTTGCTAACGATATCGTACCTGTTAAGTTGCTTTCTTTTGCAGGCACGATATTGTATGTACGGTTTATTTGAAGCTGGTGCAACCAGACGAACCAGACAGGTATTGTATCCTCCAAGTGAGACGTATTGAGAATTGCATAATTCTCTTACATCCTTTCTGCATTGTAGTGTAGTTGGATTTGTATTTGCTAGCTTAAAACTATCACATGTTATGCTTCGTTACAGCTTTCTTTGCATGATCATAAGTTATGTTCGGCTTTGTGCATTGGCTTGCATTTTGCCCCTGCCTTTGGGCGCATATCTTGTCTATCTTGCATGCTTTGTTTAAGTCTTCGGCCTTGTCAAAAATGGGTCGTCTCTGGGCTTTGACACTCACTCCTGTCATTGTTATGACTTTCGAGTTCTGTCAAAGAGGGGCAACTGTAGACACCCCATTTTTGACCGTCCTCAAGACTTGGACGTCACCACTTGAACACCCGGTGATTATCCTTGTTTGTGTTTGTCTTGAGTTCTCAGAGGACTCGGCTACGCGCCTTGCCTCAGGATCTCTCGACTCGACTGTTTTGTGTCTGGTTTTGCGCCAAACACTTGTGTTTTGCCTTGGAGGGGCAGGGAATGGCTTGTGGGCCATCCCCACACATCACCGGCCATGGCTTGAGGCCACCGGCTGTGTTTTGTTGCCACCGGCCAAATGTTTGGCCGGCCGGCACTATAGATGGTCGACCAGCCATCTTTTTTGGTCAAATTGCATTTTTGGCCGGCCGACCACTGTGCATCTGCTTTTGCAGATATTTTATGCTAGCTGGCATACACTTTGTTCCCCTCCATGCACGTGTATGGAGGGATCTCCCTCTTGGCTAGCTTGTCTTGTAAGCTTGCAAGATTGAACCTTCTATAAGAGGAGGCCTCTTCTCCCTCTTTTAGGTTAGACAAGATTTTCATAGAGAGCTCTGGTTTTAGGATTTGAGTTGTGTATCTATCCTATATCTATATCTCTTTCTCTCTTGTATTTGTGTGTGTTTAGCCTTAGTATTGCACACAAACACCCACCATCACACCTTACCTTGATTGCTGAGGGGCCAGAGGTCTTTTTTTGAAGTTTTTAGACTGGTTTGGAGCCAAAGAAGTAGCTGGAGTGCTGTTCTTGAAAGAGGTCTTCAAGGGTAAGGACTTTACCTTTAAATACCCCATTTTTGCATAGCTTTTTTACCTATCTTGCAACTGTTTTTAGGCTTTGCAAATAACATATAAAAGTTCTGTTTTTGAGTCCTTTAAATAGTTGTTTAAGAGTGTTTTGAGCTTTGAGGTTGTTTGACCCCTCTTAAGGCTTGTTTGGCCTTTGTTTTTGTGCTATTTTGGTGAGCTCCGGGACCATTGTGTTTGGGCCTCCTCACCACTGAAATCTTGAGGGATTTTAGAGGTGAGGATGGTGCCTTGAGGTCCCAAGAAGGAGAGGGCCACCCCCTCTCCTTGTTGTCCTTGAAAAGGGCTATTTTTGCCTCTTGAGGGAGCATCTAATTTAGGTTCATGTTGGCCATGCCTTAACTGATTTTTATGCTTATTATGTCATAATATAGCTCTGTTTTTTTACTTGGTTTAGGTACACCATGCTTGCTTAGCATACATGCCTTGTAATGCCATGTTTAGGTCTTAACATGCTTTAGGTTTTGATCCTTGTTCTAGCATGATTTTGGCCAAGCTTTGTGAAGCTTTTGCGTTTGTTTTAGCATGCTTAAGTTCTATTTTTGGTTGTTTTGGTCGACCATAGCATGCTTCGTATAGCCACCTTGCATTTTGGCTTGTTAGCCTTAGGTGTGTGAGTGTGTAGCATGCATTACTTGCATTATTTCAGTGGTTTGGAACCACTTTCCATGTTATTTCAGTCCTTATAACATGCTTGCATACTTGCATTTGATACTCCTTTGTTGCTTTAAAAGGTTGTTGCCTTATGCTTCATGAATGTGCTTCTTTGTATGCTTGCATGTTTAAGCCACTTAGATGCCATCTAGGTGTTCCCTTAGCATTGTCTAGGTCTGCCTTGAACCTGTTTTAAGTCCTCTTGGGCTTGTAAGGCTTGGTTGACTTAGCCATGGTTTAAGTCTCCTTGGCTTGCCTTAAGTACTTGGACCAATTGCATGCCATGTTTGTCTTGTTTAAATTGGTTTGGCACCATCATTAGCATGATTTTCAGAGTTTACATTGCATGCTAATTGTCCATGTTTAGGCTCTTTTAAGTGTGCTTAAAGGTTGCTTGTTTGATGCTTAAGTGTTGGCCCATCAACATGTACATGTGTGTGTGTGTGTAGGCCCTCATTTCCATAGCATTGGCCACTGTTTTAGGCTTGTTCGAGGGCTGCCTAAATTAGTTTGAGTCCACCCCTCTGCATGTTGTTGCATGCTCACCTTGTGTGTTGTTGCATGATTGAATGAAGTCACATGCTTGCTTGCATGCTTGAACATCCACATTGTGTCTTGCATACTTGTAGGTTGCATTGCTTCATGCCTTACATGCTTCTTTACTTAGGTTGTGTGCCTAACCTACATTACACATTGCATTGCCATGTTGCATACTAGCCTCCATACCTAGGATGCATTGCGTTGGAATGCATGCGTCACCTCTTGAGTTGAGTATGATAGAGGTTGAGCCCCTTTTGTTTGATTATGTGCATTGCATTCCATATCGAAATGCATACTTGGTTTCTTGGGCCATCATGCATGGAAATGCGCGATTGGTGGTCTGAGAATCGAGAACCATATCCCTTTGAGTCATGAATATGATAAGGGGTGTGATTAGTGCATACATTGCTTGAAATGTATTGCCATGCTATGTTTTGCCCTCTACTGCTGTCAAAAACAGATTCTGCAGGAAGATTTGGCCGGCCGGCCATCTGCAGTGCCGACCGGCCATCCATAAGTGGCCGATGGATTAATTTGTGGCTGGTGACCATTCTCCATGGCCGGCGACCAATTCCCTCAGCCGGTGGTGTTCCACAGCATTCAGAGAAGCAACCCTGAGATTTGTGCAGTCTTCAGAGAAGGATAACAGTCAAAGCAGAGGCAACTTGTGCATGGCAGTGGCTTTCCCAGCGGAGCCGAGCGCGCATTGCATTGGGCCCTCTTCCCGAGGCTGTTTACTGCTTTCATTAGATTAGTTAATTTGTTAATTAATTAATTGGTCTGTAATATTTAATTAGCTTGTAGGTTAATTAAATTGTATTATTCTTTCGGCCCCTCCGAGCGAGGGCAAATTTGTAATAAGTGTGGGTGCGTGCGTTCATGTCTTCCAACCCCCACTTCTTTCTCCCTTTTACTTATCTGCTTTTGATGGTTAGTATTAGGACATGTTTACTTTAGCATACCTTACGCTATGCATGCGTGCATCATTCATTAGTATTGCATGCATCGGGCGCGGCGCATCATGCTAACTGCATAAAGTATTTCAAATCTAACTTGAATACATGCTATCTGTGCAGTTTCACATGTCATCCTTAGATTAGCTGAGCCTATTCTAGTGACATTTTGTATGTGTTGCATTAGCCACTTAACATGGACTTGGATCATGCATGATTGCTAACATGTTCTTGTCTTGGCTCGGAGTACATTGTAAGTATTTTATGTTTTAGCATCTCGCATGAGTGTGAATGTTAACATGACAGCATGCTTACCATGTGGCTAGCTGCTTATGTGATATAAACTGCTTGAATGCCTGTGGGTGATGGTTGGATTGTTTGAGTTGGAACAACTCGTTGAAATCCGTGTTTTAGCCTACTTGCGAGTAGCAAATTTCAGACATTTTCCAAACAAATGGATATGCAATGCTTCGTTCCAAATTAGGCGATCTAGTATATACTTTTATGTTGTGCGCATCACATAGTAATTCTAGCTAATTAACTGGAATAAGAACACATAACGTTTTCAAAATCGGATATCATGGTTAGTAGAGGCCGATCTTTGGATCGGGCGAGAGGGGGTGCTCATAGCTGACCTTCCCCAATCGTACCCAAGTTCCCGAGCCGAGGCAACTTTGGTGATGACGGACACGTGGCCTTTGGCACCGAGTCAGGGTTTCCTAAATTCCTCCATTAAAAAAAAATATTTAGGTGGCGACTCTATATCTGGCAAAGCAGTCCATGTTTGGCACTTCTTTCAAAAATCTGTTTCTCAAGACGATTTGCCGGATTTGGACTCTTTGGTTCAGATTAAGAACCGTGACAAAACAAATCCGAACTGTGGTAGCATAAGTCCCTCGGGGCGCGTCCATAGAAGGATTATAGCAATCAAAAGCATATTCATTAGTATGACAATCTGGAGAACCATAATGTAATTGATTCAGTGTCTTCTAATTCTCTATTTTTATTGTTGAGAAACTGTTAACTAAGATCAATGTGTCATCATTACTAAAATTTCGATATTTTAGTTTTATGACAACTTAACAAGTAGTAAATGAAAATCTAATCAAAATAGTCATTCATTTGGCTCCAAATAAATGAAGATAATATGACTACATTACGGCTTTCAAAGAAAATTAAAATATCTCTCGTTATTTAGAATGAGATGATGAGGGATCTCACAAAATGTTTCTCTTTCATAACTCCACAATCATAGAAACTAAGATGACTCCAAGGAATACCAGATAGGTCATGGCTTGTCTTCCCAAATGTAGAGGGAAAGCAACCAGAAGTGGAACTTCTAAATACCTATAAAATACTTGTGATATTATTGATATAAACATACTTAGTAAATATTATAAAAACCTATATATTTCATCAAAATTTACACTCCAAAACAAAATGTTACTTCAGAATTACAAGCAGACCCTTGGGTTATCCTAGCAGTACTTTTCAAAGCCCTCCATGCAGTCAGAGCAGCAAACGGAATGGCACTTGCTTCCTGCATGGTCACAAAATTGATAAAAGGTCCATGAAATTGCAATTTGTAATCAAATGCATCTGAATAACACTTGACAGGTAAAATGGTAAACTAAATAAATGATATAATAATGAGAAAACTAGATCATACAAGTAGGTGAAAATGCCAGGAAAGGTAAGTACTCTTAAGACATACCATATGTGAGATTGATACTGGTTTTGCAGTAAGTTCATCTTCTGAAAGAATTGCATAGTTTGTATAAGAATCCCGTACAGCAGTTGGATGCAGTGCACCAAACACTTTCTACCTAACAGTCAGAGATCGGACAGAAGCTCCAATAGCTGCAACTTCACCACTAACATCACGACCCAAAATGAGTGGCAAAAGTGGTTCAAATAAGGAACGACCATAGCCTGATCGCATCTGGAAATTAAAATTTGTAATATTGGATAAATACAAACTCCAATACGTGATTCATATAAAAAAACAAAATGTAACAGATTTACATTCCCAAAGATAAAGCACAGTACCTAAGGATTAAGAATGAGCAAATTCTAGAGAACATCACCATGCTAGAAAACTAGGTTTTTCTTACATAGAATCTTATCAAACAAATGATTAATATGGAGTTCAGATGCTTCAAACAATATTCTTCTGCTATTGGTTCCATCCAATTGCATTAAAATAAGTCGTATCATGCTTAGGTCACTGATCAAATTTCAAACAAGATTCTTTCCACAAGACATTCATACATCACCACGACGAATGCCAGTATTCTCTCCTAAAATTGTATAAATAAAGAGCGAGTTTGATTCTGATAGCATCTTCCGACTTCCAAAAACAAGATAAATTAACCAATGCAACCCACATTAGACTCCATTATTTTTTTCCAAATCTAATTCCCATATTAACATATCAAACAAAAAAATAAGACGATCAATGAATGAAAATGATCACAGAAATGATTAATATAGCTAATCTAACAACATAAAACCCTAATTCGGATAGATTCGGAGCTCAATCTGTGTTAAAACAACAAAATTGATATCCAAAAACCAAGAACGAATCAAACCTAGATCTGAAACAATTGATCAATCACCATAATTCGGAATTGAAGCAAACCCAGATCTAGAAGAGAGAATAAGATATCAAACCCGATCGAATTGGAGACAAGAAGGTACCCAAGTCCAGATCTGTTGATGCTTTTGGGTAGAGAGAGAGGAGCGAAAATTGCGAAGAGCTCCAAAAATTGAATCAAACTGTATGTGTGTTGTTCAAATAATGAAAATGTGAGAGAGAAGAGGCATTTGGGAGGGCTTGGAATAACCCGTCCAAGTCTAAATCTAACCAAGTATCTCAATGTAAAAGAGAACCTATTTTTACTATAGAGGAAGGAAGAGAGAGAGAGACCGAGATCGACAGAGAGAGAGAGACCAATATAGACAGGGATTGACAAAGAGAGATCAGCAGAGAGAGAGAGACCAAGATCGACAGAGATTGACATAGAGAGAGACCAAGATCGACAGAGAGAGAGAGAAAAAAAAAACCTGTGATTTCGGCAGCGGCGATGTGCGACGGTGGTGAGAGACAGCGGTGAGCAATGGTGGCCAGCGACGGTTGGGTGGTAAGCGGGGGTGAGGTTTGGTGGTGACTGTTCTGTGTTTGTGTGTGTGTGAGAGAGAGAGAACAGAGAAAGTGTTGGTCTGAAACACAGATGAGGGGCACCGGTGGAAATAACAACCTTTAGCGACTAAACCATTATTTGTCGATAAATATTAATCAATAATAACTAATCTTTTGTAGCTAAAAGTATAATTTGGCTATTAATTTTTTTGTCACGTTGGCAAAAATTGAACATACAACGACTAAAGTTTTTTAGTCACCAAAAATTTATATTTGCCGACAAAATTATTTGGTCAGCTAAGAGTAACCCAAAAATAAGTTTGTTATTTGGCGACTTAACTTCCTTTTGTAGGCAAAAAAGAATTAGTAGCCTAAAATTTAGACTTACGCTAACTAAAAATTTTTTAGTCGCCTATTTACATCATGTGTAGCGACTAAATTTCTTTTTTAGTCGCCAATAAATAATATATATTGACTGAAATAATATAGTAGCAAAACATTGAACCAACGCTGACTAATAAAGTTTTTAGTCACCAAAAATATAACTTTTGGCGACTAAATTCCTTTTGGTCACCAAAAGTGTAATTTGTGAAATTACTTACACCTTTTGTGAAATAATTTTTTCATAAAATTTACTTCATTTATTGGAACTTACACCTTTTGTGAAAACGGAACTTACACCTGTTGTGAAACTACTTACATCTTTTGTGAAATAACTTACACTATTTTTGAAAAGTTACACCTTTCGTGAAATTATTTCTTTTATAAAATTTACACATTTTGTTAAAACTTATACATTTTCTGAAAATTTACACCAGTGGAAATACTCACACCTTTTTTGAAAAATTACTCTTTTTGTGAAATAATTTTTTTTCATAAAATTTACACCTTTTATTGGAACTTATACCTTTTGTGAAAGCGAAACTTACACCTTTTGTGAAGTTACTTACATCTTTTGTGAAAAAACTTACACGATTTTTGAAAAGTTACACCTTTTGTTAAATAATTTTTTTTCATAAAATTTACACCTTTTGCTAAAACTTACACATTTTCTGAAAATTTACACTTTTTCGTGGAAATACTTACACCTTTTTTGAAAAATTACTCCTTTTGTGAAATAATTTTTTCATAAAATTTACACATTTTATTAGAACTTACACCTTTTGTGAAAACGAAACTTACACCTTTTGTGAAGTTACTTGCATCTTTTGTGAAAAAACCTACACGATATTTGAAAAGTTACACCTTTTGTGAAATAATTTTTTTCATAAAATTTACATCTTTTCTGAAAATTTATACCTTTTGTGGAAATACTTACATCTTTTCTGAAAAGTTACTCTTTTTGTGAAATATTTTTTGTCAAAAAATTTACACATTTTATTGAAACTTACACCTTTTGTGAAAACGAAACTTACACATTTTGTGAAGTTACTTACATTTTTTCTAAAATAACTTACACTAACTATGAAAAATTACACATTTTGTGAAATAATTTTTTTCAAAAAATTTACACCTTTTGCTAATACCTACACTTTTTTTTTTGAAAATTTACTCCTTTTTGTGGAAGTACTTACACATTTTCTGAAAAGTTACTCCTTTTGTGAAATAATTTTTTTCATAAATTTTACACCTTTTGTTGGAACTTACACCTTTTCATAAATACCATATGCAAGGCACACCTAAGAAAGGTCCAAAGTTTTATCACGAAGTGCATCGATTCGAAACCAAAAACTTCGGCCTAACAAATAAAATTCTTATCAGTTGAGCAGCATACATAAATATAATAATGTATGGAATAAAATTGAACTCACATAAATAATAAAGTTGATATTATACTGGAGAAAACTAGTGAGAAGCTAATAAAATTGATACTATACTGGAGAAATCATGCAAATCTCTTAATCTTCATGCGACATTGGGCGAGATTAGGGTCTCAAAATAGGAATAGACTTGACCAAGACTAGTATCGTCAACAATGTCAAGAGAAGGGAATATATTTTCACTTGAATTGTACACACCCGTTTGACAGTTATTTTCCAAGAAGATGATTTCACAATTACTATTATCCAAAGATAGTAAAGGTTGGAAGATAAACGTGGTTGGCAGATGTGGAATTGTCACCAATTTTGTCCACGAATCTCTGACTCCGTATTCCGTCATCGCCCACACATCACATCCAATTTTAAGTTGATTAAAAATCAAACAAATATATCCTCTTAAAACCTCGAAGCCAGTGTAAAGATAACCACTATGTCTATCTTCTTGTATGTGATGAGGCATTGGAATTTCACCATTAGTCTCCTTTGTCACATCAATAGAAGCAATTCTCAACAGGCCAGGTGAACGAAAAGAAGAAGAAGCAGAAGCCAGGGGGCCAAAATATACTGGCCAATGGAGAGCTCCATTAACTAACTTGCCAGGTGAACAAGGAGGGGGGGTGATAAGGGAAATCCTGAATTCTTCTCCAAAACACGGATTCGAACTTGGATTTGGTTTCGGTTTCGGATTCGTATAGGTACTCATACTCGAAGTAAAAGAAAGGGCTAGGGTCGTCCGAGTCAGAGTCGGACGGGATCTGGTACAAGGCCTCGGAGTAGGAGTTGTCGGATAACAAAGACCCGGAGCAGCTAGTAGTAGTAGTGGTGGTTTCCAATGTATAAACATGAACTTGGATTTGTTCAACACCACATGACCTCATCGCAAACACCTTGAAGGCATGAATAGAGTGATCATAACCAAACCCAAAACCACACCATCCTTTTTTCACACAAGAGGGCAAAGTCTTGTGCTCTCTTGTTGAAGGGATCCAAATGTGGATGCCTGGTACCCTTCTGGTAGTCAAACAGAATAATCCATCACAACTACCTTGAATCCTGGCGGGGTTCCGATTGCTCTGAGGATAATTATTGTAGGCGACTAAGCAGCTGCTGAATGGTGGTTTCGAATAAACCGACATTGATTTGAACACGAAACCGCTACTATGGTAACCAACAATCATGATTCTTCTATTATTACTACTTGACGATGACTTTGACTTCCTCAGGTGTTCTCTAATGAATTGAGGAGTGGCCATTGAAGAGCACCACTGCTTGCAAACGCATCTGAATCGTAAAACAGACCTCACCGGAAGCCTTGTTAGAATTTCACTCATCATCACCTCCTCTGGAACCTCCGCTAAAACCATTTGTCTCTCTCTCGTTGTCATGACCCCATCCCGCCCCTAGTAGAATGGTGCCATGATGGCCAGTAATCCGAGATTACCAAAGGCCAACTTGCAAAATGCACACACACAATCAGAGTATACATATGGGGCTTACAAGTGCGGAAGCAATAAATTTAAAACTAATTAGTCCATAAGAGTTGTGCATAGATCAAATGATATGACATACATCTTAACAAGGTCTTACAACTTGGTTACAATAAAATAAGTACAAAAATACATCTTGACCAAAAGGCTTCTCAAGCCATCATATACAAAACACAATGAAATGCAAGCTAAGAAGCATGATCTTCAAGATGTTACAAAATGCGAATCCAAAACAAGTTGCAAGGCACATCTAGGCGTTGCCGCCGTCCTGCTCATCACCTACATATATATAGAGAGGGTGAGCTTGGATACTCAGTGAATGGTACAAGTAATAAAGGGTTTGCATGAATGATATCCGAGATCTTTAACAAAACAATACATAATCATAGCTTGTAACAAAACACGGGGTGAATCAAGTTCTTCTAACAGATCTTTCAAGCTTCATCAATCAAAGTCTTTCAAGGCTCTCAAGTTTCAAGGGATGACGTTAACAAAGGTTGTGCTACAAATGCTTATAGTCCCCTAGCACGTACGGACTCTCAAAGGTTGTGCTACAAATGCTTATAGTCCCCTAGCACGTACGGACTTTCAAAGGTTGTGCTACAAATGCTTATAGTCCCCTAGCACATACGGACTTTCAAAGGTTGTTAAAACCAAAGCTAATACTTGATACATAAAATAGGAATAGTCATTCATGCCTGACAAATACTTTTCAAACAAGCAAGGCAAAGCTTTATCAAACTTTATAACATAACTTTATTAAAAATACCACTCACATAGTTCTTCAAACGTCGAGGTCACGAGCAAGGATCCAAGGCCTACAAGCACATAGCAAAGTCTACTGAATGTACTCCTCAAAACAAGTCTTACTCCTCAAAACAAGTCTTACATGCATACAAATGACCTCGGCGATCCTTCAAAACTAAGTCAAGACAAGGCAAAGCATGCTGAGGTGAAACACTGATTTACATGTCGGGAAGACATGCTGGGTACCACCAGTTCTTAGCCGAGGCCCCACACCTCCTTGCCGAGGTGTGGTCCCGATGGCCACATTCGAGGAAATGAAGTCGGGAAAAATCTGGGTTTCCCTCTGCTGAAGAACATGAACGTGAAGAACTTGAGAAACATAAATGCTCAATCACAACTTGTTATTTCAAAATCTGGGATTTGCATGCTATGAGTTCGAAAACATGGACCTGGGCACCCATACTTGAAGATCTTATGAAAACAAACACAAAAACATGAATCTTAATGCAAGCTTTCGGATCAAACAAGGCTTTTATTCAAGAACACATGAATATCACTTTCTCTTTCTAAAACCAAACTTTAAATCAATGCATGGCTTACAAATCGTGCTCGATCATGCAATGCAGCTAGATGAACAATAAGAACAACAAGAGTAGATCAAGATTCTAACCTTAAGACACGAATCCAACGGCTCAAGGTGTGAAGATCAAGCTTGGAAATCTACTCTCTCACTAGGAACTCCTTCTCCCTCTTCTAGAGCTTCTCTCTCCTCAAGAACAAAGAAATATAACAAAATGATACATCTCTAGGTCTGCCGGCTGACTTAACACTTAGCTGGGACACGTGGCATCGGCTGATTGGCTCTTCTAAAAAAGGTGACTGAGTGAAAAGACAAGACTATGACAAAGTGTGTTCAACAAGCAAGATGGCATAGGCACTCCGGCAGGCAATGATCTCGGCCAAGAACAAGGCATCAGCAAGTAAGGGAACAATGATCTCGGCTAGGAAGGACAACACTTGGCCTAGCTGTGCCACACCTTGGCCTAGATGTGCCACACCTCGGTCTAGGTCGCACCAATCCAGGAACGAGATCACTAGGTGCAAGGATAGCATCTTGGCCTAGATAATACACACCTCGGCCTAGATAGTGACATCTCGGTCAACATGCCGGGGTGAAGGTGGAGGCCAACCAAAGTGGTTTCAAGGTGATCCTAGGTGCAAGAGGTTCAAAGGTGTAACCTAGGCTTAAGATGACCACGGCTAAACACACACCAAACAAGGAACAAAGCATGCAGTAACACTTATGCAAGACAAATCGAGGTTTGCAATTGCAACATATCAAGACAAGATCATGTAATATATGCAAGCATGACTAGAGTAAAGTGAGGGTTGCTACACTCGTTTTCCTATTTTTGTGATTTCTATGTTTTGTGTGAACATCTATATATATATATATATGCCTTGTGTTTTATATAGTCGGTTTGGGTGTTTCTATGTTTTCTGATTGTGTGAACCTCACATATTTGATAAGTTTTTGGCTTTCGGCCCACTCGAGCCTCCAAAATTTTCAGCTATGAAGTAATTTTCTATCTATAATAAGAGGATGTTAAAAAGAAAAAAGAATACTTTGGTATCATTACCAAAAACAAAGGTAGCATTTGATTTTATTTTAGAATCATAATTCTAATAAAAAAAAGGACTTTTCTTAGGTGTGCCTTGCATATGGTATGCAAGGCATTTACGCCCTTTCTACTTTGCATTTACACCTTCTATGTATTGGGTTATACGACATTTTTTGAAAGTTTACACATTGGTGACCTGCTAAATGGGTCCTTTGCAGGTAAATTAATTAAATAATGTGAAAATATTTTCACAAATGGGTGTAAACTTTTACAAAATGGTGTAAGGTATAAACTTTCAGGAAAAGGTGTAAACCTTCAGAAAATGGTGCAAGGGTTTTGACGAGAAGGTATAAACTTTTAGAAATGGGTGTAAACTTTCACAAAATGGTATAAGTATTTTGACGAAAAGGTATAAGTTTAGAAAATTTTTCAGAAAAGGTGTAATGTTTCAGAAAAAGTATAACATTTAGTTTAGTGTAAATTTTATCAACAAATAACAGTTTAGTCACTAAAGGTTTGAAATTTTATTACCATCGGCCCCCCTCTTCTCTGTTTCCCACCAACACTTTCTCTGTTCTCTCTCACATGCACACAGAATAGTCACCACCAATCCTGACCGCCGCTGACCACCCAAGCGTCGGTGGCCTCCGGTGCTCACTGCCGTCTGACATCACCACCGCCACCGCCACGAATCAAAGGTTTTTTTCTCTCTCACTATCGATCTTGGTCTCTCTCTATCGATGTCGGCCTATTCTCCGTCGATGTCGGCCTATTCTCCGTCGATGTCGGTCTCTCTCTGTCGATCCCTATCTATCTCGGTCTTTCTCCAGCGATCTTGGTCTGTCTGTGTCCATGTAGGTCTCTTCTCTGTTGATCTCTGTTGATTTCGGTCCCTCTCTGTCGATCTCGGTCTAGCTATCTCTATCAATCACTGTCCATCTAGGTCTCTATGTCTGTCAATCTCAATCCATCTCTCTCTCTGTCTGTCTGTCCCTTGCTCTATATTAAAAACGGTTCTCTTTTACATTGACATACTTGGTTGGATTTGGACTTGGAGTCGCTATTCCAAGCCCTCCCAAACTCGTCTTCTCTGAAACGGACTTCTACTGAGAGAAAGACCAAGCCCTCCGAAGTGCCCTTCTCTCTCACATTGCCATTATTTGAACAAGACAAATACAGTTTGATTGGATTTTAGGAACTTACACGTTTTGTGAAAAAATGGAACTTACACGTTATGCGAAGTTACTTACATCTCTTGTGAAAACACTTACACTATTTGTGGAAGGTTACACATTTGTGTAATAATTTATTTTGTAAAATTTACACCTTTTCGTTGAAATACTTACACCTTTTGTGAGAAGTTACAACTTTTGTAAAGAATGTTATTAAAAGAATTTACACCTTTTATTGGAACTTACACCTTTTCTGAGAATAGAACTTACACTTTTTGTCAAATAACTTACATCTTGTGTGAAAAAATTTATACCTATGGAAAATATGTTTTCATAAAATTTACACCTTTTGTTAAAAACTTAAATGTTTTCTGAAAGTTCACACCTTTTGGTGGAAATAATTACACCTTTTATGAGAAGTTACTCTGTTTGTGAAACAATTGTTTCCAGAAAATATACACCTTTCATTAGAACTTACACCTTTTGTGACATAACTTACATCACCTTTTATGGAAATCTGAATTATATTTTCCACAAAATTTACACCTTTAATGGGAAGTTACACCATTTGTGACATAACTTCGATCTTTTGTGAAAACCACATACAAGTTTTTGAAAATATACACCTTTCGTGAAAAGAATATTTGCATAAAATTTATACCTTTTGTTAAAAACATAAACCTTTTCATAATGGTTACACCTTTTTGTGGGAATACTTACACCTTTTCTGAATGGTTATTGCTTTTGTGAATAACTTTTTCCATAAAATTTACACTTTTTATGGGATATTACACCTTTTCTGCCAGCAACACTTACACCTTTTTTAAAAATTTACACCTTCTATGGAAAATATGTTTTCATCAAGTTCACACCTTATTTTAAAAACTTACACCTCTTCTGAAAAGGTACTCCTTTTGTGAAATAAATTTTTTAAAAAAATTTACACCTTTTAATAGGAGTTACATCTTTGGGGAAGACAATTAGACCTTTTTTGAAAATTTACACGTTTTATGGAAAATATGCTTTGATAAAGTTTGTTAAAAGAAATTATTTGACAAAAGGTATAACCTTTTCAAATATGGTGTATGTTTTTCCGAAAAAGGTGTAAATGACCTTAGAAAAGATGTAAAATTTGTTTTTCACTAAAGGTGTAACTTCAAATAATAAGTGTAAATTTATGAAAAAGGTTTTTCCACAAAATGTGTAATTTTTCAAAAAAGTTGTAAATATTTCCACAAAAAGGTGTAAAATTTAGGAATAGGTGTAAGCTTTGTGAGACAATCAAGCTAAATGTTTCGTTTTTACAAAAGATATAAGTTACCAAAGAAGACAATCAAGCTGAATGTTTCATTTTTACAAAAGATATAAGTTCCCAAAGAAGCTCTAAATTTTATTGACGACTTATACGTTGAAAATTTTATCACCACCGACCACCCAACCGTCGCAGGCCATCTTTGCCCACCGCCGACTGACATTGCCACCGCCACCGCCGCTGGTGCAAATCAAAGGATTTTTCTGTCTCTATCCATCTTGGTCTCTCTTTGTCCATCTCGGGCTCTTCTCTGTCGATGTCGGTCTCTCTCTCTCTGTCTACTGATCTCTGTCTGTATCGATCTTGGTTTGTCTGTGTCGATCTGGGTCCGTCTCTCTCTGTCGAACCATGTCTATCTAGGCTCTCTCTGTCTACCGATCTCTGTCTCTATCGATCTTGGTTTGTCTGTGTCGATCTGGGTCCGTCTCTCTCTGTCGAACCATGCCTATCTCGGTCTCTGTCTGTCGATATCGGTCCGTCTCTCTCCCTCCCTTCGTCTCTGACTGTCTATATCGATATCGAACCATGAAAAACACAAATACAGTTTGATTGCCTTCTAGCAACTTACTCGTTCTGCGAAAAAACGGAACTTACACCTTTTTTGAAGTTAATTTCATCTTTTGTGAAAACACTTACAGTAATTCTGGAAGGTTACAGTTTTTTGTGAAATAATTTATTTTGGAAATTTACACATTGTCGTTCAAATACTTACATCTTTTCGGAAAAGTTACCTCTTTTGTAAAATAATTTCATTACAGAAATTTACACCTTTTATTTGAAGTTACACCATTCTGAAAACAGATCATACACCTTTTGTCAAATAACATACATCTTTTGTGAAAAAATTTACACCTTTTATGGAAAACTACATTTCATAAAATATACACCTTTTGTTAAAAAACTTACACCTTTTCTTAAAGTTTACACCTTTTGTTGGAAATACTTACACGTTATCTGAAAAGTTACTCCATTTGTGAAATAATTTTTTCAATAAAATTTACACCTCTTATTAGAACTTACACCTTTTCTGAAAACAAAAGTTACACTTTGTGTGACAGAACTTACATCATTTGTGAAAACAGTTACATATTTTTTGAAAATTTCTACCTTTTGTTAAAAACTTACACCCATTCTGAGAAGTTACTCCTGTTGTGAAATACCTTTTATTATGACTCACACTGTGACGACCCAGAACTTTTCCCTCCGCTCGAGCGGAAGAGTTAACGCTCGAGCGGACTTTTGGGGTTCCCAGCAATTTCGCAGACGGCCTGAGATTCTGCAAGTTGTGAATCTCCGCTCGAGCGGAGAAGTTGACGCTCGAGCGGACTGATTTTTTGGTCTGTGAGCGCTCGAGCGGGTGAGGTGACGCTCGAGCGTGGAAAGTAAGATTGTCCTTGACATTTTATTGGTGTACTTAGAACCTTCTTATGTTATTTTGGAGTATGGGTTGAGGTGGTACAATGAAGGTAAAGTAGGATGGAACCAAAAGCTTTAATTTGAATGAGTCATCTACGATCAGCCGCCACTCTTTTGCCCTTTTCTTTTTCCACACTTTGAATTTGGATGTGAGGTTAGAACCATTGGAAAGCTTATTTCCGGGGCTTCAATTTGGACACAAGAACGACCTAAAACGGAGTCCGGATGGAAGAGTTATACCTGTTCAAAGTTTCGAAATCTGTGCTGAAAACAGGTACGCTCGAGCGGGAATTACGGGACAGCAGCTTAAAACGAGATTTTTTGGATCATTTCTCACATTTTCCTTTTCCCCTCTTCATCCCCCTCCCCTAGGTCCGAAAACCCTAGGTTCTTAATCTCCAAAACCTTCCATTTCTCTTAGTTTTGATCAAGATCATCCATCAAAAAGTGAAGAAGCATGAAGATTATTATGTTCTCCCGATTGGAATTTCGAGATTTTGGAGGATTCTTCTCAATTCTTGCTCCTTTGTTTGATTCTTGAGGTAGGGGTCCTTATTCCCTTTCAATATTTGCATTCATGGATGGATTTGTGGTGTTTTGTGTATATAAAAACATAATCTATAATTTGAGCATACTATGTCCAACTTGAGATTTGGGGGTTTCGGGTTTATCATGTTGGTGATATAATTGATAGGTTAAAATGATAGATTATGAATTCTAGGTGTATAATCAATGGGAAAATTGGAATAGAAAATGATGGGTTAATAAGTTTGAATTTTCTTGACATTTCAATATTTTTCTTGAAACCCTAGGTTAATTAAGGATGATAACCAAAGATTTGGCCCAAATTGGAAGTAGAATAATAAAATTGAGGCATTGAATTGTATGTGTTCAAGTTTAATTTGAATTTGGAAATGTTTGAAAATTATGTTAAAATTTGTGAATGAGCTTTGTTATGAGCATTGGAAATCATATGTTATTGAGAAAGGAAATTGGGGGAAAGATTTGTTGATGATGTGGATGATGTAAACTTGGCTATGGAATGTTGAAATGAGCCTTAGCAACTTAATTTGAAATATGTTGAATTATATTCGGTGGCATTGAGTTGAATAACATTAAATAGTGTGGATTATGTTGGATGGTGATGATTATGTTGGATTATGTTGATTATGTTGAGTTGTGTTGAGTAATGTTGAACTAAATGATGTTGTACTATGATGGATTATATTTGAATTATGTGAATTGTGTAGGGCTAGCTACAGGGGCGGACCAAGCATCTAAACACTGTGAGTAATAGTACCTCAAACATATGTTATTTACCGTTAATCATTATTGTTATTGACATTCTATCCTCCGTGAGCTAATATGTTAACATGTGCGTTGATTGAGAATTGATGTGAACATTAAAAGAGTGATCACACACCGGTATGATTCGGAACCTACTCTGTATTTTGGGTTATGGCTAATGATTATTGTCAATGTACCATCCTAAGAATTACCTATACTTCTGTATAAGAATTGCATACAACTATTAACACTGTGAAGTTGGTTATGAGTTGTTCTGATTTGCCTTCGGATTATTGGTAATGTTAAGGTTCTGTTAATTACAAACAAGTAGGTCTATGTACAAAGAACCATGAGGAAATCTAAGCACATCATTGTACCA
Organism: Camellia granthamiana; assembly: GCA_036172215.1. Taxonomy (NCBI): domain Eukaryota; kingdom Viridiplantae; phylum Streptophyta; class Magnoliopsida; order Ericales; family Theaceae; genus Camellia; species Camellia granthamiana. The sequence goes on along the minus strand of CM069917.1, from coordinate 45,810,806 downwards.
TATGTTTTGGTTGCTATTGATAATTAATGTTACCATTCTGTTATCGGCAACGTTCTGTTAAGCCTATGTATCTATGTTTATTTATGTGATTAATGGGAAGAATGTGCTTATCTGTATTAATCTGTTCTGATGTTTTCTGGTATGGAACAAAGTGCTGTACGGAACTAAGTGCTACACCTTGGTGGGAGCCACCTCTAGAATCCGTACGAGCCACCTCTTGAGTCCATACATCTGTTATCCTTGTTACCATGCTTTATGCGTTCTGTTACCACGCTTTATGCGTCCTGTTGCCACGCTTTATGCGTCCTGTTACCACGCTTATGTGTTCTGTTACCCTACGCTCTTGCGTTCTGTTATCCCACGCTTATGCGTTCTGTTATTTTTGTTATATCTGTTATTTCTGTTAGTTCTGTTATTTCTGTATTTCTGTTATTTTTGGGCCGATGGCCGTTCTGATATTTCTGGACCCATGGTCGTTCTGCATCTGTAGGCTTATGGCAGTTCTGTATATACTGGGCTTAAAGCCATTCTGTTACGGAAGTTGAACCCATGGCTTTTGGAAATAATTACGGAATGTATATGTTTGATTATTCAGGTTAAATATTACACTATTTATGTACTGTTATTCACTGAGTTCGCTCATTCTGTATTTTGTCTGTCTATTCTTGTAGGTAACCAACTGGGAGTTCAGTCCTAACCTTTAAGGCTTGTGTTTCTCTTGTCAACTTTGATGCGTCCAGGCACCACCTGAAGCCGTGCATTATGTAAAGCTTTGTTGAGTGTTGATTTACGCTTTGGACGTCTATTTATGGTTGATTGTATATAATTCTTTCTTCATTAATATTTTTGTTATACGCCTATTTATGGGGTTGAGTCGAGGCATATGTATATAAACCATCTGAATAATATTTACTTAGTGTGATGCTGAGATCCTGGCATGTTAGGAATAGCTCAATGGATGTTATTCTATGTATTTTTTTTAATTATTGAATGCTTCCGTTCAGGCCCCGTATGATACGTATAACAGGATTAGTGTCTGTTTTTGACTGGGTCATGCCCAAATTTTTAGGGGTGGGTTTGAGGCATGACACACACATTTTCTAAAAACAAAAGTTACACATTTTGTGACATAACTTAAATCTTTTGTAAAAACAGTTACATGGTTTTTGAAGATTTACACTTTTTTATGAAAATATGTTTTCATAAAGTTTACACCTTTTGTTAAAAACTTACATTTTTTCTGAAAGTGTACACTTTTTGGGGAAAATATTTACACCTTTTCAGAAATGGTGTAAGTACTTCCACTGAAAGGTTTAAACTTTCAGACAAGGCGTAAGGATTCACAAAAGGTATAAATTTTATGAAACCAAATTTTTCATAAAAGGTGTAAATTTTATGAAAAATATTAACTCACAAATGAAGTAACTTCTCAGAAAAAGGTGTAAGTATTTGCACGAAAAGGTGTATGTTTTTAGGAAAAGGTACAATTTTATGAAAAAATTTATTTCACAAAAGGTGTAACTTTTCAAAAAAGGTTTATGTTTTTCACAGAAGGTGTAAAAGATTTAAAAAATAGTCTAAGTCTTCGATTCACAAAATGTGTAAATTTTATGCAAAGTTTATTTCACAAAAGAAGTAACTTTTCAGAGAAGGTGTAACCATTTTCAGCAAAAGGTGTAAGATTTAAGAAAAGGTGTAAGTTTGAACAAAAGATGAATATTTTTGGAAAGAAAGTATTTCACAGAAGGTGTAATTTTTGAGAAATGGCGTAAGTTTTTCCACAAAAGATGTAAGTAAATTGGCAAAAGGTGTAAGGTTCGTTTTCAAAAAATGTGCAAGTTCGAACAAAATGTGTGACGCCCCGATTCTACACTATAGGTTGCAGTCAAGGGAGAGTCACTAGTGAGTCCTATGGTCAATAACCAAGTAAGATCCCAGATCGCCGGAGGAGTCAAAATAGCCTCCCTTCTAAGTCCAGCTTTCTTAGGCAGCGCACCACCTTTTTGACAGATCTTACCAGGCATTGACACAAGGTCTCATAAGCAATGATAAGGTACATACATAGAATATAAATACATAACAACCACATTTATACTTAATTCAAAGGATTGTTTCATTACATTACATCCCAATAGAAAGTTTAAACTCTACATGAGTTCTTACAAAATAACAAAAAGGAAATTTCTATTATTCCTAAGATAGCCAAAAGTCCTCGAAGATTTCGGGCTCGTCGTCTCCCGCTATAAGTTCCGCGTCGTCACCTGGCATGATACGCCGTGAGCTTTGAATGCCCAGTAAACACACACACACCCTACCCCTTTTTCCCAGTCCAATACACAATCACAATTATAACATCAAGTAATAAAGCATGATACTGAAATAAATAAATAAAGGGTCAAGTTAGATGTTAGTAAACTAGAAATCCCCCAAAGAGATTTCGTCCTCCCAACCACAAGAATCGGACGCGGATTATTCGGTATGCCCCCTCTTTTGCTGCTTTGTTGCAGAACTAACCTCGGATGCCTACCAACGGTTATATACCGCGTAGCGCCAACCGCAGGGCCTCAAAAGAGACGGTAATAATGGGCCTTGCCCAAATCCCTCCTCACACCAAGCTACCTAGGGTCCGAATACAACCGCTCCGTTCAAGGGTTCCGAAAACCACTTGCGCAAGACTTTAACTTCAAATAGGGAACGCATCCCAATAATCCATATACCACATATTATCATCTTTTCATAACTCAAGTGTTCGAAAACCCAATACCCACCCAATTAGGTTTCCCGTTGAATTAAGTGTTTTAAGTCAAGGTTAGTCCAACTAAACAATATAATAATATCCACATAAGCATGCATCCTCAAGATAAGAAAGATAAAAATCATCTTGCCAAGATATGATCATAAGCCATTAAACATTTTCATGAATACAAGGGCACAAAACATCCATACATAACAAATTTCCAGATTTAACATCACGTGAAGATTAATACGAAAGGACTACTTTAGATCATCCACCGAACTCGGTCTTCCTATGGTTCGTAGAGAATTTGATCTAGTTTCTAGAACATTTTTCTAAAATGGGTTTGCTTTTCCAGATTTTAAGTTATTTAGAAAATAGTCCAGCGCTGTCCAGAATCTGTCCAGATCCATCGACCGTTACGAAAACTTGATTTTCTTTCAAACCGCTTAATGTTTTTCAATGAAACCAATTTTAGTTGAAAGCTAACTCCTTAAGGAAGGTTTTGACATAAAATAGAGTTCCAGAATATTTTTGTACATTTTTCTGGAATTTTTGAAAGTTGACTGCAAAAACAGGTTTTAAGGTAGAATGCCCAAAACTAGAAAATTTATAAAAAGGGGGTTCCACCATGGGAAAGTTTCATTTATTTTGTGAATAAAATATGCTAACTATCACCTGTTTAACTCAGAAAATTTGTTTGAAAGAGTGCCCTGGAAAGTTGAGAGATTTGTACAAAAAGAAGATGGTGCCAAAATGGGGAAAATACAAGAGGGATGAAATCAATACACTACCCTTTGCATTTTTTTTTGACATAAGAACTTGATAATAACAGATCTGGAACATTATTCAGAAACTTTAGAACATGCATTAGAAAAGGAAATGAAGAGAGGGTTGTGTTGGTGGCTTACCCTCCAAGCTTTGCACAAGAAACTCTCCTTTCTTCCTCCTTCTTCTCCTCTAGATTTCTCTTCCTTGCTCTCTCTAACCAAAATGTGTGTGAGTGAGTGTGTTGTGTGTATATTTGCAAGCTAGGGAGGGTGTGGTATATATAGGCAAATTTGGGGTAAAAGGACATAAAAGCCCTTTAGTTGGAATTGGATGGAAAGCTAGGATTTTGGTTGGTGTCAAAAGGGATGGGAGTAACTAAGGTGCTAAATTATAGGTTTTGGCATCAATTAGTTGATTTTTAGTTAAAAGGTAACTAGTCTTGAGATTTGCAACCTAGGTCTAGGTCATTAGGTTTGGATTTCCTAGAATATCTGATGATGGTGTGTCTTGGAAATAGGTTTCTCACATTCTCCAAGGAAGGGCTAGCCATAGGGATGTGAAGGGACTAATTTTCTTTTTTTTAATTATTTTAAGTTCTAGGCACATTCTCCTAGGTGTATATGTATATATATATATATAGCAAGATTGATGGCATACCAAGGTACCAGATATGAGTACTATTTTGGGGCAAGTTTTGAAATTTTAAAAGAAAATATGAGGGCTTGAAGTTAAATACATGTAACCTAGGTAGAATTAAATTAAGTTAGGGAACCTAATATGGTTAGAGAAATTTCTGTTTCGATAAAAATAAAAATAGCAATTGCTAACCGACAAGATTCGAATTAATTCAAGTAAACGAGGGGCTAAAAATAAATAAACAAATAAATATAATTCAACATTAGGGTCTTAAAAGTAAATACATATTTCAGGGGCCTTACAAAATGTGTAAATTTTTGGAATAAAAATATTTTACAAAAGGTATAACTTTTGAGGAATGGTGTAAGTAATTTCACTACAACATATAAGTTTTCAGAAAAGGTGAATGTTTTAAAAATGTGTAAATTGTATGAAAAAATTTATTTTACAGAAGGTGTAAATTTTCTGAAAAGGTGTATGTTTTTTCACAAAAGGTGTAAGTCACTTCATAAAACGTGTAATTCAAGTTTTCACGAAAGGCATATGTTTTTCCACAAAATCTTTACGAGACATCAGAAAATGTGTAAGTTTTGTTTTTACAAAAAGTGTAAGTTCCAAGGTGTAACTTCTATGAACAAAATTAATTTTATAAATGATGTAACTTTTCATAAAAAGGTGTAAGTTGTCAAAAAAAGTATAAAATTTTCAAAAATGCGGAAGTGTTCAGAAAAGGTGTAAGTTCCCTCGGCCCGTCCGTCTCTCTTCCATCTCGGACCCTCTCTCTTTGTTTGTCTTTCTCTCTCCCCGTCTCTCCATTGTTCCATTTCCCCATAGCTGTAGGGTTTTACAGAGAAAAATATTTGAGGGCAAAAATCATATTGAAAGAACAAAGCTTATTTACTTGAGTTTGGCGAACATCAATCATTTAAGTTCTTGGGAAGGCTAGCCATGGAAGTGGATGCATAAATTCTTTTTTGAAGTTGATTTTTGTCGCTGGAGCACAACCGCAAGGGTTAATCGAGCACCACCGTCAGTTTGTCTGCTCCGGTTGGTATTTCCTTTATTTCGTGCTGGTACATTCTCTGTCTCCTTGTTTGTCTTCTTTCATTCGCATATACCTTCACACCCAACCCGAAATCGATCCGATAGGAACTGTTCTGTACTCCATTTTCGTATTTTGTGCTAATCGAATAAGAACTCTTCCCTTTGCTACCCTAAATTGACCCAATAGAAACTGTTCTGTACTCGATTTTTGTATTTTCTCCCTTTCGAATAGGAAGCCTTCCCTCTGCTATCAGTGCTGCAAGTTGAACATAGGTATCATAGTAGTTAGCAACAAGCATAAAAGGTGTTCTGCATTTACATGGCGAACTTGTTAGGTTAGGTTATATATAACCAAAGCAGACTTAAAAAAAAAAATTTGTGTAATGTTGGCACGGGAAAAACAAATTTTTTTTTAGAGTACCCAAAAAAGCAAAAATAAGAAACTCGATAAACAAACAATGACTAATCTTGATTCCGCAACGGCTAGCACACTCGGTTGAATTCTGCTTTCAATTTTGTAGTACTCGGTGATTTTATATTGCTGGAACTTATGTTTAGAAACAATCTGTGTTACATGGACTCTTCAAAATAGATCAAATACCCGTGTCAAACACTTGAGAGTCGGACAAGGGTATGGGATATGTGTCGGATACTTTTCAACGGACACTTCTTATTTAATTGTATATAACACAATTATTATATGTGCAAATTATTGTCAAATTACTATAAATGTCATTTTGACACTGTAAGTTACATATAGTACCATTTTATGTCACATATTAGATTAAAAATATGATATTTTTTCCCCAGACCGCGTACCGTTGAATGTAAGATTTAATGAGTCGGACCTGTACATACATACCCGCACCCGGCACCCGTACCTGAGTCCGTGTAACACAGGAAACAACTATTTGTTTCAGTGCTGAAGTTCATGCATAGTTGACGGTATTGAACTTAAAACATAGGAAAGCCAATTGAAAGAGTTGAAATGAGGATGACAATTTTCAAATTTTGTAGAGAGATATTCGTTCCCCACACCCAATTCTTTTTCCAGAGTCGAACCTTTCACTTTCATGGCTAGCCTTACCAACAACTTAAGCTGCTGGAGACGATGGCTGAAAACCAATACCTTTTCCCCACCTGATTCGGACAAGCCTAACAGATTAAGGAAGAAGTTTGCCTTCAGTCCTTCTCTAATATCCAACTTTTCTAAGATGTGGTCCATCCGGGCATTGTCAATGCCATTTGTTTCTGTGGTTGACGTGTCTGTAGGTGAACTCTTTAGGAGAGATCTTAACTGTGCGTGCACATAGAGTGTGCTCACATCCCAGGTGATGTTCAACTTCTTAACTAAGTTGTTCAGTTCTTCAACTTCACGAACTGTTGTAGGGCTGAGGTGAAGAAATGTAGAAAAGTCAACAAGCCCAGGCAATTCATGAAGAAAATCTCATTCGTAGAAATGGACAGCCTTGCCTATCATTGCACGCAACTCTTGAATGACGGTTACCTTTCTCTTGAAATTATCATTTTCCTGTTGAATAGCAATTACATTTCAAGAGAAAGGTAGCTGTCATTCAAGAGTTGCGGGCTGTCTCGACTTTATTGAGCGAGTTCATGAAATGCGTACTTTCATTTATGGGAGTATGACCTTCGTCCAGAATGAGAATGGATAGGTATGTTAGTAATATTTGTTGGCAGGCAGCGGCAGTCTTGCTTGTTTCATTGTCACATACAATTGAAAAAACTTGCTTGTATGCCCGGAAAAGTATTCTTCTCTGATCTGCCCACTGTCTGAGCACCTGAAGGTAATGGAGCGTGGGCCAGGATGCAGCCACCTCTGCAACCAAGTTGCTCAGTAGGAAATTGAAGCCCTCAACTTGATGGGGTTTCATCTGGTTTTTGTACCTGGGATGAGCACCAATTTCAGTGACAGCAGAATCATGTCCAGATTGTTTAACCCCGTCATGAAATAGTTCAGTTGCTTCTTTGTCCTTTGTAGTCGGGCCTTCATAAAAGTATGTGCGTGTAGTCCTTCAGCCCTAAATGAAAAACAAAATGTAGTCATTCCTCTTGAATTTTTGGGAAATTATACATTTATCTCTTGTACACATTATTATTTCAATTGTAAGCTGTGTGAACTAAATGCAAAATTTTGATGTGTGTCCTTTCTTTTGTTCGTTTCAAAATCTATATGTGTTGGGAAATTCTACGTTTTGTTGTATGTGTTTACGCAAAAATTTCAGGTTAATAGCCACATGTTGCAGCCGTTTGTTTGTGTTCTTGTAAATATTGATTGGAATACTTTGTAGGAATTGTCATCATTGTATCTGATGGATATTGGTCACCTCGCACCAACAATGTTAGTTTTCTCCTTCAAGACTTGCTACCAGTTGGTTTCGTACATATGTTTGTAAACAAACGTAATCCATCACCAAGGAATACACTGAATTTTTTTTGGGATCAATTTTTACAGCAACCCATCTACTTTTGTGTTTGTGTTATTTGTTTTGCACAAATTTTGAATGGCCTCGCTTTGCATCATCAATTGTGAACTTTTGTTTCAATTACGTCCATTTGATTACAACTCTTCACTGTTTTTTATCAAAAAATATGCATATACGTGGCAACTGTACTTTTTGTTGTAGTCAACTTATAACTTTACTGAACTTACATAATCTCAATCAATTGACATTACAATATTTGTTATTAAAATCACAAATGACATTAGCAATTTGACCAAAATTGTCCAGGAAATTTAAAATGGAGTGTCAGAATTGAGGGAGTTTAAAGTGCATTGATTCAAATTAGACAACGGACAAAATGTGTACACCACCCCTGTAATTTTCCCTTCAATCTGATTTGTATGATTTGCTCTTTCATAAAGGGGAAGGAAAAGATTGAAGACAATTGCCGAACAACATATCCAAATGTTTGACACTATTGCTGGCTCTTGTCGAAAGCGGCCAGTTGCACCATTCATTTGTTATAGTTATTGGTTGTTCATTTTGACAATCTGGAATTACATTTTTTTTAGTGAAACTACGTGCCTTGTCGAAGTTCAGTTTGTGATGTTTGAAATTGGTTTCGTTCCGCATGTCTGAAAATGTTTAAATTGGTGTCGATTCAGTCCTGGATGTACGAAAGGTGTCTTATGCGGATTTCAGGGCCAGCTTGACATAAATACTTGCATATATATATATATATATGTATTAATATTTAAGATTCAGTGATGATAAGCTTCACGATGCTTGCATGCAGCCGACAACAATTTAAGGAAATGTAAGGGCCAGACAACACTCGACGAAAAACGGTGAGTGTCGAAATCTGTATTCTCTATAATACGCTATGATGGAAACACATGGCTGGGTTGCTATCCACACGTTGTATTGAATGGTTGTAGTGGGCTTGTGATTGTTTCACGTTTGTAGGATTGTAGCGTGTAATGATGTCACCTTCTTATTGTTTTCGTAAATTTCAATTCGTTGTAAAAGTCCAGCTATGTTTTGTCGCTGACTTTTTCCTGCAACTGTTATTTGTATTTGCAATCTTATTTAATTACCAACAATGCACGCTGATTGCGTTTGGCATAAAGTTGTAGTTACAGTTATTTTGGACTCATAGTTGTTACTTGTCTTGTACGTCTGTCACTTTCGTGGTTAAAGAGTAGAAAGGAGATTGGGGAAAGGTGGAAGGCACTCCCCTCTAATGAGAAAAAGAGGTTTGCGAAATTGGCTAAGGTGAGCACCGAGGAACACGCCAAAGTAGTACCATGTGCACCGAAGTCTAAAAAGGTCATTACGTACTTCATGTTTCCGTAAATGCATTTGGCTAGGTCCTGCTTTGCTGACATTGTTGGTTGTATTTTTGTATTAATTTAAGGGTAAAAAATGTGCAGGGTAAAAGGTAACTCCGCATATCATTGAAGTCAATTGTTGAGCTGGTTAACCGATTCAACGAAGCACAAAAGCAGGCAGTCATTGACATTGGGTTTGCTGGCCTCCTGGGGATGAAGTGTACACGTATAGATCACGACTTGTGCGCATGGTTGGTACAGAGCTTCGATCCTGACAGTAGTTCATTGAATGTTCATGGTCGTCAACTCAGGCTCACCTGTAAGGTAGTTAATGTTTTATTGGGAATACGGTTGAAGGCGATGACGTGCAGTTGGCTGGGTCATTAGAAGCATATCCCAATATCTATGATGAGGTTGGAGTTGTTAACGGAGTCATTCCTTTGAACAAGTTTAGACTTTATCTGACCGAGACTGATAGTGCGGAGGACGAGTTTCGGAGGAAATTTGCGTTGTACGTCTTGGGGGCCATGTTGTGTCCTACCACAATGACCGCCTTAAAGCCATCGTTCATTCATGCCGTGAAGGACGTGAATGGTATGCGAGCTTGTAATTGGGCAAAGTTGACACTGCAATTCCTTCACAATGGTGTTCGCAAGTATAAAGGTCATTGCGGTGCAACTGGATGTGTTTTCCTGCTAATGGTATGCCAATAACTCGATTGTTTTTTCCATTCCCCCATTTATATGTTTCATGCATTGTTCTGTCATGGTTCAACAAATTGGCCTTGATTGGGACATACAATGTTACCTGCTTTGTGAGTACGACAAATAACACTCCTCCTGACCAAGTATGGTCCTCGCAGAAATATATTTTCTGCGATTACCGTCATGAATTTAAGAACAAAGAGTACAGGGCAAAAATTATGACGGACCTCAATGGATGAACCAATTTGCCTACGTTGCGAAGAGGGGAACATAATTGATTGATCTTCATCGGTTTGGAATAATCAATCAGACACAGAATGACACAGGAAATATTATACACATTTGTAGGCAGAGTTGAAGAAGAATATACAGAAGAAACCTTGATAGGACCATTACCAAACCAAACGTATTGATTCTGGGAAAGGTCTTTTGGGTTGCAACCATTCATATATACAAACATGTACATAACTTTTTTTTTCTTGGTTTCATCAATAAAGTCCTTGGTTTGCTGTACATTTTTTTTCCCAAAAAACATTTCATGATATGTGCCTATAAAGTTGACGGCATCGTAAACAAAATCGGTATTCTATGTACGTTCCGCTACAAAATTTAGAAGAATGAATGTCATTGTTACTGAATATAGTTGATTTTTGTGGGAAGAATAAATTAATTATGGTGTGCCCCTTGATGTCCACAGCTATTGTACCTTGATTATGTTTGTCTGAGCTCGACAAGTACGTCTGCTACAACGCGGTCCATACCTCGGCATCATGATTGGGGTGATACCCAAATATGGGAGACGCTGCGACGTATCAGAAGGAAGCAAAATTTCCCAACAATTGCGGTAAGCACTCCAACCACTGTGCACATTTCACACCATCGACCCACTTGTCTTCAACATACAATGTCAGACTTCATTTATGCGTTTCTATGATTAGGTGGAGTTTGATTACAGTAACGACGAAAGCGACGCCGATGATGCTGACATGGATGCATGCCATGTCAAGAACCAACAAAAAGGAAAGTACGATGAAGTCCGTATGAGCAATTTAGAGTCTGACATTCGCGAACTGAAGGAAATGATGAAGCAAGTTCTCCCCAACCAAACAGGTTTAATGGAGATTTTGCGACATTTCCAAGGCAAGCAAGTTGTTGACAATGACAAGGTAATCTATCCAATCATGATGCAATTTTGACACAGTTGAGCCACATCATTTGAAGATGATTTATAAGACTAAGTTCACGAATGTGTATGTGTGATTAGGTGGAAGGCAATGATGTGTGTGTCATTAACCTCTCCTCCAATGTTGCTGAACTGAAGGAAATGCTGAAGCAACTGCTTCAACGTTTCAGTTTGGGCTGCAACGAACCATTCACTGAACAAACCAATTTAGGTGAACTGAAGCAAATGCTACACCACCTCATCGAAGGTATATTCTCTAGACCACAGCCGGTAGGCGTGGACAAACAGGGTGTGGACCTTGCTGTTGGAGTCGAGGCATATGACGATGGCATGGTCAAACCATCTGACGAAGTTAACCCAATGGAGTGTAATATTTCAGATGTACAAGGGTGGATCACCAACAACAAAATTTGAAGGGAACCTTCGCAAGGGACAAAAGTCATTTCTGTGATGGGCATAAGCTGAACATCGAAGAAGGTGGGGTTGACCAGAAAAAGGGAGGCCTTCAGTCGGGGGAAACATACGAAACTGAAGATAAATACAGTCCTGACCTTCAGTCAGTGGGCGTGAAGAACGTGGCGTACGATGTGCATACTTCTCCTACTGAGCTTGGCCAACCATTGGGAGCAACTGGAATCGTTAGAGGAAGTGCAAAGGGAAAAGGAAGAGGAAAAGGAAAAGGAAAAGGAAAAATGCGCGGAAGTGGAGTTCAAGCCACTGAGGTTGGGGATATGCAATTGTGCATCGATAGCAAAACAAATAGTGGAGTTGATGACATCAGTTCAACTGTGGATGTTGATGGTGTGAATAAGGTGAACAAGGTACAAATACTGCCTTTAATGCCCCACAAGTTCTGAATACCCAATTCATGCCCACATCAATAATGTAAATCACTAATTTTACAATCATCTGTGTTGTATTGTACTAGTTGTCAAACAATTGCATGTTTGCAGTTATGACTGCTGGCATATGTTTGTACACATTTGTAACAAACTCCGCACCAAACATCACAAGTTGGGAAAACTCTGAGGTTCACAGTTTATACATCATTTCACGTTCTTTTTTATGACTACCGACCTTGTAATGTAAGCTTCAATTTTTTTTGTGAAATGTGTAGTGTTAGTTGGCTGTTTATTTTTGTAGGACTCGTTGAGGATGTTGGACAGCGAAGGGTTGTTATCGGCGGAGGAACAAAAACTTCTCGACTATGTATTTGACGATAGTAAAAATGAAATGTATTGTTTCATTTAGTACTTGCAAATTTTAAATGACAGTCCACTGTGAAATAACTATTGTTCTAAGGATCATTATTGCTTGTAGGGACATTGTTGTTTCCATGAATCTTCATGGATATGCATGTGAAGTTGGTACTCGGCATGACATGCGCACGCTCAAACCAGGGTCGTGGCTATCTGACACTGTAAGTGTTGGCTAAGCACATATGAATCTGCGTTTTTCAGTACCCCTGAACTCAGAAACCTTTCTAATCAACTTGCCTTGTGTCTTACATAAAATGTTCCAGCCATTCAACTTGGTGGTGGTGCAATTGACTAATCGACAGAGGGATTTACACAATGATGGGAGGCATACTGATTGGTTCTTTCCCGTATATCTGTCGGTAAGTAAGTGTTTAAAGTTACGTTGTGTTTTGTGTATGACATATTTTGACAAATGTTTCCGTCAATGACCTTTATGCATTACACATGCAGACTTTGATTCTAAATAAAGATACGCAACCTCTGCACCATGAAAATATCGTCACATCATTTTTCGGACATGACAGATACACTGGTGTGATTGATGCATGCCAGAGGGTAATATCAATGTTCATTCCGTTATATTAAAACGAAAATATGAAAGCCATTACATGTTTACATGGCCTCTAAACAAGGTCTGCCCTTGTGTTTGCGTGTAGATTTACATGCCTTTCAATTACAGAGGAGTGCATTGGTTGTGCATTAAAATTGATATGGTGGACCGTGTAGCCTACCTATTTGACTCGTTCCCATCAAACCGACAGAACAAAAGGAAGCTAAATGCGGCAAAAATTTTGGTATGTCCTGGTGCATTTCTCAACACTACAACAAACTTGAACATCCTTTACATAAACCAACTTCAACCTTGTGGAACAGGTTCAAACTATGCATGACTTGCTGCAACTACACTTTGGAAATGATTATGTTACAGACGTGCGTAGCTTCCACCTCCGCATGTTAGATGAGAGGCCAGTACAACAACTAGACGAGTAATCCACAATCCCTCCCTCACATTAATGTGTATGCTGCATGACTGACTTAACGAACCTACTGACATTGATGACAAATTTAATGGGAAATTATTTTTGAAGCACGTTTGATTGTGGGATGTTCGTCATCAAATTCATGCGGCAACCTGATTTAAGCCCCGGTCCACATAATGTACATTCTACCGCTTCATTTCCATTTGTCAATCAAATCCTTCCTTGTATGTCCTGCAATTTTAACTGATTTGTCTTACGATCTTTTTGTACAAAGTTCCATCCCTTTATGCGTCATAAGTTATTGGTTGACATCATTATGGATGTTAATAATGCAAAGATCGCAGAGTACCGGGAGTGCCTTTATATGAGCAATGCCACAAGCTAGGCCAGTGATGGGAATGGGCTGCCAGTACGCCAGTAATTTGGGTAGCAACAAGACTTCACTAATTTTTTGTTCTTTGATTTCAATATGGATGTTAATTATGGCTCCCTAGTATTGTTTTTGCTAGACGATGTAAAGATGGACTAACTGCAAAGTGCAAGTCCAATGTAAGCATGGATCAAACATGTCGATGTGGTTGCTATCTTAGTACTATTTTGTTTACGCATGTTTCTCGTTTGGATGAATGGGACTGAAACAAATATAATTTACGGCTGTTTTTTTACTTATATTTGGAGTAATGTACTTGCTGCCCAATTTGTCAGCATAACTTTGATGTCGCAACTGTAATAAAAAACAATTTGAAATTTTTAAAAATAAATAAAAACTAATATAATTACAAAATGAATTTATAATGAAATTTTGTTACTGGCTGTTGCCTTAGTTGTATTTTTTATTTGTTACCGAAATGAATTTATAATTTAATTACAAAAAAGGAAAAATTAATTTTCAGAAATGAAACCAACCACATTATGAATGAAAACTCAACTCTTTGTAGGTAAGTTATATATCAGCCCATTAGCACATATGACTCTAGCCAAAACAAAAAATGCAACGTCTTACAGGAAAGGTTAAAAAAAAAAAAAACCAAATCTACATATCTACTGCATCATCAGCAGCATCTTCTGAAGAGTTGTCCGTACTGTCTGATTGACTGTCCTTATCCATTGTCTTATCAGACTTTGCTTCGTCTGCCGCTAATTTCTCATCGGTCAGCCAATCAATGTTCTGCTTCATAGCGCCGACTTGCCGCTCCAAACTTGACGATCGTGTGTCCACTTCATTCAGCCTTTCGTAGATATCTTGCAACTGTTACAATACAGGAGCAACATGAGCTTCAACAATAGCTTCAATCTTGTTCGAATCAAACATTTTGTAGGAATATGTGTATGGTTTATTTTACTTACTACTTTTTTAAAGAAATGTACAGATTCATAATATTACACAACACTATGTTGTAAGTATTTGTAAGATATGGTACATGACTTGTATGTTTTCAGAATACCTCATGCATTGTGACATACATTGTATTAATTTCTCAAACTGGCCGAATTCATCTTGCACAAATTCGTTCCTTCTTGCATACACCAAGTCATCCGTTCAGTACCCCTGATCGTCCATTATTTGGCATTTCCAACACACATGCATTGTACCTTCCATCAGTAATATCCCACTATCATTGATTTCCACACCCACAGTTTATCATACATTCACATTCATCATTTGTATTTGTGCCCCAACCCAACTTTTGGTCTACCCTAACCCAATTACATGTCTACTCATCCATAAAGCTTAGCAAAATTCCTCTTATCAGATACATATGCCTTTCCAACTACACCGAACCTATTAAATGAAATATTCAAAATAATTAATTTGCTTTTACTCAGTTTGGGTATGTGTTACCACCAAACAACAATAACTGTGTTCACATCTTTAAACCTACCACCAACGTATTAATGACTACGGGTTTAAGGTAATTTAACATTTACAACCAACCACAAAAAAGTTTACAACTAGTGTTGTTTCCTTTGCATTTGGGTTTGTTTTTGCGTCCATATATTCTTCGTCAACCTGCGAAAACAAAGTTGGACTCAATCAAGAACGGTCACACCTATGGATGCACACCACGGTAAATGCGGTCGTGGACAATCACTTGCAAAGGCTGACAGCTTCCGATCGAAGTCACTAGAATTGGATTATGCAGGTGGGATATCGATTCCTTCGGTGATCGACGTTTCTTTGAAACAGGGTTCCCACTGTGGAGTTTTGAACCTCTACGGGATTACAATTGCACTCCAATACAAGATGCTAGCCTGGGGAAGTATTTTAGAATTCCAGTTTCACTGTTTGCCATATGAGTTCAATGTGAACACCACTGTCGATGTGTTTTTGTCAAGGTTACTAAAGCCCGATCAGTTGAAATGCAGCGGTAATTCCCTCATGTCAGCGAGTCCCAAGTTAGGCATCGTTTGCAAAGTGAGATTGATCAAATGACTCGTCAACTCATTAGGCACTCATGCATAGAGGACACAAAGGCAGAGTCGAAGATACATGGATCGAACCCAGCATCTGCGATCAAGGCTATAATGGAGGATCCTGCACTGGTGTTGGACCTTGACCTTTTAGATTACTCTGACTCCGAGGTTGTTGATTTGAGCAAGGATTAGGAGACCTCGACATGTGTATGACATAGTAAACGTAGTGTTGTAAGATGCCATCGTGGTGCGAAAAAATACGACTTAGAAACTAACATACCGTCAAACTCTGCTAACCATTTCAACGATGTATGCGTTAATGTCTTCACCATTTCCGCTTTGTTAAAGGTATTTTTTTGGGTCACCGTCATTGACTGAAAGCTATCTTATGATTTTTGTTGGTATGATGACAAGGTAATTTTTTTGTAATGTCATTGACCGATATCAGAAGATATCATTAACCTATGTTTTGTTGATTACTTCATGTTTCGTAAATCGTTGAATATGGACAATAAGGTTTAAGTGTCAGAATCATTGAATGGAATCACAACCTGTAATTGCAAAAAAAAATTGTGCATGATCGGCCAATGGTCTCATACACTCTAACATCAATATGGACACAAATGTTTTGTTTTTTCAAACACAACGGTTGTATGGAAGCATACCCCGTGGGGTCAACCTGTGCATTTGCAATTTTTCTCCTATTGTGCATTGTTATGAACTAATCAATTCCCCTTCAAACAAAAAAAAAATATAATAGACCATTCAGAAACAGAGTATTGATATTCATTAATGAAGAAGTCAGCACAATGGTGAAGAAATGTACCACGCATTCTGTGCAATACAAAAGAAATTGCAAAATACACTAGTTTAAGACATGGGGAAGAGAATGGCTAGAAGCTAGAGGACCCCATTCTGATTGAGCAGCTGCGAGCATGGCTTGGGCTTGAGCAGCTACAGAACCAAAGCACCAAAAACCAGATCTGCCAAATCTACTTTAAACTTGCTAACAGATAATAGTTGAGGCCACAGATAAGTGACAAACAGATACTAGTTGACAGATAACATATCTACCAAATCTGTTCATTACAAACAAACCTACAATAGATAACAGAAGTTGTTCATTACAACCAAAATTCATGCACCCAGATAACAGAACCTGCAACAGATAACAGGCCACAGATAAGTGACAAAGCACCCACAAAATTCAGTCATCCACAAAGCATCCACAAAATTCATCCACATAGCATCCGCAAAAATGAATCCACATAGCATCCACAAAATTCATCCACAGATCTGCCAAATTGCATCCACAAAGCTCTAACAATGAGACCAATGTTTCCCAAAATTCATTCCATAATAAAATTATAAGTTACATCATAATAACTTATAAAATTCATTCCGTACATTCATGCCATACTAAAATTCATTCCAGAAAGCTATTAAGTAAGTTACATAAGTTACATCATAATAAAATTCATTCCATAAACATTAGTTATATCATGAAGTACAATACAACCAAAACTGGTACAAACTTCCATTCAATTTCCCAAAATACAATAAAGTACAAAAGTTACATGATAAAGTACAAAATGATAGAAAATATAATGAAATACATCATCGCTTTGATATTATTTTCTATTCTTTCAAGCCTTCGACCATGGTCATTTTCCAAGTCATCAAGCCTCGTCCTTACATCGTTAAAGTCTTCTACTGTTATAGCATCACAAGCTCTAGTGTTGGAACGAATTCTGGACGTAACGTCTTCATCATCTTCATCCACGAACTTGAAGTAATTGCAATGGGGAGTGGGAGTGGTACTCTACAATGCATGACAATCAGTTAGTTAAATACGACAAATATTAATGTGACTACTAAAGGATTAAAATTTCCAATACATACTTACATATTTTGATGGGCAAACAAAGAACAAACGCCCTTCATTTCCATTCTCATTGGTTCTTATAATATGTATGGCAGCGGTTCTTTCACAATTGCACAGCTTCGGCTGTAATCTTATGTTGCTAATGTTAGAAAAAGAAGCCATTTTTTAAATCTGCATACATGAGAAATTTGTAGTGCTCTGCTATGCTTGTGTTTGATGGGGTTAATAGCAGTTCTATTTGAATTTGAGGGACAGAGTGTGTCTTTACTGAAAACATCTATTTGTTCAAACTGCCATGTTTAATAGCATTTGAACAGAGGTTACATAGACTAAACTATTAATAGCATTTGAACAAACATGGCAGTTCAATGTTAGTCATTTTCTTCAGCTTCAAACATAGCATTTGTGATTAATTACACACATGTTACACACATAGCATTTTCAAACTGAACAAACATGGCAGTTTTACAAACATATCAGTTCAATGTCAATTCAATTATCAATCACACATGTTACACAACTATTGTCAACAAATCATACTGAAGTGAAATGATTATGGGCAGATTGTTGCAGAGTGTGATTCAACTAATAGTTATCAAACTGAAATAGTTATCAACAAATCACACATGTGATTTTCAACAAAGCACATTGAAATACTTATCAACAAATCAGTAATAGTTGTGAACATTTCAGTTCAGTTTGATAATAGTTATTAATGTTGATAATAGTTAATTCAATTCACGCAGCTAACATATTACTTGATAGCAGTTCATTACAACAAATCTTGCGTGATTGACAACAAATACACCAAAATTCAATTATCAATCACACATTGAAAATTACACAACTATATGCATTTGTTCAACTAATTATCAATCTGCATAATCATACTATGTTCTGCAAAGATGTGATCCTTTCATTTTATGTTCGATCACTTTCTGCATAATCATACTACGTTCTACAAAATTTATACTTTAACTCTAAAAGGTAAATGCATATATGTTCCTCACAATATGTTCCACATTTATCAATCATACCATTTATCTATCTACATAACAGTAATTTTCAAAGCCCTAATTTTGAATGAGTAATTTTGAAAGCCCTAATTTTGGAAGCCCTAATTTCCAAATTTCAAATCTATTTTGTCAATCACAACCCTAACTTTTTGATTTCAGTGTTTGGAGGACGAACCTGGTTCATCTTTGGCCTGAAAGCCTACGTTCTCCTCAACAAATTCCTTTGCTACAGCTGATGGTGGTCGCGGTGGAGCTACAGTTCGCGAAGCAGAGAAAATGAGGGCTACAGTGGTGGGTTGGGTTTACGAGTGGGTTGCCGTCGGCAGTGGTTGCTGGTCAGGCTGGGTTCGGTGGAAGAGGAGTGAGTGTGAGAGTGAGGGGGAGTGAGAGTGAGATTGAGGTGTATACTCTGTAAAACCTGTAAAGCAGAGCGGGAAAATGAAAAATTGTATTTCTTTATTTTAATTTTTAGTCAAAAAGCCAAAAATTCACTAAAAAAATGAAAAAGCCAACAACTCATACAAAAAAGTAAGATTTTATTTTCTCTCTACTTTTTGCACATCTTTTCATAAAAAACCAAAAATTCGTCCCAAACATACTAGTTTTTTCTAGCTCATATTTTAGCCAAATAGCCAAAAAATTTCTAAATCAGCCTGTTCCCAAACGAGGCCAGTCTCCACTTTAGTCATGACGTAGGCAGCGAGAGAACATTGAACCGACAACAAATGTTGTAGCGAGAGGGCAATATTAGTACAGGTAACTATAAGGGGTGGGATTGTTATTGAGGGAATTACTAGTCAGGGGACTGACAGTGATGGGACTACAAGTAATATTGTCATGGTTTAATGCTGGTTTGGCATGTATTTAAGAAGGCAAAAAGTAAAAAAAGTTACTGAACAAGCTAAAAAGTTACCACTAGACACAAATTAAAAAATTTAAAAACATAAATTGCTCGATGCAAATTACAAGTAATAATGGAAGACACAATGATTGGTCTATCCCGGTACAAATTACACATGGGTGCACAACAAAATTACACAGGACAGTGTTGTTCGGTTCGTGGGAGCTTATCACAGGTCCCGTTTTGATAATCTTAACCGTCAATGTGTAGAACTCGTCGAGTACTATATGTCTATTAAAAATCATGTTCATCGGATATCGCTAACTATATGATCATATCAGTTTTGTATAAAAATAAGGGATGGTGTTATAGTTAACGGTTGAACGAAAACTACTCCGATCAGATAGCTATCGATATCCGATCAATGTGATTTTTCATAGGCATGTAGTACTCGACGAGCTGTACACATTTAATGATTCAGATTATCAAAACGGGTCCCGTGATGGCCCCCACGGGCCGAACAGCATTGTCCAATGCAATGCCTAATATTTGTGTATTCGGAATACGTTGGGATTATGATACCCTCCATCAATGGGATTAGTAGTCCCCCATGGGAGATGGTATTAGAAAACCAATCCCTTCGATATACAAGTAGATTTGCTGGTTTGGCCCCTGTTATCCTATGTAATATAGCGACCCCAGTCTTTTCCCATTGGATTATTGTATCTGGACTTATGTTCCGTGGATTCTGTTGTCATATTATTGTTGTTGTCATCCTTTAACGTCATTGTTTGAGTCTTAGGGTGTGTTAGACTTGTTTCGAGTGGGTGGTTTGAGTCTGGGATCAAACCCCAGATTTTTGAAGTTTCGGCCTTTCCGCTCGAGCGGACCTTCTTGCGCTCGAGCGGATATTGCACACTTCCAGTATTTGTGAACCCTGCAAAACTTCTGCAGGTGTGATATCTACGCTCGAGCTGGATTTCTGAGCTCGAGCGGGTTGAGCTCGAGCGGTATTGTTTACGCTCGAGCGGTTTGTGTGTTCTTCGCGTGGGTTCTGGAATGGGAAAATCTACGCTCGAGCGGTTACCATTGCGCTCGAGCGGACCTTGTTTTTGTTCTTTACGCTCGAGCGGTGTTTTGTGAGCTCGAGCGGGCCTGTCGAGTTTAAATACGCAGCAGCGTGTTTTAAAACAGTTTTTCGGCCTCTTTCAGTTTATGAAACCCTAGGTTACGAGTTCTCTCTCTCCCAACTCATCTTCTCTCCTAGGTTTCATCTATTTAGAGTGAGTATCTAACCTAGTTCCTTCATTAAAAAGGTAGAGTGGGTCGAGGGCTTCCATTTAATCTGAGCGGTTGTTGATTTGGAGCACTTTGGAGTTTGGGCTATCATCTCCGTCTTCTTCTTTTCGGGTTCTTGCTTCGAGGTAGGGATTTCCTACTCCATTTATACGCTTTAATCCTAAGTGTTGGTATTTTGGTATGTGGGGGTAGTTTGGTAATTTTGGGAGAAACCTTAGGGTTTTGGCTTAGATTAATTTGTATAATTAATTTAAGGGAAAAATGTGGAATTGGGTTTAATTCATGAGATTGGGGAATTTAGTGGTTTAATGATGTAATTGGTTAGTTTAAATACTTACCTTTGAGAATGTTGAAATTACATTTGTTATATTTATTTCTTGTTTAGAAATAATTGTTTTGGGCTATCGGTGGAGGATAGCCATGATTGTTGTAGACATTGCATGTGGATTAGGCAAAATTGAAACTAATCATTTGGTTAAGTTGTTGAGTATAAAAGTTGGATTAATACATTAAATTTATGTATTGATTTATTATGTGTATGACTTTATGTTTATATGCATTACTTGTGTATGGGAGGAGATAGGGGATGTACTCCACGGTTTAGGGGAAGATGGGGGATGTACCTCTAAACCGGTTAATGGTTATGGGAAGATAGGGGATGAACCCAGGGTTGCTGCTCATATGCGCGCCTATAGCAGAGATACAGCTCATATGCTTATCTATTTGTTGTTGATATGATACATCACCACCATGTGTATCAGTTGGGAAGTGTGGAAGTGGATTTGATTGGGATTGATATAACACCAGCATGTGTGTTTATTTTGTTATAAGAAAGGTTTAACCTGATTTGTTATCCTTGTTGAGTTGTTTGGCCAGGTTCTGAGCCATGTCTGTATAAATGGAAAGTGTATTGTGTCATAGACAATACGTCATAGACAACGTAGACATTGGTGTCATGAAAATGGAAATTGATTATCTTGTGTTAACCACATATCGAATGCTAATGCTTTAGTTAATTCTTATGCTTGGTTTAGTATTTTTCTACTGGGCTGTGGCTCACCCTATATGGGAACTTCATTTTCAGGTTCAGGTGGTTCACTACCTCCAAGGACTTAGCTTGTGAGGATTTGGACTCGAACACTTGCTTTATTTTATCTGTTTTATTTGAACAACTTGTAAACTTTCAAGCCTAGGGCTTTATTTGTTTTGAGTTAGAACTCATGAAATTGTGTCCAAGTGTTGGCTTGGCAAGATGTAAGCCCATAGGGCCTTTATTATGATGTTTTTATTTCATGGTACTCTGATAAATGGAATAAAATACTTTATTTCTTTATAATTCCGCATGTTAATATTATGTATTATGGGTTTATTTTTTAGGGCGTTACATGTAATGTACTTACTGTACTTCCTTAGTAATTAATTTGCTGTCTCAGTTTGTTTGTACTTATGTGATCGATATGTCCA
Organism: Camellia granthamiana; assembly: GCA_036172215.1. Taxonomy (NCBI): domain Eukaryota; kingdom Viridiplantae; phylum Streptophyta; class Magnoliopsida; order Ericales; family Theaceae; genus Camellia; species Camellia granthamiana. Next base: position 45,788,782 of record CM069917.1, on the reverse strand, counting down.
GTCCTGAACGAAAATAATTTACGCCTCGTTTCGTATGTAACCGTTTTACCTTAACAAGCCAACAAGCACTACAAAACACCAACAACCCTAATAATATGTGTAATAACCGAAGTTAATAGTATAATAATAGGCATACGAAAGTAATTGTTTTTGTACATTATAACGTGGTGCCTCTAACTCCTATCTGTGAAAACAAAATTAACTATTACTAATCCACTACTTATTACTGTGAAGAAGTATTTTGTTATAATTCTATCGCTAATATTCTAGTTACATCCACAATGGATGTGTTACTGTATTTGTTATTGTCAACTGTTAATTTTTGGCCAACGAAGTTTCTTGTTTGGTGATGTAGTGCAGCGGCTAAGGGCAACATTACTGACTATAATTACTGTGCAATGTTAGATTGCCTATTAACAGTAGCTACCGTTTTAACTATTGGGGGGGGGGGAGGCAGGGAAATGCTGGGAGAAAGCCCTCCCGCACATCCGGCCGAGAGTCCCACCGGACGTCCACTACGACAATTTCTGTACCGGTCGCTGAACTACAATTTCTTTTTTTTGGGGTTTTTTGTACTTGTTCGTAAATTTTTGCCACCTGCAATTTTTTTTTAACTAAAATTGAAACAAACACATATATATATACATATATATATATTTACAATTTCTGTCAGACACGGATCTTAATACACCCTTTAATCCATCCATTGTATCATCATTCACACAGTTTGCCCTCTTTGTTTGGACTGCATAAACGGGGATTGTAATCCACCAGACTGTTAGCCGTGCGATACATTGTTCGTCGACCAGTCGGTTCGGGTGTATTTGTATCGTATGTTTGTTTACTCATCGGATTAGATGCGAAAATTGGAGTATTTGTAGTGAATCAAATGTTTGGTTCGACGGACTGGATAATGATAAATTACCAATTTATATTTAATTTATAATACTAAATTTGTAATTTATAATTCATAACTGAACAACACAAAAAAAAATTTAATTCATAGGGCCATACGAAATTTAATTTTTAATTTATTGGCCGAAAATTTAATTTAACGTTACCCTACCTCACGCTACGCCTCGTTTGTGAAAAATAAGCAAAAAAAAAAAAAAAAAAAAAAACAGTAAAAATAATTAATAAGATAAAATGGCACGTCAAACCTATAATCAGTGCAAATTTCCTGTCACAAACATAATATCCAACTACAACAAAATCTATTACTTTCAAAACACAAAAAAATAAATTTAAAAATATGAAAATACTAAAATAACATAAAAATAGCAACTTCCTAACCACCTCAGGGTTGCTTTGGCATGTTTAAAAAAAGTCAAAGAGTCAAAAAGTCACTATTTTTATTTAAATCACATAATCTTATTTAAGTCACATCACCTCTCACACACATCAATTCAACCCCAACCCAAATGGAACCCATATTTCACAAAAAGTCAAAAAGTACACTTATTTAGATTATCCCAAATATTTAATATGTAGTGTCACGTACGTTTCCGTTTCCCTCCCAAATTTGGAAAAAAAGCCAAAGTTGGCAGACAAAGCCGATGAAATCCCACAGAGCAGTACTTTTCATGATGACCCACATGCCGTAGCCTTTCTAATCTCACCAACTCATTTCCATTTCCCACATACAATTTCGGCAACTTTGCTGTCCCTCCTTCTCTCTCCATTTCGGTTTTGTTGTCCATCTCCAGTAACACACACTCTCTCTCTGTCTCTCCATTTTGACTGCGCCAGCTCGCCGATGGTAACACTCACCATTTTCTCGAGCATGTGTGAGTCTGTCTATTTTTTCTTTCGGAGCACATTATTATTATGACCTGCTGTGTTCCACTCGCACGACATTACCATTTCTCAACTATTAAACTGTTCCTTGTTAGGTCATTGAAACCATACGTACAATTAGGTATATAAACTACACGGGTGACAAACTGATATTGCCATTGAGGAGTTCCATAGTGACAAATGGCCTTAGTTGAGCAGTGTAGCCGGTTTTTTATTTCTCTACATGAATGTAAGTTGCGTATGGGTGCTCTTGGGTTGAATGTGCGATGTGGCCCTGTTTGAAGTGTGCGTATTGGTTGTTGTTTCTGGCTTGAAGTCGTCAATACTATAAAACGAGTACAACATATGGCCAATTAGTTTTCGTAAAACAGTGGCATGCCATAGGTGCATAAATTAACAACAACATATCATACTTGAACAATAAACGAAAAGTACCACTCGTACAATGTACGTATGACTGAATGGTCCGTTCATTGTAATTGTTAACAGTGAATTTTGTTTTGTTACAATTTGGGAGTAACGTTCTTTCTGTATCTTTATCAATATTGCATGAAATTCTTTGCAGGAATTATCGTAATTGGATATGGGCGTTATGTCAGACAATGCGAAGCAACTGTGAGTTTATGTCGTTCACTATTTCATACAATTAGGTTTGCAAGGATATGTTTCCTGTACGTACTAAATTCTACGGTCTGTTCGTGTAGGACATATTGTGGCGGTATGTACTGTCATCAAGAGGTTGTGCGATTTGAGTTTCACACATTTGCGATAGCCTCAAATTGCACCATGAATTTCGTGTAATGGATTAAAACTCTGTCCATTTCTTAGCAGAATATGTGCACATACGACACATGTCGCGTATTCTGTAGAGAGAAATTGTGAAATCCATAATTGACTGAGTTATACTAAACCACTTCAGTTAATAATTTTCGGTCACAACGGAAAACGACATTACCAATTTCACGAAAATGGCATAACTTTTGAAATGACAAGGCAAGATTGACTGCCTTTAAAGTTAATCGACGAAGATGATAGAATGCAGAAAATGTACATACCACCGATGTAATTTGGCCTTCAATAAAATTTCATTTACGCCAATATTTGTTACAGGCAAAGGAAAACATTGAAGCCAAGTGGCGAAGGTTCACAAATCAAAACGGTTAACATTATCGAGCCCCTCGTCGAAAGCGGCCAGTTGGAACATTTATTTTTTACAGGTTCGATCCGTGTCCTTCAAAGCGGCTCATAGTATGAATCCCTCTCGTCAGAAACGGCTGACAGTATTTTTGCACAATTGTGCATTACATATTTTGTACTCATAGTTTGCGCCTGTGCAAATTTCACTTTGTACTCACAAGAAATTAAGATTTTAGAGACCAAAAATAAGGGCCAAAATAATTTCTTACAAACCTAATTGTTGTTGCAGAAATCATGTGGTTATTATATTTTTAGCAATGAAAATTGGACATTACTGATGCATTATTATGTAGTTGGGACCAAATTTGTTTGTGTCACAAATTGGTCCCTAAATATCAATGGTTGCGATTTGTGTACATAAATGTATATATATCCATCCATATCTAACATATACTTACACCGAAATTCACAATGGTTGCAGCCAGCAACAATTCAAGGAAAGATGAGAAGCAGACAACCCCAGATCGAAAATGGTTAGTGTGCAGACATGTACTAAGTAGAGTACAGTGATGGAAACACGTGACTGCTGTGATAGCAAAGTATGGACTTCTATTCCATGAGCACACCAGTCATGTGCTTCTATTGTGTCGCATTCAGCGATTTCCAGTAGTCATAGACACCATATTGCATGTTCTTATAAACTCTGATTATTTGTAAAAGTCCATGTCCGTTTTTATTTCAAATGTGTGCAAAATAGTAATTTGTATGTGCAATCATATGTAAATACCACAAAATGTGCACACATTGCGAGTGATACAACTTGTGGTGACAATTATTTTGGACTTACAGTTCTTATTTGTCCTGTATGTACGTCATGTTGGTGTAACACTTACAGAGCCGAAAGGATATTGGGGAAAGGTGGAAGGAACTCCCCTGTGATGAGAAGAAGAGGTTTCAGGACATGGCTAAGGCAAGTGCCAAGGAACTGGGCGAAGAAGTTGCAAAGAAATCTGCAAAGGTACTTACGTACTTAATGTTTTCGTAATTGCATTTGGGGAGGACCTGCTATCGACACAATGTTGGTTAAATTTTTGTATTAATGTTAACGTTAATAACATTGCAGAGTAAAATGCAAGTCCGCATATCATTGAAGGCAATTGTTGATATCATGAACCGGTGTAACAAAGCACAGAAGCAGGCAGTCATTGATAATGGGTTCAGTGGCCTCCTCGAGTTAAAGTATACTCGTATAGATCACAACTTGTGCCAATGGTTGGTACAGAACTTCGATCTTGACACGTGTTCATTGACTGTTCATGGCCGTCACTTGAGGCTCACCTGTGAGGAAGTGCATGTCTTATTGGGTATACGGTCAGAAGGCAATGACGTGCAGTTCACTGGTTCAATAGATGCATATCCCAATATCTACGAAGAGGTTGGAGCTGTTAAGGGAATCATTCCTTTGAACCAGTTGAGAGTTTATCTGACTAAGAGTGATGGTGCGGACGACGAGTTTCGGCAGAAGTTTGCGCTGTAAGTGTTGGGGGCCATGTTGTGTCCTACCACAATGACCGCCTTGAGCCTGTCTTTCGTTCATGCCGTGAAGGACGTGACCGGTATGCGGGCATGTAATTGGGCAAAGTTGACACTGCAATTCCTTGTCAAAGGTGTTCGGAAGTATAAGATGAAAGGTCAGCGCGAGGCAACTGGATGTGTTTTCCTTCTAATGGTAACGTAATCGACCGTTGTTTGTTTGTACCATGCCGATTACATATTTCATCCATTGCTGTGCATATGGTTCAATAAAATGGCAGTCGTTGCGAAATACAAACTTACCTGTTATTGAACAGCATGACAAATATACTTGTATGGGCCACATTTTTGTAACCAGAAAGAGCTTATCTTTTTAACCGGAAAGCTGCATAGGGATTCTGCCATTGAGACATATAAACACATAGATATGATTGTGTTGTAAGTTGTATGCATTGTTAACGAATACGGATTATTTTGCTTGAAACTGTATACTAAATATCTTTTCCCCCTTATTTTGCAGCTATTTTACTTGGATCGTTTTGCCCCTCCCTGTAAGAGTATGTCGGCTACTACACACTCCATCCCTCGGCTAAATGATTGGGGTGATGCTGAAATACGGGAGACGCGGCGACGTATGGGAAGGAAGCAAATGTTGGAGCAACATGAGGTAATCAACCCATTCGTTGTGCACATTTGACAGCATTGCCCCACCTGTGTTATGGAAATAGTGATAGACTGAATTTGTGTTCCTATGACTAGGTGACAAGCAGTGACAAACAGTGACCCATTCCTTAGCGTATGCCATATTTTCACTTTGTCCCTCCCTATTTACTCTCAAATACTCGAACTTTTGCGGGAAAAACATGAACTTTCCATCTGGACAATATTATAGCCTTACAAATTCAATTTTATGTACTACTTCCGTTATCAAATGAATTTTGGTTAAGCCCTGAAGTTAGATTTTTGGAAAAGTTTGAAGATTTTGGTTTTTTAACCTTGTAAAAAGTCAAAACATTGTCGTTCAGTTATTGTTAGTTAGTTTGTAATTGAAAGTTTGTCTTTGTTTATCTAAATGGGAAAAGGTCAAGTGGTAAACATGGGATCGACTGTGAGGTTTTTATCCACACCAAATGAGCATCATTTACAACAAATTCTTTGTTCATTTCAGACAAATGGAGTAATTAATTTTTATTAGATATATTTAATATGTAAGTGTGTACACATACGTTGTGTGCAACTTAAGAAAGCAGACCAAAACTTTACGATTCATAGTTGAGATCGATTAACTATTTAGTACATTACCATTTTCATTCATGATTTGAATCCCGATTTGACAACTATGTTAGGTGGAGTTTCATCCAACAATAGAGGAAAGCAACGACATTGATGACGCAATCGACGCACACCATGTCAATAACAAACAGAAACCACAGATTGATGAAGTTCGTTTGAGCAAGGTTGAGTCCGACATTAGTGAACTAAAGGAAACCATGAAGCAAGTGCTTCACAGCAATGCGGAAATAAGGGACATGTTGCTCAATTTCCGAGGGAAGGAAGCTGTTGACAATGCAAAGGTAAGCAAAAGCAATCAGTACACATACTTCACACCATTCACAGAGGTTACTTGAAGATGAAATATCGTAGTAAGTTAATGTATGTGTTTGTGTGATTAGGTGGAGTCGACTGAAAGAAATTGTAACATTAACATATCCTCCAGCATTGGTGAACTCAAAGGAATACTGAACGAACTGGTTGCAGCTATATTGTCTGGGAAACAACCGTTTAATGAACAGACACATATTGCTGAAATAAAACAAATGATGCAGCAAGTGCTGGAAGGTTTATCAGAAACAGCACAATTGCCTCGCGTAGAGGAAAAGGGTTTTGACCCTAGCGTGGGAGTCGAGTTGCATGACGGCGGCGTGGTCTTCCCAAATTATTATGGTAGCCCAAATGAGGGTAATCTTCAAGATTTACAGGGGGTGGATTGGAAGGACAATAATGTGAATGGAATGTTGTCCAATGAGATAATTGATATGCACGTTGGGCAGTTGCGTACCGTCTAAGAAGTTGGGGACACGCACAACAACTGTGGCCTTGCCTTGGAGGAAACATACGCAAGCGAAGAAAGCAAATCTCTTTCGGTTCAGTTTCTGGCCATCAAGGACGTTGCAAAAGAGAGTTTATCTTCCTTTGATAATTTGCAAACCTTGCCACCAATGCGAGGAGAAGCAGACAATGTGCATCCTTCTGCTGGTAAGCTTGCCCAAACATTGGGAGAGGGACAAATTGTAACAGGCAGATGAAAGGGAAGAGGAAGAGGAAGAGGTGTTGAAGCCACATACGTAGGGGATATGCATTCGTGCAACGATAGCAAAATAAGTACTCGACTTACTGCAGAAAAATTCCCAAGTTGCCACATCACTTCACCTTTCGTATGTTTCATTACCAATTGATGCCGACAGCATTACTGATCATAATTGAACCATTATTTCTGTTGTATTTTAATAGTTGTCATTCTAGTGCAAGTTTGCACTAACAAATGTTGTACAATTGTCTTATAGATTTCGGACAAAGTCCTGTCCAAACTGCATAGGTTGGAGAAGCGGTTCCGTTCAGAGGTTAGACACCGCTTCACCAATTTTAGATGCATAAGGATGTGTTATGTATTTTGTAAATTAATTTTCTGAACAGTGTTCAGGTAGTTAATTGTTTATATTAATAGGAGGAGTTGATGTTACTTGATTGTTTATATTGATAGAAGGACTTGATGACACTGGAGAGCAGAGAGGTTTTATCAGCGGCCGAACACAAAGTTGTTGACTCTGTACTTGACGACAGAAAAAATGAAAGGTACAGATGAGTTTAGTACTCGCAATTAACCTGTTCCGTAGTATTTGTGAAATAAGTTTGAATTCCACAATTTTCATTTGTTGTGCTATGTTTATTTGATTTTTGTAGCTATCAGTTCTTTAATTTTTCATTCTGTATGATTTTGATGGGTTTATGATGGGTTTATCCATGTCGTATGTAGGATTTTCTTTGAATTTAATGCAGTGGCCTAGGGAAAGATCACTGGCTGAATTTCCTGTCTGAAGTTTTCTTCTCTTGGTCTTATCCTGCACACATGTAGCTATTGGGAAAATTGCAAATCACTGATATTTTCACAAAATATTTACAAATTCATGGAAAACTTTATAATTTTAATTATGAAACTTAATAAAGTTTACCAATGATTTGCAAATTTTTTGGAAAACTTATACTGAAGTGCAATTTTCCCTAGCTATTTTCTTCTAGTCTACTTACATTTTCCATTTTGATCATTTTGGGATATTGTTGGCTCCAGTTTGTAAAATACATGTGTGTTTATTTTAACTTGCTCACCTGTAAATGAGCATTTAAATTTTCACATATTATTTTAGCAAATACTATTGGACATGTCATAAGTTGTAATATGTAAAACTTTTTCTTTTAATTTTGTTTTTTAAAAACTTAAAACTAATCTTAATTGGATTGGAGAGTAGTAGAATCAGGAATATCTGCCATAGTTCTACAACAGAAAAAACTAATCTTATTTTGTAGAGTTAAGCCAAATACGTTTAAGTTTTACTAGGCTGTAGGTTGCTTCTTACTGGTTCATGTATACGTTTAATGTAGGGACATTGTCATGTCTATGAATCTTCATGAAATGCCTTGCGAATGTGCTACGCGACGTGACATGCGCACGCTTAAACCAAGGGCATGGCTATCCGACACTGCAAGTTGTGGCATCTGACAATGTTATTTCCACTATATTTGCATGATGGACATTTCCATGTAGGGACATTGTTATTTCGTATTACATTTAAACAAATTGCAAACCTTATTTCGCAAGTTGCCTCGTCTGTTATAATGTTCCAGCCAATCGACTTGGTTGCGGTTCAATTAACTAACGGACAGTGGCGAGTACACAAAGAGGGGAGGCATATTGCGTGGTTCTTTCCAGTATTTTTGTCGGTAAGTATGTGTTTTAGGTCGTTTGTGTATTGTAGAAGGCATATTTTCAGAAAACTTTGACTGACTGAACTTTACATACCAAACATGCAGACTTTGATAGTAAATCAAAAAACTCAACCTTTGAACCATGAAAATATCGTCAAATCATATTTTGGATATAACAGATATACTGGGGTGCTTGATGCATGTCAGAAGGTAATATGAATATCCATCCCATTGAAGTGAGTAGATTTAATATGAACGTCGGTAATATGAACGTCGATCCTATTTACATGAATGTCAATGTAATTATGAAAGTGCGTACATGTTCGCATGCCCTCTAAACAATGTCTTCACTTGTGTTTATGTGTAGATTTACATGCCTTTCAATTATAGAGGAGTACATTGGTTATGCCTAAAAACATATATGGTAGACCGTGTGGTGTACCTGTTTGACTCATTAGCATCTGCCACACTGGACACCCACAAGTTGAACGCGGCAAAAATGTTGGTATGTCGTGTTGAATTTCACAAATCTACTTCCACACTGTCACATCCTTCACATAAACTAACTGTCTCATTCTGCAACAGGTTCAAACAATGCATGCCTTACTGCAACTATAGTTTGGAAATGAATATGCTGTAGATGTGCGTACCTTTGATGTCTGCATGTTAGAAAACGAGTAATCCACAAACCCTGCGTTACATTGACTTGACTCCTGAATCACTAATTTAACGAACCTGCTTATATTTAAGAGAAACTGAATGTTACATTTCATTTGTAACACTTTCGACTGTGGGATGTTTGTGATCAAGTACATGCAGCGGCCTAATATACCCAACGGTCCACACAAGGTACATTCTACCGCTTCATTTCCAATTGCGAAATAAATCCGTTTATTTCCTACTGCTGTAATTGTACCTGATTTGTGTTATTCACTTTCTCTACATAGTTTCATCCTTCTGTACGTTGGAAGTTGGTGCTTGACTTCGTTATGGATGTGAATAATTCAAAGATCGGTGAGTATCCTTCGTGCATGTGATTGATTGCAATTACAACAAATAGGGCAGCGATTTTATCATGGCCTGCCAGTACGAGAGTAATTTCAATGCCTAACCACAACTGGATTACTGCATCAGCTTGTCGTGACAACTTTTTAGATCGCAGTTGTGATAATACTAATTTCCCACGCGTATTGATTGTACACATAATTCCAATGTTTGGGACTGGAACAAACGAGGGAAAGTAGTAATGTTTGTTTTCTTTTATCGTGGCCTATACGAAATGTGATACACATAATTCCAATGTTATGGGTACAGAACAAACAATGCAAAGTGATATTTGCCCAAATGAATATAGTAATGTTTGTCCAACAAACAATGCAAGTTGAAAGTAGTAATGTTTGTTCACTTTTACCACATGAATTATGTTTGTTCGATTTTTTTGAATGCCATAATTTTGTCCAAAACAAAGCAAAAAAAATCCCACAGAACAAACAAATAGCAGTGACTATAATGCACCAACAGGGGTCCACCTATCCACTGTAATTCTCCTGTCGAACCACCTTACTATTATGTTTCCAATTTTCCTTGCACATTGTGGACTTCACATCTTCAGGTCAACCTCTGTATTTTGCCAATGACTATTTCTGCAATCCACCCAGTTAGTCCATGCAATATCCTCATAACTGCTGCACCATATGGGCCCTCACGTGCAATTAAACTAAACCCCTTTCATATGTGTAATTGATGGACTCTGATGTTGACTTTCGCACATGTCATGTTGTGGTTGATCCACGTGTGAACAAGCACAAACAAGTACAAATTTTAAACTGCAAACGTGCCACAAATTTTAAACTACAAACAATGTCATGTTGCATACTGCCTGGTTGTTTCCAGTATATCGGTTGGTAAGTAAGTGTTTTACGTCAGTTGTGTATTGTAGATGACATATTTTCAGAAATATTTGGCTGACTGACTTTACACACTAAACATGCAGACTTTGATACTAAATAAAAACTACTAAACATCTGTACATGACAGATATACTGGTGTGAAGAAGTATGACATCCTTTACATAAACGAATCCTTGGAAGGGTAACCACATAGGAGATATATAAACGGAAGATATGTGAAGAAGTATTATCCAACCATGTGGGAAACTTTGAAGGGGAGTTGATTACTTCATAACAATGCACAAACGGAGAAAAATTGCACAAAAAAAAAAAAAAAAAACCATACAACAGACCATTAAAAAACAGAGTATTGATTTTCTTTTTTTTTTTTGATCAGCAAAAGAAAAAATTTTATTGATGAAAAAGCACATACAAGGTGTGAATGATACATCAATAAAGAGGAGTTTGGAGCTAAAAAAGCTCCAACCTCCTAGTTGGTGAGAGACCAACGAAGAGAAACAAAACCAGAAGGAAAACAATAAGAATGTAACTCCAAGCCCATCCTCACAAAAACACATAACAGGGTAACCAGATGAAACTCCAAAGTAGCATGAACAAACTTCAGACCATACAACCAGGCTTCAGACCAAGAGCACAATGCAGCCACAAAAACCATGGCCAACTTCAGACCATGAACAAGATACCAACAGCCACACAACCAAAACAAGCACACAGAGGTGAAACAGCAGACCAAATATGCTACTTAGCAGTAACTACCAAAAGACATACAGCAGCAGTTTGGATTTTAATTTGCAGTTAACATCACAAATTTGCAGTTTATAGCAGCAGTTTGAACCATTGACAGCAGCTCCAGATCAGTGAACTGTTGTTTGACCTCCAGACAGCAGCCCAGCAACACCAGAGCTGCAGCAGAGAAGAACCATGACATGTACTGCAGGCCTACAACTCAAGCTACACAACCCAGATCCTGCACTTCTGCACTATATGGATATAACCAAACCAGGAAATCACCTAAAAACATACTGCTGCATCACACTACCAAGTATCACCCCATTTGAGTCTGAATTCACATAGATCACAGCAGACATCAGCTAGGAGCCTGATCCATTAGACTTGATCCAAACCTCACAGCAGCAGCCACCATTCAGACTTGAGCTTGATCCTTCAATCTCCAAAACTAAAAAAAAAACTACAACAGCAAACCACCAATTGCAACAAGGCCAACAGCAGACCTCCAATAACTTTCCCCAATCCAGCAGCAGACCTCAAATACAACACACCAAAACATCATTCCAACAATTGCAAAAAGGCCAATATGCAGTAGCAGACTTAAGCCTATTCCTTGATCCCATATAGCAGCAGCAGAGTACATATATAGCAGAGCAGAGTTGAAGCACAGCAGAGCAGCAACCAGAAATGAGCATGCTTGACAGCATAAACTAAGGCAGAGCAACAACCCAAAAATAAGGCAAAGTATAGCAAAATTGAAGCATAGCAGAGCAAAATTAGCCACCAAGAAGATCTGCTAATACCAGGTATACACCCACTTCCCCTTGCTTCCATCAACATACCACAGATTGACCAAAATCCTGCACCCTTGCAGCAAAAAACACCAAACACCACCCCCTCAATCAGACTTTGATCCTATCCAGATTATTGACAATGTCCTCCACTGAATACTGTAGGCCTCTATAATTTTTCTTACACCAAAGTGCAACCCTCACTTTCACCATCTCAGCCAATTCAGGCCCATCAACAATCTTATCATTAAAAAGGCAATCATTCCTAGCTTTCCAAATTGACCACATAATAGCTAAGGGGACAACTTTCCACATTGGTTGGATCACCTTTTTGAATTTAAAACCAGCCCACCAATGCAACAATGCCTCAATTGATCCCGGTAATACCCAAACCAGATCCCACCATTTCACCATATCTGACCACAAATTCCATACCACCGGACATGACAGTAGCAGATGGTTAATTGTCTCCTCCTTTGTTCTACACAGCAGACACACTAAGCTAGCTTCCATATTCAACACTCCAATCCTTTTCAAAAAAGATGAAGTTTTAAGTCTGCCTTTTCAAGCTAACCAGCTACAGAACTTCACCTTGGGTGGGGCAATATTCTTCCACAACATAATAGCAACATCTACAACAGGACCTTTCAACAACACCCACCACTTCTATGTCGAAGCCACAGAGTATGAACCTGATGGATTGGCCAGCCATCAACAAGAATCCTCTGCTTCAGCTGAAAGTATAGGTGTGTCCCTAAGTACCCCTTGCAGCCTTACAACCTCCTTTTCCTCCCAAGCTAACAGAGATCTTCTAAACAAAAACTTCCACTCATGTGCTGAACCTCTTCTGTGGGCCATCTGTAAAATTGTACTACCCTTTTCCTCAGATACAAAAGAATACATATATAAACTAGCCTAGGATTTGGGGAAGAGAATGGCTAGAACACCCCATTTTGATTGAGCATCTGCCAGCATGGCTTGGGCTTGGTCCAACTCAACTTTAGTTGTCTGAATTGATGCAGAACGATGTCTAATTTAGGAGAGCATCATCCTTGCTTCTTGATTAAGCTGGTCATGTTGCTGTTGTAGATGAGCCTTTCTTTGTCAGACAGAGGCAAGTTCTGCCATGAGTTTGGTTTCCTCAAGTTCAAGTGCTGAGTGTTGCTCAAGAATGGCTGCAGAGGTTTGCCAGTTGAGTTTAAGTGAAGTAGATATGGTGTGGGCTTCGTTTAGGAAATCTTTTTTGGTTTGAATATCCTTCGAGCAAGTCTGAACCATCTCTGAAAGGGTTGGCCATTCCGTGATGATCTTGGCCAATTGCTTTAGTTGAATGGGGTTGAAAGGATTAGGGGAGAGGTTTAGAATAGTAGAAAGACAGGCCAAGGTTACATCACGTTTGTGGAGTATGATTTCTTCAACTGGGGTGTTAATGAGGTTGATGAAGGTGGTTAAGGTTTGTTGAGTTTCGACATGAAAGAGATGTAGCCTTTGAGGCAATGGGGATATTTCGTCTAGATGTTGTTGAAGAATAGAAAGTTCACCCCAAATATCCTGACATGGAACGATGGCCTATGAACATTAATAGTTTGGTGAGAATATATGCTTGCAATTAATAAAGAGTAAATAGGATGAGGTTGGAAATGGTAGTACCTGTCCTGATAACATGCGCGCAGACGGTTGGCCTTGTTCGGCTGTGGTTGTGGCAGCAGGAGGAGTTGTTTCGGGTACTGATGAAATGGCAACATCAACACCTTCAGGCTCTTTTTCTAGTTCTGCTAACAGGGAAAAGTCATGAGGACCTTCAAGTTCTTTCTCAAACATTGGTCGTAGAGATGAGTCGTGTATTATGTCCATCCCTGTAAATTGGAGAACAATACCAGTTACTTAAAGATAAGGTTTTTTTTTTTCAACCGAACAGTCACATTTGTATTTCTATTTACCTTGGTTGTTGTGAACTTCTGGTTGAGTGGATTTTGTATTGTCATCTGTTGGAGAGGATTGGCTATTGATTGAAATGTCAAAATCAATCCTCTTTGATTCTTTGTTTGAAGTTTGGGAATTGGAAGGGTTGGATGGTGATGGTTGAGGGCTAAAGACAAAAGGGACAATAATAGGCTCAGTGCCCCCTGGGTAATCAACCTCCATCGGGACAGCCCCAACTGTGACATCCTTGAGAGCAATAGGAAGAGGTTCTAGCTGTGAAGGATTGTGTGATGCAGATTGTGTAGATTGCTGTGGCGAAGACTGTGAAGGAGGTTGTAAGGAAGTTTGTTGAGATGCTTGAGGTGGTGGTGGAGTTGGTTCTATAGTGGGTTCTCTGGGTACATTGATGATGGGACTAGGAATTGGATCAATGTGTTGAGGAGAAGTGGAAGGATGTTGTGATACAGATTGTGTAGATTGCTGTGGCGAAGACTGTAAAGTAGGTTGTAAGGAAGTTTGTTGAGATGCTTCAGGTGGTGGTGGAGTTGGTTGTACAGCGGGTTCTCTGGGTACATTGCTGATGGGACTGGGAATTGGATAAATGTGTTGAGGAGAGAAGTGGAAGGATCCTCATCATCAGCAGCAGTAAGGAGTAATCTCCTTCTTTTTCTCTGCACAAAAGTAAGTGATCAGTTGGGCGTGAATGGAAATTGAGATGACGTAAATATGTAAAGTGAAGGCATACTTGATAGAGCTGCCCTGAAGGATTTGATGTTGTTTGGCCAACCATTTGGCTGAGAGGGATATCCCAATCACTTAGGTCTGTACTTAGAGCAGGAGCAGTGGAAGGCTCTTCTCTCTTCTTCACCGTGACCTCTGTCTCGGCAGGGGTACGGGTGGTAGTTCCTCTTTGTCTTATGTCTGGGAGGCTGCGAAACAGTCTGCCATTAATTTCGAAACTAAGGGGGTGTTTTTCTGAGTAGTTGGATCCATTGGAGCCTTGCCTTTATGTTGGCCCCTAACCAATGGTTTAGCAGCAGGCCCAATTTTAGCTATCAAAGGTCAAACAAGTTAGTGTTGTAGAGAAAAAAAAAAATGCATGACACAGTCAGGGATATGAAGTATATGAAGGAAGGATACCTGTAGCCTTAAGCTTGCAAGGCGAGGATATGGGGCCCTGATTATGAATACAAGTATCGTGAAGGCAGGTTTCAAGTGGCTTGTAGAAAATAATGGCAGTCGTAAGTCCCCACCAATGGTCAAAAGCAGTGGAGCAGTCCGAAGCAGGTTTGAAGAAGAAGGGGCCAAAATCTTGGAAAAGTTTGGTGTTCTCTGTCAGAATGGATTCAGCTTGCCTAGGATCTTTGAAGTAGATTCTGGACCCAATCTCCTCATGGATGGTTGGGTGGAAATAAGGATAAGGGATACCCTAGGAAAGACATAATTGCCTGGACCATTGATTGGGACAGTATGTCTCAAAACTGCAGTTGGACATCTTGGTAGAGGATATGGAACAGCCAACCAAGACATGTCTAGAGGTGAGAATGTGTTTCCAAGTCTCATTTTGTTCTTGGACTTGCTCATTGTGTAAATCAGAAGGGTCTATGAAGAGGAAGCGAAGTCTATTGGAGGAGAATTGAAAGTTTTGAAATGGTATGTACAAGTTGGAAGGTCTCTTTGAAGGAAGGTTGTAAAACATGGTAAGATGATTTCTGAAAGTGAGGATGGGTTGGCTATTATAAGTAAGCAATTGCTCAGCATAGGAGTGGAAAACTAGTTTCAAGGTGTTAGCTGGTGGGGGTCGTGCCTCAGGGAAATAGGCATACAACCAGCCCTGGAAGAGCCAGAAGGGGCCACCACAGTTGCCATAAATCTTCTTGTCGACAAAGGAACATAGGCCCTTGTAAAGGGTGGCAAGAAGATAAGGGGGGCTAAAGCCATAAGTTGGCCATCTTGCATACACAAGGCAAGGGGGAGTTATTCCTTCGTGATCTTGTACCCAGGGACACAAAAAACAAACTCACAAAGCCAAAGTAAGTAAAAAGCAGTTCTTTCTTTGTCCTGGACAGGGAAACCAGGCTCGCCTTTGTATTTTTTGGCGAAATCTGTATAGCACATGTCAGTGTTTAAAGTAAAAGTCACTTTTAGAGGCTCAAGGAGAGCATGAATTGGATTGCCTAAGATTGGGAGACCAGTCAAGTGAGCTACATCTAAGATGGTAGGGGAAATCATACCAAAATTGAGGAGTAAGGAGTTACAAGATTGCGACCAAAAGCATGCAGCAGCAGCAATCATCCCTTTGTCTATGTCATAATTTTTAGTCGATAGTCTAATTGCTTCACTAATGCCCTGGTGCTTCCATACTTCAGCGTCGTGACCTTCAATTCTCCTGGCCCGGCTTCGCCAAACAGAGTCTGGTGACCTCCACGATCTGAGTGGGTTTTTGTTGATATTCCAGTTAGTCCACTTAAGTCCAGGTTGGTTGAGAAGAAGGTTCTCACCATTACCAAGGGGATAGTATGGAGCTAGCTCGTCTAGGAAGTAAGACACGAAGGTAGGGCCTAGAGTAGCCTTCGCGACAGAGCTTGTGCTGGGCAATAGGGTAATACCAAATTTTAGAGGAACGATACGTGCTCTGATTGGGTCTGGGAAGCGGAGTAGGTCTTCATTGTTCTCCTCAGATGGAGATGGTTGGGATTTTTTCGCCGCCATGGCTTAGGGCTTTGTGGTTTTGTGGTTTTGACCGGCGATGCTTGAGAAGAAGGAGTACAGTCTGAGGAGTTCGAATCAGAGGGAAATGAAGTGGTTTGAAGTTGAAAAGGTGGGTATTTTATACCTTATGATGGGGCCAGTATATTTAAATGCTCTTATATTGGGCTGTAGTTTTTGTTTGTTTTGGGCCCGTTTTAACAAATTTGCTATTGGGCCCAAACAATGGCCCCCTTGTTGAAGTTAAATATCATATGACTTGGACCCCCACAAGGGAGGCACCCCCATGACCCCCTTTTTCTCTGATTGGCCAGTTTTTTTTTTTTTTTTTTCTTTCACCTCCAAACACTAGCCCCCACATGTGTGTGTGGGGGGGGGGGGAGGGGTGTGGGGTGGTGGTGCAGGTGGTGATTGGAGGGGGTCTCAATCACTTCCACAAGGTTAATTCATATGATATTTAACTTGAACAAGGGGGCCATTGTTTGCACCAAGTTTTGCCAGTCTCTGTCGACATATGGTCCACTTAATCAAGGACACGTGGCGAAGTCTGAAGGAATATCCACCAGTTGAAAGTGGGCTCTCTGCATGTGGGTCACGTAGAAGTGATGGGGGAAGTTTTTAGCACCAGTCATAGAGTTAGTGGGCACACTTTCAGGAGGAAGCATGAGACAAAGCAGGAGCCGTGCTCTATCGATAGAAGTTTCAAACAGTTGGTGGCCATGAAATAAACAACAGAAAAGGGGGATCGACAAATAGAAGTGGAGGTTTAGTATACTTGGAAAGCCTAGAAGGGAGATCGTTGGTTTCGATATTCGCATACTGTTTTTGTGGCCCATCATTGCGTGATCCCACACATCTACACCATAACTGCCACTGTAACTGCCCCCTGACGTCGAATCTTCAAATCCCCTCTGCCAAATATTGACTCTTCCCTGTCGATCTTCCTTTTCACCATTGTGGGGCATGTCCCTCATCATTATGAGAGAAAAATCGATAGAATATTGTCCACTGAACACAACCACAATCCTTGCAAACTGGGCCACTGAACAACAACACTTGGCCACTCACTATTACTGCCCTTGACTTTGAATCATCAAACTCTGCCAAATATTGAATTTTTTTTGGGGGGGGTGGGGGTGGGGTTGGGGTTGGGGTGGTGGTACAGGTGGTGATTGGAGGGGGTCTCAATCACTTCCGGAAGGTTAATTCATATGTTATTTAACTTGAACAAGGGGGCCATTGTTTGCACCAAGTTTTGCCAGTCTCTGTCGACAGATGGTCCGCTTAATCGAGGACACGTGGCCAAGTCTGAAGGAATGTCCACCAGTTGAAAGTGGGCTCTCTGCATGTGGGTCATGTAGAAGTGATGAGGGAAGTTTTTAGCACTAGTCATGGAGTTAGTAGACACACTTTCAGGAGGAAGCATGAGAGAAAGCAGGAGCCTTGCTCTGTCGATAGGAGTTTCAAACAGTTGGTGGCCATGAAATAAACACAAGAAAAGGGAGATCGACAGATAGAAGTGGAGGTTTAGTATGCTTGAAAAGCCTAGAAGGGAGATCGTTGGTTACGATATCCGTATACTATTTTTGTTGCCCATTATTACATGATCCCACACGTCTACACCATAACTGCCACTGTAACTGCCCCCTGACTTCTAATCTTCGAGTCCCCTCTGCCAAATATTGACTCTTCCCTGTCGACCTTCATTTTCACCATTGTGAGGCATGTCCCTCATCATTATGAGACAAAAATCGACAGAATATTGTCTACTAAACACAACCACAATCCTTGCAAACTGGGCCACTGAACCACAATACTTGGCCACTCACTGTTACTGCCCCTGACTTTGAATCATCAAACTCTGCCAAATTTTGAATTTTCCCTGTAATTTAATCAAAATTTGTTCAATGTTGGTAAACTTGTTAATATTTGAAATAACCTTTTTTCTGGATTGTAATGACTTAAACACAATTGTTGTCCTACATTTTACGTAACCAAAATACACAACTTATTTATATCGAAAACAAAATATACATCTCGGGTTTATAATCATAAAAATGGAAACTACTTTTTTTTTTTAAAAAGTTCACTCATATTTTCAGCTAAATTATGATTGGTTATTTTTAAAAAATTCCTCTTTGCACCTATTTTTCCCACATCCTGCCAACAGCTGATCCATTCAATTGAGGACACATGGCAAGTCCATCTGAAGACAAGGGTTATCAACTAACATTGCATCTTGCATGCCACCTAACTTACACGGTGGAGCAGTTACTGGCAGTGCTCATGGATTTAGTGGCCAGCCTCCAAGAGGAAACATGAACGAATTGGGAGTCTGTGTATCTGTCGAGGAAAGGCTAAAAGGACTTGGGCACAGGTGGCAACTTCCATTATGTGCACTTCGACAGGTACAAGTGAAGGTTTTATGTGGTTTCAAGACACGAAAATGACCGTGCAGTTACAGAAGTTGCACAAAAGCAGTTGCAGAATCGGCAGATCATGGGGTCGTGGGAAATAATAGCTATAAAGGGCAGAATGTTTGCAGAAAGAGAGGGCATCAACAACACAACGACCTACTTTCTACATTGTAACTTCTGAGTAGTTTCTTCCCTTCTACTTTCTACTTTGTTACAAACAACACAACAACTTACTTTCTACTTTCTACTTTGTTACCATCAGTTCATTGAAAGAAGTCTTCATCCTTTTCAGGCATTCGAACCAATACCACAATTGCTTGATTTTCTTCTTTAACTTGTCAACTTTAAATTACTGCTTCATTGTTGTCGATATAGGCCCACCATAATTTTACTAACAATAAACCGATCAGTTTCATAGTTAACATGAAATAATTTCACAACTCATGTTCGTAACTCGTAATCATATAGCAATCGGCATGGAGATAAAGTAACGAGTTCGTTGGGTTACTTTCTCCAAGTAATACCCAAAATTAACTGCCACTTGGATTATATACAAAATGCATGTGCTGTGATATAATTTTGCAAACCCACATGGACAAAATTCATAATTTACTCGAAATATAATACTAATTTACCGAAACAAGTCATAACAAATCAATACGAAGCTAAACACATCGTTAGTTGATAAACCACACCGCAAAAAACCCTTCAGTTAGATCCAACCAAATATGGAACAGAAACAAGCAACTCGTAATAGGAATCTTGGAATACAAACATAAGCCAATTTCCCACCCAAAACAATACACAGACAACCCATATATATCTCACCTTCAATTAGTTTTCAAAATGACAACTCACTGCAAACACAAATGACAACATCACTCTAAACAATATGGGAAATTTACAACTCGTGGCCTTGTACATAAGTAACGTTGTGCCATTTCTTGGCATTGTACATAACCAATTATTTACACGTTACGTATAGCAATCCGTGCAAGATGAAAACTATATACATTATTTACATGTGTTTTCAATAGCTAGTACTATCTACCTCATAAATTAAGGGAATAAGTAAATCATACAAATTATACAATTACCTGATTCACCTCATCAATTGTGGTCGAATCATTTTGCACACTGCTGCTTCGACACTACCGTATTGGCCCACAGGCTACTTGGAATCAGGAGAAGCATCGAAAAATAGTCGCCGTTGCTTAATGTGCTGTGTACTTGGATCCACCAACCCAGTTTTGCAGCGAACGGGCAATGACTCTGCATTGTACTCACGGTCAGTTATGTGGGTTGTATCTGCATCTGAGTTACTACCCACTGTTCGGCTAAACCGAACCTTAGGACACATTCACTTTGTGTGCCCAATGCATTTGCAATTCCCACATTTTCTTGGTCTTCGATAGTTGGACGAAGCCCGTCCCGGGTTCCCTTTTGTCTTCACAACATCAGGATCTTCTACTCCAAATTGTCGAGGGAATGAATGTTTCCCTTTGTCTCCATTCCCATCGTTCAGATTCCTCTCATATAACTCCTTCATCCGGCTCGTCATCGGAAGACATGCATCCCTAGCCTCTTTGAAACCTTCCGTTGATTGCGAGGCATAGAAACACATTACATTGTACGAAGAACTCAATATCCCATACCGGGCCGTCTGTGTTGTAGTGCTATCAATTGAGGGTTGAGGCCATTGCTGGCCATCCCCGCTTGCAGCCCTTGTCCATCTATGCAGCACACATGTAACGCCCTCAAAATAATAACATAAATCCCAACAATACAGACATGCTATGATATATAAACAGTTCACGTCTTTCCATTCATCAGAGTCTTATTACAAGAGTATTACATGTTAACAACAAAAGCAAATGCCCTAAGGGCTTACAGCTTTCCAAGTTAACACTTGGTTACACAAAAGTAGAGTACTAACTCATTTACACATAAAGCCCTTGGCTTAAATTTACATGTAATACAACAAAAGGAAAGACAACCAAAAAGTCTGTCCACCACTAGCCTCCCAAGCTAAGTCCTTGGAGGTGGCATGCTTCCTGTACCTGAAAATGATGTTCCCATATAGGGTGAGCCACAGCCCAGTAGAAATATACTAAACCAATTATGAATATTGACTACAAGATTAACAGTTGATAGGTGGCCAACACTTTTACATTCATTCATAATATAACACAGTTCCAAGACACTTAAGTCTATATTTCCTTTCACTTCCATTTCTTTCCTTTTTACTTGCCATTTCATAACCTTGGCTCAGAACCTGGCCAAACATCACACATGAGACACACACTCATGCCAACACTTTTCACTTCATCAAAGATAAACATAACAGTTATACCAATACTTCCAACGACAAGCATATCCGCTATGTCAACACTTCTAGATAAGCATACCCGCTCTATCTACGGAGTTCATCCCCTATCTCCTCCCAACAACATCCGGTTTAGAGGTTCATCCCCTATCTTCCCCTAAACCGTGGAGTACATCCCCTATCTCCTCCAACACAACACAATGCATATAAACAACAATTATATACATCCCAAATCAACACAATTAATTATCCAAATTAATCAATCAATGAAATTAGGACATCCTCCATAATTAACATCACAACCCTTAGGTTCCAATTCCACTAATGTTTCAACATTAATTCCATGTTTATATACCAAACATGCTTCTAGGTTTATCATAGATAAAAACCCCCAACTTTTATAAAATTACACAATGGCCCAAAGTTTCCCAAAATTACACAACAACTCCCAACATATCAAAATGCTAAAATTGAAAGACAAAACTCATAAAGAGGAGTAGGATATCCCTACCTCAAAGAATGAACTCCAAAAGAGATGATGCCCAACACCCAACTTGCTCCAAAACCAAATTCGTTCCGATTAAAACGAAGCCCAAGCCACCCTCTAGCTTTTTAACAAAGGCCTTAGGGTAGGAAATCACCCTAGGTAGATCAATTCTTAGAGAGAGTGCAAGTGTAGAGAGAGAAGCTCTCAAAATAAGGGTTTGAAGAAGATGAAGTGTAGAAAAAGTGATGTTTAGTTCGGTGCTGTCTTGCTGATATAAACAGGCTCGCTCGAGCGAAGACCCCGTCGCTCGAGCGACCAGACACAAAAACTGGTCTCGCTCGAGCGAAGACACACGCTCGCTCGAGCCAACAGTGCAAATTTTCCGATTTGCAGTACGACGCTCGCTCGAGCGAAGACGAACCAGCTCGCTCGAGCGAAGAAACACAACCTTCAGGTCTAAGCCAGACGCAGTCGCTCGCTCGAGCGAAGCCACTCTGGCTCGAGCCACCAGACACAAAACCAACCCTCGCTCGAGCGACCAAACCCTCGCTCGAGCGACCAGCCAAAATTCTGGGCAGCAACACTTGGTTTCCAAACACAACCAACCTGTAACAAACCTGCCCAATACATCCTATAACTCAAATACAAAGTAGGAAAGGATGTAAACAAGACAATACTCAACTACCAACATCCGCGGACACATGTCCGGATCATTGTACAACAAGGGGTAAACCCGGGACCGCTATAACCTCCCCCCCTTAAAGAATTTCGTCCCCGAAATTAAGAACACGTTTTTGAAAAGCAAGTTTTTGAAAAGCAAGTTTTCATTTCTCTTAAACAATGTTATACCACAACATTCCACAATTCGACCCATTCCCGGTCATTCCATCTCTTATCAAGAGGCATTCTACAACATATACATTTCAACATGCATTCTCTTTCCATTTCAACCATTTCCAACACACATGGTTCACAATTCATATCATAAGCAATAACCATGATACAATTCCATTTCTATAATAGAGCCAACACATGCAATATTATAATCAACGCCCATAACAAGGCAAGTTCTACAACATTTACATTAACCAAAACATGCACCATGTTTTCCAATTTAAGACATTTTATTATACTCTTAAATTTCATTACAATTACACAATTGCAACACTTGATTACACATCAACAAACAAGTCCGGATATTTCTCGCGGACTCCCAACTCACGTTCCCAAGTGGCCTCCTCCACTCCGTGATGTTTCCACAAAACCTTAACCAAAGGGATGGTCTTGCCACGCAGGACTTGATCCCGCCTATCCAAGACCCGAACCGGTCTCTCCTCATACGAGGCATCCTCATCTACCTCTAAGTCGGTCCAATCCAACACATGTGATGGATCCGGCTCATACTTCCGAAGCATACTCACATGAAACACGTCATGAACCCCGGATAACTGTGGCGGCAAAGCTAAACGATAAGCAACCTCGCCAACCCTCTCTAGGATTTCAAAAGGACCAATAAATCGAGGGGATAACTTCCCACTCTTCCCAAACCTCATCAAACCCCGTCTAGGTGATATCTTCAGAAACACATGATCACCTACCTCAAACTCCAATGGTCTCCTCCTACGGTCAGCATAAGATTTCTGACGACTCTGGGCTGTAACAAGCCTCCTACGGATAAGCTCAACTTTCTCCGTCGTCTCCCTAACCAACTCCGGACCCAACAAAGGTGCGTCACCCACCTCGGCCCAACAAACTGGAGACCTACAAGGTCGGCCATACAAGGCCTCAAATGGTGCCATACCAATGCTAGACTGAAAACTGTTGTTGTAGGCGAACTCTACCAATGGTAAGTGCCTCTCCCACGTCCCACTGAAATCAAGGACACAACCCCGAAGCATATCCTCGAGGACCTGAATAGTACGCTCGGACTGCCCGTCAGTCTGAGGATGATAAGCTGTACTAAAGGTCAACTTAGTACCCAAGGCACTCTGCAAACTCTGCCACAACCTAGCAGTAAAACGAGGATCTCTATCTGAGACGATCGTCACTGGGACCCCGTGCAACCTCACTACGTCCCGAATATACAAGTCGGCAAGATGATCTACTGAATCTCTCACGCGCATAGGAATGAAGTGCGCCGACTTAGTCAACCGGTCTACAACCACCCAAATAGCATCACTACCCCGCTGAGTCCTCGGAAGACCTACAACGAAGTCCATAGTGACATGCTCCCACTTCCACTCGGCAATAGGCAAGGGTTGTAACAAACCCGCTGGCCTCTGATGCTCGGCCTTCACTTGCTGGCAAGTAAGGCACTTAGACACGAAAACTGCCACATCTCTCTTCATACCCCGCCACCAAAACTGGCGACCCAAATCCCGGTACATCTTAGTACCTCCCGGATGCACCGCAAGGCGCAAATGGTGAAACTCTCGGAGTACTTCCTCTCGGCAAGACTCCGGTACAAACAAACGGTCTCGGTATCTCACACTCAGGTCGGGATACACCGTCAAACCCTTCTCAACCCTCCCACTGGAGATCTTCTCTCTGAGGGATTCCACCTCAAGGTCACCTCTCTGTGCCTCTAACACTCTAGTCACAAGCGTCGGCTGCGCAACAACAGAAAACAAGGCCGCAGCCTCAACGGATTCGCTCAAAAGCAAATCAAACTCTCCAATGGCCCCCAACATCTCCCACTCCCGGATGGCTACACAAGCTACATCACTAATGGATTTCCTGCTAAGGGCATCGGCCACAACATTGGCCTTCCCCGGGTGATAATGCAACTCGAAGTCGTAATCCTCAATGAACTCCATCCACCGCCTCTGCCTCAAATTCAAGTCTTTCTGTGAAAACAGATACTTCAGACTCTTGTGATCCGAGAACACCTCGAATCTCTCACCATAAAGGTAGTGCCTCCAGATTTTCAAGGCAAAGATCACAGCCGCTAACTCTAGATCATGCGTAGGGTAATTCTTCTCGTGAATTTTCAACTGACGTGAGCCATAAGCTACCACTTTCCCCTCTTGCATCAATACACAACCCAAACCCTCTCGTGAGGCATCACAATAGACTGCATAACCCAACCCTCTCTTCGGAATAATCAAGACCGGAGCGGTGGTCAGTCTAACTTTCAACTCCTGGAACGACTTTTCACAAGTCTCACTCCATACAAAGCTGACTCCCCTTCGAGTCAATCTGGTCAACGGTGAAGCTAACCTGGAGAAATCCTTCACAAACCGACGGTAATACCCAGCTAATCCCAGAAAACTGCGGATCTCAAACACACTCTTAGGCTGTGCCCAATCTTGCACTGCCTCAGTCTTGGATGTATCAACGGACACCCCTTCCCCGGAAACCACATGGCCTAAGAACTTGACTTCTCTTAGCCAAAACTCACACTTCCCAAACTTGGCATACAGCCTATGGGCTCTAAGCAACTCAAGCACCACTCTCAAGTGTTCCTCGTGCTCCTCCTCTGAAGGTGAATAAATAAGAATATCGTCCACGAAGACGACTACAAAACGATCCAAGAATTCCCGGAAAATCCGGTTCATCAAGTCCATAAAGACTGCCGGTGCGTTGGTAAGCCCAAATGGCATTACCAGAAACTCATAATGGCCATACCGCGTACGGAATGCCGTCTTCGGAATATCCTCCTCCCTGACCCTCAACTGGTGGTAACCCGATCTCAAATCTATCTTAGAGAAACAACGGGAACCCTTCAACTGGTCAAACAAATCATCTATACGGGGCATAGGGTACTTATTCTTAACCGTAGCCCGATTCAACTTCCGGTAGTCAATACACAATCTCAAGGCACCATCTTTCTTCTTAGCAAAGAGTGCCGGCGCTCCCCACGGTGAAACACTAGGGCGAACAAAGCCCTTATCTAGCAATTCCTGGAGCTGAACTTTCAACTCAACCAACTCTGCTGGAGCAAAACGGTAAGGTGCCATAGAAATCGGCGCCGTGCCGGGCACTAAATCGATAGAGAACTCAATCTCTCGGTGAGGTGGCAAATCAACAAGGTCCTCGGGAAAAACATCCGAGTACTCACAAACTACCCTCGGCAACACAATCTGAATCTCATCACACTCACCACTCTCAAAGCTAGCAAGTAAACCACTAAGCTCATTCCGCCCTCGCGGACCATACCCCGGTGGTACAATACTACCAACCCGGTCTCCCAAGAAATGGAAATACTCCCCGCTCACGGTACAACAAGTAACCCTCTGGCGGTAGCAGTCAATAACAGCTCGGTATGACGATAACCAGTCCATACCCAAAATAACATCAAAGCCCTTCATGGGCATAACTACAAAAGGAAACGGAAGACGATAATCGTCGACCTCAATATCACAGCCTCTACATCCGTGTTTCAAGATCAACTCACCCCCAATAGGTGACACAACACAAATAGGAGATGCTAATAGTGCTAACTCCAACTCCAACACAGATGCAAATGCAGCAGATACAAAAGAATGAGATGCACCCGTATCTATCAACACTCTAGCAACCGAGTTGCAAAACAGAAAGGTACCTCTCACTACTGATGGAGCCGGTACAAGATCCTGCGCGGTAACAGCATACACGCGCCCTGTAGGCCCCTGATCCACCTGCTCGCCTCTCGGAGCATAGGACTGCTGCACTGACTGGGACGACGAAGCCCCCGGATTGGCCCTCGAGGCCTGCACAGACTGAGCTGGCTGAAAACCCTGCGTCTGCCTAGAACCAGACGCTCCTGAAGTGGCACTCAACCGTGGGCAAAACCTCTTCAGGTGCCCAGGCTGTCCACACTGATAACACGACAAGGGCTGCCCCCTACCCGAACTCTGACTCTGCGGTCTAGCTGACGACGAAGCAGCTCTCTGACCCCCGCCCTTCAGTGGGCAAACTGAAGCCTTGTGACCCGGCTGGCCACACTTGAAACAGGTGAACTCTCCCTGACTGCCCCTCCCGGAGCCTGCACTCGGTACTGGGAAAGTCGACCTAGCCAAACCACCCTGGGACGGCTGAGGGTTATAACCCCTCTGCCTCCTACCATCGCCCTGTCCCTCTTGGCCCCTCTTGGAGCCTCCATGTTTCTCCTCCTCTCCCTCCTGCATCATCAGCTCCATATGAGCTGCAGCATCCACCAAATGCCTGTAATCTCGAATGTAAGGTCCACCAACTTTCAACTTGAGATCCCATCTCAACTTCCGCTCAAACTCGTAGCAACGGCGCTCCTCTGTCGCCACAAGTTCAGGTGCGAACCTGGACAAGCTAGTAAATGTAGCCTCAAACTCGGCTACAGACAAACCCTCCTGCTTAAGCCGGCTGAACTGATCCCTCAGCCTCTCTCTAGCCACAGCAGATAAAAACCTCTCCTGGAAAGCATTCACAAACGCCTCCCAAGCACCACCAACACGAACTTTCTCATATTTCCACCATTGACCCGCATCTCCCTTCAGCTGGAAGGATGCCAAGGTCACTTTCAATGCCCCGTCCTCAATGCCTAGCATCTCGAACGTTTTACTCATCTGTTCTAGCCACTCGTCTGCCTTCAGTGGCTCCTTAGGATCCCCAACAAACTCCTCCGGGTTAGACCGGAAGAACTCCCTTTTCAAGAATGAAGGCCCTGCCTCAGCTGCCTGATTCCCTGCTCTAAGAATACCCAGAGCTCCTGCTATCTCCTGGGCCAAGGCACTCATGGCCTGCTGACCTGCTGGTTCGGCCACATTGGCCTGACCAACCCCCTCCTGAACTGCCGGAATCTCCTCCGGTAATGGCACCTCTTGCCTCCTAGGCCTACCACGCCTACCACCTCTTGCTCGTCCTGACATCCTAATAAAGGTAACACAGAACATTAGCACATTCATAAACGTGCCAAAACTAAACACTCACGTCCTAATACATGGACAACTGTAATTCATTCCACGTAAGCACATAAACACATAAGCACTTACGAATTTCATTTCCGGATAATGATAGTCCCAAGGCGTTACCAGAGTACCGGTTAGAAACAGCATTGATCAAGTACTTTTCCAACAAGACTCACAGAAACCCAAAGATTCAATCAATATCCTAGAAACTAAATCCCATACCCAATTAATCACATAAGCATGTTATTAATTTAAACACATAGCATATGATTCTACACTAAGTCTCTATCAAGCGAGACAAACCCATTGTGATCCTAATCACTTCCCACGTACCCAAAGTATTCGAACCTGGTACGCTCTGATACCAAGTTGTAACGCCCTCAAAATAATAACATAAATCCCAACAATACAGACATGCTATGATATATAAACAGTTCACGTCTTTCCATTCATCAGAGTCTTATTACAAGAGTATTACATGTTAACAACAAAAGCAAATGCCCTAAGGGCTTACAGCTTTCCAAGTTAACACTTGGTTACACAAAAGTAGAGTACTAACTCATTTACACATAAAGCCCTTGGCTTAAATTTACATGTAATACAACAAAAGGAAAGACAACCAAAAAGTCTGTCCACCACTAGCCTCCCAAGCTAAGTCCTTGGAGGTGGCATGCTTCCTGTACCTGAAAATGATGTTCCCATATAGGGTGAGCCACAGCCCAGTAGAAATATACTAAACCAATTATGAATATTGACTACAAGATTAACAGTTGATAGGTGGCCAACACTTTTACATTCATTCATAATATAACACAGTTCCAAGACACTTAAGTCTATATTTCCTTTCACTTCCATTTCTTTCCTTTTTACTTGCCATTTCATAACCTTGGCTCAGAACCTGGCCAAACATCACACATGAGACACACACTCATGCCAACACTTTTCACTTCATCAAAGATAAACATAACAGTTATATCAATACTTCCAACGACAAGCATATCCGCTATGTCAACACTTCTAGATAAGCATACCCGCTCTATCTACGGAGTTCATCTCCTATCTCCTCCCAACAACATCCGGTTTAGAGGTTCATCCCCTATCTTCCCCTAAACCGTGGAGTACATCCCCTATCTCCTCCAACACAACACAATGCATATAAACAACAATTATATACATCCCAAATCAACACAATTAATTATCCAAATTAATCAATCAATGAAATTAGGACATCCTCCATAATTAACATCACAACCCTTAGGTTCCAATTCCACTAATGTTTCAACATTAATTCCATGTTTATATACCAAACATGCTTCTAGGTTTATCATAGATAAAAACCCCCAACTTTTATAAAATTACACAATGGCCCAAAGTTTCCCAAAATTACACAACAACTCCCAACATATCAAAATGCTAAAATTGAAAGACAAAACTCATAAAGAGGAGTAGGATATCCCTACCTCAAAGAATGAGCTCCAAAAGAGATGATGCCCAACACCCAACTTGCTCCAAAACCAAATTCGTTCCGATTAAAACGAAGCCCAAGCCACCCTCTAGCTTTTTAACAAAGGCCTTAGGGTAGGAAATCACCCTAGGTAGATCAATTCTTAGAGAGAGTGCAAGTGTAGAGAGAGAAGCTCTCAAAATAAGGGTTTGAAGAAGATGAAGTGTAGAAAAAGTGATGTTTAGTTCGGTGCTGTCTTGCTGATATAAACAGGCTCGCTCGAGCGAAGACCCCGTCGCTCGAGCGACCAGACACAAAAACTGGTCTCGCTCGAGCGAAGACACACGCTCGCTCGAGCCAACAGTGCAAATTTTCCGATTTGCAGTACGACGCTCGCTCGAGCGAAGACGAACCAGCTCGCTCGAGCGAAGAAACACAACCTTCAGGTCTAAGCCAGACGCAGTCGCTCGCTCGAGCGAAGCCACTTTGGCTCGAGCCACCAGACACAAAACCAACCCTCGCTCGAGCGACCAAACCCTCGCTCGAGCGACCAGCCAAAATTCTGGGCAGCAACACTTGGTTTCCAAACACAACCAACCTGTAACAAACCTGCCCAATACATCCTATAACTCAAATACAAAGTAGGAAAGGATGTAAACAAGACAATACTCAACTACCAACATCCGCGGACACATGTCCGGATCATTGTACAACAAGGGGTAAACCCGGGACCGCTATAACACAAGTTGGGGGAATTTGCGTTAAATTTTCGACTTTCATAACACATATCATGTGACAGTAAGGTAGCCCCAACGACTCAAACTTCATGCAAGAACATCTCATTGCAGCATCCACTGGACTGTGTGTTACTATCCATGATCTATCCTTCACTTTGTACTTATGAATATAGTAGCATTTCTGACCATCCGACAAAGGGAACACGTCCTTGACATTCAACTTCCCTTCTTCTAAGATTTCATCACGGAACATTCTAAATATATCTCGGGTGAATAGCTCAGCTCCATGTCTCTCTATATCTCGGAATGGAGTAATCAATACCGGAAAAGTGTTATTTGTTTCAGCATCATCTCTAGCCTCGTTATACCTTATCCTTGCAAGAGCCCGATCATAGTGCCTAACAAATTCATATAGCTTCAATTTGTGTTGGAGGAAGGGATTGAAATAAGCATTCATACACTCCGAGCGCTGAGTGCTCTTCATCCCAGCAAAGAAATGTCCACGGATATATGCCTCAGCCCACATATGACGCTTCTCATATGTCTCCAACACCCAACTGTTGGTTTGAAGTCCAAATTTTTCAACCATTGTCGTCTAGCCATGCTTAAACTTTGTCTCATCCGTTTCCATGTCCATGCACTGCTTGAAAGCATATGCAAAGCCACTTATGTGAACATTTGAAACAGCATTTTTCCCAAGATGCGAATTACATAATCGATGTCTTGCGTCTGGAAATACTCTTCTGATTGCCTCTCACGTCGCCTTATCTCCATCTGTCAGTATGGACACAGGTGCTTTATTGCCCATTGCCTCCATAAATATTTCCAAAACCCATGTGTATGTCTCAATTGTCTCATTAGCTAGCAAAACGCATGCAAATATCGTGGTCCTAAAGTGGCTAGTCACACCAGCCAACATGACAAAAGGTTGCTTGTATGCATTGGTTCTGTAAGTTGAGTCAAATATCAACACATCACCAAACTTTGCGTAGTCGGCCCGCGATTTTGAATCTGCCCAGAATAGATTTTGTAACTTGTTATCGTTACACACATCATACTTGTAAGAAAAAACGTGCATCAACGTCAAGTTTTGCACATAGGTAAACCAACGCACCTTGCGCATCACCATCCTCAACTTCTGCTCTACGTTCGATTTGAATATGGTTGTACAGATCCGTACGGATGAAACCGACATTCTCATAAGACCCGGATTGATTTACCATAGAGTCCATGATTTGGCTAGTCTTCACACCGACGTTGCGCATGGCCATTGCTTGAGCTTTGTCAGCGCTGTTTAAACTGCGATGTGACCTCAAATACATCACACAGTGTTGTTCCGCCAATTCAGGGTTGTGGTCTGCGACGAAGTGAGTCACAACATACTTTCCCCCTTCACCAGCATCTGCATCGTACCGTATGCGAAATTGGGCTTTGCAACCTACTCTTGTTAGTGCCTTGGGAGCTCTACTCTTCTCAGCAACACGGTGCAAGTATTTTGATAAACTCTGACCTTCCCTTGAACACAACCACAACCTACTAACGACCTTTCCCTCTTTATTTGTGTTAAATCTGGATTTTCGTATACTAAATCCCTTGGCTTTAGCATACGCATTGTAGAAAGCTTCTCCATCTTCGACCGAATCAAATTTATGTTCCAGAATAGCACGTTCAACATTACCAACCATGTCATTGCAATGAGCATCGTCAACCATTTCTTTTTTCACATCGGCTCCGCCATCTTCAACGTTCATGTTGGTTGCTTCTTCATTGCTTGGACCAGCTTTGCAACTATGATAAGGTTCCGCCCGACTTTCATTCATCAAACGAATGTCATCTGTTTCATTTGGAATGTCATAATCATCACCTTCCCTTTTAACTTCCGCTGGGGCCATACTGCACATGACATTAGTACAAACAATTACTTGATGACCGAAAAATGTTAACACAAACACAAACATGACATTTTCACACGGTTTAGTTGTTTGTGCAAACACAAACACTCGCTTGAGAAAGAGAAAGGTTAGTTGCCAATGGAGGGGTTTCCGTTTGAGTGAAGCGTAGAGCGGTTGAAGTTAGGATGTGGGTTTAGTTGAGGGAAAATAGCTGAAGTGAAGAGGCCAGAGAGACAGAGAGGGAGATAGAGAGAGGGAGACATCTCCATACCTCATATCTAGTTGGAGAGAAGGGCTTCACTTCAGCAATGGAACCAACACAGCCTTGTAGTTCCGTTGTTGTTGGAAATCGCCCGTTATACTGTTCCCTACAAAGCTTCGTCAATGGAACCAACCCAGCAGCGGCTTCTCGCCGTTAATGGAAATCAAGGGTTACACTGACTCAACCTTACACAGAGAGGAGAACAAAGAGAGATAGAGACGAAATACAGAGAGTGAGTGGGATGCAATCATGCAAATACAAGCATTAACCGGTTGCCTCAGTTTCAACTTTTTCACGATTAAACAATTCAATGGTCTTGATCAATTATTGTAATCTAACGACTAACAATTGGGTTGCATATGGTGTGCAACCTTAAGGGGGTTGCACACTTAAATAACTCCCTAAAAAAAATTTCAAAATTCCTCTCAAAACTTATATCCAAACACTCTTTTCAAAACTTTATTTTTAAAACAAAACAAATATATATATATATATACAAATAAATAAATAAAATTACTAATTTTTGAAAAAATAATTTTTCAGAAATTTTTTTTTTTTTATCTTTGAAGAAAAATATTTTTTGTTATTTTTTTAAGTATTTTTAAAATTTACAATTTGAAAAAAAAATTAATTTTTTAAAAAAAATTAAAATATTTTTAAAAAATTGAAAATATTTTTAAAAAATTGAAATTATTTTTTTAATTTATCTTTAAAATTAAAATATAAAATATTCTAAATGACTTTCAAATTTTTTAATTTTTGAAATAAGAATTGGGTTAGTTAATTGAGATTTAATTCTTTTATATTTTACTCTTTCTTTGAGGAATTTTAATTGTTTAGTCAATCTATTAATTGATTGAAATATGAAATAGTCTTTTAACTGATTTAATTCTTTAATTTCAGGAGGAGTTAGGAACTGGAAAGTTACTATTTGACCAAAAGCTTGAGTTGTTATGCCATGATTACTAGTGATGAATGGGTATAGTAAAAAGATAAATGGAATTCCTAAAATGACTTTATTTGTCATGTTTCTAACTAGAACAAATGATGCTTTAAAACAAATATTGTTTTGACAAATATGAACTCTGGATAACTTGTATTTAATATGCGTTACACTTCCATTAGCAGAACTTAGTTGTTCATTAGTTTTATGATAATATTTTTAGTAGGGATCAAAGCTTTTTTAATACAATTAAGGTCTACGCCCGTATCAATTAAGGCGATGACTTCTATTTCATAATCATTAACAATTAGTTTGCCTTTTGAATGCCATTTTTAAATATTAATTCTATTGATGATATTTAATCGGTTACTTTCTTTCTTATCATCTTCACTATTAGATTTATTATCAAAGATGACACGGTTTGGATTATGACTATTACAAGATTCATCAGAGGATGTATCATTATTATTTTGAAAATCATTAAGATTCTTGTTAATTTTTAATATTGCAATTTCTTCTTTTAAGGATTTATCTTTGTTTTTTTAATTCTTTAATGGTTAGTTTGATTTGGTTAATTTCTTTTTGTAAATTTTGTAAAGTTACTTCTTTATATTTATCTTTTCTAAATCTTTCTAAAGTAGTAGCTAAACTAATAATTGGTTTATCTTGATGAGGTTTATTATCTTTGTTGATTAATAAAGATTTTAATTTGTTAGTGTATTTTCTTTTTAATTCTGCATCATCTAATCTACTAATTAATTCAATTAATTAATCTTCGTCTTGTTGTGATTTACTAAGGACATTAACTTGTTTACAACAGGTATCATTGCAACCTAATTCTATTTGATCATCCTCTGTATTATTACTAAGAGAAGGGTTGACAGAAGTATCACTATGGTAATTACTAGAAGGGTTACTAGAAAAGCTATTAGATTGATGCGGTTGATTCTGAATATTTTCTAATTTAAAGATTTCAAATATTTTACTTTGATTTTCTTCAGAGATTTGTAATTGATTAAGTTTTTCTTTTACTTTACATTTATTAGAATAATGACTTTTTTTTTACCACAATTATAATAAGTGATATTTTGAGTGGAAGTTGATTTTTTAAAGTTCTTATTTTTTATTTTAGAATCATAATTCTAATAAAAAAAATTCAAAATTCTTCTCAAAACTTATATCCAAACACTCTTTTCAAAACTTTATTTTTTTTAAAAAAAAAAAAGTTACTATTTTTTGAAAAAATATTTTTTTCAAAAAATATTTTTTATTTTTATTTTTGAAGAAAAATATTTTCGTTATTTTTTTAAGTATTTTTAAAATTTTAAAAATTGAAAAAAAATATTTAAAGAGTCTAAAAAACTCAGTAAAAATAAAAAAAAAATACGAAAAACAAGAAAATAGAATTTTCTGAAAAATGTTTTTAGAAAACTCAAACCAAGTTGTCTCGTATTTTTGTGATTTCTATGTATTGTGTGAACATCTATATACATCAACTAATAAGACTCTTGAGTTTAGTCACCCAAGATACCCATACAGTTGATGCAATTGAACGAATATTTAACAAATTAATTACCAAACCTTTCAAAGAAAAACGTATAGTAGTCATAACTCAACAACATTCTTTAATTACTAATCACGAATCAAATACTTCCACTGATAATGAAATTAGTCATCGAGAACAATAATTCCAATCAAATAATCTTAATAGAATAGTACATCCCTACAATAATTAAAATATTTTAAAAATAAAATAAAATATTTAAAATAAAAAATATATATATTTAAATAAAAAATAAAATTTTCAAATATTTTAAAAAATACAATGCACAAATGTAATAAATACAGTGTACATTAAAAATAAATAAATAAATATTTACAATAAAAAAATGTTTACCTTAAAAAAATAAAATTAAGAAAAGTTTTAAATATTTAAAAAAATAAACCTAAAACAATTTCAAAATACAACTCAAAACTATTTTTAAAATTTATAATCAAACAAGTTTTCTCTTTTTAAAACTCATTTCAGAAACTTATCTTTCAAAACACAATTCCACAATCAAATCATTATTCTAATAGTAATTTAGGGATCACATAATACTCATATGATGTTGGTCTCATACCTATATAAGATATCAGATAAAAATATTTATAAAATATTTAAAATTCTAAATATTTTTTTATTTATTTTAAAACTAAACAAAACGGAGCCGAAACTACTTTTATTAGTAATATTTTGGTATCATTACCAAAAAGAAAATAGTAATATTTTAGCGATCACAAGAGTTGTGACAGATGGTGTGGTTTTCGCTTCATTCACGCAAATTAATTCTCTGTCTTCGCCGATTGGTTGTGGTGTGGATCATTTCCTTGGATAATTCTATAATACAAACTCCTTATCATATGCACCGTTAGTTAAGTTATTTTTTAAAGCATAAACTTATTCATATTTTAGTTTGAAAATATTACGCGAAAAATCTAAAATAAAATTTTAATTATCTATTATGGAAGGCTAAAATAAGTAACACTTGAGTAGGATCAAAAGTTTTGCTCAGAATGATATCATGATAGATCATAAAATACGTTATCCAAAATTCTGGGATCCAGAAACCGTTATACAATTTGTAATAGTGAAATCTTGATGAGAGAAAAATCTGGACAGGAAAGAAATTATGAGAGAATTACACATTTAGACTCCATTCATGTTTGTTATATTCTCCACATAAAAATGTGACAATTGAAACAACCTCATCACATAACAATGATTTTTTATGATAAGCAAATTTCACACTACACACACATTAAAAACTGTGACCAAGCTAAATGAGAAATATAAAGAATAAAATAAGAGCAACATATGGATGAAACTTTACACTTCCAAATTGGGGTTGAAAAATTTCGCACTTCAAAATCAACTTTGAAATTTTTTTCAGAGTAAATTTTCACACTTCAATCATTAATATGCCGAAGCAACGTATACAACACAATT
Source organism: Camellia granthamiana (assembly GCA_036172215.1). Lineage (NCBI taxonomy): Eukaryota > Viridiplantae > Streptophyta > Magnoliopsida > Ericales > Theaceae > Camellia > Camellia granthamiana. The sequence goes on along the minus strand of CM069917.1, from coordinate 45,752,911 downwards.
TGGATTTGGTAAATTTCCACAATTTGGGTTTGGTATAGTAACAGAGAACAAAGTAAATTTCCACACTTCAATTTGGGTTTGGTAAATTTTTTCTTGAAATTATGACCAAGCGAACAGAGAAATATACAAAAACAATTTAAGAGACAAATACGAGTAGAGTAAAATTGTCAGTTCTAATTACATTTTCAGAAAGTTTCGAACTTCTAAATCGAATTTTCAGAAATTGTAAATTTTCAAAATTGTCTCGAAAAATGTGTTGCGCACATACTCTGAAAATGTGACAAACCGAAATTGGTGTGTCTAAATTAGGTTCCATCTCGCACTATGTACACCATTGTATAAGTCCTACAAATTATAATACTAATTTACTAAATGTAAACAGTAATTCCAGAATGCGGAAATTCACAGTTTGTAATATGAACCATAAACAAGCTCAATCACATTCAGTTCCATGGAATAAACAGTTGCTGTTATCGCAAACTGTTAAATCATCTAAAATAGTAATCATAAAGTGTAAGAAGATACAGCCGCCAAAATTGACTGGGACACAACGACTAGAAGACTGTAAAATGATCCAAATGCAAACACAACAACAGGGGTTCCCAAACAATTAATTCAAGGGAATTTGGAAAAGCACAACAAACCAACAACACCTTGTGAAAAAAAGTCAGCAACATATATCTACTTCCCACTTTGAACAATAACAGGGAAAACAAACTACAGAGACCAATACACACTTAACTGAAGAGAGAACTACCTCTAGATTCTAACTCAACTCAATATTCGACTAATGGTAAATGATCCACACGACATGCGATCCGCAAGAATATATAACTTAATGTTCCGGTATGAAAAAACAATATAGAGAAAGCAAGAATATTTGACTCGAACAACTATATACTTGTGTGTGTGTTGTGCTGTATTTTCTTCTGGAAATATTAGTAGTTTGTAGGCGAGTGGAGGCTATCCAAACTCGCTAGACCTTTGAGTTTGCGTCCTTCGGGGAGATTTTTGATAGTTGGATACTTGAGCATCTCCTCAATCGAATTATACAGAACCAACTTCTCTTCATTTAGTAACATTGCTTTGTATCCACCCTCAACATTGCATAAGGGAGTGAGACTGGCATAACCAAATGGTACCCCTTTGCTAATCCAAGAAGAGATATCAGAATAGTCCTCCAGAACCCAGAAGGAACGATGTCCTTGTTCTTCTTGTCCAGCAATATTGTCATCGTAGTGCATCAAGCACAAACAACTATCGAAACATGCAAGAGTGTAGGGTCCTGAAACAGCTTCTTCCGAGACTGGAATTTCAACCAAGTCTCCAAGAAGGCTCATGGCCACGATCACCGGTGTTAAATCTGTTTCCCGGGAAACCAACCAATGGATTTTGTTTTTGAGAAACACTCCACAACCAGAGACTTGTGCGCTTTTGTAGGGAAAGACCGATATACTGCTCCATCTCTTTTTTTTGAGCGAATACAGGCACGCCCAATCCTATTCTGCAACCTTGCCTATGTATAAATCACCACCCTCGAACTTCTAAATCAAATTTTCAAAATTGTTTCAAAAAATGTGATGCGCACATACTCTGAAAATGTGACAAATCGAAGTTGGTGTGTCTAAATTAGGTTCCATCCCGCACTATGTACACCATTGTGTAAGTGCTACAAATTATAATACTAATTTACTAAATGTAAACAGTAATTCCAGAATGCGGAAATTCACAGTTTGTAATATGAACCATAAACAAGCTCAATCACATTCAGTTCCATGGAATAAACAGTTGGAGTCATCGCAAACTGTTAAATCATCTAAAATAGTAAACATAAACAGTAAGAAGATACAGCTGCCAAAATTGACTGGGTCACAACGATTAGAAGACTGTAAAATGATCCAAATGTAAACACAACAACAGGGGTTCCCAAACAATTAATTCATGGGAATTTGGAAAAGCACAACAAACCAACAACACCTTGTGAAAAAAAGTCAGCAACATAGATCTACTTACCACTTTGAACAATAACAGGGAAAATAAACTACAGAGACCAATACGCACTCAACTGAAGAGAGAACTACCTCTAGATTCTAACTCAACTCAATAATAGACTAATGGTAAATGATCCACACGACATGCGATCCGCAAGAATATATGACTTAATGTTCCGGTATGAAAAAACAATAGAGAGAAAGGAAGAATATTTGACCCGAACAACTATATACTTGTGTGTGTGTTGTGTTGTATTTTCTTCTGGAAATATTAGTAGTTGGTAGGCGAGTGGAGGCTATCCAAACTCGCTAGACCTTTCAGTTTGCGTCCTTGGAGGAGATTTTTGATAGTTGGATACTTGAGAATCTGCTCAACCGAATTATACAGAACCAACTTCTCTTCATTTAGTAACATTGCTTTGTATCCACCCTCAACATTACATAAGGGAGTGAGACTGGCATAACCAAATGGTACCCCCTTGCTAATCCAGGAAGAGATATCAGAATAGTCCTCTAGAACCCAGAAGGAACGATGTCCTTGTTCTTCTTGTCCAACAATATTGTCATCGTGGTGCATCAAGCACAAACAACTATCGAAAAATGCAAGAGTGTAGGGTCCTGAAACAGCTTCTTCCGGGACTGGAACTTCAACCAAGTCTCCAAGAACGCTCATGGCCACGATCACTAGTGTTAAATCTGTTTCCTGGGAAACCAACCAACGGATTTTGTTTTTGAGAAACAATCCACAACCAGAGACTTGTGCGCTTTTGTAGGGCAAGACCGATATATTGCTCCATCTCTTTTTTTTGAGCGAATACAGGCACGCCCAATCCTGTTCTGCAACCTTCCTAATGTATAAATCACCACCCTCGAACTTCTAAATCGAATTTCCAAAAATTGTAAATTTTCAAAATTGTTTCGAAAAATGTGTTGCGCACATACTCTGAAAATGTGACAAATCGAAATTGGTGTGTCGAAATTAGGTTCCATCTCGCACTATGTACACTATTGTATGAGTCCTACAAATTATAATACTAATTTACTAAATGTAAACAGTAATTCCGGAATGCGGAAATTCACAGTTTGTAATATGAACCATAAACAAGCTCATTCACATTCAGTTCCATGGAATAAACAGTTGCTGCTATCGCAAACTGTTAAATCACCTAAAATAGTAATCATAAATTGTAAGAAGATACAGCTGCCAAAATTGACTGGGACACAACGACTAGAAGACTGTAAAATGATCCAAATGCAAACACAACAACTGGGGTTCCCAAACAATTAATTCATGGGAATTCGGAAAAGCACAACAAACCGACAACACCTTGTGAAAAAAAGTCAGCAACATAGATCTACTTACCACTTTGAACAATAACAGGGAAAACAAACTACAGAGACCAATACGCCCTCAACTGAAGAGAGAACTACCTCTAGATTCTAACTCAACTCAATATTCGACTGATGGTAAATGATCCACACGACATGCGATCCGCAAGAATATATGACTTAATGTTCCGGTATGAAAAAACAATATGGAGAAAGTAAGAATATTTTACTCAACTATATACTTGTGTGTGTGTGTTGTGCTGTGTTTTCCTCTGGAAATACTAGTAGTTGGTAGGCGAGTGGAGGCTATCCAAACTCGCTAGACCTTTGAGTTTCCGTCTTTGGGGGAGATTTTATATAGTTGGATACTTGAGCATCTGCTCAACCGAATTAGACAGAACCAACTTCTCTTCATTTAGTAACATTGCTTTGTATCCACCCTCAACATTGCATAAGGGAGTGAGACTAGCATAACCAAATGGAACCCTTTTGCTAATCCAGGAAGACATATCAGAATAGTCCTCCAGAACCCAGAAAGAATGATGTCCTTGTTCTTCTTGTCCAGCAATATTGTCATCGTAGTGCATGAAGCACAAATAACTATCGAAACATGCAAGAGTGTGGGGCCCTGAAACAGCTTCTTCCGGGACTGGAATTTCAACCAAGTCTCCAAGAAGGCTCATGGCCACGATCACCGGTGTTAAGTCTGTTTCTCGGGAAACTAACCAGTGGATTTTGTTTTTGAGAAACAGTCCACAACCAGAGACTTGTGCGCTTTTGTAGGGAAAGACCAATATAATGCTCCATCTCTTTTTTTTGAGCGAATACAGGCACGCCCAATCCTGTTCTGCAACCTTGCCTATGTATAAATCACCACCCTCGAACTTCAAAATAAAATTTTCAGAAATTGTAAATTTTCAAAATTGTTTCGAAAAATGTGTTGTGCACATACTCTGAAAATTGACAAACCAAAATTGGTGTATCTAAATTAGGTTCCATCCCACACTATGTACACCATTGTATAAGCCCTACAAAATATAATACTAATTTACTAAATATAATCAGTAATTCCAGAATGTGGAAATTCACAGTTTGTAATGTGAACCAAAAAAAAGCTCAATCACATTCAGTTCCATGGAATAACAAGTTGCTGTTATTCCAAACTTCTAAATCATCTAAAATAGGAATCATAAAGTGTAAGAAGATACAGCCACCAAAATTGACTGTGACACAACGACTAGAAGACTGTAAAATGATCGAAATGCAAACACAACAACAAGGGTTCCCAAACAATTAATTCATGGGAATTTGGAAAAGCACAACAAACCAACAACACCTTGTGAAAAAAAGTCAGCAACATAGATCTACTTTCCACTTCGAACAATAACGGGGAAAACAAACTACAGAGACCAATACGCACTCAACTGAAGAGAGAACTACCTCTAGATTCTAACTCAACTCAATATTCAACAAATGGTAAATGATCCACACGACATGCGATCTGCAAGAATATATGACTTAATGGTCTGGTAAGAAAAAATAATATAGAGAAAACAAGAATATTTGACTCGAAGAATTCTATACTTGCGTGTGTGTGTTGTGCTGTATTTTCTTCTGGAAATATTAGTAGTTGACAGGCGAGTGGAGGCTATCCAAACTCACTAAACCTTTGAGTTTTCATCCTTGGGGGAGATTTTTGATAGTTGGATACTTGATCATCTGCTCAACCGAAATATACAGAACCAACTTCTCTTCATTTAGTAACATTGCCTTGTATCCACCCTCAACATTGCATAAGGGAGTGAGACTGGCATAACCAAATGGTACCCCTTTGCTAATCCAGGAAGAGATATCAGAATAGTCCTCCAGAACCCAGAATGAACGATGTCCTTGTTCTTCTTGTCCAGCAATATTGTCATCGTAGTGCATCAAGCACAAACAACTATCGAAACATGCAACAGTGTAGGGTCCTGAAACAGTTTCTTCCGGGACTGGAATTTCAACCAAGTCTCCAAGAAGGCTCATGGCCACGATCACCGGTGTTAAATCTGTTTCCCGGGAAACCAACCAATGGATTTTGTTTTTGAGAAACACTCCACAACTAGAGACTTGTGCGCTTTTGTAGGGAAAGACCGATGTATTACTCCATCTCTTTTTTTTGAGCCAATACAGGCTCGCCCAATCCTGTTCTGCAACCTTGCCTATGTATAAATCACCACAGTCGAACTTCTCAATCGAATTTTCAGAAATTGTAAATTTCCAAAATTGTTTCGAAAAATGTGTTGTGCACATAGTCTGAAACTGTGACAAACCGAAATTTGTTTGTCTAAATTAGCTTCCATCCCGCACTATGTACACCATTGTATAAGTCCTACAAATTCTAATACTAATTTACTAAATGCAAACAGTAATTCCAGAATGCGGAAATTCACAGTTTGTAATATGAACCACAAACAAGCTCACTCACATTCAGTTCCATGGAATAAACAGTTGCTGTTATCGCAAACTGTTAAGTCAGCTAAAATAGTAATCATAAAGTGTAAGAAGATACGGCCGCCAAAATTGACTGGGGCACAACGAATAGAAGACTGTAAAATGATCCAAATGCAAACCAAACAACTGGGGTTCCCAAACAATTAATTCATGGGAATTTGGAAAAGCACAACAAACGAACAACACCTTGTGAAAAAAAGTCAGCAACATAGATCTACTTACCACTTTGAACAATAACAGGGAAAACAAACTACAGAGACCAATACGCACTCAACTGAAGATAGAACTACCTCTAGATTCTAACTCAACTCAATATTCGACTAATGGTAAATGATCCATACGACATGTGATCCGTAAGAATATATGACTTAATGTTCCGGTATGAAAAAACAATATAGAGAAAGCAAGAATATTTGACTCGAACAACTATATACTTGTGTGTGTGTGTTGTGCTGTATTTTCTTCTGGAAATATTAGTAGTTGGTAGGCAAGTGGAGGCTATCCAAACTCGGTACACCTTTGAGTTTGCGTCCTTGGGGGAGATTTTTGATAGTTGGATGCTTGAGAATCTGCTCAACCGAATTATACAGACCCAACTTCTCTTCATTTAGTAACATTGCTTTGTATCCACCCTCAACATTGCATAAGGGAGTGAGGCTGGCATAACCGAATAGTACCCCTTTGCTAATCCAGGAAGAGATATCAGAATAGTCCTCCAGAACCCAGAAGGAACGATGTCCTTGTTCTTCTTGTCCAGCAATATTGTCATCGTAGTGCATCAAGCACAAAGAACTATCGAAACATGCAAGAGTGTAGGGTCCTGAAACAACTTCTTCCGGGACTGGAATTTCAACCAAGTCTCCAAGAAGGCTCATGGCCACGATCACCAGTGTTAAATATGTTTCCCGGGAAACCAACCAATGGATTTTGTTTTTGAGAAACAGTCCACAACCAGAGACTTGTGCGCTTTTTTAGGGAAAGACCGATATATTGCTCCATCTCTTTTTTTTGAGCCAATACAAGCACACCCAATCCTGTTCTGCAACCTTGCCTATGTATAAATCACCACCCTCGAACTTCTAAATTGAATTTTCAGAAATTGTAAATTTTCAAAACTGTTTCGAAAAATGTGTTGCGCACATAATCTGAAAAGCTGACAAACCGAAATTGGTGTGTCTAAATTAGGTTCCATCCCACACTATGTACACCATTGTATGAGTCCTACAAATTATAATACTAATTTACTAAATGTAAACAGTAATTCTAGAATGCGTAAATTCACAATTTGTAATATGAACCATAAATATGCTCAATCACATTCAATTCCATGGAATAAACAGTTGCTGTTATAGCAAATTGCTAAATCATCTAAAATAGTAATCATAAAGTGTAAGAAGATACAGTTGCCAAAATTGACTGGGACACAACGACTAGAAGACTGTAAAATGATCCAAATGCAAACACAACAATAGGGGTTCCCAAACAATTAATTCACGGGAATTTGGAAAAGCACAACAAACTAACAACACCTTGTGAAAAAAAGTCAGCGACATAGATCTACTTACCACTTTGAACAATAACAGCGAAGACAAACTACAGAGACCAATACGCACTCAACTGAAGAGAGAACTACCTCTGGATTCTAACTCAACTCAATATTCAACTAATGGTAAATGATCCACACGACATGCGATCCGCAAGAATATATGACATAATGTTCTGGTATGAAAAAACAATATAGAGAAAGTAAGAGTATTTGACTCGAACAACTATATACTTGTGTGTGTGTGTTGTGCTGTATTTTCTTCTGGAAATATTAGTAGTTGGTAGGCGAGTGGAGGCTATCCAAACTCGCTAGACCTTTCAGTTTGCGTCCATGGGGGAGATTTTTGATAGTTGGATACCTGAGAATCTGCTCAACCAAATTATACAGAACCAACTTCTCTTCATTTAGTAACATTGCTTTGTATCCACCCTCAACATTGCATAAGGGAGTGAGACTGGCATAACCAAATGGTACCCCTTTGCTAATCCGGGAAGAGATATCAGAATAGTCCTCCAGAACCCAGAGGGAACGATGTCCTTATTCTTCTTGCCCAGCAATATTGTCATCGGAGTGCATCAAGCACAAAGAACTATCGAAACATGCAAGAGTGTAGGGTCCTGAAACAGCTTCTTCCGGGACTGGAATTTCAACCAAGTCTCCCAGAAGGCTCATGGCCACGATCACCAGTGTTAAATCTGTTTCCCGGGAAACCAACCAATGGATTTTGTTTTTGTGAAACACTACACAAACAGAGACTTGTGCGCTTTTGTAGGGAAAGACTGATATATTGCTCCATCTCTTTTTTTTGAGCCAATGCAGGCACGCCCAATCCTGTTCTGCAACCTTGCCTATGTATAAATCACCACCCTCGAACTTCTAAATCGAATTTTCAGAAATTGTAAATTTCCAAAATTGTTTCGAAAAATGTGTTGCGCACATGCTCTGAAAATGTGACAAACCGAAATTGGTGTGTGGAAATTAGGTTCCATCTCGCACTTTGTACACCATTGTATGAGTCTTACAAATTATAGCACTAATTTACTAAATGTAAACAGTAATTCCAGAATGAGAAAATTCACAGTTTTTAATATGAACCGTAAAAAAGCTCAATCACATTCAGTTCCATGGAGTAAACAGTTGCTGTTATCGCAAACTGTTAAATCATCTAAAACAGTAATCATAAAGTGTAAGAAGATACAGCCGCCAAAATTGACTGGGACACAACGACTAGAAGACTGTAAAATGATCCAAATGCAAACACAACAATAGGGGTTCCCAAACAGTTAATTCATGGGAATTTGGAAAAGCACAACAAACCAACAACACCTTGTGAAAAAAAGTCAGCAACAAAGATTTACTTACCACTTTGAACAATAACGGGGAAAACAAACTACATAGACCAATACGCACTCAACTGAAGAGAGAACTACCTCTAGATTCTAACTTAACTCAATATTCGACTAATGTAAATGATCCACACGACATGTGATCCGCAAGAATATATGACTTCATGTTCCGGTATGAAAAAACAATATAGGGAAAGCAAGAATATTTGACTCAAACAACTATATACTTGTGTGTGTGTGTTGTGCTGTATTTTCTTTTGGAAATATTAGTAGTTGGTAGGCGAGTGGAGGCTATCCAAACTCGCTAGACCTTTCAGTTTGCGTCCTTGGGGGAGATTTTTGATAGTTGGATACTTGAGCATCTGCTCAACCGAATTATACAGAACCAACTTCTCTTCATTTAGTAACATTGCTTTGTATCCACTCCCAACATTGCATAAGGGAGTGAGACTGGCATAACCAAATGGTACCCCTTTGCTAATCCAGCAAGAGATATCAGAATAGTCCTCCAGAACCCAGAAGGAACGATGTCCTTGTTTTTCTTGTCCAGTAATATTGTCATCGTAGTGCATCAAGCACAAACAACTATCGAAACATGCAAGAGTGTAGGGTCCTGAAACAGCTTATTCCGAGACTGAAATTTCAACCAAGTCTCCAAGAAGGCTCATGGCCTCGATCACCAGTGTTAAATCTGTTTCCCGGGAAACCAACCAATGGATTTGGTTTTTGAGAAACACTCCACAACTAGAGACTTGTGCGCTTTTGTAAGGAAAGACCGATAAATTGCTCCATCTCTTTTTTTTTAGCGAATACAGGCACGCCCAATCCTGTTCTACAACCTTGCCTATGTATAAATCACCACCCCCGAACTTCTAAATTGAATTTTCAGAAATTGTAAATTTTCAAAATTGTTTCGAAAAATGTGTTGCGCACATACTCTGAAAATGTGACAAACCGAAATTGGTGTGTCTAAATTAGGTTCCATTCCGCACTATGTACACCACTATATAAGTCCTACAAATTATAATACTAATTTACTAAATGTAAACAGTAATTCCAGAATGCGAAAATTCACAGTTTGTAATATGAACCATAAACAAGCTCAATCACATTCAGTTCCATGGAATAAACAGTTGCTGTTATCGCAAACTGTTAAATCATCTGAAATAGTAATCATAAAGTGTAAGAGGATACAGCCGCCAAAATTGACTGGGACACAACGACTAGAAGACTGTAAAATGATCCAAATGCAAACACAACAATAGGGGTTCCCAAACAATTAATTCATGGGAATTTGGAAAAGCACAACAAACCAACAACACCTTGTGAAAAAAAGTCAGCAACATAGATCTACTTACCACTTTGAACAATAAAAGAGAAAACAAACTACAGAGACCAATACGCACTCAACTGAAGAGAGAACTACCTGAAGATTCTAAGTTAACTCAATATTCGACTAACGGTAATTAAACCACACGACATGCGATCCGCAAGAATATATGACTTAATGTTCCGATATGAAAAAACAATATAGAGAAAGCAAGAATATTTGACTCGAACAACTATATACTGGTGTGTGTGTGTTGTGCTGTATTTTCTTCTGGAAATATTAGTAGTTGGTAGGCGAGTGGAGGCTATCCACACTCGCTAGACCTTTGAGTTTGCGTCCTTGGGGGAGATTTTTGATAGTCGGATACTTGAGCATCTGCTCAACCGAATTATACAGAACCAACTTCTCTTCATTTAGCAACATTGCTTTGTATCCACCCTCAACATTGCATAAGGGAGTGAGACTGGCATAACCAAATGGTACCCTTTTGCTAATACAGGAAAAGATATCAGAATAGTCCTCCAGAAACTAGAAGGAACGATGTCCTTGTTCTTCTTGTCCCGCAATATTGTCATCGTAGTGCATCAAGCACAAACAACTATCAAAACATGCAAGAGTCTAGGGTCCTGAAACAGCTTCTTCCGAGACTGGAATTTCAACCAAGTCTCCAAGAAGGCTCATGGCCACGATCACCAGTGTTAAAACTGTTTCCCGGGAAACCAACCAATGGATTTTCTTTTGGAGAAACACTGCACAACCAGAGACTTGTGCGCTTTTGTTGGGAAAGACCGATAAATTGCTCCATCTCTTTTTTTTGAGCGAATACAGGCACGCCCAATCCTGCTCTACAACCTTGCCTATTTATAAATCACCACCCTCGAACTTCTAAATCGAATTTTCAGAAATTGTAAATTTTCAAAATTGTTTCGAAAAATGTGTTGCGCACATACTCTGAAAATGTGACAAAATGAAATTCGTGCGTCTAAATTAGGTTCCATCCCGCACTATGTACACCATTGTATGAGTCCTACAAATTATAATACTAATTTACTAAATGTAAACAGTAATTCCAGAATGCGGAAATTCACAGTTTGTAATATGAACCATAAACAAGCTCAATCACATTCACTTCCATGGAATAAACAGTTGCTGTTATCGCAAATTGTTAAATCATCTAAAATAGTAATCATAAAGTGTAAGAAGATACAGCCGCCAAAATTGACTGGGGCACAACGACTAGAAGACTGTAAAATGATCCAAATGCAAACACAACAACAGGGGTTCCCAAACAATTAATTCATGGGGATTTGCAAAAACACAACAAACTAACAACACCTTGTGAAAAAAAGTCAGCAACATAGATCTACTTACCACTTTGAACAATAACAGGGAAAACAAACTACAAAGACCAATACGCACTCAACTGAAAAGAGAACTACCTCTAGATTCTAACTCAACTCAATATTCGACTAATGGTAAATGATACACACGACATGCGATCCCCAAGAATATATGACTTAATCTTCCGGTATGAAAAAACAATATGGGGAGAGCAAGAATATTTGACTCGAACAACTATATACTTGTGTGTGTGATGTGCTGTATTTTCTTCTGGAAATATTAGTAGTTGGTAGGCGAGTGGAGGCTATCCAAACTCGCTAGACCTTTGAGTTTGCATCCTTGGGGGAGATTTTTGATGGTTGGATACTTGAGCATCTGCTCAACCGAATTATACAGAACCAACTTCTCTTCATTTAGTAACATTGCTTTGTATCCACCCTCAACATTGCATAAGGGAGTGAGACTGGCATAACCAAATGGTACCCCTTTGCAAATACAGGAAAATTATGTCAGAATAGTCCTCCAGAACCCAGAAGGAACGATGTCCTTGTTCTTCTTGTCCAGCAATATTGTCCTCGTAGTGCATCAAGCACAAACAACTATCGAAACATGCAAGAGTGTAGGGTCCTGAAACAGCTTCTTCCGAGACTGGAATTTTAACCAGGTCTCCAAGAAGGCTCCTGGCCGCGATCACCAGTGTTAAATCTGTTTCCCGGGAAACCAACCAATGGATTTTGTTTTTGAGAAACACTCCACAACCAGAGACTTGTGCGCTTTTGTAGGGAAAGACCAATAAATTGCTCCATCTCCTTTTTTTCAGCGAATACAGGCACGCCCAATCCTGCTCTACAACCTTGCCTATGTATAAATCACCACCCTCGAACTTCTAAATCGAATTTTCAGAAATTGTAAATTTTCAAAATTGTTTTGAAAAAAGTGTTGCGCACACACTCTGAAAATGTGACAAACCGAAATTGGTGTGTCTAAATTAGGTTCCATCCCGCACTATGTACACCATTGTATAAGTCCTACAAATTATAATACTAATTTACTAAATGTAAACAGTAATTCCAGAATGCGAAAATTCACAGTTTGTAATATGAACCATAAACAAGCTCAATCACAGTCAGTTCCATGGAATAAACAGTTGCTGTTATCGCAAACAGTTAAATCTTCTCAAATAGTAATCATGAAGTGTAAGAAGATACAGCCGCCAAAATTGACTGGGACACAACGACTAGAAGAGTGTAAAATGATCCAAATGCAAACACAACAACAGGGGTTCCCAAACATTTAATTCATGGGAATTTGGAAAAACACAACAAACCAACAACACCTTGTGAGAAAAAGTCAGCAACATAGATCTACTTACCACTTTGAACAATAACAGGGAAAACAAACTATAGAGACCAATACGCACTCAACTGAAGAGAGAACTACCTCTAGATTCTAACTCAACTCAATATTCGACTAATGGTAAATGATCCACACGACATGCGATCCCCAAGAATATATGACTTAATCTTCCTGTATGAAAAAACAATATAGGGACAGCAAGAATATTTGACTCGAACAACTATATACTTGTGTGTGTGTGTTGTGCTGTATTTTCTTCTGGAAATATTAGTAGTTGGTAGGCGAGTGGAGGCTATCCAAACTCGCTAGACCTTTGAGTTTGCGTCCTTGGGGGAGATTTTTGATGGTTGGATACTTGACCATCTGCTCAACCAAATTATACAGAACCAACTTCTCTTCATTTAGTAACATTGCTTTGTATCCACCGTCAACATTGCATGAGGGAGTGAGACTGGCATAACCAAGTGGTACCCCTTTGCTAATCCAGGAAGAGATATCAGAATAGTGCTCCAGAACCCAGAAGGAACGATGTCCTTATTCTTCTTGTCCAGCAATATTTTCATCGTAGTGCATCAAGCACAAACAACTATCGAAACATGCAAGAGTGTAGGGTCCTGAAATAGCTTCTTCCGGGATTGGAACTTCAACCAAGTCTCCAAGAAGGCTCATGACCACGATCACCAGTATTAAATCTGTTTCCCGGGAAACCAACCAATGGATTTTGTTTTTGAGAAACACTCCACAACCAGAGACTTGTGCGCTTTTGTAGGGAAAGACCGATATAATGCTCCATCTCTTTTTTTTGAGCGAATACAGGCACGCGCAATCCTGTTCTACAACCTTGCCTATGTATAAATCACCACCCTCGAACTTCTAAATCAAATTTTCAGAAATTATAAATTTTTGAAATTGTTTCGAAAAATGTGTTGCGCACATACTCTGAAAATGTGACAAACCGAAATTGGTGTGTCGAAATTAGGTTCCATCCCGCACTATGTACACCATTGTCTAAGTCTTACAAATTATAATACTAATTTACTAAATGTAAACAGTAATTCTAAAATGCGGAAATTCACAGTTTGTATTATGAACCATAAACAAGCTTAATCACATTCAGTTCCATGGAACAAACAGTTGCTGTTATAGCAAACCATTAAATCATCTAAAATAGTAATCATAAAGTGTAAGAAGATACAGCTCCAAAATTGACTGGGACACAACGACTAGAAGACTGTAAAATGATCTAAGTGCAAACACAACAACAGGGGTTCCCAAACAATTAATTCATGGGAATTTGGAAAAGCACAACAAACCAACAACACCTTGTGAAAAAAAGTTAGCAACATAGATCTACTTACCACTTTGAATAATAACATGGAAAACAAACTACAGAGACCAATACGCACTCAACTAAAGAGAGAACTACCTCTAGATTCTAACTCAACTCAATATTCGACTAATGGTAAATGATCCACACGACATGCGATCCGCAAGAATATATGACTTAATGTTCCGTTATGAAAAAACAATATAGAGAAAGCAAGAATATTTGACTCGAACAACTCTATACTTGTGCGTGTGTGTTGTGCTGTATTTTCTTCTGGAAATATTAGTAGTTGGTAGGCGAGTGGAGGCTATCCAAACTCGCTAGACCTTTTAGTTTGCGTCCTTGGGGGAGATTTTTGATAGTTGCATACTTGAGCATCTGCTCAACCGAATTATTCAGAACCAACTTCTCTTCATTTAGTAACAATTCTTTGTATCCACCCTCAACATTTCATAAGGGAGTGAGGCTGGCATAACCAAATGGTACCCCTTTGCTAATCCAGGAAGAGATATCAGAATAGTCCTCCAGAACCCAGAAGGAACGATGTCCTTGCTCTTCTTGTCCAGCAATATTGTCGTCGTTGTGCATCAAGCACGAGCAACTATCGAAACATGCAAGAGTGTAGGCTTCTGAAACAGCATCTTCCGGGACTGGAACTTCAACCAAGTCTCCAAGAAGGCTCATGGCCATGATCACCAGTGTTAAATCTGCTTCCCGGGAAACCAACCAATGGATTTTGTTTTTGAGAAACACTCCACAACTAGAGACTTGTGCTCTTTCGTAGGGAAAGACCGATATATTGCTCCATCTCTTTTTTTTTAGCGAATACAGGCACGCCCAATCCTGTTCTGCAACCTTGTCTATGTATAAATCACCACCCTCGAACTTCTAAATCGAATTTTCAGAAATTGTAAATTTTCAAAATTGTTTCGAAAAATGTGTTGCGCACATACTCTGAAAGTCCGACAAACCGAAATTGGTGTGTCTAAATTAGGTTCCCTCCCGCACTATGTACACCATTGTATAAGTCCTACAAATTATAATACTAATTTACTAAATGTAAGCGGTAATTCCAGAATGCGAAAATTCACAGTTTGTAGTATGAACCATAAATAAGCTCAATCACATTCAGTTCCATGGAATAAACAGTTGCTGTTATCGCAAACTGTTAAATCCTCAAAAATAGTAATCATAAAGTGTAAGAAGATACAGCCGCCAAAATTGACTGGGGCACAACGACTAGAAGACTGTAAAATGATCCAAATGCAAACACAACAACAGGGGTTCCCAAACAATTAATTCATGGGAATTTGGAAAAGCACAACAAACCAACAACACCTTGTGAAAAAAAGTCAGCAACATAAATGTACTTACCACTTTGAACAATAACAGGGAAAACAAACCACAGAGACCAATACGCACTCAACTGAAGAGATAACTACCTCTAGATTCTAACTCAACTCAATATTCGACTAATGGTAAATGATCCACACGACGTGCGATCCGCAAGAATATATGACTTAATGTTCCGGTATGAAAAAACAATATAGAGAAAGCAAGAATATTTGACTCGAACAACTATACACTTGTGTGTGTGTGTTGTGCTGTATTTTCTTCTGGAAATATTAGTAGTTGGTAGGCGAGTGGAGGCTACCCAAACTCGCTAGACCACTGAGTTTGCGTCCTTGGGAGAGATTTTTGATAGTTGGATAATTGAGCATCTGCTCAACTGAATTATACGGAACCAACTTCTCTTCATTTAGTAACATTGCTTTGTATCCACCCTCAACATTGCATAAGGGAGTGAGACTGGCATAACCAAATGGTACCCCTTTGCTAATCCAAGAAGAGATACAAGAACAGTCCTCCAGAACCCAGAAGGAACGATGTCCTTGTTCTTCTTGTCCAGCAATATTGTCGTCGTAGTGCATCAAGCACAAGCAACTATCGAAACATGCAAGAGTGTAGGGTCCTGAAACAGCTTCTTCCGGGACTGGAACTTCAACCAAGTCTCCAGGAAGGCTCATGCCCACGATCACCAGTGTTAAATCTATTTCCCGGGAAACCAACCAATGGATTTTGTTTTTGAGAAACATTCCACAAACAGAGACTTGTGCGCTTTTGTAGGGAAAGATCGATATATTGCTCCATCTCTTTTTTTTGAGCGAATACGGGCACGCCCAATCCTGTTCTGCAACCTTGCCTATGTATAAATCACCACCCTCGAACTTCTAAATCGAATTTTCAGAAATTGTAAATTTTCAAAATTGTTTCGAAAAATGCGTTGCGCACATACTCTGAAAATGTGACAAACCGAAATTGGTGTGTCTAAATTAGGTTCCATCCCGCACTATGTACACCATTGTATCAGTCCTACAAATTATAATACTAATTTACTAAATGTAAACAGCAATTCCAGAATGCAGAAATTCACAGTTTGTAATATGAACCATAAACAAGCTCAACCACATTCAGTTCCATGGAATAAACAGTTGCTGTTATCGCAAACTGTTAAATCATCTAAAATAGTAGTCATAAAGTGTAAGAAGATACAGCCGCCAAAATTGACTGGGGCACAACGAATAGAAGACTGTAAAATGATCCAAATGCAAACACAACAACAGGGGTTCCCAAACAATTAATTCTTGGGAATTTGGAAAAGCACAACAAACCAACAACACCTTGTGAAAAAAAGTCTGCAACATAGATCGACTTACCACTTTCAACAATAACTGGGAAAACAAACTACAGAGACCATTATGCACTCAATTGAAGAGAGAACTACAGCTAGATTCTAACTCAACTCAATATTCAACTAATGGTAAATGATCCACACGACATGCGATCCGCAAGAATATATGACTTAATGTTCCGGTATGAAAAAACAATATAGAGAAAGTAAGAATATTTGACTCGAACAACTCTATACTTGTGTGTGTGTGTTGTGCTGTATTTTCTTCTGGAAATATTAGTAGTTGGTAGGCGAGTGGAGGCTATCCAAACTCGCTAGACCTTTGAGTTTGCGTCCTTGGGGGAGATTTTTGATAGTTGGATACTTAAGCATCTGCTCAACCGAATTATACAGAACCAACTTCTCTTCATTTAGTAACATTGCTTTGTATCCACCCTCAACATTGCATAAGGGAGTGAGACTGGCATAACAAAATGGTACCCCTTTGCTAATCCAGGAAGAGATATCAGAATAGTGCCCCAGAATGCAGAAGGGACGATGTCCTTGTTCTTTTTGTCCAAGAATATTGTCATCGTAGTGCATCAAGCACAAACAGCGATCGAAACATGCAAGAGTGTAGGGTCCTGAAACAGTTTCTTCCGAGACTGGAACTTCAACCAAGTCTCCAAGAAGGCTCATGGCCATGATCACCAGTGTTAAATCTGTTTCCCGGGAAACCAACCAATGGTTTTTGTTTTTGAGAGACACTCCACAACCAGAGACTTGTGCGCTTTTGTAGGGAAAGACCGATATATTGCTCCATCTCTTTTTTTGGAGCGAATACAGGCACGCCCATTCCTGTTCTGCAACCTTGCCTATGCATAAATCACCACCCTCGAACTTCTAAATCGAATTTTCAGAAATTGTAAATTTTCAAAATTGTTTCGAAAATTGTGTTGCGTACATACTCTGAAAATGTGACAAACCGAAATTGGTGTGTCTAAATTAGGTTCCATCCCGCACTACGTACACCATTGTATAAGTCCTACAAATTATAATACTAATTTACTAAATGTAAACAGTAATTCCAGAATGCGGAAATTCACAGTTTGTAATATGAACCATAAACAAGCTCAATCACATTCACTTCCATGGAATAAACAGTTGTTGTTATCGCAAACTGTTAAGTCATCTAAAATAGTAATCATAAAGTGTAAGAAGATACAGCCGCCAAAATTGACTGGGGCACAACGACTAGAAGACGGTAAAATGATCCAAATGCAAACACAACAACAGGGGTTCCCAAAGAATTAATTCATGGGAATTTGGAAAAGCACAACAAACCAACAACACCTTGTGAAAAAAAGTCAGCAACATAGATCTACTTACCACTTTGAACAATAACGGGGAAAACAAACTAAAGAGACCAATACGCACTCAACTGAAGAGAGAACTACCTCTAGATTCTAACTCAACTCAATATTCGACTAATGGTAAATGATCCACATGACATGCGATCCACAAGAATCTATGACTTAATGTTCCGGTATGAAAAAACAATATAGAGAAATCAAGAATATTTGACTCGAACAACTATATACTTGTGTGTGTGTGTGTTGTGCTTAATTTTCTTCTGGAAATATTAGTAGTTGGTAGGCGAGTGGAGGCTGTCCAAACTCGCTAGACCTTTGTGTTTGCGTCCTTGGGGAAATTTTTGATAGTTGGATACTTGAGCATCTGCTCAACCGAATTATACAGAACCAACTTCTGTTCATTTAGTAACATTGCTTTGTATCTACCATCAACATTGCATAAGGGAGTGAGACTGGCATAACCAAATGGTACCCCTTTGCTAATCCAAGAAGAGATATCAGAATAGTCCTCCAGAACCCAGAAGGAACGATGTCCTTGTTCTTCTTGTTTAGCAATATTGTCATCGTAGTGCATCAAGCACTAACAACTATCGAAACATGCAAGAGTGTAGGGTCCTGAAACATCTTCTTCCGGGACTGGAATTTCAACCAAGTCTCCAAGAAGGCTCATAGCCACGATCACCAGTGTTAAATCTGTTTCCCGGGAAACCAACCAATGGATTTTGTTTTTGAGAAACACTCCACAGGCAGAGACTTGTGCGCTTTTGTTGGGAAAGACCGATATATTGCTCCATCTCTTTTTCTTGAGCGAATACAGGCACGCCCAATCTTGTTCTGCAACCTTGCCAGTGTACAAGTCACCACCCTCAAACTTCTAAATCGAATTTTCAGAAATTGTAAATTTTCAAAATTGTTTCGAAAAATGTGTTGCGCACATACTCTGAAAATGTGACAAACCGAAATTGGTGTGTCTGAACTAGGTGCCATCCCGCACTATGTACACCATTGTATATGTCCTACAAATTATAATACTAATCTACTAAATGTAAACAGTAATTCCAGAATGCGGAAATTTACAGTTTGTAATATGAACCATAAACAACCCCAATCACATTCAGTTCCGTGGAATAAACAGTTGCTGTTATCGCAAACTGTTAAATCATCTAAAATAGTAATCATAAAGTGTAAGTAGATACAGCCGCCAAAATTGCCTGGGGCACACCGACTAGAAGAGTGTAAAATGATCCAAATGCAAAGACAACAACAGGGGTTCCCAAACAATTAATTCATGGGAATTTGGAAAAGCACAACAAACGAACAACACCTTGTGAAAAAAAGACAGCAGCATAGATCTACTTACCACTTTGAACAATAAAAGGGAAAACAAACTACAGAGACCAATACGCACTCAACTGAAGAGAGAACTACATTAAGATTCTAACTCAACTCAATATTGCACTAATGGTAAATGATCCACACGACATGCGATCCGCAAGAATATATGACTTAATGTTCCGGTATGAAAAAACAATATAGGGAAAGCAAGAATATTTGACTCGAACAACTATATACTTGTGTGTGCGTGTGTTGTGCTGTATTTTCTTCTAGAAATATTAGTAGTTGCTAGGCAAGTGGAGGCTATCCAAACTCGCTAGACCTTTGAGTTTGCGTCCTTGGGAGAGATTTTTGATAGTTGGATACTTGAGCATCTGCTCAACCGAATTATACAGAACCAACTTCTCTTCATTTAGTAACATTGCTTTGTATCCACCGTCAACATTGCATAAGGGAGTGTGGCTGGGATAACCAAATGGTACCGCTTTGCTAATCCAGGAAGAGATATCAGAATAGTCCTCCGGAACCTAGAAGGAACGATGTCCTTGTTCTTCTTGTGCAGCACTATTGTCGTCGTAGTGCATCAAGCACAAACAACTATCGTAACATGCAAGAGTGTAGGGTCCTGAAACAGCTTCTTCCGGGATTGGAATTTCAACCAAGTCTCCAAGAAGGCTCATGGCCACGATCACCAGTGTTAAATCTGTTTCCCAGGAAACCAACCAATGGATTTTGTTTTTGAGAAACACTCCACAACCAGAGACTTGTGCCCTTTTGTAGGCAAATACCGATATATTGTTCCATCTCTTTTTTTTGAGCGAATACAGGCACGCCTAATCCTGTTCTACAACCTCGCCTATGTATCAATCACCACCCTCGAACCTCTAAATCGAATTTTGAGAAATTGTAAATTTTCAATATTGTTTCGACAAATGTGTGGCGCACATACTCTGAAAATATGACAAACCGAAATTGGTGTGTCTAAATTAGGTTCCATCCCGCACTATGTACAACATGGTATAAGTCCTACAAATTATATTACTAATTTACTAAATGTAAACAGTAATTCCAGAATGCGGAAATTCACAGTTTGTAATATGAACCATAAACAAGCTCAATCACATTCACTTCCTTGGAATAAACAGTTGCTGTTATCGCAAACTGTTAAGTCATCTAAAATAGTAATCATAAAGTGTTAGAAGATACAGCCGCCAAAATTGACTGGGGCACACCGAGTAGAAGAGTGTAAAATGATCCAAATGCAAACACAACAACAGGGGTTCCCAAACAATTAATTCATGGGAATTTGGAAAAGCACAACAAACGAACAACACCTTGTGAAAAAAAGTCAGCAACATAGATCTACTTACCACTTTGAACAATAACAGGGAAAACAAACTACAAAGACCAATACGCACTCAAGTGAAGAGAGAACTACCTCTAGATTCTAACTCAACTCAATATTCGACTAATGGTAAATGATCCACACGACATGCGATCCGCAAGAATATATGACTTAATGTTCCGGAATGAAAAAACAATATAGAGAAAGCAAGAATATTTGACTCGAACAACTATATACTTGTGTGTGTGTTGTGCTGTATTTTCTTCTGGAAATATTAGTAGTTGGTTGGCGAGTGGAGCCTATCCAAACTCGCTAGACCTTTGAGTTTGCGTCCTTGGGGGAGATTTTTGATTCTTGGATACTTGAGCATCTGCTCAACCGAATTATACAGAACCAACTTCTCTTCATTTAGTAACAATGCTTTGTATCCACCCTCAACATTGCATAAGGGTGTGGGACTGGCATAACCAAATGGTACCCCTTTGCTAATCCAGGAAGAGATATCAGAATAGTCCTCCAGAACCCAGAAGGAACGATGTCCTTGTTCTTCTTGTCCAGCAATATTGTCATCGTAGTGCATCAAGCACAAACAACTATCGAAACATGCAAGAGTGTAGGGTCCTGAAACAGCTTCTTCCGGGACTGGAACTTCAACCAAGTCTCCAAGAAGGCTCATGGCCACGATCACCAGTGTTAAATCTATTTCCCGGGAAACCAACCAATGGATTTTGTTTTTGAGAAACACTCCACAAGCAGAGACTTGGGCGCTTTTGTAGGGAAAGACCGATATATTGCTCCATCTCTTTTTCTTGAGCGAATACAGGCACGCCCAATCTTGTTCTGCAACCTTGCCTGTGTATAAATCACCACCCTTGAACTTCCAAATCGAATTTTCATAAATTGTAACTTTTCAAAATTGTTTCGAAAAATGTGTTGGCCACATACTCTGAAAATGTGACAAATCGAAATTGGTGTGTCTAAACTAGGTTCCATCCCGCACTATGTACACCATCGTACAAGTCCTACAAATTATAATACTAATCTACTAAATGTAAACAGTAATTCCAGAATGCGGAACTTCATCGTTTGTAATTTGAACCAAAAACAAGCTCAATCACATTCAGTTCCATGGAATAAACAGTTGCTGTTATCGCAAACTGTTAAATCATCTAAAATAGTAATCATAAAGTGTAAGAAGATACAGCCGCCAAAATTGACTGGGGGACAACGAATAGAAGACTGTAAAATGATCCCAATGCAAACACAACAACAGGGGTTCCCAAACAATTAATTCATGGGAATTTGGAAAAGCACGACAAACCAACAACACCTTGTGAAAAAAAGTCAGCAACATAGATCTACTTACCACTTTGAACAATAACAGGGAAAACAAACTACAGAGACCAATACGCACTCAACTAAAGAGAGAGCTACGTCTAGATTCTAACTCAACTCAATATTCCACTAATGGTAAATGATCCACACGACATGCGATCCGCAAGAATATATGACTTAATGTTCCGGTATGAAAAAACAATATAGAGAAAGCAAGAATATTTGACTCGAACAACTATATACTTGTGTGTGTGTGTGTGTTGTGCTGTATTTTCTTCTAGAAATATTAGTAGTTGGTAGGAAAGCGGAGGCTATCCAAACTCGCTAGACCTTTGAGTTTGCGTCCCTGGGGGAGATTTTTGATAGTTGGATACTTGAGCATCTGCTCAACCGAATTATACAGAACCAACTTCTCTTCATTTAGTAACATTGCTTTGTATCCACCCTCAACATTGCATAAGGGAGTGAGACTGGCATAACCAAATGGTACCCCTTTGCTAATCCAGGAAGAGATATCAGAATAGTCCTCTAGAACCCAGAAGGAACGATGTCCTCGTTCTTCTTGTCCAGCAATATTGTCGTCGTAGTGCATCAAGCACAAACCACTATCGAAACATGCAAGAGTGTAGGGTTCTGAAACAGCTTCTTCCGGGACTGGAATTTCAACCAAGTCTCCAAGAAGGCTCACGGCCACGATCACCAGTGTTAAATCTGTTTCCCGGGAAACCAACCAATGGATTTTGTTTTTGAGAAACACTCTACAACCAGACACTTGTGCGCTTTTGTAGGGAAATACCGATATATTGCTCCATCTCTTTTTTTTGAGCGAATACAGGCACGCCCAGTCCTGTTCTACGACCTCGCCTATGTATAAGTCACCACCCTCGAACTTCTAAATCGAGTTTTCAGAAATTGTAAATTTTCAAAATTGTTTCGAAAAATGTGTGGCGCACATACTCTGAAAATATGACAAACCGAAATTGGTGTGTCTAAATTAGGTTCCATCCGGCACTATGTACACCATGGTATAAGTCCTACAAATTACAGTACTAATTTACTAAATGTAAACAGTAAATCCAGAATGCGGAAATTCACAGTTTGTAATATGAACCATAAACAAGCCCAATCACATTCAATTCCATGGAATAAACGGTTGCTGTTATCGCAAACTGTTAAATCATCTGAAATAGTTATCATAAAGTGTAAGAAGATACAGCCGCCAAAATTGACTGGGACACAACGACCAGAAGATTGTAAAATGATCCAAATGCAAACACAACAACAGGGGTTCCCAAACAATTAATTCATGGGAATTTAGAAAAACACAACAAACCAACAACACCTTGTGAAAAAAAAACGGCAACATCGATCTACTTACCACTTTGAACAATAACAGGGAAAACAAACTACAGAGACCAATACGCACTCAACTAAAGAGAGAGCTACCTATAGATTCTAACTCAAGTCAATATTCGACTAATGGTAAATGATACACACGACATGCGATCCGCAAGAATATTTGACTTACTGTTCCGGTTTGAAAAAACAATATAGAGAAAACAAGAATATTTGACTCGAACAACTATATACTTGTGTGTGTGTGTGTTGTGCTGTATTCTCTTCTGGAAATATTAGTAGTTGGTAGGCAAGTGGAGGCTATCCAAACTCGCTAGACCTTTCAGTTCGCGTCCTTGGGGGAGATTTTTGATAGTTGGATACTTGAGCATCTGCTCAACCGAATTATACAGAACCAACTTCTCTTCATTTAGTAACATTGCTTTGTATCCACCCTCAACATTGCATATGGGAGTGAGGCAGGCATAACCAAATTGTACCCCTTTGCTAATCCAGGAAAAGATATCAGGATAGTCCTCCAGAACCCAGAAGGAACGATGTCCTTGTTCTTCTTGTCCAGCAATATTGTCGTCGTAGTGCATCAAGCACAAACAACTATCGAAACATGCAAGAGTGTAGGGTCCTGAAACAGCTTCTTCCGGGACTGGAATTTCAACCAAGTCTCCAAGAAGGATCATGGCCACGATCACCAGTGTTAAATCTGTTTCCCGAGAAACTAACCAATGGATTTTGTTTTTGAGAAACACTCCACAACCAGAGACTTGTGCGCTTTTGTAGGGAAATACCGATATAATGCTCCATCTCTTTTTTTTGAGCGAATATAGGCACGCCCAATCCTATTCTACAACCTTGCTTATGTATAAATCACCACCCTCAAACTTCTAAATCGAATTTTCAGAAATTGTAAATTTTCAAAATTGTTTCGAAAACTGTGTTGCGCACATACTTTGAAAATGTGACAAACCGAAATTGGTGTGTCTAAATTAGGTTCCATCCCGCACTATGTACACCATTGTATAAGTCCTACAAATTATAATACTAATTTACTAAATGTAAATAGTAATTCCAGAATGCGAAAATTCATAGTTAGTAATATGAACCATAAACAAGCTCACTCACATTTAGTTCCATGGAATAAACAAGTGCTGTTATCGCAAACTGTTAAATCATCTAAAATAGTAATCATAAAGGGTAAGAAGATACAGCCGCCGAAATTGACTGGGACACAACGACTAGAAGATTGTAAAATGATCCAAATGCAAACACAACAACAGGGGTTCCCAAAGAATTAATTCGTGGGAATTTGGAAAAGCACAACAAACCAACAACACCTTGTGAAAAAAAGTCAGCAACATAGATCTACTTGCCACTTTGAACAATAACAGGGAAAACAAACTACAGAGACCAATACGCACTCAACTGAATAGAGAACTACCTCTAGATTATAACCCAACTCAATATTCGACTAATGGTAAATGATCCACACGACATGCGATCCGCAAGAATATATGACTTAATGTTTCGGTATGAAAAAACAATATAGAGAAAGCAAGAATATTTGACTATAACAACTATATACTTGTGTGTGTGTGTTGTGCTGTATTTTCTTCTGGAAATATTAGTAGTTGGTAGGCAAGGGAAGGGTATCCAAACTCGCTAGACCTTTGAGTTTGCGTCCTTGGGAGAGATTTTTGATAGTTGGATACTTGAGCATCTGCTCAACCGAATTACACAGAACCAACTTCTCTTCATTTAGTAACATTGTTTTGTATCCACCCTCAACATTGCATAAGGGAGTGAGACTGGCATAACCAAATGGTCCCCCTTTGGTAATCCAGGAAGAGATATTAGAATTGTCCTACAGAACACAGAAGGAACGATGTCCTTGTTCTTCTTGTCCAGCAATATTGTCATCGTAGTGCATCAAGCACAAACAACTATCGAAACATGCAAGAGTGTATGGTCCTGAAACAGCTTCTTCCGGGACTGGAACTTCAATAAAGTCACCAAGAAGGCTCATGGCGACGATCACTAGTGTTAAATCTGTTTCCCGGGAAACCAACCAATGGATTTTGTTTTTGAGAAACACTCCACAACCAGGGACTTATGTGCTTTTGTAGGGAAAGACCGATATATTGCTCCATCTCTTTTTTTTGTGTGAATACAAGCACGCCCAATCCTGTTCTGCAACCTTGCCTATGTATAAATCACCACCCTCGAACTTCTAAAACGAATTTTCAGAAATTTTAAATTTTCAAAATTCTTTCGAAAAATCGAAGTTGGTGTGTCTAAATTAGGTTCCATCCCGCACTATGTACACCATTGTGTAAGTCCTACAAATTATAATACTAATTTACTAAATGTAAACAGTAATTCCAGAATGCGGAAATTCACAGTTTGTAATATGAACCATAAACAAGCTCAATCACATTCAGTTCCATGGAATAAACAGTTGGAGTCATCGCAAACTGTTAAATCATCTAAAATAGTAAACATAAACAGTAAGAAGATACAGCTGCCAAAATTTACTGGGTCACAACGATTAGAAGACTGTAAAATGATCCAAATGTAAACACAACAACAGGGGTTCCCAAATAATTAATTCATGGGAATTTGGAAAAGCACAACAAACCAACAACACCTTGTGAAAAAAAGTCAGCAACATAGATCTACTTACCACTTTGAACAATAACAGGGAAAACAAACTACAGAGACCAATACGAACTCAACTGAAGAGAAAACAACCTCTGGATTCTAACTTAACTCAATATTCGACTAATGGTAAATGATCCACACCACATGCAATCCCCAAGAATATACGACTTAATGTTCCGGTATGAAAAAAGAATATAGAGAAAGCAAGAATATTTGACTCGAACAACTATATACTTGTGTATGTGTTGTGCTGTATTTTCCACTGGAAATATTAGTAGTTGGTAGGCGAGTGGAGGCTATCCAAACTCGCTAGACCTTTGAGTTTGCGTCCTTGGGGGAGATTTTTGATAGTTGGATACCTGAGCATCTGCTCAACCGAATTATACAGAACCAACTTCTCTTCATTTAGTAACATTACTTTGTATCCACCCTCAACATTGCATTAGGGAGTGAGACTGGCATAACCAAATGGTACCCCTTTGCTAATCCAAGAAGAGATATCAGAATAGTCCTCCAGAACCCAGAAGGAACGATGTCCTTGTTCTTCTTGTCCATCAATATTGTCATCGTAGTGCATCAAGCACAAACAACTATCGAAACATGCAAGAGTGTAGGGTTCTAAAACAGCTTCTTCCGGGACTGGAACTTCAATCAAGTCTCCAAGAAGGCTCATGGCCACGATCACCAGTGTTAAATCTGTTTCCCGGGAAACCATCCAATGGATTTTGTTTTTGAAAAACACTCCACAACCAGAGACTTGTGTGCTTTTGTAGGGAAAGACCGATATATTGCTCCATCTCTTTTTTTTTAGCGAATACAGGCACGCCCAATCCTGTTCTACAACCTTGCCTATGTATAAATCACCACCCTCGAACTTCTAAATCGAATTTTCAGAAATTGTAAATTTTCAAAATTGTTTCAAAAAATGTGTTGCGCACATACTCTGAAAATGTGACAAACCGAAATTGGTGTGTCTAAATTAGGTTTCATCCAGCACTATGTACACCATTGTGTAAGTCTTACAAATTATAATACTAATTTACTAAATGTAAACGGTAATTCCAGAATGCAGAAATTCACAGTTTGTATTATGAACAATAAACAAGCTTAATCACATTCAGTTCCATGGAACAAATAGTTGCTGTTATCGCAAACAGTTAAATCATCTAAAATAGTAATCATAAAGTGTAAGAAGATACAGCCGCCAAAATTGACTGGGACACAATGACTAGAAGACTGTAAAATGATCCAAATGCAAACACAACAACAGGGGTTCCCAAACAATTAATTCATGGGAATTTGGAAAAGAACAACAAACGAACAACACCTTGTGAAAAAAAGTCAGCAACATAGATCTACTTACCACTTTGAACAATAACAGGGAAAACAAACTACAGAGACCAATACGCACTCAACTGAAGAGAGAACTACCTCTAGATTCTAACTCAACTCAATATTGCACTAATGGTAAATGATCCACACGACATGCGATCCGCAAGAATATATGACTTAATGTTCCGGTATGAAAAAACAATATAGTGAAAGCAAGAATAGTTGACTCGAACAACTATATACTTGTGTGTGTGTGTTGTGCTGTATTTTCTTCTGGAAATATTAGTAGTTGGTAGGCGAGTGGAGGCTATCCAAACTCGCTAGACCTTTGAGTTTGCGTCATTGGGGGAGATTTTTGATAGTTGGATACTTGAGCATCTGCTCAACCGAATTATACAGAACCAACTTCTCTTCATTTAGTAACATTGCTTTGTATCCACCCTCAACATTGCATTAGGGAGTGAGACTGGCATAACCAAATGGTACCCCTTTGCTAATCCAAGAAGAGATATCAGAATAGTCCTCCAGAACCCAGAAGGAACGATGTCCTTGTTCTTCTTGTCCATCAATATTGTCATCGTAGTGCATCAAGCACAAACAACTATCGAAACATGCAAGAGTGTACGGTCCTAAAACAACATCTTCCGGGACTGGAACTTCAATCAAGTCTCCAAGAAGGCTCATGGCCACGATCACCAGCGTTAAATCTGTTTCCCGGGAAACCAACCAATGGATTTTGTTATTGAGAAACACTCCACAACTAGAGACTTGTGTGCTTTTGTAGGGAAAGACCGAGATATTGCTCCATCTGTTTTTGTTGAGCGAATACAGGCACGCCCAATCCTGTTCTACAACCTTTCCTATGTATAAATCACCGCCCTCGAACTTCTAAATCGAATTTTCAGAAATTGTAAATTTTCAAAATTGTTTTGAAAAATGTGTTGCGCACATACTCTAAAAATGTGACAAACCAAAATTGGTGTGTCGAAATTAGGTTCCATCCCGCACTATGTACACCATTGTCTAAGTCTTACAAATTATAATACTAATTTACTAAATGTAAACAGTAATTCTAGAATGCGGAAATTCACAGTTTGTATTATGAACCATAAACAAGCTTAATCACATTCAGTTCCATGGAACAAACAGTTGCTGTTATAGCAAACCATTAAATCATCTAAAATAGTAATCATAAAGTGTAAGAAGATACAGCTCCAAAATTGACTGGGACACAACGACTAGAAGACTGTAAAATGATCTAAGTGCAAACACAACAACAGGGTTCCCAAACAATTAATTCATGGGAATTTGGAAAAGCACAACAAACCAACAACACCTTGTGAAAAAAAGTTAGCAACATAGATCTACTTACCACTTTGAACAATAACAGGGAAAACATACTACAGAGACCAATACGCACTCAACTGAAGAGAGAACTATCTCTAGATTCTAACTCAACTCAATATTGCACTAATGGTAAATGATCCACACGACATGCGATCCGCAAGAATATATGACTTAATGTTCCGGTATGAAAAAACAATATAGAGAAATCAAGAATATTTGACTCGAACAACTATATACTTGTGTGTGTGTGTTGTGCTGTATTTTCTTCTGGAAATATTATTAGTTGGTAGGCGAGTAGAGGCTATCCAAACTCCCTAGACCATTGAGTTTGCGTCCTTGGGGGAGATTTTTGATAGTTGGATACTTGAGCATCTGCTCAACCGAATTATACAGAACCAGCTTCTCAATATTTAGTAACATTGCTTTGTATGCACCCTCAACATGGCATAAGGGAGTGAGACTGGCATAACCAAACGGTACCCCTTTGCTAATCCAGGAAGAGATATCAGAATAGTCCTCCAGAACCCAGAAGGAACGATGTCCTTGTTCTTCTTGTCCAGCAATATTGTCATTGTAGTGCACCAAGCACAAAAAACTATCGAAACATGCAAGAGTGTAGGGTTCTAAAACAGCTTCTTCCGGGACTGGAAATTCAATCAAGTCTCCAAGAAGGCTCATGGCCACGATCACCAGTGTTAAATCTGTTTCCCAGGAAGCCAACCAATGGATTTTGTTTTTGAGAAACACTCTACAACCAGAGACTTGTGTGCTTTTGTAGGGAAAGACCGATATATTGCTCCATCTCTTTTTTTTGAGCCAATACAGGCACGCCCAATCCTGTTCTACAGCCTTGCCTCTGTATAAATCACCACCCTCGAACTTCTAAATCGAATTTTCAGAAATTGTAAATTTTCAAAATTGTTTCGAAAAATGTGTTGCGCACATACTCTGAAAATGTGACAAACCGAAATTGGTGTGTCTAAATTAGGTTCCATCCCGCACTATGTCCACCATTGTATAAGTCCTACAAATTATAATACTAATTTACTAAATGTAAACGGTAATTCCAGAATGCGGAAATTCACAGTTTGTAATTTGAACCATAAACAAGCTCAATCACATTCAGTTCCATGGAATAAATAGTTACTGTTATCGCAAACTGTTAAATAATTTAAAATAGTAGTCATAAAGTGTAAGAAGATACAGCCGCCAAAATTGACTGGGACACAACGCCTAGAAGACTGTAAAATGATCCAAATGCAAACACAACAACAGGGCTTCCCAAACAATTAATTCATGGGAATTTGGAAAAGCACAACAAACCAACAACACCTTGTGAAAAAAAGTCAGCAACATAGATCTACTTACCACTTTGAATAATAACAGGGAAAACAAACTATAGAGACCAATACGCACTCAACTGAAGAGAGAACTACCTCTAGATTCTAACTCAACTCAATATTCGACTATTGGTAAATGATCCACACGACATGCGATCCGCAAGAATATATGACTTAATGTTCCGGTATGAAAAAACAATATAGAGAAAGCAAGAATATTTGACTCGAACAACTATATACTTGTCTGTGTGTGTTGTGCGGTATTTTCTTCTGGAAATATTAGTAGTTGGTAGGCGAGTGGAGGCTATCCAAACTCGCTAGACCTTTGAGTTTGCGTCCTTGGGGGAGATTTTTGATAGTTGGATACTTGAGCATCTGCTCAACCGAATTATACAGAACCAACTTCTCTTCATTTAGTAACATTGCTTTGTATCCACCCTCAACATTACATAAGGGAGTGAGACTGGCATAACCAAATGGTACCCGCTTGCTAATCCAGGAAGAGATATCAGAATAGTCCTCTAGAACCCAGAAGGAATGATGTCCTTGTTCTTCTTGTCCAACAATATTGTCATCGTGGTGCATCAAGCACAAACAACTATCGAAACATGCAAGAGTGTAGGGTCCTGAAACAGCTTCTTCCGGGATTGGAACTTCAACCAAGTCTCCAAGAAGGCTCATGGCCACGATCACCAGTGTTAAATCTGTTTCCTGGGAAACCAACCAACGGATTTTGTTTTTGAGAAACAATCCACAACCAGAGACTTGTGCGCTTTTGTAGGGAAAGACCGATATATTGCTGCATCTCTTTTTTTTGAGCGAATACAGGCATGCCCAATCCTGTTCTACAACCTTGCTTATGTATAAATCACCACCCTCGAACTTCTAAATCAAATTTTCAGAAATTGTAAATTTTCAAAATTGTTTCGAAAAATGTGTTGCGCACATACTCTGAAAATGTGACAAACCGAAATTGGTGTGTCTAAATTAGGTTCCATCCCGCACTATGTACGCCATTGTATATGTCTTATAATACTAATTTACTAAATGTAAACAGTAATTCCAGATTGCAGAAATTCACAGTTTGTAATATGAACCATAAACAAGCTCAATCACATTCAGTTCCATGAAATAAACAGTAGCTGTTATCGCAAACTGTTAAATCATCTAAAATAATAATCATAAAGTGTAAGAAGATACAGCCGCCAAAATTGACTGGGAGACAACGACTAGAAGACTGTAAAATGATCCAAATGCAAACACAACAACAGGGGTTCCCAAACAATTAATTCATGGGAATTTGGAAAAGCACAACAAACCAACAACACCTTGTGAAAAAAAGTTAGCAACATAGATCTGCTTACCACTTTAAACAATAACAGGGAAAACAAACTACAGAGACCAATATGCACTCAACTGAAAAGAGAACTACCTCTAGATTCTAACTCAACTCAATATTCGACTGATGGCAAATGATCCACACGACATGCGATCCGCAAGAATATATGACTTAATGTTCTGATATGAAAAAACAATATAGAGAAACCAAGAATATTTGACTCGAACAACTATATACTTATGTGTGTGTGTGTTGTGCTGTATTTTCTTCTGGAAATATTTGTAGTTGGTAGGCGAGTGGAGGTTATCCAAACTCGCTAGACCTTTGAGTTTGCGTCCATGGGGGAGATTTTTGATAGTTGGATACTTGAGCATCTGCTCAACCGAATTATACAGAACCAACTTCTCTTCATTTAGTAACATTGCTTTGTATCCACCCTCAACATTGCATAAGGGAGTGAGATTGGCATAACCAAATGGTACCCCTTTGCTAATCCAGGAAGAGATATCAGAATAGTCCTCTAGAACCCAGAAGGAACGATGTCCTTGTTCTTTTTGTCCAGCAATATTGTCATCGTAGTACATCAAGCACAAACAACTATCGAAACATGCAAGAGTGTAGGGTCCTGAAACAGCTTCTTCCGGGACTGGAATTTCAACCAAGTCTCCAAGAAGGTTCATGGCCACGATCACCAGTGTTAAATCTGTTTCCCGGGAAACCAACCAATGGATTTTGTTTTGAGAAACACTCCACAACCAGAGACTTGTGCGCTTTTGTAGGGAAAGACCGATATATTGCTCCATCTCTTTTTTTTGAGCCAATACAGGCACGCCGAATCCTGTTCTACAACCTTGCCTATGTATAAATCACCACCCTCATCACCCATTCCAAACGATATCACCCCTTCATTCTCATTGTGAATTCCATACTGGACTCTCGCCTTTGTGGGAGGATCCCGGATGTTCTTATTAACTTCTCTAGCTGTAGAAATCATTAAGAACAAGGTAGGGTGTCCCTCGTTGGGTTGGATGAGACTGATGCCAGTGGAGTTACCCCAAACTCTTACACCCTTTAAATTCATTAAGCCTTTACCTCGAACAGGTTTAGCAATGCCTTTTGATTCCATGAATTTGACGGTAAAAAGGGAATCATCAAAGTACACCCACAGAGTGTAGAACTCTGCCAGTAGTTCAGCTTGGCCGGAGAGAATGTGACAATGCCAAGATGCAAGAGTTCCTTGTTCCCTCATGGTTCGCCATTGTTGAAACATCCAGGTGCGGTTTGCAAGATATGATGCTGGAATCTTGGAACTGATCTCTCCAAGCACACATAACAGCAAGGCATTCCAATCCCTCAAAGACTCATCCTCTGAAACTGAAACTGAAACTGATGATGATGAAGAGGATGACGCACAGGAGGAGGATGACGCAAAGGAGGAGGATGCTTCGGTCGTCATCATCCAATCAAATCAATCACAGACTAAAAGATGAAAGTACCAACTCAACTGTTTCTGTTTGGATCTATTACTTACTAGGGTCATGATTGAGACCCCCTCCAATCACCACCCCACCACCCCACACACACGTGGCAGGTGGTGATTCGAAAAGAAAGAAAAAAAGAAAAAAAGAAAATAGAAAAATTGACCAATCATATTGAGAGGGGGTCAAAGGGGGTGGGGGAAAGGGGATCCAAAACATTATTGTACTTACTATTACTATTGTGTATATATATGCACAAACAAAACAAAAAAAAATTTATTTATGTAAGAAAACTCCAAGCCTCTATTTCTAATATATCAAACAACACTATTTATATATGTATATATTGGAAAATTTTCAAATCACGTTTTGGCGAGGTCGTTTTGTGTTCAGAAATCTGTCGTTTTGAGAAAATTTGAATGAAAGTTTTGCAAATTCGTTTTTTTGCATTCAAAAATATAAACCGAAAAATCAGGGGATGTGTAGATTTGATTCGCAAGTGGATTTCATATTTGATTTGATTTGATTTCACGCGCCCAATCTCCACTCCGAGAAATTATCTGTTGCTTTTGGAATATCTATAGGTATTGTTCTAACATCATTTTGATTGGTTGACATAGTAACACTTCAATATCTTTTTTTGAATTCTTAGAGTCACTTGACAAGTGTCATCTTATGAACGGCAAAAATTATTATTCCAAAATCACTAAATAATTTCTCTATCATTACACACTACTCTCACCATCTTTTCTACGGGTTTGAATCCTACTAATATATTTCATTCGCCACGTGTAGGCCACATGGTGAGTTCATCACCACTCATAATCGGACACTTGTCCTTTTATTTTTCTTTAACCAATAAAATTCAAATTGAGAGCACAATGTGTATTTCAACCTGTAGCACATTATAATTTCTCTTGGAGTGAACTATTGAATGGCTAGCTCAGTTGTGCTATCGAACGAGGCTGTCCCATCATCAATTACATAGTTGAACGAGGCTGTCCCAGTTGTCAAGAACAGAGAGTGGGTCACTGATAACCAAGGTTTCAAAAAGCGGCCACAACCGTTACGTAACAGTTTTGGTGGTTACCGCCACCCGTTACAGCCGCTTTTATAGTGTGATTGAGATTCACAAGTGTGTCGGTCGTAGCGGTCGTAACGGTGCCGTAACGGCCTGTTACGCACCGTTACGTAACGGTTCCGAACTGCTTCTTTCGAAAAAAACACACACACAAAAAAGCTGAAAATAGGGGAAGAAGGATAGAGAGAAGAGGGAAGATAAAGAGAGAAAATGGAGGAGCAAGAGATAGAGAGAGAGAAAAGGAAAGATGAAGAACATGTTATTGATTTGTTGAAGCTGTATGACCTATGCTATTTTATTCAGCTGCTATCACTCAACCATTTTGTTTGTGTGTGTCCATCTATATATTGTTTGATGATGATGATAATAATAATAATAATAATAATAATAACAATAATAATAATAATAATAATAATAATAATAATAATAAGTGTGGTCATTATCTATTTGGTTTGTTAAAATATGTATATATATATATATATTTAGGCTCTTATTTATTCTCTTACTTTTGTCATTGTTTATCTTATATATAATAGTTAATGATTGATTTTTTGTATAATATAAAGTTATTAATTATTAAAATAAAATGTAAAAAACTCAGTTTATAGTGATTTAAAAATATGAAATATATTGGATCATACTTAAAATTTTACAAAAATTGATCAATATTTATTTTAAATCCAATAAATATGATCATGAAAAAAAAATATACGTATCGGTAAGTTTTTTTTCAAATTGTGCGAAAATTAAAAAATTCACGGTTCCGGTTACCACAACCGTTACGCTACGGCCTTTACACCCCGCAACCGCAACCGCAACCGCAACCGCAACCGTGCCACTGCCACCGTTACAACGACCGCAACCGCTTTTCAGAACCTTGCTGATAATAGAGTACTTGAAAAAGAGCAAGAGAGACCCATCTAACTTTATAGCTAAACAGTGATTCAAGAGAAGAAGAAACAGAGTAGATGACCATCAAAGATGGAGACTTTCACTTGTGGTTGTGTTTAAGGCCATGATCATCTCTGCAACTGATTACTCATCTCTACCATATATATTCAGAAATGTATAGAGAGAGAGAGAGGGTAAACAATTGTAGATATGGTTGTTTTGGTGACCAAAACGATGAGAGAGAGAAAGGAGAGAGACGGTGAAAACGCTTGGGTTTCACACACCTCGTTCAGGCCATTCGAGGCCCTCACTTTCCAACTACCTAGCGGTATTGTTATTTTAGGTTACTATAGTCCTCAAGTTGTTTGGCTTTAGGCTAAAGTTATATGAATTGTGGATTTGCACAACTCAGGGCTATTTTGGGAAGTTGGCTTTTAGTAACCTTTTTTTGGTTTGTAGCAAAAATTAAAAGTTAGCTTTTTTGTATTTTTTTTCATTTGAGAAGTTGGTTTTTAGCTATTAGTGAAATTACAATTCTACCCCTCATGAGTCAAAATGTGTTACATGAGTGAAGTCGTAAATATTTTAAATTAATGGGGGTAATTTGATCATTTTATTGTGATTTGACATAATAAACAAATATTAATCAAAAAAGTCAAAAGTAACTTTTTACCAACTTCCCGAATCATTTGTCTAAAAAAGCCAAAAACTTGATTAAAAGCAAAAAAAAAAAAAAAAAAAAAAAAACTACTATGTATCTAATCTTAACACAATACAACTAAAAGATAGATTAAAGTTATGCTAATATTATCCAATTTTATTTTTTCACTCTTATATATATATATATATATATAAATATATATTAGTGGTGGTGCACATGTTCTACATGTGATAATTTTTTTTAATATTCCCCCCCTTTTTTTTAAAATTTTTTTTTAGGTATAGTTTTACTTTTTGAGCCATTTTGTTAATTTTGTTTTTTGTTAATGTTTAATGTTTATGTTTAAAAGTCTAAAAACTCAAAGTATTTGAATCTTTAAATATTTGATCGTTGATATATTTTTACACTTTTAGGTAGTGTTAAGTAAATAAAATAATTGTAGAAGAAATTAATATTATTAGACAATTTTTTTTTTTTTTTATAATCGGATTCCATGTTCTTTATATGTGGAATTTTTTTGTCAATTCAAGAAAATAATGTATCAATTCCTATATATGAGGGGGCATTTATATTTATGTTTAAGTATTAAAATTCAGCAAGTAGATTGAAACAATCACATAAAATAATTATAATCTACATCACAAGGTTAGACTTATTACTATTAATTCACCAAGTTATTTCACTTTTGTTATGTATATGTATATATATATATATGTTATGAAGGTGTTTGAATTTCTCTCACAAATCTTACCACCATTTGGCATAAGCCATGAGGTTCATAGATGTGTAAAGAGATTAAGAATGATGTCCTTACAGTCTTTGAAACAATCAATTATCAATAGAACATTTTCAATTAGTATCGTTTTGTCAATTAATCGTTCAATTGTTCAATTCAATCAATCATATTCATATAGGTCATACATGGTACATCCAATAGCAACAATATAATAGGTCTTAAAGACCGAACAATCAATTGATGGCCATCAAACAATAACAATAGTTCCAAGATTTGGGACTGACAGAGATCTCTATAACAATAGCGATATCAATAACAATAACAATAACAATAACAATACGCTATGAATGCCACGAATACAATTCAAAAGAGGATCATCATTCAATCGATAAAAAGTAACTGTTTAGAAATAATATAATTTATCATTCAGAAAATAAATACAATTTGAACATATCTTTACAATATTGTTACTCATAGTGGGCTTCTCGTTACACGTACTATAAGGCACTAAGGATGCGGCGTCCGACTTAAACAAACAAATTCAAGCACAACAACTTAATGACATTCATATTGCTAGCCAATTCTATTTGATTCGGTTGTTACTTATTCAAGAACTAATTGTCTTTATTAATTCAGTTCCAATTTTTCATTTATCCAATCTAATGCACTCATGGGATGTAAATGATCATGAAAACACTTTAAAACCATGCAAACCGAGGCCCGAAAGGTGGAAAAGAGAAGCGAAAAACAAGCCAGGTCTGCCCAAACAGGGTCGCATGTGCAAAGGTCCCGGTCGCATGTGCGGGGGTCCCAGCCGCACGTACGAGACCATTACCACACTTGCCCCCCCCCCGGGCCCCCACGCAGGTGCATATATTCCAGAATGCAACACAAGCTTGCCCTATTTTTCGCACGTGTGGGGCTCCAGGCCGCACATGCGGTTCTAGAAAAACTGGAATCCGAAAATGGTTCTTGTTTTGGTCTACAATTCCACCACATTTTAGTTCCAAATTCAAATGTTTTAAACCCATAAAAGTATTTAAACAAACTTGCATTTGAATCCTCAATATGGAAAGGGAGATCAAAATAGCGATTAAACTTGAAATCAACTCCCAAAGTTTCAATTTGGAAAGATCAAGCTTCAATTGAAATATAAAACATAAACTTTGTAATTAAAGCTTCAAGGTCAAACCTTATAAAGAATTCTCTTAAATCCATGAGAGTCATGCAAGAATTTATGTGCAACTCCAAGAAACAACAAGAATATGGAGAATTCATGCCATGCATGTTAATCTTTGAGCTAAATTCTTACAATTCCTTCATTAATTATTCAAATGAATTCTTAACATTAAATTACACTACTAATCTCTTATTTATTCATGGTCTTTACTTAAAACAAGCCAATGCTTAAAGTATTATAAGGAAAGCATTTCAATTTCATAAAATTGATGGAAATTTTTACCTTAAGTTTGTGAAGTTATGGAGATTTCAAGTTCTCCTTCTCTTTCTCTTCTTCCTAACTTCTTTCTCTTGTTGAACTGCCTCACCAAGTGTTCTATCCCTTCTCTCTCTACGTGTAAGACTATCTAGGTAAGAAAAGTCCACTACACTCTCCTATTGTAATTCAATTGATGAGTATGAAAAACACTAGGCTCAAATTAATTAGACTAATAAATTAAGTAAAATCACCTAAGGCTAAGAAATTAATTAAAATCAATTTGACTCAAATTAAATTAATCTCATCATCTTAAAATCTTAATTACACTAAATTAAATTATATTAATGTGAATTAGGCTCTAATTCTTTTCTATTGCTTAATTTTAACTTGTTAAAATTAACAAATCAGGCAAGTTTAATTTTACTCTAACCTATCTGTCCACAATAACACAATTCAAATAATCTCATGGCATAACAATAATACTTCATAACATATAATTACATAATTAACATTAAGCACATAATCAATTTAATTAATTTTCTTAATTAAGGAGGTGGTTGTCACAAGTATGTGCCATTCACATTTACATTCACAATAAAAATATATAACACATCACAATACAAATACCATATTTAGGAGTACACCAAGTCTTACATTACATATTACATAGGCCCTGTTTGGCAAGTTGGATTTTAGCTTTTTTTGGACTAAAATCCACAAAAGACAAAATAAGCTAAAATAGTTAATAAGACAAAATATCACATCAAATCCATAATCATTTCACTTTTTCTCTCATAAATATTATATCCAACTACAAAAAAATCCAACCATCTTCTCAAGTACCAAAATTTTAGCCTACCAAAATAGCCTACTAAAATAGCCTATAAGCTAATTAAAATAGCTAACTTCCCAAATGAGGCCATAGTATAAATACCATAGATAGATGCCGGTGGTGAGAATTGGTTTGAAAGATGGTGAGAACAAGTTTAAGGAGATTCTTTGAATGATTTGATATTCAATTCTCCGTGTTAGTCAAACAAACCAAATAATAAATTTTGTTTTCAAGGCCCTATCTCTTTTACTAGCTTCTCATGTCATCCTTTTCCCTAGTGTCACAAGTTGACTTCTTTAGAGGTGCAACAAAACAATTTTGCGGCCATCTGACACTCAAACTCCACCAAGTTTAAGCCCGTCATAACTCAATGACAAATCGAGAGTTAATGCTCTCATCCTTTTTGAACATTTGAGCCCAATGCTTTGTCAAGCAAAGTAACTCCCATAAAGAAAGCCTGTCTTTACCCGATGCCACTAGTAAGCTTGACACCTCAAGTGCACCAAGCACAGCACAAGTCGCTTCATAGCGCCAAGTTTATCTCAAGCAAAGTGCTCGCCTAACTTAAGTTCATGTCATCAAGGTGCCTAGCCACACAACAATGTGCTAGTGAAAGTCTTTGACTTAACTGACAAGCCCACAAAGCATGTTGGGTCTTTGACAGCATCTCGAAGTGTCACAAGATCAAGCATGCCTTAATCGTTGCATATTGGATAGCCACATGGTCATGCAAAGCCTACAAGACACCAAGGGTCAATAACTTGCCCACGGCATAGTGCTCGTGCCAACACGTGTGTTAGATTCCGTTTAAGGCCATTACGTACCTTAGCGTTACATCAATGTGTCGCTTGAACAAGGCAACATCTCAATCCGTAACTCACTTGTAGCATAATGTCATCCGTCAATGGATTTATTCAATGTACAAATTGATGCCTTCATTCGATAGCCTACATATGCGGCGTTACCTTCCAACCACTTAGCTTAAGCTACGGGATCCCCACGTGCAAGGCTAAACCCAAACCATGCATTTGAGTTGGCACACGAGGCCTTTGGTGATGCATCAATAGCCAATTCGATCTAAAATGACCCCCAAGATGCCAAAATGTGTGGCATAATATAGAAGGCAAGTCTTAAACCTTGCGCTCGGGAGGTACGCACAATTTTTGCATTGTCCATGGGGCTTCCAAACCCGCGTGGAGCCTCCAAATACCCCTCTGGATGCCTAAAGCACGCCCTTGAATTGCCCCAAGGTTACTTACTTCAAGCCCAATTTGGGCGGGGAGGTAAGTAGGAAGCACACCATACCCTCTTCATAGGTTCTTCTCAAGCCTTTTGTCAACTAGCAAGAGGAAACATAGACTATACTCGAGGAGTCATAATGAATTTTTATAAATTCCACAAATTGAGAAAAATCACCAAACTTGGTCGGGAAAACATTCACCCCAAGACCTAAGCCCAGTAAAACTTTCAGGCCAAAACTCCTTTATTTGGATGCCCAAACAATGCGCCAAATATCTGCCTTATTGGCTGTTGGGCCGTGCCCTAGGCTGCAGCCATGGGCAGGAAGGCTAGCGAGCGCACTAGGCGACGGTCCACTTTAGCTTAGACTGCGGCGCCATGGGCTATTTGGGGCCAATCTTGGGGCCACATTGAGATACCGAACCAACGACTTGGAATCTGTGATACCCATGTTCCGTAGTATGTTAATTGGTCCTTAATATGAGTATGATTATGTGTTTAGTATAATTTTGTGTGCTATTATGTGAGAATATGTGGTTTTGAATTTCTGTCTGTTCACCGTAGGAATATCTGTTTGATTATCTGCTTTGGAAATTAAATTGAAGGCTTTATCGGCCACGGAACCCGGAATTAATTACGCCATTGTGATTGGCATGATTTTTAGAGCCTACGGTAAAATTTAATTAAAAATTGATTCGGATCAGATTAAATCGATTTATTTAATGGCATTGTGCTCAAATTTTGTAATATTCATAATTTTGGGATTAGTGGGACTTTTAATTAAGAGCCTTATTTCTCTCTTATGTATCATTTTTGGCTGGTTTCATCTCTAAGAAGAGGGAGCCGAACTAGAGAGAGAGGAAGTGTAGGAGAATCGAGTTTGATCTTGAAGGCTTGGAAATTTGAAGTCTAACTCTAGATTTGACCATAGATTGGAAGAATTGGGCCTCTAGGTAAGTGGATTAATGAATTTAATGTTGTAAATTGTGAATTCAAGCTTGATTAATGGTCAAGAACATGAGTTAGTTTGATTATGATGAATTGAGTTGGTTTTTGTTGAAGTTGAGAGTCATAGAACACATGCATGTAAGAATTGACTATAATCTCCATGTTTGAGCACATTGTGTATAATCCATGTTGAATTTTTGGTTTAAGTCCATGTATTTGATCTTCTCCTCACCAATTGAGTTAAGAATAGTGAGAATCTTCCACATGCAAGTGCAAATCATGGAGGTGTGAGTTTGAATATTCGAATGTAATGTGTTGGTGATGAATTTGATGTAAATTGGGGCATGCATGTGATTAATTTGTGAAATTGAACTCCATATTGATGTGTTTTAGTGTTGGTACCATGTTAGTATGTGTATATGTGAGATTGGAGCTATAGTATGCAAGAAAAATTGGTTGAATGTCGAAATTGAACTCAAGAACACATTCTGGAAAACCCAGAATTTTGATGTCCGCTCGAGCGGGAAATTCATGCTCCCAGCATATTTTTGCAGACATGGTACCCGCTCGAGCGAGGAAGTTGACGCTCGAGCGGGGAGCTATGTAGACAAGCCTTCCACTCGAGCGGCCGAGTTCACGCTCAAGCATGGATTTGATGCAACCAATACTTTTGCAGGCCTTAAGGGTCCGCTCGAGCGGAGACCCTGTTTTCTGAAATTTTGTTTACGCGGTCTGTGTTTCGTTTTCCGTCCTCTTTCACTTCTAATCACTCTTAGGCATACTTTGAGCATTGTAATTGAATTAAAGAGATATAAATGAAGCCTAAAGAGGAAAATGTGAATTTTGAACGGATTGAATTGTTAGTGACCCTTTTATGTTTATGGCATGTGTAGGGTCGAGTTCCAGGGCGAACCAACCAACCGATCACTGTGAGTAATATCTTAACAAGATATCTAAAACATGTTGTTGTCCAATTGTTTATATAATCTCTGAAAGTTCATTAATTTGAATGGTGGACAACGATTGACATGAATGATTGGGCCGAAGGCCGATTGATGTAAGTGATTGGGCCAAAGGCCGATTGACACGGATGATTGGGTCGAAGGCCGATTGACACGGATGATTGGGCCGAAGGCCGATTGATATAAGTGATTGGGCCAAAGGCCGATTGACATGAATGATTGGGCCAAAGGCCGATTGATATAAGTGATTGGGCCAAAGGCCGATTGACACGAATGATTGGCCGAAGGCCGATTGACATAGATGATTGGGCCGAAGGCCGATTGATATAGACGATTGGGCCAAAGGCTGTCTGCCGTAACTGTTTCAATAATTGCTTATGCATCTTCTTTAATTGATATTATTCACTGGGCATTCGCTCACGCTCATTCATGTACATGTAGGTGAGCCAAGGGACGTCCAAAACCAGCCCCGGTGAAATCGTGAGAAACAGTCAGAGTTTTGAGGAGTCAGCCCAAATGTCTCACGCACGAGACTGTCTTCGCCCTTTTTGTCCTCTGTTTATAGTTTTGTTTTGTTGGCGAAAACATCAGACCATTTTTATATATAAGTCTTGGGTTTGACTGACTTAAATCTGTATGATCCTCTATGTACAGTGTTTTGTGCTAGTACATATTCTGATGTGAGTTATTAACATATAAATGTTTGGAATGTTATGGTATGCACTTAAGTACATCTCTATGGACAAAGTTTTAAATTTACTTTCGTTTGGCCCCCATTAACTCTGTTAAAATACGTTTGGTTCGGTTTGAGGCCGTAGGTAGTCTAATGATTACTGGCCGGTTGTGTCCTTAACCCACGGGGGCGGGTTCGGGTCATGACAGAATCTCTATGACAATCACCTAAACACTTCCAAGAACCACTCTTGAGCACTCAACTGGTTACACCACCACGTGCAAAACGTCACGGAGTTGACCTTGCACGGCAACCCATGAACCTAGACATCCATTATTTTGAAA
Organism: Camellia granthamiana; assembly: GCA_036172215.1. Lineage (NCBI taxonomy): Eukaryota > Viridiplantae > Streptophyta > Magnoliopsida > Ericales > Theaceae > Camellia > Camellia granthamiana. The sequence continues at coordinate 45,710,141 of CM069917.1, read as the reverse complement.
ACTCGGCAAGCATGTTTGATTATAGGGCAAATTACATTAACAGTTACTTGTAGTTTGGGATTTGTGTCACTTTAGTCTCTAAAATTTCAATTGTGATACATTTGACTATGAATTTTGTATCTTATTCCAAATAAGGACAATCAAAGATGTTTCATTTGTAAACGGCCCATTTCAAGGGCAGTGTCATCATACTACTTATTTTGTGTTGGTTAACTTATATATTGTTTGAAATGTAATTGTTTTTTTTTATTTAATGAATAATGATGGAACTTTCTTAGTTATAAATTCTATTTGGCTTGATTTTCACAATCCATTTCAGAACAATTTTCTAAGAAATTAAAAATTAAATTTGTGAAAAAAAAAATTAAAAACACATCATTTAAACAATTTTTGTTTATATTTATTTTTGTTAAATTAGTTTCTATTTTTTCAAAAGTCAAACATGACGACAATTTTGATGTCATTATTAAATCAATCCATTAAATCAAAAAATTCAAAACTAAAAATATTACAAAAATAATCACTCATTACATGATCAGCATCCAAACACACACTAAAAAAATAATTTGGTAAGAAAAAAAATAAAAAAGTAAAATATTTATCATTTTTATATAATTTTATCTTTGATGGGTAGAAATAATTTTTAAAAATTCGAAAATAATTTTTTGGCATTTATTTTTGTCAAATTAGTTTATATTTTATCAAATTGACGACATTGTTCTTAAAATGGAGTAACAGTGTTTTCAATTGGCTTTATTTAGAACGAGATTCAAAATTCATAGTCAAATGTATCACAATTAAAAAACTAGAGATTAAAATAACACAAGTCTCAAATTATAAAAATCAGCAGTGTAATTTGTCCTTTGATTATATTTTAGTAGTTTTTATGTTTTAAAATGATACCTATGCATGAATCAAACATTTATTTTATTTTCGCAACAAAACAAGAATTTTTTTCTAAAGTAAAAAATTGACAACGTATCAAATGCAATCGTTTTCATTTTTGTGTTTTCAAGAAAAATGATCAAAAACCCTTTTTGTAATTGTTTCATAAACAATATATATTTTTAAATTACTGAAATATTTTCTTAAACTTTATGAAGCAACATTTGTTCTTAACTTTTATTTTATTTGGAAAAATTATAATAAAAAGGGTCATTTTTTTGATACATACTCTTTTTAAGTATTTTATTTCATCTAACCCATATTCTTTTTGAGTATTTCATTAAGTCTGGTTTAATATAATATGACCAAATCATCATTTCTAACTTTTTGCACATGTTTCTATTTTAAAACTAATACATAACAATAGTCTCTCATTTTATGGAGAAAATCTCTGCATCATTCTAAAGATAAATTTTTTTCTTTATTTCATGGAGAAAATCTCTCCCGTATTCCATGGAGAAAATCTCAAATTATGAATTTTGAACCTTTTTATAATTTAAAATTTTTTAAAATAAAGCAACAAAAAATGTGAATGAAAATAAAAATACAATGTGAATGTTCACAGTTAAAAACAAACATATAACTAACTTTTAAAAAAATAAAACACATACTAAAGTACAATATGAATATTCACAATAAACAACAAACATACTATTAACATTCGAAAAAATAAAATTCATACCAAAATATAATGTGAATATTCACAATTTATAATTAACATACAAGTAACCTTAAAAAAATGAATTTATACCAATGTAAACATTTACATTGCAATGTGAAAACATAAAACAAAATTGAAAAAAATGAAAATCAACTATTTCAATTGTTCAATGGTAACAAAAATAATTATTCAACTAACAAGTATAGTAACAAAAACAACAAACATACAATTAACTTTCGAAAAAATAAAGTTTATACTAAAATACAATGTGAATGTTCGCAATTTACAATTAATGCACAACTAGTTAAAAAAAAAAAATGTGAACATTCACATTGCAACGTGAAAACATAAAATAAAATTGGAAAAAGTAAAAATCGGCTATTTCGATTATTTAATGGTAACAAAAATGATTGTTCAACCAACAAGCATAGTAAAAAAAAAATAACAAAATACAACTAACTTTTGAAAAAATTTCAAAAAAAAAAACCAAAATACAATGTGAATGTTTACAATTTATAATTAACATACAACTAATCTTTGAAAAACTAAATTCATACCAATGTGAACATTCACACTACAATATGAAATAAAATTGAAAGAAAAAAATGGCTATTTCAATTGTTTAATGGTAACAAAAAATGATTGTTCAAACAACAAATATGGTAATAAATAACCAATAATACGTGAACATTTACATCTTACAAAATATATAATTATGTCCATATCTATATTTCAATGTGTTTGATTCAAGGGATTAGGGGGGACTAAACACTATTTGGATTGTAATCCATTGGAAGCCTTTTATCCGGTGTTTGTTTGTTTTTTAGTCCGCTGGATATGGAGTCCGGCCGGACTCCTTATCCCCCATATGTGAGATTACACTGTCTGGGGAGGGTGTGTGGGACAATTTTCATGGGATAACAATCCATGGGATTATGTGGTGAATGACCATTTTGACCATCTACTATTTAATTATGTATTATATTTAGTAAAATTCAATAAAATTTAAATATCTCAATTTAAAAATAAAATAATTTTATTTAACTTTTTATTGATGTTTTATTTATTTATTTAATTTTTTAAAATATTTTTTTATAGATATTTTATTGATGTTTTATTTTAAAATTTTGTTTATATTTTATTTAATTTCATTATTTAATTATTATTATTTTTTAAAATTTTAATTAAAAAATAACATATATTTTTATTGATATTTTATTTATTTAATTTTTAAAAATAAATTTATTTAATTGGGTAAAAAATAAAATAAAATAAAATTTTATTTAATCTAGCTAAAAATAATTAAAATATTAAAGATATGTTTAATATTGTCATTACTTAGTAAACAATTGAACAAAAAGTAAAATAATTTTTTGTTCATTTATCCTTATCCAGTCCATCCAGCCAAACATTAGATCCACTAAAAGCTCCTACATCCTAAGTTGCAGAAAAATATTTTTCCTTTAGAATTAGAATTAACACTAAAGTGGCATAAAGTTAAAATGGCATGTGGATTTAAAAAATATTTGCTATAATATAAAATATAAATATATATAAATTTAACGGGAAATTGAGTTAAAATAGATATATAATGTCACGCCCCAAACCCGCCCCTAAAAGTTTGGGCATGACCTATACAAAAACGGACCTATAACCCGGTATATATGTACCTTACGGGGCCTTATCGGAAGCATAAAATACAAACATACTCCATTGAGCTATTTCTATATGCCAGGATCTCATACATCACATACATCATTCGAGGCAGATAAAGTTTAAAACTATATCTCTGGGCATCGGTTATATGCATACATACTTACAGTCCCATCCCTAAACTTGGGCGTAAACAAAAAGAACATAAAAGATATATACATCAACCTTAGACGGACACCAATGAGCAACCAACATCTTTATAACTTAACAAAGTAAATGGTTTATACAGTGCCTGGGCATATGAGGGTTGACAAAAGAAAGCGGCCGTTTTGGCTAGGGCTGACCACCTGTTTGATGACCTACAGAAACAGACATAACAGAGCGTGAGCCGAGCTCAGGGAATAGTAATACATAAATAAAATGATGCTTAACTCGAAACCTAAAACACATCAATGCATATAAGAAGGCAGAGTTCATATCGTTAGTTTGAATCTGTGCTAAGTACATGGCGGCTTCAGGCCCAATCCTGCAACATAAACATCATAAACATATTGGCAACATCATAAATATAATGGTTATAAGCTCTTGCAACGTGGTGGCACAAGGCCCTTGAAAACATATGGCACGAGGCCCTTGAAAGTTGGCATATAGCCCTTGAAAACATGTGGCATAAAGCCCTTGTAATGGCATAAAGCCCTTATCATAAATGGAAATATATCATACATGTTTTTTATGAATATTCTTTATGCTTGAACCATAAACATAAATTATAAGTCATACCTGTAACCTACTTGATCTTGTAACACACTTGAACTGGTAACCTGCTTGAACTTATAACATGCGTAAACTTGTAGTAGACTTAAACTTGTAACACACGTAAACTTATAACATAAACTTGTAAACTTGTAACATACGTAACATACGTAAACTTGCATATACTTGAACTTGTAACATATATAAACTTGTACCATACTTGAACTTGTAACTCATAGTGAACTTGTAACATACTTGTATTTGTAACACACATGGACCTGTAACATACGTAAACTTGTAAACTTGTAACATATTTTAACTTGTAATTTTACTTAAACTTGTGCATACTTGAACTTGCTACATATAGAAACTTGCAACATTCTTGAGCTTGTAACATATTTAACTTAAACCATATGTAAACTCATTTCAGAGTCTTACAGAATTCCAGAATCATAGGAAGGTTGTTTCATTCTTTCTCTTACTTATTTACCTTCCTTGAATCATCTACATAAACATATAACATTTATCTTCTTTGAATCATTTACATACATAAGTAACGGAATTAACAGAATACTAATGGCAATCATTAACGGTGGGAAAGCGTACTACTACTCACAGTGTCGTGATGACGTACTTGTTCCGCCTGTAGTGTGCCCTGTACACATTCAAATCTTATACATTAGCCCCTTTTTCTTAGCATTTTACTTTATGTTTCACTTCACTTCGAAAGAGTATATCAATATAAAAAAGACCGCAAATACATATTCCGACAATGTTGAAGGATTCTACACGCAAAACGGAACAAACCGTATTTTTCAGCATGAGCCGCACGTGCGGCTGTGAGCCCCGCACGTGCGGCAGAATGTCCCCGCATGTACCTTTTTAGCAGAACCAAACCCAAAATTTTCAACATTTGCCGCACGTGCGGCAGTGACTCCCGCACGTGCGGCGATTGCCCTGTTTGGCCCGAAATTTGCAACAAAATGGGGTTCTTTTGGGAATGTTTGATAGGTCCTAAATTGAAGCTTTGAAATACAAAATCATGGTTCAAAACATGTAATTAAAGGTGCTTCATATCATCATTTAACTTGAATTAAACCCATGAACACAACTCAATGAATTTGAACAAAGTTGAAGCTCACAACATGATTTCATTCTTGGGCTCTTAACTTACATACATATAACTTATCTTACACAAAACATGGCTCAAGCATGAGTATCAATTTGGTGAGTAAGAGAATTCCATCTTACCTTGGCTTTAATTCTTCTCTACTCTCCCTTAGCTTCTCTTCCTAGTCTCCCAAGGAACATTTGAACTAAGTTTTTAAGAATTAAACTCAAGAACACATATATATATATAGCTTTGAACTAATAAGACCTAATAAGACAAAAATCAATCGTTTAAGCATCCCGAATTGAAATTTCACAACATTGCTTAATATTACTTAAAAAATCATGCTGATCGCATAAATGAAATCAATTTCTGATAATTAAGCCACTAAAGCTCCCAATTTCTAGTTCAAACCTTCTAACATGACAGATACCTTTCTTATTTGGACAGATAGACATCCTTAAACATGCCTTAATCATGAAGTTCACTTACTTAGCTATAATTTCTCATGAAATTCACCTTAAACAGTTAAAGGCACAAAACAAGGACTGACAACAGATCAAACAAACATGTACGAGGGTTGGGTTATTACATATAACGTAAAAGAAATACTCAAGGTCAATTTTTTTTATAATGGTACAATTTTAAAAATATTTTTTAAAATAAATTTTTAACATTTAAAATAGCTAAATTTAAAAAATAATTATTGACTAATCTTCTTTATAAAACACTTATCGACTAACCTCCTTTAAAATTATACTTGGTTACAACTCTATAAAAATAAGAGAAAATTAATGAAATGTCCATTTTAAAGAGGGTGTAAGGTATTAGATCTTATGAGTATTTTATTTTATTTTTGTGAGAAGTATATTCTTTATAAAATATTGTGATAAGGAATACATTTTGTTCCAGTAAAAAAAATGTGCATTTTGTTATTTTGGAAAATATTTTTATTTCTAATTTTACCCCTTAACCTATCTGTTGAAATTTTTTTTATTTGTTTAATTTTTTCAAACCTATTTGTTTAAATTTATATATATCTATTCAATTTTTTCTTATTTGTTCAATTTTTATCTATCTAAATTTTATCTATACAAATTTTATTTGTTTAATTTTTTATCTGTATAAATTTTTTTTATCTATTAAAATAACAATACAATTTTTTTATTTGTGTATTAGGGAGGAGTAAATAGCATTTGAATAAGGATGAGTAGAAGCAATGTCAACATAGCTGGCTGGTGGGGATGGGGATAGCACCTCCTCCCTACAACTTTTGAAGAAACTCCCCCACTCCACTCCCTCGAACTTTTATATTTCTAAATAAATGTAATTATGTTATGGAAAATATTTGAGATCCCTTTTGGATCCCAAAGTGATTTTTGCCTTTCGTTTATGTGTAGGGTCTATTCATATACGTGTGGAGTCTACATAATGAGCAGTTTAGATTTGTAAAAATCTTATGAGAATCTTGTGAGAGTGGAAGTCTCAATCACTATTTTGATGTTATTCGTTGCTTCTTAAATAAAATAAAAATGTACCATAGACTACAGTATGTACTTTCTTTATTTGTTTTTCTCTATATAAATACTATTATTATATTATTTTTGGGGGTGTTTAATTTCCAGTCTAGCATAGCTGGCAGGGTTATATACAAATTTTTTTTTTTTTTTTTCCTGTGCTGTGCTGTGCTGTGCTGGGTTGGGTTGGGCGAGTAATACTAAGAACTCACTTTTATTTATCATGAATTTATTTAAATTATCATCTTATGACATTATATAAATCCAATCACAATTACACAATTTTATTTAGAATAAATTTAGGATTGATAAGGCAGGTACTTAGAATTATTGGGGTTGGACTGTTCTTTATTTTTATTTTTAATTTAAAATTTCCTGCATGAACTTTTTGAGAAGGTGGTTAAACTTATTTTGGATCGCAACATCTTTTTATTTTTTAATATATTTGTCAAAAAAATCTTAAAATTCAGATTTTAACTAACTTTCAAAACAATATATATATATGGTGTTGGTATTGCTCATATAACAACCAAGATGCCCTGGACAGGACAGAGGAGCAAGAACATATAAACTCTCCAAGTGCAGTAGCAATAGCAGACAACCCGTTCTACTGCTTTACAGCCCGCACCAAAAACCATAAAAATTAAAATAATACCTTTCTCAACTCATCTCTCTCTCTCTCTCTCTCTCTCTCTCTCTCTCTCTCTATTCTATTCGATTCTATTCTATTAGCCCCTCTTGGCTATTCCTTCATGGTATACCTACATACAATCCCCTTGCTTCGTCTTCGACTTTCGCTATGGGTATTCTCTCTGAAACACCACCAAGAAGTTAGAAGTTGGATCATTTATATTTTTTAATTATTTGGAAGCTGGTTTTGTGATAAACCCTGACAGTGTGTTGGCACGAGGTCACATTCTGTCGTCATTTGTCTGTATCCAAGGATGACGATGATGATGATGATTGTGCAGACAAGGCATTTCAATTTCAATTTCAGTTTCAGTTTCAATTTCAATTAAAACTGTTCCCACCCATAAAGTACACAACCCAGATAGTTAGATAGTTAGAGATGCTCCTCCTCCTTCAAAAGAAAAGGGTCTTGATGATGGCGATTGATTACTTGGAAGTAGCACCATCACAAAGGAATGCAGGCCACCTGTTCTCTTTCATGTATTTCGATTTTATAGGTTCGCTAATTGCCTATTTTTTTTGTTAAATCTTTGCTTATTGCCTCCCCCGTTTGATTTCATTGCTGTTGGATTGCTTGAGGCTGACATTTAATATTTGGTTTCTTCTTCATTTGTCAGGGTCTAAGGATTTTTAATGCGGGAATGTGGTTGAATTTTGATCTGAGTTTTTTTTGTTCTATTGGACCACTCAATTCAAATTGTCATTCCCAAATGAAGCTCAGGCCTACCCTATACAGGTTTGGGGTATTATTAGGGTATTTCAAAACCATGAATATTAAATAAGCTTTCTCATTACTCTGCATGTCTGTCTACTTCATTGTAATTTAATGGTTTACTGTTTATATGGTATGAGAATCAGTTTCTCTTGCCTTCAATTCTAAGACTCAAATGTGCATCTGCAGTGGATAGCAACATTTTGTCACCAGAACCAGATTTTTCCAATTTAATTTCTTAGCTTGTTAGGTTATCCACATAATTGATGCTAAAACACATGTAATGCTGATGGATTTGCCAAGAATTTTAATATACATGGAATGCCTTTTGTCTTGTGTATCTTTAGTTGGTTGGCATCAGTCTTGTGCACTCTAGATCAATACATGTTCATTGCAGCTTTCCTTCTATGCCCATGTTGAGCTTTTATGTCAAAAGTGGCAATTTTGTACATTCATGTCAACTGTTTTGTTCTTCAAGCATTACGCAGATTACACTGATTTTATTTATTAAGATTCTAAAGTATTTATTTCTACAGCAGTGTATCACACACTGGCAAACTCTGTGTGTTATGACAAATTAATTACGTGTTCCTATCTAATTAACATGATTTGTCGCATGCTGTTTTGTTTACCATAGAAGATAAAATATTTGTCGCTTGCTCTTTAATTTAACAGAGTAGATAGAAAATTTGCTGCTTGCATTCTATGCTACCCTTTTTTTTTTTTTTTGTGTCCAGGTTAAACTTCTTTTTGATATTCTTCTTCTTACATATCCTTCTTATTTCAGGTTCCATGTGTAATAATAATTCATATCCAAATACCATCTAACTCTATAGTTGAAGTGGCTCCTATACCAAATGTCAACGACTCTTGCAGCAATACTGGGAGGTGCTGCAGGAGCTGTGGCATTGTTGGGAATTGTGATTATAGTTATATGGTTCTGCCTCTTTCGTAATAGAAGTGCTTCAAGAAATTCTGAGACGGGGTCTTCCGATCCATCTGTTCAAGGTAACTTTATATTATGTGCATTCTCAGATGTTTGAACCTCCTATTGGTCCATGATTTATTATGGCAACCTGCAGCAGGGAGACCAGTTGAGGTCGAGTTGACCTTACAAGAAGCAAGGTGTTTTGAGATGAAAGAGTTGTCTTTGGCTACAAAAAATTTTAGCAATAAAAGTTTGATTGGAGGAGGAAAATTTGGAGAAGTATACAAAGGTTTGCTAAATGATGGAATGCTTGTAGCCATAAAAAGGCGAGCTGCTGCACCTACTCAGGAATTTATTGAAGAGGTGATGATCACTTTCCTCTCCTATGGGTACATCTAATCACATTATAATACTAATTACCTGTTTTAAAGGAAATACAAAGGCCAGTTTACATTTGACACGCTTGTTTTTGGGATTCAGGACTTCTCCAGCAGTGTTTCATATTTTACCTTTCGAGCTCAAAATTGATGGACTATACAAGATAGTTAATGCTCTTGGCTTCAAATATATATATATATATATATATATTTTATGGAATTACTTGAAGTTTGAGTTTAACTGAAATAATTTTCCACTTTTATTCTTTTGTTTGCTCCCCGCATGTTGGTGGGATATGATTTTGAATACAACAAAGCATTTTTTTTTTTAGCGTTTCATTTTTCATCCTTTTTTCTTTTGGATTTGCAAAGCGTTGTCGCCATTGTTTGGCTTTTGCACGAAATTTTACCTTGTTTTGTGCATCTCTCCATGATGAGTCACAAAATCCATTAGATCTTAGCATGTTTTGTTTCTCTCACTTTAAAATGAATTATGTCATATTAAATACTAGCTCAACCTTCCCCTTCTCCTTTGTCTTCATTCTATTCTTTTTCCTCTTTCCAATTAGTTCAACATCTCTCATCTCATGAAGACCACTACTAATTACTTTGGATTTGCCACAGAATTCATTTTTCAACTTGAGTGCCTTTTTATTTGATTTTCTTAACGTCTAAATTTGACAGGATCAGAACCCTTTTGTGGACTCCATGTTTATGGAAGAAGCTGTCTAACTTAAATACTTAACCTAATTGAAAATGGAAACATTGTGCATCATAATGGAAATCTCTGTTGAAACTGAAAGATCACTTTAAAAGTTGCTGGACTGTATATGGGGAATTGTTTGCACAATTTTATTGCAAAAATATTCTCACCCTTCGTTTGCCTGTCCATGGTTATTATGTTTCTTGGTAAGTTTTCCATATTTTGATGACTTTTGACTTAATCTCTTATCAGGTACAATACCTCTCATCCATTCATCATCGGAATCTCGTGACTCTTTTAGGTTACTGTCAGGAAAATGATCAACAAATTCTTGTCTATGAGTGTATACCTAACGGAAGCGTTTCCATTCACTTGTATGGTAATGCTCTATACATTTATCATTTTTGTTTATAGTCATGAAGAATGTAGGTGAAATGAATGAGCTCATGCTTAATTTCCCTTTTCACCATGATATCTTTCATTATATTGCAGAATTATTGTGTACACAATACTGTGTCTATGTATATCTATGAATACTTTTAAGGCATATTCTTATGAAAAATATTGCATTTGTTCTTTTTTATTGCTATTGAAGTTTTGTGATAATCTCTTTGCAGGTGTCAGTCAGGTTTCACATGAGAAGCTAGAATTCAAGCATAGGCTTTCAATAGCTCTAGGGGCTGCTAAAGGTGATCCTCTGCAAAATCAGTGAGCATTAGTGGCTTTCCTGGTATTAGTTTTCCTTCTGTATAGATAAAATATCTGAATATCCATCTCGGTCCACAAAATTGTTTTGTAAGCTCTGTAAGACATTTAAGTATAAGATAACTTCCTCCTTTATGTTTTAAAGGTCTCAAAGCAATGTTACTGATTTTTGTACTGCCTGATCCATTTTCTAATGTGCAGGTTTGGCTCATCTCCACTCTGTAAGTCCCCGTTTGTTACACAAGGATTTTAAAACAGCAAATGTTCTTGTAGATGAAAATTTCATAGCTAAGGTTGCTGATGCGGGACTTCGCAATTTCCTTGGTAGAGTTGATATTGTAGGTTCATCTACTCAAGTGGCAGCCGATGAGATATTCCTCGCCCCGGAGTATTAATCTCAGCCCATTTATAATATTTTTCATGTCTTGCATGAGTTTTTCTTTTGTTTAGTTTTCTTAGAACCTAAATCTTGTTCACTTATTTAGGGTGAGGGAGTTCAGACAATTTTCTGAGAAAAGTGACATATACAGTTTTGGGGTATTCCTTCTGGAGTTAGTAAGCGGGCGTGAAGCAATGGAATTGCTATCTTCAGATTTTAATCAAAACCTGGTTGAATGGGTATCCAACAGTTCTCAGCTATAAATCATACCATTGCTAGAATAGTGTGTGTGTTTGCATATGTTAATTTGTTTATAGTCCAAGTGGGTTGTGTGTATATGGCGGCAATATGTCTGGGGATTTTAAAAATTCTTTGCCCATTAATTCTTTGATTATGTAGGAATGCAGTTCCTATATAGATTTTTTGGTTTAGAAATGCATCGTATTTTGTTACATCCTATGAACTCGTAATTCACCTTGAAGATACCAGTTTAGTATTATCTCATGTTTTTTTTTTTTTTTTTTTTTTTTTTTGTGTTTTTTTTTTGAAGGTGCAAAATTATCAGGACTCTGGCAAGATATCTGCCATTATCGATCACAGACTGGAAAATACCTTCACAGCAGAAAGCATAGAAGAGTATATTCAGTTGATCGTTCGTTGTGTGGACCCTTCTAGTGAGAGACGACCTGCAATGAGTTACGTGGTAATGGAATTAGACCGGATACTTGAGAAAGAGATGAGCTTAACAACAATCATGGGGGAAGGAACCCCAGTTATCACCCTTGGAAGCCATCTTTTTAGAGCATCAAAACAAAAAAAAGAAAAGATGAATCAGCTGGTTTGCCTTTAAATGTCCAGTGTGTTACATGTCAAATTTGTATTTTATTTTTGGAAACACCATATCAGAGGAAGAGATCTAGCTGTTTGGCAAGTGTATAAAGAACAGCTGTATTATTATTATTTTTCCCCTCCTCCCATAAATGCATGAGGATTCATGTTGAAAACCATCGTTTGTTGCCAAATGTTAGGTTGGTGTTGGTGTGGATTTGGTTACATTTCTAAGTTGGTGCATTGATATAATTTTTTTAATATAAAGAAATTCATTTGTGACAAGATCATGTGTGGTGCCTTCCCCATTATGCTTAAAAGGTTGGCGCGACTCTGGTTTAGTTAGCTCCAGCCAGACTCACTTCTTTTAACCAGCTGATCGAATCCTTCTTCAGCCATTTCATTGGTGCTCAACGTCAACGACGCCCAGCGACTCAGCTGCTATATATTCAACAAACAGAATGGGAGTCACTACGTAGCTTCGTCACTCGCTTCAATACAGGGACTCAGTTTGGCTGAGGCCTTCATGCTCAGTCTGGTTGAGGCTTTTTGGACTCAGTTTGGCTAAGGTCTTCTCGATCAGTCTGGCTAAGGCTTTTTGGATTTAAAATTTATAGAATGTACAAGACAGATGAAGAAGTTAAATATCTTTTGCATTAATGTGAAGTCTTGTCAAGGTAAGCTTGTACATTGTATTGAAAAGAAAAGACAAAATACAACGAGTAGGCCAAGCTAAAGAGGACAACAAAATAAACATGTGAGAAAAAAATACTTCATTTTATTGAAAATACCGCTTCAAATGCTCTACATTCCATGGATGGGGGAGATTTCTACCTTCCATATTTTGTAAACTATAAGTGCCTGGACGCAGCCTAGATTTAACAATGTAGGGCCCTTCCCATTTAGCTGTTAGGTTGCCCTTGGCTGGATTTTTGGTTGCTAGAGTTGTTTCCCTTAGGGCTAGATCTCCCACTGTGAATTCTCTAGGTTTGACTCTACTGTTATAGTGTTGCACATTTGTTGTTAGTATCAGTGATAGACAATTATTATTAAAAAAAATAAATAAAAAAAAAAATTCACATCAAATTCCATGCTGGTCCCACTACACAAGGTTACAATCATTCTTTATATTTCATCACCTGAACGAGATAACAATTATAAGCACACAGCAGAGTGAAAGATATTATGCCAAGACCGTAGGACTTAAATAAATCATGGACAACTATTTAAGCTAAAACATTATACAAATTTGAGTAAATAAATTATTTCAATGGCAGAAACTGAAATCCAAAAGTTATGCAAATAATAACCATATCCACGGTATAGAATAAAACAGAGATCATTGGAGTGACAATCAGAACAAGGGTCAATGGATCCATAATAACAAAGGGTCACAAAGTGACCAATCAAAGACTCTTAGTTATTTAAGTCTCCCAAAGCATGGAACTCCCGTGGTAGTATTTACAAAAATAATTATTTATCTAATCATTGTCAAATAAATTCTAAATTTAAACAACTTATATCCATTGGTTTCAATTTAAGCAAATATGGTTTATAAAATCATTAATGTAGTTGAAACATTAATATAATTTATAAAACATGAATTGCATAAACTAAATCATGGTAACGCGAGATATATGTAAAATATTTTATGGTGACTCAAGGTATAATATTACTCACCTTACTATTAATTCCTCACTCTTACTTTCCACTATCAAAGACCTTACTTATTATTTTTCTTCCTTGCCAATATTTTTTCTCCTTTTTTTTTTTTTTTTTTTTTTTTTTTTTTTTTTTTTTTTTTGCCTTAAACTTGAACATATCCTCCCTATTTATAGAGAGGCAAACCGTGACAATCAAGAAGCAAACCGTGGTCATCAAGAAATCTTCTAGACAAACAGGCCAATCTTTCTTAGATTTGTACTTATCTCAACATGTGCTCTTTTCTTTGTTTTTTTTTTTTTTTTTCTTTGGTTGGTTTGTTTGTTTTAACTTTTGGTTTAATTCTACTTTGGCTCAACTCCTAAAACAATTATATACCATTTTTTTTGAATATATAATCCCTAATTAAATTACACTTTATCACATATACTCTACTTATATATATATATATATATTTACGTGGTGTTTAATTAAATATTTGGGGTGTCACACCTAATAGATCGATTCCCCATTTGGCGAAAGGATAAGAACTGCTAAGTGTAATCAGTTTAGTTAAAAGGGCATGAGGTATGTTAGCAAAGCGCTGGCATTTGTCACATATGAGTATGAAATCATTGGTATCTTGGCTGAGGGTGGGCCAGAAGTAGCCTCGTTCGAAGAATTTTATGGGCCAAAGACCGTCCCCCATAGTGGTTTCCACAAACCCCTTCATGTATTTCTCTCGTCACATAGGTGGCTTGATCAGCCTTTAAACACCTCAGGTACGGCCTTGAGAATCCCCCCTTGTGTAAGATGGTTTCAATGATAACATAATTGGCCGACCGAGCTCTGACCTTGTCTGCCTCCGTCCTATCTGCTGGAAGCACTGACTATTCTAAGAACTAGATAATGCCTCGTGCCCATGGGATATGTTCGTTCTGAAGTAGGTGGACCTCTTGTTGGTCTTGTGAATTTGCTAGGTGTGCCAGGTATATTATTCTAACTCTACGGAGCTCGGGGTTGTTGTTAGGCTCTGTCATCATTCCGCCTAGGTTGGTCGGCTTGCCTTGGGGGAGTACATCTGTTGTTCCATCTCAGAGGATCAGCTCTGGCCCTTTGGTGTGGTTGGGTTGTGGTGAACATGTTTAAACGCCCTTCACGAATCAGTTCCTCAACTTGATCCTTAAGATTGATACACTCTTCGGTGTTGTGGCCATGGTCACGGCAGAAGCAACAATATTTGGATTGGTATCGTCTGATGGAGGGAGATTTTAAAGGTTGGGGCTATTTTAGGTTATAGTCATGTTGGATTTGGTTTAAGACTTGCACCATGGGTGAGTTGAAAGGGGTATACCATTCGAAACGACCAGATGAACGGGGAGGGGTCGATTGGAATATTGAGGGGCTCGGTGAGTGTATTGGGAGTGTCTAGGCTCAGGTTCTTTTCTCTTTTCTTTAGATTGTGGGGGCTTAGATGTAAAATCTTGGCGAGCTACCAAAAAATCTTTAACGTTCATGTATTTCTGGGCTTTGGCGATGAGGATGGCCATGGTAGTTGAAGGGTTTTTGGAGAGGGAAATTGTGGACCAAGACCATATTGGATAACCACTTGGGATAGTCCACATTTTTTATGAACTTGGCCTTCAACAATTTGTTTACTTCTTTAGCGATGAGATTGTTGCGCTCCGAATGAAAAATGCGCTACTTTTGGCAGACTGGTCAGAATTGGGGCTTAATACTAAGACGATGAGTAATAATAGAAGGATCAATGCCTGGCATGTCCTCATAAGTCCAAGCAAAGACATCCTTGTGCTCAGTAAAGAGAGCTGCAAGGTCAGCCTTGGCCTGAGGGCATAGTTGGTTGCCAATCTTAGCGGTCTTCTTTGGGTCGGCAAGGTTAATGGGTACTTCCACTAACTCTTTAACTGGTTCCCTCTGAATTAGTTCCTCTTCGTCTCTGGCATCAAGGCCCTCAATAATCGTATCGTCCTTCACCTTCACCTCCTTTAGCGAGGCAACATAACATTCTCTAGCTACAGTCTGCTCTCCTCTCACAGTGACGACCCCATGGTCAGTTGGAGACCCACTCCATAGTGGTTCTCACAGAACAACCTTTGAAGAAAGTTATGCAACAACCGGAGTCCTCTAGCAAACTTATACAGTGGTCTGTCAACCGGATTAGTTCTTTTTCATCTTTGGCATCAAGGCTCTCAATGATCGTAGCCTCCTTCACCTTTACCTCATTTAGTGAGGCAACACAACATTCTTTAGCTACAGTCTGTTCCCCTCTCACAGTATCGACCCCATGGTCAGTTGGAGGCCCACTCCATAATAGTTCTCACAGAACAACCATTGAAGAAAGTTATATAACAACCGGAGTCCTTTGGCAGACTTATGCAATGGTCTGTCGAACTCAGTTAGTATGAAGTCTCCTACAGACCCTGCATAGCTATCAAAGGCCACACCATTGCGGATTTCATCTTAGAACATCACGTTGTCGTCCCTAAAGAAGAAGCTAGTTGTAACAATGCGATAACCCTGGTCCGTATTATGCTAATTAATCTTAGTTATGATTGTGATTATGTGTTTGATATGATTTTGAATGCCATTTATATGAATATATGTGGTTTTGAATTTCTATCTGTTCACTGTAGGAAAATCTATTTGATTATCTGCTTTAGAATTTAAATTGAAGGCCTTATCGGCCACAGAAATCGAAATTGACTACGCCATTGCGATTGGCGAAATTTTTAGAACCTACGGTGAAATTTAATTAGAAATTGATTCGGATCAAAATAATTAGATTCAGAATGATTAAATTAAGCCCAATTGCTTAGCCTTAATCAATTTGATTAAGAGAGCCTATAAATAGGCCTCTATATACACTTAATTCATCTCCTTTGAGTTCATTTTTGCTGAGATTACACTCTGGAGAGAGAGTGTGTGCCGGTTAGAGAGAGAAAGGGAGCTCAAGTTGAAGAATTAATCAAGAAGCTTCAAGATCTTGAAGACCAATTCAAGAATTAACTATAATTTGGGTGATTAGAGCTCCTCGGTAAGCATCTGAGTATAAATTCATGTGTATAAGTTTGTAATTTTGTGAATTCAAAGTTAGATGGCAATCAAGAGCATGAGTTGTGTTGATTATGATGAATTGGGAGCCTATATGCACATGCATGCATAGAAATTGCCATGATTTTACACATTTAAGCATGGAGCATGTCGAACATGATGAATTGGGCACCAAATCATACATGCATGCATAATTCTCATGAGTTTCATGATTATAAGCATCATTAGTGCTAGTTGAAATGGAATTGGAGTCAAAAATTTACATGCATGCTTGATTGATGGAGATAGGAGGCTTGTGTGAAGTTTGAATGCATGAATTTTGGTCATGCAAGAGAAATGTTGATTAATTTGAGAATTAGATCATGATTTTGAACAATTGGTCTCATATTGCTTACATCCTCATGATAAATAATGCATTTCCACGTTTTTGAACCAAGAACATGAGTTTTGGGCCTTTGAATGTCGAGTTTGAACTTCAAAACCAGTTCTAGAAATTCTAGAATTTGGCATGTCTGCTCGAGCGGGGAAAGGGCCGCTCGAGCGTAGAATGTTGGTTCCCAAAACTTTTGCAAACATTGGTGTCCGCTTGAGCATCAAGCCATGTAGTTTGACATTCAGCTTGAGCGTCCGAAGTCATGCTCGAGTGTATTAATGAGCTAACTAGCACTTTTGCAAACAAAAGGGGTCCACTCGAGCGGGGAAACCTACGCTCAAGCAGGGAGCCCTGTTTCAGAAATTTTGTAAAAATGTTTTGTGTTTCATTTTCCGTTCTCTTTTATTTCTAAGCACTCTTAGGCATGCATTAAACATTGTAAATGTATTAAAAAGACACGAATGAAGCTTAAGAGAGATATATGAATTAAGAACGGATTGAATCATTTGTGACCCATTATGTTCATGAAATGTGTAGGGTCAAGCACAAGGGCAAACCATCCGGTAGATCACTGTGAGTAATATTTTAGTAAAAATATTTTGAAGTACATTATTTGTCCTATTGCTTATTCCTATAAAAGTTTTGTAAGCTTGTTAATATAAATTGTGGACAAATATTTGTTATGCCATATGATTGGGCCAAAGGCCGTTTGACATGAATGATTGGGCCTTAGGCCGTTTGACATGAATGAATTGGGCCAAAGGCCGTTTGATATGAATGATTGGGCCAAAGGTCGTTTGACATGAATGATTGGGCCTAAGGCCGTTTGATATGAATGAATTGGGCCAAATGCCGTTTGACATGAATGAATTGGGCCAAAGGCCGTTTGACATGAATGATTGGGCCAAAGGTCGTTTGATATGAATGATTCGGCTAAAGGCCGTTGGATATGAATGAATTGGGCAAAATGCCGTTTGACATGAATGAATTGGGCCAAAGGCCGTTTGACATGAATAATTGGGCCCAAGGCCGTTTGATATAACTATTTCAAAGTTCGTTCATGTATCTTCTTTACTTGATATTATTCACTGGGCTTTCGCTCACTCTCATTCATGTGTCTATAGGTGAGCCAAGAGATGTCCAAATCCAGCCTCAGTGAAGTATGTGAGAAACAGTCAAAGTTTTGAAGAGTCAGCCCAAACGTCTCACGCACGAGACTTGGCTTCGCCTCTTTTGTCCTTTTGTTATAATTTTGCTATATTGGCGGAATGTTGGATCACTTTTGTATATAAGTTTTGGGTTTGACTGACTTAGACTTGAATGATCCTGTATGTATAAAACTTGGGTTATTTTCCTTTTGATGTGAGTTATTAACGAATAAATGTGAAATGTTATGATATGCCATGTAAGCACGGCTCTATGGACAAAATTTTCAGTTGCTTCCGTTTGGCCCCTTAAGTCTGATGGAGTATATTTTATTTGGTTTGAGGCCGTAGGTAATCTCTTGATTACTGGCTGGTTATGACCTTAATCCCATGGGAGGCAGGTTCGAGTCATGACAAACAACCTCGACCCGTGATTAACTATTAAACCATGATTAGATAAGCCTAATACGTAATTAAGAGGGAATCATGTGTTGAGTGCCTGAATTATATGTTGATTTGCATTTGTATCTGTTTATCGTAGGAGTATCTGTTTATCGTAGGAGTATCTGTTTGTTTTACTGCTTTGTTTTATGAATTGAAGGCCTTATCAGCATCCGATTATGAAATTGACTTGATTTATGTGTTATTTGGAATTTTTAGAAATTTATGGTAGGTTTAATCGAAATTCGATTCTTAACGAACTAATTAGACTAATTAATAGCCATTGCATATGCTAATTAAGGTTTAATTAACCAATTCTTAATAAGCCTATATAAGGCCACTATAAGTCTTGAACTCTCTTACAGACACACTTCATCTCCATTTTGACATAAAAAACGTGGGATGAAGAGAGTCTAAGAGAGAATTAAATCAACAAGATCAATTGAGGAGGAAGAGGGGCTAAAGCCAACTTTGGAGAAGAATTACTTTGACATTGGAAGGAATCCAAGAATTGCTCAACCTTGAGAGGATCAAGAGTGAATTCAAGGCTTAAGGTAGGAAATTCACCTCTTAATTATGGAATTAAGTCATTTGGTACAAGAATTCAATAGAATTTAGTGGATTAATTTGAGTATTGAGCTAGAATGGATGAATTGGAACTCAATACATGCATGCATGTATATTTTCTTGCATTTTGAGTTTAATTGTTAAGGATTCTCACATGCGTGTACCAAGTTTACCATGGTTTTGGAAATTCACCATGTTTTCTATCAATTTGCCTTACTTGATCATGATTTGGGAGCTTTGAAGTCAAGGAATGATATACATGTTATGTTTTTCAACATTCCAAGCTTGATATTACACAATTAGCATGCTTTCAAGGCCTTAATTTCATGAAATGATCTTTAATTCTCCATGTTTTCCAAGTTTAGACATGTTTTCTCAAGTTTTGAAGCCCAAAGGTTGAGTTTGAAGGCATTGAATTTGAATTTTGGACCTGGAAGTGTAATCTGGAAATTCCAGAATTTGCACCCTCCGCTTGAGCGACCATCTTTGTTTTTGCACATCCGCTTGAGTGACGAAAAGTTAGCTCGAGCGTAAATTGCATGCTCCTAAAAGTTCCATGTTTTTGTAGACTGCTCGAGCGACAAGAGTTGCGCTTAAGCGAGGACCTTAGTCTTATGCTTGAGCGAGCATTGAGTGAAAAAATCAAGCAACCAGTACTTTTGCAGAAGTTTACAAACCGCTCGAGCGACAGAAGTTGCGCTCGAGCGATCACTCACATTTTGCATGTCCGCTCGAGCGAAGGAAGTTGATCTCGAGCGAGACCCCTATTTTCAACAAGTTTTGGTAAATGCTTCGAAGTGTATTTTAACATCCTCATTGTATCCTAGGCATTCCTAGGCTAAGATTAAGACATAATAATGAGGATAAAAAGTAGAAACTCACCAAGATAAAAAAGAACTAAGTTAATGATTCCGGGTGTGTAATTAAGTCCGTATTCATTCTGTATCAGTGTAGGTCACGCGCCACAAGATATTTGATTTGCCTACTCCGTCTATTTGCTTTGGAGCCAACTGTGAGTAATAACGTAGTAAAGCTATGTTCAACTTTATTTATTTTCTGTATATGGAATAAGATCTGTTCTATGAAATGTTATGTTCTGTACAATGAATGATTGTTCAATTTCTGACAATTTCATGGCTCAAGTATGACATCTGTTCCCGGTCCGGAGGTTTCTTTATGAAATTGACAAGTTATCTGTACCCAGTCGGAGGTTCCTTTATGGAACTAACAAGTTATATGTTCCTAGCCTGGAGATTCCTTTATGGAACTAACAAGTTATCCGTACCTGGCCAAAGGTTCCTTTATGAAATTGACAAGTATGACCTTTGATGCTCTGTATGTGATCTGTTAGTGCTAACGGATGTAAGATTAGGTATGAACTTTGATTTTTGTATGACTCGAACAAGAATGTGAATATGAATCTATTTTTGTTTATTGAATTAGTTGTGGGACATCATTCATTTAACCCTTTACTCTGTTATTATTCACTGGACTTTCACTCATTGTTTATATTATGTATATAGGTGAGCAGACGCATGATTAGACCTAAGTTGCTGCCTAGGGAGTTTTGGGTCAGCCAGCCGCCTTGTCTCCCGGGGTGGTTCTCATTAAGAAGTCAGGTTTTGTGGACCATGCCTAGAATTTGTCTTTTGAAGAATGTTTTTGTTTTGTTTTGTTTTGTTTTTGTTCATTCGCACACCTTGTACGGTGTTGCAAGACCTATGTGGATATGACGGCATATATGTATATATTTTTGTACAAGTTTTAAATTTCTGTCCCATGTATGTTAGCTTAGCTCAATGGGCTACATATATTTATATATTTGCTTCCGCAGTCCCTAATTATATGTTATTCTGTTCAGAGGCCTTTGGTAATCCAAGGATTACTGGCCGGTTACGACGCTAAACCTTAAATTGGGTCGTGACACTAGTAGCGTTCAACTCCTACTTCACACTAGAGAAGACAATGTTCCTATTTGGGACGAAGAACTGCGAGTCATGAAATTCCAACTTCAGGAGGTCATGCAAAACATGCAAAACAAACCTTCCTTAACCGCCAACTCCTCATTTGTCGCTTCTATCAGAGATAAACCTCTACCTTCTAAGTTCAAAATGTCGTCGATTGACACCTTGGACGGTACCACTAATCCGGTCAACCACTTTGATAACAGCCTTCATGGCCAATTTACGCTCGTTTGATTTCCTTTTTTCCTTCTCCAAAAACCCTCTGACTACCATGGCCATCCTTCTTGCCAAAGCCCAGAAGTATATGAACGCTAAAGATTCCTTGACAATCGCATTTAATGCTTGGTTCTTGGACTTGACTATTGTGAGTTCTGTATTGGGCTTGGTGTTGGGCATGTTCTGTTAGGCTTTATGATGATACCTAATCAAATAATTGTTTGGGAAATCTATAGCAACCATGGGTTGGGCCATCCTAAGCCCTACCCCATCAATTTGTATAATTCCTAATACATGCATAAAATGCTTGTCCAGGCAAGCCTCTCTAAAAGAGTGAAGATATATATATATATATATATATTAGTACAGTATAGTATTGATGAGTGGAGGCATCAACAATAAGACATGGAGAGAAAGAGAGGATTTGTTAGGTCCCATAAATGCACGACAACCTTTTAAGCCATAAAACTAAACTGAACAATACTAATTTAAAAAGTATTGTTTAAAAAAAAATCCAATAAAAAATAATAGTGTAAATTGTTGAGAAGTCCAAAATAAGAAAATTATAAGGCATTAGGTCTACTGAATATTTTTTTTGTTGATGAGAGGTTCACTCTTTGTAAAATAGTTTTGTGAGAAGTGATTTTGTTTATTTTGAAAGATATTTTGTTTCTAATTTTACTTCTTAAGTTATCTGTTGACTTTTTTTGACTATCTGTTCAAAATTATTTTCTATCTGTTCAAAATTTTTTCCTTACTTGTTCAAAAATTTTCCTATCTGTAGACGCGCCCGAACGCCCCGGGAGGGAAATCCCGTTCTATTCATTTGGGCTCACTACAGTTCAGGACTCAATGTCACGGTCCTGTATCTAATCTCGTAGAGTACAATGCAAGACCGATGAATCATCAAAGAGTCCAAATCCGGCAAATCGTTTTTGAAAACAAATTTTTTTGAAAGAAGTGCCAAACATGGACTGCTTTGCCAGATACAGAGTCGCCACCTAAATATTTTATTTTGGAAAAATTTAGGAAACCCTGACTCGTTTGCCTAAGGCCACGTGTCCGTCATCACCAAAGTTGCCTCGACTCGGGAACTTGGGTACGATTGGGGAAGGTCAGCTATGAGCACCCCCTCTCGCCCGATCAAAGATCGGCCTCTACTAACCATGATATTTAGTTTTTGAAAACACATGCGTTCTTATTCCGGTTAATTAGCTTGTAATTACTATGTGATGCGCGTTGCAAAACAAGTATAGACTAGATCACCTAATTTGGAACAAAGCATTGCATACCTGTTTATTTGAAAAATGGTTTGAAGTTTGCTACTCGCAAGTAGGCTAAAATACAGATTTCAATGAATTGTCCCAATTCAAGCAATCCAACCTTCACCCACAGGCACTCAGGCAGTTATATCACATAAACAATTAGCCTCATGGCAAGCATGCTGTCATGGCAACACTCACACGCATGCAAGGATGCTAAAGCATAAATGCTTACCTAGTACTCCAAGCCAAAACAGAAGCTATGTTAGAAATCAATGCATGATCCTAGCTATGTTAAGAATGCCTAATGCAACGCATGCAAAATGCAACTAAGATAGGCTCGGCTATTCTAAAATGGCATACGAGATGCAACAATCGATACATGTATTCAACTTGGTATTGAAATACAATGCAGTTAGCATGATGCGCCGAGCCCCGTGCATACAGTACAGATGAATGATGCAAACATGCGAGCATAAGGATGCTAATTGAAACATGCCCTAATCTAACCATCATAAGTTGGTAAATAAAAGGGAGAAAGACATGGGGTTGGAAGACATGCATCACACACACGCACACTTATTACAACATTGCCCTCTCTCGGAGGGTCCGAATAAATAATACAAACCGAATAAATAATTAACTACTCTAGCTAATTAAATATTACAAAACCCTAATCAATTAACAAATTAATTAAACTATTTAGAGCAGTAAAATGGCCTTAGGAAGAGGGATGCATGCAAGCTCGGATTGGTTTCGCCCGGAAATCCATTGCCATGCTACTATTGCCTCTGTTTGCACTATTTTGCATCTTTGAAAATAGTGCCAACCTCTATGACACTTCTGAACTGCCTTAGAGACATGCTGAGAGGTCATCGACCAAATGGAAAGGCCACCGACCATCTGTAACTGGTCATCGACCATTAATGAAGCCACCGGTTGGATTTTCGTGGTCGGTCGGCACTGTAAGTAGTCGACCGGCCATTTCTTCTTGCAGAACACTGGTTTTGCTGCAACAGAGGACAGATAGCGCATGGCATAGGATTTTCAAAGCAAAATGTTGCACGACCACCCTCCTCATCATGTTATGGACTCAAGGGAGTGTGGCCCTCGGCCCTCGGGCCACCAATCGCGCATTTCAATGCGTGATGGCCCAAGAAGCCAAGTTGTGCATTTTAATGCCAAATGTAATGCACACAAACACATAAGGAACCCAACCTCAATCATGGTGATTCGAGAGGCAAGGCATGCATGCCAAATGCAACCTAAGTATGTGAGCTAAATATGCAATATGAGCATGCAAGCAAGTAATGTACACTAGGCACACAACCTAAGCAAACAAGCATGCAAGGCATGAAACAATGTAACAACATTTGAGCAACATGCAAAAGGTGGACTTAGACTAATTTGGGTAGCTCTCAAATAAGCCCAAAACAGTGGCCAAAATGCTATGGAATGAGGGGCAAATACACATACAAACATGCATGCAAATGGACCAACACTTAGGCATCAAAGAGACAACTTTTAAGCACACTTAAAAGAAGATAAACATGGACATATGGCACGCATATCAAGCTCTGAAAATCATGTTAAGGATGGTGCCAAACCAACTAAACAAAGCAATCAAAGTATGCAAGCAAGATGCAAGGCTCAAAGCTAACATAGGGGCTTAAACCATGGCTATGCAAGGCGAGTCCCAAAGGGTCGAGGGGACTCAAAACAGTCCCAATGTATGTCGAGACAAGGCCAAAAACACACTTAGATGGCATCTAAATGGCCTACACAAGGAATCATACACAAGGGTCCAAACATGGAGCACAAAACACCAACCTTTTAAAGCATTAAAGGAGCATCAAATGCAAGCATACAAGCATACCATGAGGACTGAAATGACATAACTAATGGTGCCAAACCACTAAAATGATGCAAGGAAAGCATGCTAGAGGGACCAACACTCAAGGCCTACAAGGGAGATTACATGGTAGCTATATAAAGCAAGTCATGGATGACCCAAATGACCAAAATCAGACCTCAAGCACATCAAAACATTCATAAAAGCTTCACAAAGCTAAGCCAAAATCATGCTAGAAACAAGGCTCAAAGCACAAAGCATGTTAAGGCAATTCATGGCATTACAAGACAAGTATGCAAGGCATGCATGGTGTGCCTAAACCAACTTAAAACAGTGCTATATCATGGCAAAATAACACTAAATACCAGCGAAGACATGGCCAACATGAACTTAAACAAGGTGCTCACACATGAGGCAAAAATGACCATTATTGAAGACAACAAGGAGAGGGGATGGCCCTGTCCTTCTTAGGACCTTAAAGCACCATTCCCACCACTGCAATACCTTTGGATTTCAGTGGTGGGAAGGCCAAGACAAGGTGGTCCCGAAGCTCACAAAAAAAGCACAAAAATGAGGCCAAACAAGGCCTAAGAGGGGGTAAACAACCCCAAACACAAAAGTGACCTTAAACAAAGATCAAAAGCATGAAAAATCAAAACTTTTATAAGTTATACACTAAGCTCAAAACAGTATGCAAGATAGGCTAAAAGCTTGTGCAAAATTGGGGAATAAAAGAGGGAAAAGGAGTTACCTTTGAAGCACAGCAAAACCAGCAGGTTCTTGGACCAAAAACCAACTCTTTAACCTCTAAAAATGACCTCCAAGAACCTCCAAGCAATGGTGGAAGTGTGTGGCTATGAAGTGGTGTGCAAAGGGGCCAAGAATCTCACTCTTTCTAAGCCTAAGTGTAGAGATACAAAGAGAGATACAACTCTTGTGCCTTAGACCAATTTTTTTGGAACCCTTGCAATGAAAGAGGAGCTCTTCTTATATAGAGGAAGAAAGGTCCAAGCTTCTCTAAGAAGCTTGGAGCAAAGGGGCCAAGCTTCTCTTAGAAGCTAAAGCAAAAAGGGTCAAGCTTCTTGAGGAAGCTAAGAAAGGGGTCAAGCTTCTCTTAGAAGCTTGGAGCAAAGGGTTCCAGCTTCTTGGAGAAGCTAGAACAAAGGTTTAAAAGGTTCAAGCTTCCTCAAGAAACTAAAACCAAGGGTTCGAAAGGTTCAAGCTTGCTCAAGAAGCTAAAACAAGGGTTCAAAAGGTTCAAACCCCCTCAAGAAAAGGTCTCGGCCAGAAAAAGTGGCCGATTGACCAAAATCAGTGGCTGGCCGACCAAACACAATGCCGACCGACCATCAATAGTGCCGACGGGCCATCACCAATGGCTGGTGGCAAGGAAACAAGGCCGGTGGCCTCAAGCCATCGCCGGTGAGGTGCGAGGATGGCCAACAAGCCATTCCCTGCCCTCCAAAGCAAAAACCAACAAGTGTTTGGTCCAACCAAGCACAAAACAGCCAAGTTGAGAGATCCTGAGGCAAGACGCGTGGCCGAGACCTCCGAGAACTTAAAACGAACACAAGCATGGATGATCACCAAGTGTTCAAACGATGACGTCCAAGTCTTGAGGACGGTCAAAAATGGGGTGTCTACACTATCTGTTCAATTTTTTTCTATCTGTTTAATTTTATTACTATATCTGTTCAAATACCTGTCCAAATTTTATTATTTGCTCATTTTTTTCCTATATGTTGAAATTATTTTAATGTATATGCTTTAATTTTTTTACCTATGCAAATTAGAGAGAGGAAAGACTGAAGATTATCTATCAACCAAACTATTTGTTCAAGTTTTTATTTATTTATTTATTTTTTCTATCTATTGAAATACTAAGCCAAACCAAATCATATATGTTAAAATACAAAGCCAAACAGACCCCTATTTGTTGTAATACCAAGCCAAACTAAACCTGTCTGTTCATCGTCATCATCAACAATAGCAACAACACATCTGAAATGAATCAAAAAATATATATATATATATATACTACAACAGATTTGGGCATTTAAACAAATTAAATATTGGATCTGGAAAAAAAAAAAACCACAACAGATATATATATATAGGGCTACTAAATCTACTAACCGCCGACGATTCGAGTGGAAGGTAGGACTACTGAGCACCAACGATTAGAGAGAAAATTTCTCTATAAGAAGAGTTCACTCACAATCCTCATCTTCTTCTTCTTTTTCTTGTAGAGAGAAACAATTTGTTTTATGTAAATCTCAGTGTTTGAAAATGGATAGAAAAAGGGATTCTTTGCTATCTTAAAGGAAGAAGTAATGCGAGTGTGACGCCCCAAAAATTTTTTTTTTTTTGGAACATCATAGAAATTAAATAACAAAGAAACTTATTAAATAAAAAATTAACATCTTTAATAGGAATACTTTAATTCTCACACAACCAAAAATTTAAACGACACAAAAAAATATTAAAAGTCCAAATACAACATTAAACAACTTATAACATCCTTAATCATTAATACATAAGATAGTAAAATTTTATTTTGCTAAAGTCATGGTTTCAAGTTAGCCAAGGCTCTATATTAGCATCAGCTCTAATTTCAACGTTTCTTCCTCGTCAAAATCTGGTATACAATGCTAAGGCAACAAAAATATATGCCATGAGTTTTGCAACACAATAAGAAAACATAACAAACCTACCATTCTTTTTAAGAAAAAATAATCATATTAACAATCATGACAACTAAGAGAAAATAACGAAACTAATAGCATGACAATCTATTAACCATTAAATTAATTTTAACAAATTTAATAGTTTAGGTGACACTCAAAATCTCACCAAGAGATTTTCTTACTAACCACTGACCTATGGCCACGGTTAATTTGAAAACCCTCTATTGGTCAAATATTCAAGTACTACCAAGGTTGCCCACACCTAGGGTTATATACCCAAGCCGTGGCATCCGTGGTCTGCAACAAGGGAATGACCTGTTAGGGGTACGTAACCTCCCTGCATGCCACCCACACATCCACCCTTATCCCAAAACCGAATACCGATAAGGGTTCAAATAAGTTTCGTGCCATATTAGGGTTTCGTGACACAATCATGTAAAAATTCTCAAAAACCAGGGCTCACCTTGAACTACTGGTATTACCCGTCAATCATTAATTTTGTACATACCGTTAATCATTTTAGTTAGTTTTTATACTAATCACAAATAATTACAAATTTCAATCACCATAAGTGTTATACCATTTCATTAAAATTCCCAACAAAAAAAATTACACTTGTATTATACAATAATCAGTCAATGTACAAAATTATAATAAATAATTAAATTAAACCATAGTATGAAATGATAATTTTAGATACTTAAAAGTGAACCACAACTACACACATACATGGACTACTAATTTACAGAATTTAATTAACTAGACCAGCACAATATTTATTTTTAGTCCCAATAAATAATTGAAGTAATAATCTTAGTTCCTTCTCAATCTGCCCAGAAAATTTCAGAACATACTTTTCATAGTTAAATTATTTAGAACATCTTAGGCCCCGTTTGTTTTGGGAGATAGAATGGAGGGGATTGATAGTGAGGGGATTGTTAGTGAGGGGATTGATAGTGAGGGGATTAATAGTGAGGAATTGTTAAATTATTTTTATATAAAATAATAAAACAAATAAAAAAATATAAAAAAATAAACATTATATTTAAAAAAAATTCCCAATATATAAAAAATAAAAAAAAATAAAAAAATTTCTAATCCCCTCACTATTTTTCTAATACCATCTCTACCTCCTCCTTACCAATCCCCCTTCCTCCTCCTTACTAATACCAAGGGATTACTAATCCCCTCCCTATCTCTCAAAACAAACACCCCATTCTCAATCCCCTCCTCACTATCAAACCCAATCCCCTCTCCATAACCCCAAACAAACGGGGCTTTAGTTCCTTCTCAATCCTTTTTTTTTCTTCTTTTCTCTTCTCCGATCAGAGAAGAATGCAAGCATGTGTGTGTGTGTATATATATATATATATAGGAGTTCATCTTGACTTAGGCTCTCTCTCTCTCTCTCTCTCCTCCCTAACCATTCTACTGAGTCCCATCAAATCTTCTAATTCCAAGATATATAATGAGCCTAATCCTTACTATTACATCCATGCATACAAGTGTTGGGTGATCAATCACCCACACTGCTATCGAATTTTTGATTTTTTTTTTTAATTGTGTAGCTATGTGGGTTTCTTAAAATTAATTAACTAAGGTTTTCAACTAAGGTATTTAGTAAGAATAATTATTATATTGAATCTTAATTAAAATAAATTATAAATAAAAAAATATTGAATACTCACAAAATTATTATTCTTAACAATGTTTTTGTTAGTGACTGAATTGTATTTGAGAGGGTAATTTATATGTAAATTGGGCCGAGCTGGGTAAATGGGCCGTTCTTTGGGCCATAGTAGGAAGGGCTGGATGAAAGGGGCTTGTAGTAAGCCCGGTCCTGGTAAGCCCTGTTGTTATCCCGGTCCAGAGAGGCTTATGGTTATCCCGGTCTGGGAGAGATTTGTGGATAGCTCGGTCACCGCACTTGGAGTTAGCCCAGTCATGGCTTATTGTGGTTAGCCCGGTCAAAACCTAGCTATTTGTTAGCTCGATCAAGACCTTGATATTTGTTATCTCGGTCTGAACATACCATGGTTAGTACTAGAGAAACTGGGGTAAGAGCAGTGAATGGAAGAGCCGAGCTAAAGTTAGCTCGGTCTAGTCTGCGGCTTAGCATAGCCGTGCTTACCTCGGTCATATTAGAATCCGACCATGGTAAGACCATCTCACTTGGTTTAAGCAGTGAGGGGGGTGTTGAAGGATAAGTATTATCTTTCAGGAATGTAACACCTTGGAGGACTCTACATGGAGGAGTAAAAGTCCTACTAAGATTGTGCCACGCGGAACCTATAAAAGCTCACAACATCACCTATGGAAAGGTAACACAACTTTGATTCTCGAATACACAGAGTTTTTTGTCTATTTGTCTATTTTGCTGACTTAGGCATCGGAGAGGTATCCGGCACACACCCGCCGGCTAGCTCACGTTTGTGTTTTCAGGGAATAAAGCGACGACGTACGTAGGAGCGCAATCTTGATCAACAGGATTATACGACAAGATTATTTCTTGCTCGTACAGTATTAATTTAAAACTAACTTATACACTAATATATATTTTAGATAGACTCTAGACAAAATCAATTTATTTATTTATCTATTTTCTTCTAAGAATAATAAATGCGGGTTCTCACAACAAGGCTTATCGTCAACGAGGTCGTGGGCCAAGAGTCTGATGCGCACTAGGTCGCCAATGTCAAGTCTGCTCTAGCAAAAGAAGCACCATCACAACCACGTGGCCAATCTTGAACCGTTGATCGGGAGATTCGGAAGCTTAAGGGCCATTATGAAGGGTCCTAATCCGAATGGAGGCGAAATTTGGGATTCGATGCATGGGTTAAGGTTAGTGTAATGGATAAAGGGGCAACTTTCGAGGACTCCATTAGTGGAGGGGTTGGAAAAAATGAAAATGAAAAACAAAGCGAAGATCAAAATCGCATTCACGATCGCAAAGATTGCTTGCTTAGCAAATATGTGATTCACATCTCTACCGCCACATATTTGGCGGTGGAAACGAGCCAAAATGAGATCGGTGGTAGGATAGTTCTTGAATAGTCTCTCTATTATGGCCTTCATTCATGTGACTGATCGTTCTTGAACACTCTTATCTCATTGAAGGTGAATGACAGAGGAGGACGAAGGAGAACTGTCCAACCGTTGCCACCGCCAATCTCATCAACATCGATGAGATTCGTCCGTCGATGTATCTCACGCTTGACTTTGGTAATGGTGGTTGCCGGTAATGGAGGAAGACGCGACGATTTTGGCATGGGAGGTGAAGGGGAGAGAGAGAGAGAGTGAGAGAGAGTAAAGGAAAGGAAGAGAAAGACAGAGTGTGATGTTTTGAGTTTTGGACTGTGTATAGGATATATATAAAAAAGGGTAGTTTGGTCATTTTATTTGAATTTGTCTTGTTGGACAAAGTATTTGTGCGCTTGAACTTTTGGAGCAAACAAAATAAAAAATTAAAATTTTCAACCGAATGCCCAAAACAATAATAATCGAAGTATTTGAACCGGGACAGAGTTGAGTTAGGGCTTTGCAAATCATAACGAATGAAAAGGAGGAGAAGATGAGGCTGACAGATAAGAAGGAAAGAGATGATGATAAGGGAATTAATTTTTTTTACTTACTAAAAATTAATATTTAAAAACCAAGTAAATTTTAGTCTTTAAAATTAATACTTTAGAAATAAATTTAAACTTTTCTATTTTTTAAGATAAATTAATCTAATTACAAATACAAAACACTAAATATTTTTATCATTTTAACAATTAAAAAGTCGAGACACTCTCTCAAAACATGCACAAAAGGGTCCTTTGGAAAGCCAAAAAAAAAGCTAGTTTTTAACTTTTTACCTATTTTGGGTCACATCACCTCTCACATTTTTTATTCACAAAAAGACAAGGCCTCGTTTGGAAACAAACTTTTTTAATAACTTTTTGACTTTTTGGCTAAAATATGATGTAAAAAAAACTATTATGTTGGGGATGACTTTTTGATTTTTTACGAAAAGATGTGCAAAAAGTAAAGAGAAAATGAAATATTTGCCTTTTTAGTATAGGTTGTTGGATTTTTGTTTTTTTAGTAACTTTTTTACTAAAAAAATTACTTGCCAAACGAGACCAAAATAAACTAAAAAAAGCCAAAAAATAAACTTTTTGCCAACTTCTCAAATCACCACAAAGTTGGGTGTCTACCTCTCTAATTTGCTCATTATTATCTCTCTTCAACGGGTTTGAGCTCCAAGGCAGTTTGGAAGTACTTCAAATTTTGGTGCATCTCTCTCTCTCTCTCTCTCCGCCTATACATATATATAAACCTCTACATCTATGATTTATAATATTGATCTAATTATCTCTCTCTATTTCTCTTCATCATTTTCTACATCACAATCTTCAATCAATGGAAGATTTCATCATCGATTCATTATTGATTCACTTCTCTTCCGAGTTCTCCTTTACCTGGTATTGAAAACCCTAGGTCAGTACTCTATAAACTGTTAAAATTATTGATATATGAAGTTTAAAATTCTGAAACTTCGATTTCTAAATATATAGGTGTAACATGCCCAAGGGCTACTCGTGCGCGTTAAACAGTTCGGACCCTCGATCTCTTTGATCTAGTCTCACTAGTGCAATGTAAAACATAGATGAGAGTCCAGATTTGGAAACTTTTAGAAAATCCATTTTATTGCAAAATCTTTTTCCAAAAATGGATTACGTCATCAGAGCTCAAAATCGCCACCAAATATTTTTAGAAAATTAAGAAACCCGTGACTCGTGCCAAGGCCACTGTTCGTCATAACCAAAGTTGTCTCAATTTGGACCCTTAGGTATGAGAGGGGAAGGTCATTAATTGAGTACCCCCACTCACCCGATCAAAAGATCAGCCTTTACTGAACCTGTAATGACCCCAAAAGTCATCCTTATTTAATTAGGGCTTAATGTGTTTTAATTCAACTATATCCATTGGAATTGAGAATGTTTTTATCTATTTTGGGGTATTAATTGAGGTAGTGGTATGATGGTAAAGTAAGATTGGACCAAAAACTTTAATTCGAATAATTCGCCTACGATCAGCCGTCACTCTTTTGCCCTTTTCTTTTTTCACACTTTGAATTTGGATGTGAGGTTAGAACCATTGGAAAGATTATTTTCGGGGCTTCAATTTGGACACAAGAATGACCTAAAACGGAGTCCGGATGAGAGAGTTACGCATGTTTGAAGTTTTCATATCTGTGCTGGAAGCAGGACCGCACGTGCGGGAAATGCGGCGCACGTGCGGCGATGTGCGGGGCAGCAGCTCAAAAACGTGATTTTGAGCTCATTTCTTGCATTTTCTTTTCCTCTTTTCTTCTCCCCTCTTCCATGTCCGAAACCCTAGCTCCCAAAGCCTTCATTTCCTCCACTTTTCTCAACAAATCCACCATGGATCTTGCATCAAGGATGGAGAACAATAAAGGGTCAACATTTTCAACCGATTGAAATTCGAATTTGTGGAGGATTCTTCTCAAAGCTTGCTTTTCTTGCTTGAATCTTGAGGTAGGAATCCTTATTCCTTTTCAATATTTGTATTCATGGATGGATTTATGGTATTTTGAGTATGGATTTATGATATTTTGAGTGTATAAATACAAAATCTATAGTTTTGAACATATTATGTCCAACTTGAGATTGGGGGATTTTGGGTTTATAATGTTGGAGATGTAATTGCTGGGTTAAGGTGTTGGATTATGAACTTTAGACTTGTAATCAATGAGGAAATTGGAACAAAACATAATGGGTTAAGGAATTTGGATTTTTCTTGAAATTCCTAGGTTTTTCTTGAAATCCTAGGTTGATTAATGATGATAACCAATGATTTGGCCCAAATTGAAAGTAGAATAATGAAATTGAGATATTGAATTGTATATGTACAAGTTTAATTGGAATTTGGAAATGTTTGGAAATTATGTTTAAAATTTGCGAATGAACTTTGCTATAAATGTTGGAATTCATGCTTTAATGTAAAGGAAAAATTGGGGAAATAATTTATTAAGGTTATGGATGACATGAACTCGGTTGTGGAATGTGGAAATGGGATTTAAGAATTCCTCTTGAATTATGTTGAATTATATTTAATGATGTTAAGTTGAAGCATGTTGTTTATGTTGAATTGTGGCAATTATGTTGAGTTTAATTTTTGTAACCTAAAATGTGGAGTTTTCCGAAAGGGGTTTAATCCCAAATTATTTTGCTAAATACTTGTGGGCTTGTGAAGAATAATGAAGGAAAGAAAAAAGAACTGATGATCAAGTTATATATGTGTACAGGGCACACTTCAGGAGGGACAAACACCCCGTTGTAGCACTGTGAGTAGTAGTACAAAAATGTACATTTTATTTACTGTTGATAATTATTGTCACTAATGCTCGATTCTTTGTAAGTGTTATACGAACATTTATGACAATTGGAAAGCAATGTGAACTTATATGAACGCTGAAAGATTTGCGTACGTCGGTATGATTTTGGAATCCTTATGTTCTGTTAATGACGAATATTAGTCCTTTGTTATTTATCAGCATACTATGTTATTTCTTAAAGAATAAGTGGAACTTATGTTCATCCTTGAAGAATGATATTTATGTGAATCTAAGATTATTCGATTATGTTACGAAGGGACCCAAGATTGTTTAGAATCTATGATATGAATGTAAAGGTTTACCATCGGTATGCAACCCACATAAGAATATGAATTATTCTATTTTGTTAAGCGCATGATAATGACATGATATAATAAGACATGCTCCATTTTCTGATAAGTTACGTTATGACTTAAGGAATGATTATCCATATATATAAAAGTATTCATGACATCCTTAGCACAAGACCCTTACCCGGGGGTAATAATACCGTGGTCTTATGGCCCTTGCTCGGGGGTAATAATACCGTGGTTCAAGTATGCTACAAGTTCACGCATGTTATAAGTTCAAGTATATTACAAGTAGACGCATGTTACAAGTTCATGTATGTTATAAATTCAAGTATGTTACAAGTATACGCATGTTATAAGTTCAAGTATGTTACAAGTTTAAGTACGTTACAAGCTTAAGTATATTACAAGTTTAAGTACGATACAAGCTATGTTACAAGCTTACGTATGTACAAGTTCAAGTATACTACAAGTTCACAATGCTGAGGAATCTCTTTATGGAACTAACAAGAATGCTCCTTATTGATTTGCCAGCGCTATTAAAATGCTAAGTATAAGTAAGTATGAATTCTGATTTCTGTTAATGATTCAAGCATAATGCATATGTATGAATTTATTTCCGTTTATGGTATGACATTTATGTATGGTTTGGCCTGTAAGACCTGCTAATTATTGGTATGGAACAAAGTGCTACTTGGAACTAAGTGCTACATTGTGAGCCACCGCTAGAGTCCATGTGAGACACCTCTTGAGTCCATACATATGTGAAAGTTATGAGGCTCATGGCCAATATGTTTCAAGGGCTTTAATGCCGATATGTTTCAAGGGCTTTAATGCCAATATGTTTTAAAGGCTTAATGCCATTCTGATAAGGGCTTATGCCATTCCGATATGAAACAAAGTGCTACACGGAACTAAGTGCTACGATGTGAGTCACCTCTAGAATCTGTGTGAGACACCTCTTGGGTTCATATATCCATATGTACAAGGGCTATATGCCACCATGTTTAAGGGCTCCATGCCATATGTACAAGGGCTATATGCCACCATGTTTAAGGGCTCCATGCCATATGTACAAGGGCTATATGCCACCATGTTTAAGGGCTCCATGCCATCTGTTCAAGGGCTATATGCCATCATGTTTAAAAGTTTAATGTTAATGTGTTCAAGGACTTAAAACCATTATGACTCACGATTGGGGCCTAAGGCCATTTGAAACGAAAACAAGAACAGATTAACTACATGATCTTCGCATTTATTTATGCATTGTTATGTATTATGTTTAAATTGTGCATTTATGTATCATACTATTCACTGAGCTTGGCTCACCCTATGTTATGTCTGTTTCTGTAGGTAACCAACCAAGTGGTCAGTCCTAAGCCATGACGCTTGTCCTCTTGGGTCAACCTTTCCATGTCCAAGCCTAAGAGAAGCTGCCCTCATTTTCATGAAGTTTTGACGAACTTTGGTTTTGCACCCTAGTTGTTGGCCTAAAGTTGACGTGTGTGCAACATTTCGTTCTCTAATGTTTTTGATATATGCCCAATTACAGGGCTGGGCCTGTATATATGTATTTATATAACCGATGATCTGGTGTATTTTTTAGATTTACTTGTCTCTTAAAAGTTTATGATCCTGGCATGATAGTAGTAGCTCAATGGAGTTTGTTTCTATTGTCAAATTTTGATATTTAATGCTTCCGTTCAGGCCCCATATGATATATATATATATATATATATATCAGGTTAAGTGTCCGTTATTGAAGTGGTCATGCCTAAACTTCTAGGGGCGAGTTTAGGGCGTGACAGAACCATGATATGAATTTTATTTACTTTATATGTTCATATTCCGATTATTTAATAAATCCTAAAAATTACTATGTGAAGCATACAAATGTAGACTATGACATTTATTTTGGAATAATTTGATTTCATCTAGTTTTGAAAGAGTTTTGGAGATGTACAATCCAAATAAATTGAGTTTACAAACATGAAAATCAACACTATTCCAAATTAAGCGACACAACCTCCATCCACTGGCATTCATATAGTTATATCAAGTAAGCAAGTAGCCACATGATAGGATGCTTAAACATAATAAGAAAAACACACACAAAAGAGATGCTAAAGTATAAAAACTTACATATTTACTGACGTCCCTCAAACAACTACAAAACAAAGTTAGTAAAATATTCATGATCTTATATACAAAACCCTAATGCAATTCACTCATGAGATGCAATTAAAGATTCGCCTTCTAAGATATGACATGTGAATCATCTCAAGAACATAAGGTAACGCACATAATCACATAAGAATTGATTAAATCCACAAATGAAAAATAGCCGAATCAAGATGCACGAAACATGGATGCAAAGCATGGATATAATGAAAGACAAAATATGATGCATATTCACAGATAAAGAAAGCGAGTAAAAGAACGGGATAGAAAGAAGCGGGGCGGGGAATTATTACAACACTTAAAAGAATAATTACAAACAAAATTAGAGAGGGGTGAGGAGAATATTACAACAAAATAAAAACCTCACAATACACTCAAAATAAAATAAAATAAAATAAAAAGTTTTGTATGCCTTGGAAACCACCAGAAGTTGGTTAACATTGGAAGACAACGCCGTCTTGTCCAAAAGAAGCTATGGCCGGCCAGCCAACTAGGCCTAGCAAAACCTGTCTTATTGCAAAACCAAAAAAATGAACAAACAAGAAATATGTAGGTGGCTCGACTAACCACTACCTGTTAGATTAAAAATAAGAAAACAAATATAAAATATAAAAAAAGTGCAAACTTACAACAAAACTAACATGAACCTAAAATAAGAATACAAATATAAGATATAACATGCAAGATTACAACAAAACTAATATGAAACTAATATAAGAAAAATATAAGTTAGGAGATGCAAGATTACGACATAATTTCTATAAAACAAGAAAACATGCAAGATTACAACAAAACTAACATGAATCTAAAACAAGAAAGCAAATATGAGGTAGAACATGCAAGATTACAACAAAACTAATATGAAATTAAAGCAAGCGAATAAAAATAAATAAATAATTATGAGCTAAAGAAACCACTTGAATTACAACAACACACTATGAAATATAAAGTAAGAAAATAAATATGAGATAAACAAACCACTTGGATTATAACAAAACACTATGAGGTGGAATATGCAAGATTACAACAAAACCAACATGAACCTAAAACAAGAAAAAAAAAATGAGGTAAAACATGCAAGATTACAACAAAACTAATATAAAATAAAAGCAAGAAAATAAAAATAAATAAATAAATAAATAAATAAATAATTATGAACTAAACAAACCACTTGGATTACAACAACACACTATGAAATATAAAGTAAGAAAATAAATATGAGATAAACAAACCACTTGGATTATAATAAAACACTATGAAATAAGAAGTAAGAAAATAAATATGAGATAGAA
The DNA here is from genome assembly GCA_036172215.1 of Camellia granthamiana. NCBI lineage: Eukaryota > Viridiplantae > Streptophyta > Magnoliopsida > Ericales > Theaceae > Camellia > Camellia granthamiana. The sequence continues at coordinate 45,672,793 of CM069917.1, read as the reverse complement.
AATATAAAATAAAAAAAATGAAAAACTAGAAATTCATCTTCCAGAGAAAGATTGAATTTCTTGATTTCCAAACTTCCTCTTGATCACCCTCAAGTTTAAGAAGTGTATTCTCAATCCTCAATTTGCAATCTTGGAATCCTTGCTAAAATGATGGCTTGGAGGTGTATGTGGGGAAAAATTATTATCTCTCTTGTTGTTGCTCAATTTTACCAACACCCACTCTTCCTCTTGATCAAAGCTGTTGAAATTCAAGTATTTCAAGATTTTTTGAGGAGTTTTAGGTGTAGAAAAGATGGAATTTCAGTTTGTATGGAAGGTATGGGGTGTATATGGAAGATAGGAGTATTTTTAGCTCAAAAACTCAATTTTTCTCTCTTTTTCACTCTTTTCTCTTCAATTTCGTGGTCTTCTTCTCTCTTAATATTTAATCATTCTATACAGACAATGAGGGAGAGTTAAAGTCAAAAAGAAGGTGGTAGACAAGGTAAGAGACAAGAATGTGATAGGAGGAGTGAATTTTCAAAGTGGTTGCATGGGATACTCCTTTATGGATGCAAACAAAACCTCTTTTTGACAATGGAGGATGATTAGGTATGTATTTGGTAATATATGGATTGGCCAATGAGGTAGAGGAGTGTCCCACACACAAGAAAAAAATGCAAAAATAAACCTTATTTGCCTGCTGGTTTGAAATGGTTAAATATTATTTGAGGGGAAATATAACACAAGGCAAAGATTTGACAGAGTGGTTAAGGTGTTGAGTATTGAGTGGTAGGTTGGGGGTTCAAACCCCCTTCCAAGCATTCCTTAAATTCATTTTCTTGGGTAAAGACATGCCAGTGCCACGTCATCAGTAAGGACCAATCCAGTCATGCTACGTCAGCAAGACCGCCACGTCAGCGTCCCAGTTAGCATTGACAAAATATTCTACATATGGACGGAATATTCCTCGACTTAACAGAATATTTCTTTACATAACAGAATATTCCTTGAGTTTTAAAAATTACAATTTGGCCCAAAAGTTTCAAATAATTGTGCTATAACGCAGATTTCGGGAGAATTTTTCAATGAGGACCCCGGAAGTGCAGCGAAGGTTGATCCTAACTAAACGAATCATTCTGGACGCAACCGTGAGGTCAAAATATTCCCTCAAAAAGGTAATTTGTGGCTGTTTACGAGTTGAAAACAAGGCTCAAATTCTAAGTTTTCTTATTGAGGATTTTATGAGATACACCTTCTTGTTTTCATCATCGAGTGATCAAAAAGAAGCGCCCAAGTCTTAGGGCCGGTCAAAATGAGGTGTCTACAGTTGCCCCTCTTTGACAGAGCTCAAAGTCATTTCTTGACATGAGTGAATGTCAAAGCCCGAAGACGACCCTTTTGACAAGGCCATATGACTTGGACAAACAAACAAGATGCATATGCAATTGGTTGAACTCGAAGGTTGCCTACGTATCCCTTTGCAAGGAATCAAACCAGCGTAGTTCAAGGCTAGAATGCAAATGACATGCTCAAAATGCAATTTGAAAGTTGGACTTACACGCTTCGTGAAGCCGGTTGTTTGAAAATTCATGATTATGCAATGCAATGCAATGTCATATGAAGATGGCAACATGAGAGGCAAGCTTCGTGCAAATGATATGAAACATAATAGGGGGTGCATCGCATTAAATATGCCACAAGATCACATACAAATGTGCCACAACACAAATGATAGGTGAACTCAAAATCCAAACGCGTCTTACGCAAGAAGAGAAAATAATGAACTCGAAATCCAAACCCATTTCACGCAGGAGGAGGTATAGCAGTGTAACCAACAAATGTTCCTAGCCGTATTTCATACGGAGAAGGGGAAGGTTTTAACCAGGTAAACATTTAATCCTAACACGTTTCACGTGAAAGGAGCAAAGGTTGTGTAACCAACAAGTGTACCTAATCGTATCTTATATGGAGAGGAGAAAGGTAAACATCAAATCCTAACACGTTTCACATGAAAAGAACAAAGGTGGTGAAACCAACAGCGTACCTAACCGTATCTCATACGGAGTGGGAGAAGGTTTTAATCGAGTAAACATCAAATCCTAACACGTTTCACGTGAAATGAACAAAGGTGGTGTAACCAACAGATGTACCTAACTGTATCTCATACGGAAAGGGGGAAGGTTTTAACTAGGTAAACATCAAATCCTAACACGTTTCACGTGAAAGGAACAAAGGTGGTGTAACCAACAGACGTACCTAACCATATCTCATACAGAAAGGAGAAAGGTTTTAACTAGGCAAACATCAAATCCTAACACGTTTCTTGTGAAAGGAACAAAGGTGGGATGCGATGATATGTAAAATATGTATTACATACGTATACGTATACACACATGCAAACTATATATATATACAGATACACACATATACATATACAGACAAAATATATAAATATTTATACATACACAAATATATATGTACATAATATATATACACACATATACACGTACACATACATATACATATACATATCTCTCTCTCCTCTCCTGTTTTTTGTCTCTCTCTCTTCCTTTATCTTCTTCGAGCGTCGTGTCTGGCTCGGGATTTCAACAATTGTGGCGCTTGACCGACAGGTTGCCCCAATTGTTCAACGCCTTATCCCAATGTTTCTCCTCTTTGTCTTTTTCTTCTTCTTCTTCTTCTTCACTCTCTTCTTAAGTTGAGGTCTGCGAAAGAGGTAGAGCAAAAGCTTGCAAACTTGCTCTGCCACCACTTTGCAACCTCTTTCTTTTGCATTACTCTCCTTTGCCATGGCCTCTTCACACGGTTCTCTCACTCTTTTTCCAGACTTGAATGAGTCCACAATAGAGATGACTGATTCCGACTCCCTTGAACCTCAACCACGGGCTCCTCCTTCTTCCCCTGTTTTCAGCTTTCCAGTGATGTCAGTTGAGCAAATAATGGCAACACAGTCTGACATCGAAACAAACTTGTATACGCTAAGGTCATGTGTGGAGACCGTGACTGTAGTCTCCAACTTGTCTCGTCGACTGCAGAACAGGATATTTGATGTACATCAGTTAACTGCACAACTCTCCATGTTTCAGCATATGTACAAAGACTATCGAGTAGAAATTAGTGTATTGAAAAAGTAGAACAAAGAACTGAAATGACAGGCCACCTCCGTGGCCCGATTCGAAGTTCCTTCGCATAGACAATTTGATGGCTGGCAAGGAATAATCTCCTCAGAAGCTCTGCCAAGGCCAAGGCAGAGCCTTCAAGAGCTTCGAATGAGTAAAGATGAAGCGAGGCACCTAATGGTAAAGTCAGGCAATGAAGCTGTGTGCAAATGAAGCCGGTTGTAATCTTCGCCGCTGAGCTGCTACCAAAAAACTGAGAAAATGTTACTCTCTCTCTTATTTTTATTTTTATTTTTGTTTGTTTGTTTGTTTGTTTGTTTTTTTTTTTGGAGTGGGCACCTATAGCTTCAACTCATTTTTGTACAACTTTGATCAGGGTTGATCCTTGGCATTTAATAAAACGAGTTTGTTCTACAAATCTGGATGGCATCAATGGCACAACACTGAACATAAAAATCATTTTGTTTTGAATTTTGAACTTGAAAATGGCTGCATTTTAGTGAATTTTGAACTAAATATTGAGCCTATTACTAACCAAAACACAAAACACAACTTAATGAAATGAAAATGAAGCAAAAACCATCCCAAAACACACCCCTTTGCACTTGTCCGAGCAAAATGAACGCAAAACAGAGCAACACCGGTTGACCGCCCGACGGAAAAGCATCGCCGGTGACAACTACTGTGCATTTTCCGGCGATTGCTTGATTAAGGTGACGAGAACTCAATAGTGTGGGTAAAAGATAGAAAACCTGACTCAACTGTACCCCTAGTTCATCATTTTACCCTTTTTTATTTTTCCTTTTTGCTAAAGCGATTTTGATCAACATGAGAGGTAAATTAGCACACTTGTTCCATTTTCTATCTTGAAATCATATGAGCCAAATTATAAGAACTGAAAATTTTCTATTTTTGGTCCAAAGAATTGTTTGAGTTTTGGAAAAATGGAATAATTTTTTAGAAAATCAGTCAACTTCATTAAAAGTCCTCAAAATCTATTTTTGCAAATGACCACTACTCGATCAACATGAAATCAACCCTTGAGATGTATAACTGAATTCATCTTGCAACTAAACCCGTCATGAAGGAGAAATAGGACAACTGAATCAAATGGGGACGAGCCAATCAAATATGGATAGCCGAGTCGAATAAAGATACACCAATCAAACATGGACAAGATGAGTGAGTTGAAAAATGATTAAGGTCGAACTTCAAGATGAAGCTGCCTATGTATCCCAAGGATAGGAATCAGGCCATACGTAGTTCCGGTTAAGGTTTACTCGGGTATTGACACTCTCCTTTTGTGCTCTAACTTTTGCCAAAGCTGCCCTTTCGGGTTTTCAACCTTGCGAGCTTTTCATTTTTTCATTTTTCTTTTTTTTTTTCTTTTTTTTTTTTTGGCATTTTTTTTCTTTTTTTTTTTCTGCTCTGCTTGGGTCACCTTTCGGGTTTTCGGCCCAGCAAGCCTCTCAAGGGTAGTACTTCTTCAACTTGTCCATGTTGATTGGTTGTGAGAACTCCAAACCATCCAAATCCATGAGAATGACTGCTCCTCCTGACCAGATTGATTTAATGATGTAGGGACCCGTCCAATTAGGTCTAAACTTGCCCCTAAGGTCGTGAATAGGAGCTCAGTTGTTTTTCAACACTAAGTCCCCTTCCCCCAAATTCCTGGATCTAACCTTTTTGTTGAATGCTTTGGCAATCTTGCGTTGATACCCCTGAATATGGCATAACGCCTTCAATCTTCGCTCATCAAATAGCATCAGTTCCTCAAATCAGTTCTGTTGCCAATCAACTTCTGTTATCTGCCATTCAGCCACAATCCTCAATGAAGGCACTTCCAACTCAATCGGCAAAACAACCTCCATTCTATATACCAAAGAGTAAGGGGTTGCCCCTGTAAACGTTCGAATTGATGTCCTGTATCCCCAAAGTGCAAAAGGCAACTTATTTGGCCAATCTCTATAAGTTTCTACCATCTTACACAGAATGGTCTTGATGTTCTTATTTGCAACTTTAATGGCTCCATTGGTTTATGGCCTGTAAGTTGATGACTTGTGAAAAGCCACGTTATACTTCTCAAGTAGAACTGCCACTTCTCCTTTGAAATGTGAGTCATTGTCTGAAATTAATTCGTTTGGCACCCCGTATCTGCAGATAATGTTGTTTCTGATAAATTTGGCCACCTATGATGCTTTTAACACTGAATACGACTGTGCTTCAACCCACTTGGTAAAATAGTCAATGGCAACCAAGATGAACTGATGCCCATTTGAACCTTTCGGTGTGACTGCCCCGATGATATCTATGCCCCAAATTGAGAAAGGCCAAGGCAAAGTCATGTGGTAGAGTTTTGATGGCGGAATGTTCATGCGGTTGGCGTGGATTTGACATTTGTGGCATCGCCTAACAAAGTTGATACAATCACTCTCCATGGTTAACCAGTAGTATCCTTGTCTAAGGATTTTTCTGGCTAGCATTATATCGTTCATATGGGCTCCGCACTCTCCTCCATGGATGGCTTCCATGATACGCTTTGCATCTTCTTCCTTTACACACAACTTGTGCATTTCCAGATGCCGTCTCTTGTATAATTTATCTCCACAAATGAGGAACTTAGTGGCTAGACGCCGTATCCCCCTTTTGTCTTTGGTGTTTGCCTCTTGTGGATATGTACCACTTTCCAGAAAATTCCAAATATCAAAGTACCAAGGGTTTTCATCTTAAACTTCTTCTGTTGCGGCTATCGTTTCATATGCGGGGGTGTACTTTTGTTCTATAAGGATCGAGCGCATCTTGATCCCGACCAAGATAGCTATCATTGATGCCAGGGTTGCCAATGCATCAGCAAATCGGTTGTTCTCTCTTACCAGGTGTGTAAAAGTCAGTTTTTTGAACCTCGAGATCAACATGTCCAAGGTCTGATAGTAGACTTTCATTTTTTCCTCTTTAACTTTCCAATCTTTGTTGGCTTGAGAGACGACCAAGTTCGAGTCCCCGATCACATCCAACCTTATTGCCCCTAGTTCCAGGGCTGCTTCCAATCTGGCAATGCACGCCTCATACTTTGCTTGGTTGTTAGATACCCTGAATCAGAGTTTGAAAGCCAAGGAGATATGGGAATCATCCGGTGGTATGAGCAACATGCCTATCCCATAGCCAAATTGATTGAACGCTCCATCAAAGTACAACTTCCAAGTGTCTTCTTCCATTTGCATGACCTCTTCATCTGGAAATGAGTACTCCACATCTTCTCCTCCTTCAATTGGGTGATCAGCTAAAAATTCTACTACGGCCCTTCCTTTGACAGATTTGCGAGTGACATACTTAAGGTCAAATTCGAAAAGCAAAAGCAACCAATTAGCTAGCCTACCGGTAAGTGCTGGTTTCTCGAAGAGATATTTGATTGGGTCTAATCTTGAAACCAGAATTACCGAGTGAGCTAACTGATAGTGTCTTAACTTCATGGTAGCCCATACCAAAGCTAAGCAAGCTTTTTCCAAGGAGTATAGTGGGTCTCATATTCAAGCATCTTTTTACTTAAGTAGTAGATGGCTTTCTCTACTTTCTCATCCGACTCTTGTGCAAGCATACATCCCATAGTTGATTCGGTCACTGAAAAGTACAAGATCAGCAGGTTCCCTGGCTCAGGCGGTGATAACACAAGTGGATTCTATAAATACTGCTTGACTTGCTCGAACGCAAACTGACATCGATTCCCATCGAAACTTCTTCCCTTTCTTTAGGAGACCAAACAGTGGTTCACAAGTCAAGGTTAACTTTGAAATAAACCTGCTTATAAATTTCACCCTTCCCAGAAAACCCTGCACCTCCTTTTCAGTGATTAGTGGCGGCATTTCTAAGATGGCCTTAATTTTAGATGGATCAACTTCAATTCCTCGCTATGTGATCAGAAATCCTAACATCTTGCCCGCAGTCACCCCAAAGGTGCATTTCTGTGGATTTAGCCTTAGCCTGTATTCCCTAATTCTCTTAAAGAATTTCTTCAATGCAGTGTAATGGCTTTCCCGATCTTTGGACTTGACAATCATGTCATCTACATACACCTCAACTTCCTTATGGATCATATCATGCAAAAAAGTGGCAGCAGCTATCTGATAAGTGGCCCCGACATTCTTCAAACCGAATGGCATAACCCTGTAGCAGTATGTCCCCCATGGTGTGGTAAATGTTGTCTTTTCTCTGTCCTCTGGAGCCATAAGGATCTGGTTATACCCTGAAAATCATCCATGAATGACAATAAGGCATGCCCTGCAGTGAAGTCTAGCAAATCATAAATATGTGGCAATGGGAAATCATCATTCGGACTAGCCTTATTCAAATCTCGGAAGTCAACACAAACTCGGATTCTGCCATCTTTCTTTGGAACTGGCACAATATTGGCTAACTAAGTAGGATACTCTGATACGAGCAAAAACCCAGCATTGATTTGCTTAATAACCTCTTCTTTAATTTTTAAGGCCCAATCTGGACGAATTATGTGAAGCTTCTGTTTGTGTCACGTCCCAAAACCCGCCCCTAAAGGTTTCGGGCATGACCTATTCAGAAACGGACACTTAACCTGTTATACGTAATATATGGGGCCTTGGCGGAAGCACTAAAATTTAACATAATAACAAACTCCATTGAGCTACCTCTAATATGCCAGGATCACATGCATCATATACATTATAATAACCAGTCACAGGCCAAAATTATACTGTGAGCATCAGTCATATAGATATACATATACAGCCCTAGCTTTAAGATTGGGCATAAACAAAAACATTGAAGTCATGTACATTTAACCTTAAATGAGTAATCAAAGAAAAAACAAGACAATGTTTAACAAAGCTTCACAAAACTGAGTGATCTCGCTTAGTGCCTGGACTCATAAAGGTTGACAAAAGGGAACGAACGTCCTGGGTTAGGACTGACCTCCTGGTTGGTTACCTACAAGAACAGACATACAGAGGGTGAGCCAAGCTCAGTGAATAGTAATACATAAATAAAATAATGCTTAACTTGAAACATTGTATAATAGAAATACACATGGATTTGTAACTTCTCAATATTTATTGAACCATAAATTGTGTCTAACATGCTTTGGAAATAAGTGAGGATAGACATACGAACTAAATGCAACTTTTCAAATGTTCCTGAACATGGGTCTCCGCTCGAGCGGACCATGCAATTTCTGAAATTCTACAAAGCCAAGTAAAGTTCCAACCTGGTATTCAAAGCTTCAAACATGTACCTTCGTATACTAATGCAGCATTCACAATACGAGTCTGAATCTGTTCTTATTCATTATAGACTTAGATCTTATCATGAAACATATTGGCTTGAATATAATGTTTTGGATTAAAATCCTGGTATAATGTGGCACAAACCCTTAATCATGGTGGCATGAAGCCCATTAACATAGTGGCGCAAGGCCCTTGGATACTTACCAAGCTTCAAAACATATACTTACTAAGCTTCAAAACATATACTTACCAAGCTTCAAAACATATACCTATCAATCTTTAAAACATATGCTTACCAAACTTTAAAACATATACTTATCAATCTTTAAAACATATGCTTATCAAACTTTAAAACATATACTTATCAATCTTTAAAACATATGCTTAAGCATACAATGCAAAGTCCACATGATTTGTCTGAGTCTGTTTCACTTTATAGGCCCTTTCTTGAAACATATCAGCTTGAACATAATGGTTGGTTTCAAACCTACTTCTCCAACTCAATATATATATAAAAGATTACTAGTCTTACAAAACACATTATGGAATTTACACCCATTCATCTTCTACTCAAAGAAAGAAAGGATTTTTATGAACATTTCCATGTTCCCCAAAACTCCTTAAATTTCTAGTGTTTTCACCAAAAACCAAACATTTCCCCATCCCCATAAGAAATCCTACTAAATCATTCTCTTGATTTAATAACTAAGCAAGCCCACAAATATTTAGTAAAATGATTTGGGATTAAACCCATTCTTGAAAACTTCACATTTTAGGTCACAAAAATTAATATCAACATAGTCAATACCATCCCACATAATCATCACAATTCAACATATCTCAAAAGGAATTCTGAAATTCCATTTCAATATTCCATAATCGAATTTATATCATCCACATTATCAACAAATCTTTTCCCCCAATTTCCCTTTTTATTAAAACATAATTTACAATGCATTTAACAAAGTTCAATCGCAAAGTTTAAACATAATTTTCAAACATAACCAAATTCCAATTAAACTTGAACACATCTAATTCAACCTACCACTTTCATGATTCAACTATCAATTTGGGCCAAATCATTGATTATCATCAAAAATCAACCTAGGGTTTCTAAGAAATCTACAAATTTCAAATAAAATTTTAAATCTTCTTAACCCATTACTTTTCATTTCAAATCTCCCCATTTATTAGGCACCCTAGGTCCATAATCCATAAACCATAATCTAAACCCCATAAACCATACTCTAAACCCCATAATAGAACCCCAACATACCTCAAAAATTTCAAAATTCCATTCGGTAGAAAGTGGTGATCTCCTCTTATTCTCCATCCTTGATGCAAGATCCATGGTTGATTTGTTGAGAAAAGTGGAGGAAATCAAGGTTTTGGGAGCTAGGGTTTCGGACATGGAAGGGGGGAGAAGAAGAGAGGAAAAGAAAATGCAAGAAATGAGCTCAAAATCACGTTTTTGAGCTGCTGCCCGCACATCGCCGCACGTGCGTCACATTTCCCGCACGTGCGGTCCTGCATCCAGCACAGATATGAAAACTTCAAACATGCGTAACTCCCTCATCCGGACTCCGTTTTAGGTCATTCTTGTGCCCAAATTGAAGCCCCAAAAATAATCTTTCCAATGGTTCTAACCTCACATCCAAATTCTAAATGTGGAAAAAGAAAAGGGCAAAAGAGTAACAGCTGATCGTGGGCGATTTGGTCGAATTAAAGTTTTTGGTCCAATCTTACCTTACCATCATATTACCACCACAATCAATACCCCAAAATAAAATAGGGAGGTTCCAAATACACTACTAAAAATGCCACAGATATAAATCACTTTTCACAGAAAGCAAGTAAATGCACAGAATAACAGATCGAAAATATACCAGGAACAGATATGAGGGTCGGGTTATTACAGTTTGACAGGTCGGGCCTCAGTGTCGAGAGGTGTAGACACCCCATTTTTGACCGACCTTAAGACTCAGACATCATCAATTGAGCGCTTGGTGATGTTGCATATCGTGCTCATCCAGAGGTTTCAGAGTCTCGGCTGCGAGCCTTGCCTCCGGACTTCCGGACTCTTTCGTGCTTTGCCTCGGTTTGCGAACTAGGCTCCGTTTTCTCTGTTTTCTCTTCCTGAGGGGAGGGAGAGGTCTAGTAGATCATCTCTCAGTGGCCGTAGGCTACGTTTTGTGGTCGCAGGCCATTTTTCCCATTTCGGAGCCCGGTTCCCGGTTTTCGGAGCCCGGTTCCCGGTTTTCGAAGCCGTCAAGCCGTATGCCTCGGTTCGGGACCGTCTAACCACCCCTGTTTGCCCTGGTTTTTGGCATGCATCTTATTTCCTCCCTTTCAAGGGACACTGTGGTCCGAGAGACCAACTTCGTGGTCGGACACCACTGCCGGTGCCTAACAGCCCACTTTCGGGGCCCCGAACTGTGTGTTTCGGCTCCCGAACACTTATCTTGCATTTTTGGGCCCCGACCCGAACTTGAGATAGTCATATTTTGAGGTCCTTTTCATGTTTGATTAAGGACCTTTTACTGATTGACATCTCCATCTGTCACTTGTCTCTTTACCTCTTTTTAGGGCTGTTTTGCACGGTATTTTAGGTGTACTTGTGGGCTGTTTTGGGCTTGGTCGTAAACTACAAAGTTTCTTATTTTGAGCCTCTCTTCAACTTTGTTGAAGGGCTCTCGGCCATTTGAGACCTGCAGCTATCACTTATCCCTTTAACCACCTTTTGGCCCTTTTTGGTGCACCCTTTGCTCAAGGCTTCTTGAGGAAGCCTTGACCCCTTGTCTTGGCTTCCTCAAGAAGCCTACCAGCTGTCTTGGCTTCTTGGATAAGCCCCTTGCTTTAGCTTCTCTTGTAAGCCTTAAGCCTTAAGCCTTAAGCCTTGGCATTTGCCTATTTAAAGAGCCCTTCTCTCCGATTACAAGGGTTAGAGATTTTGAGCAAGAAAACCAGAAGATATATATGCATATCTGATATATACATATATATCTCACCTCCCTCTCTATATCTATCTCACTCAACCTCCAAACTCAATAGTTCTTGGGCCATTCCTTCATCAACCCATAGCACAATTCATACACACTCCACACCAGCAACTTGGGGGTCATTTGCAGAGGTTAGGAGCTCATTTTCTTCAATCAAAACCTACTGGTTTGCTGGTCTTCAAGGGTAAGTCTTCATCTTCCCCTTTCTAGCCTTTTCTTGCTTCATATCTAAGCCGTAGTTGCTTGCATCTTTGGGCTCCGACCCAAGCTTCAAATAGTCTTATTTTGGGGTCCTCTTCATGTTTGATTGAGGGCCCCTTGCTGTTTGGTGATTGCATCTAGCACCTATCTCAATATCCTCTTGTATGCCATCTATTTTGCATGCTATTTTTGACTTATGTGTGATCTGCTTTGGGGCCTGATGTAAACTGATATTAGGCTCATTTTCAGCCTTTCTTCAACATTGTTGAAGGGCTCAACATTGTTTGGATAATCCATGTGCTACTTGCTTTGAAATCCATGTGTTAGCCTCATTCTTGCATGGTTTGTTAGCCTTGTATGCTTATGTTTTTGTGGCTTGACATAACCTGAGAATATGCATGTTTTGATACTGCCAATATTCTGTCTTCACATGCCATGTTCATATAATGCATGTTTGGCATAGCTATAGGCCATTTCGGGTGCCAAATTTCATGTTTCGGGACCATTCCGTGCATCGGGTGTTGTTTTATCACATTTCGGGGCTGTTTTGCATCATTTATCGCCTCTGAAATATTGCATGCTCGTATGCCATACTTCACGTTTCATTAGAGTGCCATTTCGAGCCTTAGGGCCGTGCCTCGGTTTGCGTGCACGCATGCACGCATTTCGAGGCATCTCATTTTCATCTTGGCCGCTGTTTTAAGCCTATTTAGAGCTGCCCAATTCATGTGTAAGTCCATCTTTTCATTAGTTTGCATTGCCTCATGTTTGCTTGTATGCTTGCATAAGTGCCATGCCATGTTGCATCCTTAGCTTGCATGCCTAGGATTGCATTGCATTAGCATGCATGCTCTACCTCTTGACCAAGTCATGATGGAGGTAGAAGCCCCTTGATTTGATTGTATGCATTGCATTTCATTCCATTGAAAGTGCACAACTTGGCTCTTGGGCCATCACGCATCGAAATGCGCGATTGGTGGTCCGAGAACCAAGGACTATACTCCCTTGAGTCACAAATATGATAAGGAGTATGGTTGGTGCAAACATTTGTCCCAAAATTCCATATCATGCACTGCTGCTGTCTGTTGCTGTCAAAACTGTCTCCTGCAGGAATTTATTGCCGACCGGCAATACTTAGTGCCGACCGGCAAACTTTTTGTGCCGATAATTTCCATCGCAGCCGGTGGTCAAACCCTGCAGCCGGTGGCCAAACCCTTCAGCCGGTGGTGATCTTCAGGGTATGTAGAAGGTGTCCTAGAACTTTGGCAGTTTTCAGAAAGGCAGGACAGTGCAAAACAGAGGCAACAGTGGCATGGTGCGGGCTTTCCGGGCAAGTCGGATCGAGCATGCATCGTTTGTGCATTCCGAGGCGGGGCTGCGGCCTTTTCCTTTTGCATTTAATTTAAATAAGATTAGAGGCTCTGTAATAATTATTCATTTGTTTATTCTTTGGACTGTATTATTATTTTGGTCCCTCCGAGCGGGGGCGTATCTGTAATAAGTGTGTGTGAGTGGGTGCATGTCTCCCAACCCCCACTTCTTTCTACCCTTTTATTTACCTGCTTACGATGGTAGATTAGGGCACATTTATTTTAGCATACCTTATGCAATGCATGCGTGCATCCATGCATTTGTTACACATGCATTGGGCTCGGTACATCATACAAACTGCATTGTATTTCAATTTCCAAATTGAATACGTATTACTTGTAGCACTTCATATGCCATGATTAGGATAGCTGAGCCTGCCTAGACTACATCTTTGCATGTGTTGCATTAGACATTTCAGTATGCTTAGGTCCATACATGGATTTCTAATGAGCTTCTATTTTGGCTTGGAGTACTAGGTGAGCTTTTATGCTTTAGCATATCACATGCGTGTGAATGTTGCCATAATAGCATGATTACCATGAGGCTAAGTGCTTATGTGATATAACTGTTTGAATGTCTGTGGATGGAGGTCAAATTACCTAGATTGGAATAATGCATTAAAACTGTGAGTTTTAAAGCCCACTAGATAGTGGCAAAACTGTCTTTTCTAAAAGCCCACTTGAGGGTGGCAAAATCTGCATTTTAGCCTACTTACGAGTAGCAAACCATTTTCAAAACAAACATGTAATGTTTTGTTCCAATTTAGGCGATTTGGTCTATACTTGTTTGCTGTGCGCATAACATAGTAATTCTAGGCTAATAATCAGAATAAGAACATGTAATGTTTTCAAAATCGGATATCACGGTTAGTAGAGGCCGGTCTTCGGACCGGGCGAGAGGGGGTGCTCATAGCTGACCTTCCCCGATCGTACCCAAGCTCCCGAGCCAAGATCACTTTGGTGATGACGGACACGTGGCCTTCGGCACCGAGTCAGGGTTTCCTAAATTTCCCCATTTTAAAATATTTAGGTGGCGACTCTGTAATCTGGCAAAGCAGTCCATGTTTGGCACTTCTTTTCAAAAATCAGTTTTTCTTCAAAACGATTTGCCAGAGTTGGACTCTTTGGTTCAAGATTAAGAACCGTGACATTTGAGTCCTTTGAACTGTAGTGACCCAATATCGAACCAGAACGGGGGGGAGTCGCACCCTCCCCGGGATGCGATCGGGGACGTCTACAGTTTCTGGCGACTCTGCTGGGGAACTTTAGAGAGCTTGACTCGAACTCGTGATATCCTGTTTTGATTTCATCTATGTGTTTCTTTGCATTGCATGTGCATTGGTGCGCCTAGGACACCGTGTTGGCCATCTGCTATTCCTGAGCGGTTTGCTGGAGGCTTGTCTTGTCAAGGCATGACCATAAGGCTGACCGGTTGCGGGCTCTGCCAGTATGGGAACACAAACCCCGGTTTTACCGGGGCACCCTTTTCGACCATTCGACCTAGTGCATATTCGGAATCCATAGTGACCATTCCAAACTAGGACAGGTTACTTACCCGATGTTAGGTTGTTTGAAACCGTTGCATGCGTAGTGAAACCCTAGCTCCTGACAAAATAGGACAGGGAAACCCTACCCCAACATAGGGGTGTTTTGGCTCTCTTTTACTTGCTATGTGCTTTTAGAGTGTATCTCTACAGGGAATGCATATACCAGTTTGCGAGTCTGGGTATCTGGCCTGAGGGCACCAGTATCAGTGTTTTTGAGAATCGGTTATATCTGTGGATATCAGATTCAGATTTGGGGCAGTGATTTCGGGAAACGGTGATCAGTAATAGAATACAGTCGTTCAGCTTTGCTCATGTCCGTTCCAGTGAAGTTGAGCTGAGATGCTGTCTGTTTTCTCTTTTGCTAGGTAGTCCTGGAACTATAGCTTCAGAAGGCTCCACTATCCCTCGGGTACATTGGATTTGTGCTGATAGACTTTGTCAGGTCAGAGGCTCAGTTCAAGGGTAATCAGGGCCAGAGAAGGCTAGTCAGACATAGATCACCACTACCACAGCTACCAGATCAGTGATCTTTGAGCAGTCGGGTTGAGATTTCCGAACCTACTGCAGACACAAATATACCGGTTGCTCAGTTAGATCAGGACAATATGTCGAGTCTGGAAGAGATGGTGCGCCAACTCCAGGATAGTATGAAAACCATGCAGCAAGACGCTGTCTGTCAAGCAGAATTCGCCAAGCAATGGGCTGTGGTCATAGCCCAACAGGCAGAGACAATTGCCAGGCTAGAGCAACAAACCGGAGCATCTGCTTCGTATCAAGCTCCTCCAGCACCTGGGGAGACGCCAAATGTCCAGGAAGGTACGGACATTCCAACAGGGCCGGCTCCGCCCTTGGTTCTACCCCAGCTATCTAAAACACCCATCAACTTGCCAGACTCCCCCTTTGAGTTCAAGACGGACCCCACAGCGTTGAAAGTGAGCAAGCTTGAGAAATTGTTCAAAAAGTCTCAGGGGGCTCACTCTATTCCTGATATAGGGGATGGTTATACTGACTCAATGGTGACATTACCGGATCGGTTCAAGATGCCACATATTGATCGATTCGATGGTTCTGGAGACCCGACGGTGCACCTCCACCTGTTTTCTGATATTCTAAGACCAATGGGTTTGACCACAGCCCAGAAATTGTCACCATTCGGCCGAACCCTGTCTGGGATAGCCGCAATCTGGTATGCGAAATTGGAGAACTCTGTGAAACAGAACTGGGAAGAGATGGCTGAGGCCTTCAGTGATCAATACTCCTACAACACACAGGTTGAGGTCACCACTCGTGATCTTGAAGTCACCCGCCAAGGGTCAAAGGAGGGTTTCTCAGAGTTCGTGACGAGATGGAGAGCAAAAGCCTCAATGATGACTACAAAACTTTCCGACAAAGATCAGATCAGGATGATTGTTCGGAATCTGCATGGCAAGTTGCTGCAAAAGATGGTCGTTCTACCTCTGTTTACCTTTCCAGCCCTTCATGAAATGGGGGTTCAAATCGAGGATGCCATCAAACAAGGGATCTTTACAGAAGATAATGAGCCCTTGAAGAGGAATGTTGCTCGCAGTCCCAATGCTGCTACTGATGATGGCACAACTGCGAAATGCTCAGAAGTAGGTACTATCACCACCTCCCTCAATGGCCAAAAACCAACCACTTCAACTCAGCCCCAAACCCGAAAATTCCATCCTCTTTACATGAGTCTCTCTCAAGCTTTGAAAAAGCTGCGAGAAGAAGGGCACCTAGAACTCCTAGAACCCCAACCCCTTCCAAACCCACTCCCAGCCAGGCATAACCCTTCCAAGTACTGTATGTACCATCAGCAGCGCGGTCATGGCACCGACCGTTGCTACCGCCTTCGTCATGAGATCCAAAATCTCATTGACAACCAAACGATAGCTCCACCTTCAGACCCCAATGACCAAATACCTCATCCACATCTCAATCTAATCCACACATTGGCCGTCCCTTACGACCCCAGCATATACATCACCCCAGCCCATCTGCCCAAGCCTGCGGTGTTCATTCCAGAGAGCCTGGACTTATGTATGATGGATGCATCTGAACCCCAATCATCTCAAACCCATGAACCCACTACTTCTGAGCTGATGAGGATGATCGAAGATCTTCAGAGAACTGTGGCAGATCTGGCCTTTGGGGTTTTGGCCCCATCATCAACCACATCACGTACCAGGGAGTTCATGTCTAAAGGCTCCCCAACCTTGGGACGGGTTGCATTGGAAGAAGGCCAATCCCTTGACAAAGCGGAAGCAAGTGGAAAGAACAAGGCAGGGACAGGCATCGGTCCCCATGAACACCTTCGGTGGGATATCGAGGCTTTGAAAGCTGAAGGACTGAACAAAGAGCAAGTCCTTGTGGTTGTTGCAGAGGCTGTGGATGACACTTTCGCCAATCAAGTTGGGGGCAGTTTGAATCAAGGGGCAAGCCGGGAGAAACGCCTTTGTACCAGGAATATTCCTTTCAACTCTAGTCCCGTTCTCAGAAGAGACTAGCAAACCCAGTCAGCACCTGTCAATCCCTTTGCCGGTGCATCCAGCAAAAAGCCACAAACCGCAAAATACCCACCTCGAGGCCAGAGGGTGTTCGCACCACTGTACATGTCTCTATCAGTGGCCTTGAGGGTCCTGATTAAAAAGGGGTACCTGAAACCCCTGGAGCCGCGACCACTACCAGATAAACTTCCTCCCTCCCATGATCCGACCAAGTATTGTGCCTTTCATCAGCAGGTCGGCCATGTCACTGATAAGTGTTTCCGTCTTCGCCACGAAATACAAGATCTGATTGACAATAAGGTCATCGTCGCACCAACTCAGCAAAGTCTATCGGCACCTGATCAATGAACTTGTGGGGGATAATGTGATGTGATCAGGAGGTGAACCACCTGTGGGCGGCGTTCAGTTTACTTCAGATGTGGTGGACGGCATGCACTGTTTTGAGCGATGTACAAATGCTGTTAATTTTGCTTTCTGACTTGGGTATTGGGTCAGTTTTGTTGTGTTGCTTCTAGTCTGTCTCCTTATTTTGAGTCAGTCTTTTTATTTCAGGTCTGTCTTGTTGTATCGAGTCAGTCCTGTTTTGTTGAAGTCAGGTGATTCCGGGAATGTTACCTCGGACATCACTATCTTATTTTGTGTTTGTCTTTTTGCTTTCTTTTGAGACTGTTTCTGTCAGGGAGCCAGTTGTGCCAACAGATCTTGAATGAAACAGCAGTGATTTTCACACTCTCGTGTTTGCTTCTGCCGTGTGCCAGTTGTACCAGAAATTCCAAATGAGACGGCAGTATTTGACAAAAAGCTGTGCCTTTTCTGGGCCTTGAATTCATTGCATTGACCTAAGTTTTTCAAAACTTTTTGAACATTATGGTAAAAACAAAGAGGAAGGAATTCCTCGGGATTTGCAAAACTTTGATCAATTTGGAGAAAGAGAGACATGCTAAACCCTTAATGATTGAGACCATGCTTGTTAGTGTGAGTACTGAGAAGGGCCCTAGCTTGATCCAGATTGGTCCCACACTGTCTTCAGCACGAGCGATTTGTCGCTTTCTTAAAAACTTTCAAAAAATATATATTTTGCGCAGTCCTGCGAAGACTTGTGCGGAATCGCTCTTGAGATTGTACAGCTTAGGATCGCTCTCAGCCTCGAGACTCGCCCCCCATTTTGCTTTCAAACCTTGAACTTGCATTCAGAACGTTCAACGGTCAACTACAATGTGAGGCCTGTGTGGCTAGATTTGAAGCAGCGCTCAAACAAGAAGCAAGGAAAGTCAGATCAAGAAGATCAGACCTCATCAAAAGAAGCTTGCAAAGCTAGATCAGAGGCACCCCTCGAACTAGGGGCAAAAAACATCCGATGTGCTCGAAGAGCCAAAGGTGGATCCTTCTGCACAACAATACAAACGGCCACTCTCCTGGATACAGAAGGCTTCAATCTCAAAACCATTTGGCATGGACAAAGCTACACTTTTACCCTTGAGAGGCTCGCTGGGCCGAAAACCCGGAAGGGCGACCTAGGCAAAAGTTAGAGCAAAGAAAAGAATGAAAAAAGCAAAAAGAGAAAAAATGCAAAGATACAAAAAATGCAAAAGAAAATAAAAGAAAAATACAAAAATGCAGAAGAAATGAAAAGAGAAAAAGATTGAAAAAAATTGAAAAGAAAGAAGAACAAAGCTCGCAAGGTCGAAAACCTGCAACAGGCGCCTTGGCAAAAGTTAGAGCATAAAAAGGAGAGGTTAAATACCCGAGTGTACCTTAACCCCGAACTACGTAAGGCTTGATTCCCATCTTTGGGATACGTAGGCAACTTCATTCTGAAGTCCAGCCGTAAAACACTTCAAATTCGATTGTGTCCATGCGATGGTTCTAGTCATCTTTGTCTTCTCTGTATCTGAAGATTTGGTTGTGTTCGTCACTCTGAGGACTGACTACAATGTGTTGCAGTGCCATCCAAACAAGGGGCAACTTTCCGTTGCCATTCAACGCACTGCGGTGCCTTTCAAACAAGGGGCAACTTTCCGTTGCCATGCAGCTCTCTCCGAACAAGGGGCAATTTCCCATTGCTATGGATCTGAGGTTGCGCAACTCAAGAGTAGTTTCCGTGCTTGTTGAGCATTGGCCGTTTGCAAAAATAGTTTTTGAGAATTTTTACTGAGGTTGACTAATTCTCTCGAAAATTATTCCATCTTTTCCAAAATCGGACCATTTTCTTGGACCCAAAAGAGGAAAATTTTCAGTGCTCATAGCCTGACTTGCATGATTTCAAATCAAAAATCGAACAAGCATGTTAATCTAACTCTCACGTTGGTCAAAATTGTTTTAGCAGAAACCAAAACAAAAAATGGTCAAAATGATGAACTAGGGGCACAGTTGAGTCAGATGTTCTGTCTTTTCCCCTTTGTCAAAATACTTGCTAGAAAGGGCACTTTACTTGCCGGAAAGGGCACCGTATTCGCCAGAAAAGGGCACAACAAAGGGCTGAAAGCTCTCTCATCCTCCAAACAACGAGGTATCAAGCCAAGTGCGAAGCACGCACTGGAATGGGGCCAGATATTCCATTCCCTCATCTGGACAGATCTAACCACGTCCAAACTCCCCAGCAGGGCATCATCAACCAATGTCAGCCACAGATTTGCTACACACCCAATGGTAGCGCAGCCCCTCTGTGGAAGAATCTCACTGTTGTGAACAAACGAAGAATCTATCTGAATGCTAGGGGCAAGAGCCCACAACTTGCTGTTTATCCACCAACCACCCAGGGGAGGGATAAAAAAAAATAAGAGATTGAAGAATAGAGAGATGTGCGTTGAGAGAAAAAGTGAGAAAAGGGCTTTTTCAGAAAAACAGAGATTGAGTGCCAGAGTGATGTGAGAATCACAAATGAGAAAGGGTGGGAGACACTACCCGGTGAAACAGGCTCCCTGTGCATGTCTGAGTCTTGTGTTTTGTTTTGACTGTTTCGATTCTTGTTTTGAGTCGTTTCGAGTGTCAATAGATGTGTTTAGGTTGTTTACCTATTGTTTTCCGTTGTTGAGTCTTTTTCGCTATGTTCAGTCGTAGGCTCAATACCCGGTTAAGAACTCATTTCTTAATTTCAAAAAAAAAAAGAAATCAAATCATTTTGTGCTCAGAGTGCCGTGCCATTCTCCACATTTGTGCAAAACAGATTCGTTCTTTCATAAAACTGCAGGGCCCACCCCCGATAAGTGTGAACAGTAAAACCAGGACCTATTTGAAGCTATGTGGTTCCGGACTGCAAAGTAAAAGCAAAAGAGGGAAAATTGAAGCATCTGAGTGTGTTTTACCTTCAGCAAATCCCGGGATTGTATTTCGGATGTACCTCTTCAGACCTTGTCAGTGTTCCGAAGAATGAGCGTGCCTCTGCTTCAAGTGTAAGCCTGCTTCAAGTCAGAATGGTAGTCCAAGCAACATCCGAGGGTTTCACATGCAGATGTTACCTCTCGCCAATATAAACAGGGTGTTCCCTTTTTGAGCTGAGCATGTTGCAAAGCCCTCTGAGAGGTAAAACAGAGGCACCAGAGTACATGTTTGATACTCCTCTATTGCACAGAATATGAACCTTTATATACACTGTTGTTGCATGTGTACCACGCATCGTTATGATTCATGCATAAAATATGCTTGCTTTCAATATTGCATGGAAAATACCCCTATACTTGCATAGAAGATGCATTTTTATCGCACTTTCTTGTGCATTTTAGCTCACTCGCACTATCTTGTGCACTTACATTTTGTATCTCACTTGCACTGTCATGTGCATCTTGTGGTTATATCTCACTCGCGCTGTTTAGCGTATCGCACTGTCTAGTGCATTTCAAATCACTCGCGCTGTTTAGCGTATCGCACTGTCTAGTGCATTTCAAATCACTCGCGCTGTTTAGCGTATCGCACTATCTTCTGCATTTCAAATCAATCGCGCTGTTTAGCGCATCGCACTATCTTGTGCATTTTCAAATCACTCGCGCTGTTTAGCGTATCGCACTGTCTAGTGCATTTCAAATCCATTGCGCTGTCTTGTGCATTTCAAATCACTCGCGCTGTTTAGCGTATTGCACTGTCTAGTGCATTTTAAAATCATTCGCGCTATTTTGCGCATCGCACTGTTTTGTGCATTACATTTGCTCGCGCTATCTTGCGCACCTGCATCGCACTGTTTTGTGCATTACACTTCATTCGCGCTATTTTGCGCATCGCACTGTTTTGTGCATTACATTTGCTCGCGCTATCTTGCGCACCCCATTCGCACTGTCTTGTGCATCACATTTATTCGCGCTATTTTGCGCATCGCACTGTTTTGTGCATTACACTTCATTCGCGCTATTTTGCGCATCGCACTATTTTGTGCATTACATTTGCTCGCGCTATCTTGCGCACCCCATTTGCACTTGTTAGTGCATTGCATTTTAATCGTGCCATTTTTCGCATCGCGGCAGAATTTTGTGCATCACATCATCGCGCTATCTTGCGCACCTCCATCGCACTATCTTGTGCACTCGTGCTTTCTTGCGCATCGCACTATCTTGTGCACTTGCATGCTATATCTCACTCGCACTATCTTGTGCATTCCATTATACTCGTGCTGTTCAGCGTATCGCACTGTTCTATGCAATTTACTTTCACGCTTTCTTGCGCACCTTACCTGTACTTGTCAGTACATTTCATTGTTTTGCATACAAACCGGCTTCGCGTAGCGTATAAGTCCAATTATCAAAATCTTCCCGCATATCATTTGCATTTTGCCCCTGCCTACGGGCATGCCTCCGGGCACATTTTTGTCTATCTTGTCTGCTTTGTCTAAGTCTTCGGCCTTGTCAAAAATGGGTCGTCTCTGGGCTTTGACATTCACTCCCATCATTCTTATGACTTTCGAGTTCTGTCAAAGAGGGGCAACTGCAGACACCCCATTTTTGACCGACCTTAAGACTCAGACGTCATCAATTGAGCGCTTGGTGATGTTGCATATCGTGCTCATCCAGAGGTTTCAGAGTCTCGGCTGCGAGCCTTGCCTCCGGACTTCCGGACTCTTTCGTGCTTTGCCTCGGTTTGCGAACTAGGCTCCATTTTCTCTGTTTTCTCTTCCTGAGGGGAGGGAGAGGTCTAGTAGATCATCTCTCAGTGGCCGTAGGCTACGTTTTGTGGTCGCAGGCCATTTTTCCCATTTCGGAGCCCGGTTCCCGGTTTTCGGAGCCGTCAAGCCGTATGCCTCGGTTCGGGATCGTCTAACCACCCCTGTTTGCCCTGGTTTTTGGCATGCATCTTATTTCCTCCCTTTCGAGGGACACTGTGGTCCGAGAGACCAACTTCGTGGTCGGACACCACTGCCGGTGCCTAACAGCCCACTTTCGGGGCCCCGAACTACGTGTTTCGGCTCCCGAACACTTATCTTGCATTTTTGGGCCCCGACCCGAACTTGAGATAGTCATATTTTGAGGTCCTTTTCATGTTTGATTAAGGACCTTTTACTGATTGACATCTCCATTTGTCACTTGTCTCTTTATCTCTTTTTAGGCCTGTTTTGCACGGTATTTTAGGTGTACTTGTGGGCTGTTTTGGGCTTGGTCGTAAACTACAAAGTTTCTTATTTTGAGCCCCTCTTCAACTTTGTTGAAGGGCTCTCGGCCATTTGAGATCTGCAGCTATCACTTATCCCTTTAACCACCTTTTGGCCCTTTTTGGTGCACCCTTTGCTCAAGGCTTCTTGAGGAAGCCTTGACCCCTTGTCTTGGCTTCCTCAAGAAGCCTACCAGCTGTCTTGGCTTCTTGGATAAGCCCCTTGCTTTAGCTTCTCTTGTAAGCCTTAAGCCTTAAGCCTTAAGCCTTGGCCTTTGCCTATTTAAAGAGCCCTTCTCTCCCATTACAAGGGTTAGAGATTTTGAGCAAGAAAACCAGAAGATATATATGCATATCTGATATATACATATATATATCTCACCTCCCTCTCTATATCTATCTCACTCAACCTCCAAACTCAATAGTTCTTGGGCCATTCCTTCATCAACCCATAGCACAACTCATACACACTCCACACCAGCAACTTGGGGGTCATTTGCAGAGGTTAGGAGCTCATTTTCTTCAATCAAAACCTGCTGGTTTGCTGGTCTTCAAGGGTAAGTCTTCATCTTCCCCTTTCTAGCCTTTTCTTGCTTCATATCTAAGCCGTAGTTGCTTGCATCTTTGGGCTCCGACCCAAGCTTCAAATAGTCTTATTTTGGGGTCCTCTTCATGTTTGATTGAGGGCCCCTTGCTGTTTGGTGATTGCATCTAGCACCTATCTCAATATCCTCTTGTATGCCATCTATTTTGCATGCTATTTTTGACTTATGTGTGATCTGCTTTGGGGCCTGATGTAAACTGATATTAGGCTCATTTTCAGCCTTTCTTCAACATTGTTGAAGGGCTCAACATTGTTTGGATAATCCATGTGCTACTTGCTTTGAAATCCATGTGTTAGCCTCATTCTTGCATGGTTTGTTAGCCTTGTATGCTTATGTTTTTGTGGCTTGACATAACCTGAGAATATGCATGTTTTGATACTGCCAATATTCTGTCTTCACATGCCATGTTCATATAATGCATGTTTGGCATAGCTATAGGCCATTTCGGGTGCCAAATTTCATGTTTCGGGACCATTCCGTGCATCGGGTGTTGTTTTATCACATTTCGGGGCTGTTTTGCATCATTTATCGCCTCTGAAATATTGCATGCTCGTATGCCATACTTCACGTTTCATTAGAGTGCCATTTCGAGCCTTAGGGCCGTGCCTCGGTTTGCGTGCACGCATGCACGCATTTCGAGGCATCTCATTTTCATCTTGGCCGCTGTTTTAAGCCTATTTAGAGCTGCCCAATTCATGTGTAAGTCCATCTTTTCATTAGTTTGCATTGCCTCATGTTTGCTTGTATGCTTGCATAAGTGCCATGCCATGTTGCATCCTTAGCTTGCATGCCTAGGATTGCATTGCATTAGCATGCATGCTCTACCTCTTGACCAAGTCATGATGGAGGTAGAAGCCCCTTGATTTGATTGTATGCATTGCATTTCATCCCATTGAAAGTGCACAACTTGGCTCTTGGGCCATCACGCATCGAAATGCGCGATTGGTGGTCCGAGAACCAAGGACTATACTCCCTTGAGTCACAAATATGATAAGGAGTATGGTTGGTGCAAACATTTGTCCCAAAATTCCATATCATGCACTGCTGCTGTCTGTTGCTGTCAAAACTGTCTCCTGCAGGAATTTATTGCCGACCGGCAATACTTAGTGCCGACCGGCAAACTTTTTGTGCCGATAATTTCCATCGCAGCCGGTGGTCAAACCCTGCAGCCGGTGGCCAAACCCTTCAGCCGGTGGTGATCTTCAGGGTATGTAGAAGGTGTCCTAGAGCTTTGGCAGTTTTCAGAAAGGCAGGACAGTGCAAAACAGAGGCAATAGTGGCATGGTGCGGGCTTTCCGGGCAAGTCGGATCGAGCATGCATCGTTCGCGCATTCCGAGGCGGGGCTGCGGCCTTTTCCTTTTGCATTTAATTTAAATAAACTGTAATAATTATTCATTTGTTTATTCTTTGGACTGTATTATTATTTTGGTCCCTCCGAGCGGGGGCGTATCTGTAATAAGTGTGTGTGAGTGGGTGCATGTCTCCCAACCCCCACTTCTTTCTACCCTTTTATTTACCTGCTTACGATGGTAGATTAGGGCACGTTTATTTTAGCATACCTTATGCAATGCATGCGTGCATCCATGCATTTGTTACACATGCATTGGGCTCGGTACATCATACAAACTGCATTGTATTTCAATTTCCAAATTGAATACGTGTTACTTGTAGCACTTCATATGCCATGATTAGGATAGCTGAGCCTGCCTAGACTACATCTTTGCATGTGTTACATTAGACATTTCAGTATGCTTAGGTCCATACATGGATTTCTAATGAGCTTCTGTTTTGGCTTGGAGTACTAGGTGAGCTTTTATGCTTTAGCATATCACATGCGTGTGAATGTTGCCATAATAGCATGATTACCATGAGGCTAAGTGCTTATGTGATATAACTGTTTGAATGTCTGTGGATGGAGGTCAAATTACCTAGATTGGAATAATGCATTAAAACTGTGAGTTTTAAAGCCCACTAGATAGTGGCAAAACTGTCTTTTCTAAAAGCCCACTTGAGGGTGGCAAAATCTGCATTTTAGCCTACTTACGAGTAGCAAACCATTTTCAAAACAAACATGTAATGTTTTGTTCCAATTTAGGCGATTTGGTCTATACTTGTTTGCTGTGCGCATAACATAGTAATTCTAGGCTAATAATCGGAATAAGAACATGTAATGTTTTCAAAATCGGATATCACGGTTAGTAGAGGCCGGTCTTCGGATCGGGCGAGAGGGGGTGCTCATAGCTGACCTTCCCCGATCGTACCCAAGCTCCCGAGCCAAGATCACTTTGGTGATGACGGACACGTGGCCTTCGGCACCGAGTCAGGGTTTCCTAAATTTCCCCATTTTAAAATATTTAGGTGGCGACTCTGTAATCTGGCAAAGCAGTCCATGTTTGGCACTTCTTTTCAAAAATCAGTTTTTCTTCAAAACGATTTGCCAGAGTTGGACTCTTTGGTTCAAGATTAAGAACCTTGACATTTGAGTCCTTTGAACTGTAGTGACCCAATATCGAACCAGAACGGGGGGGAGTCGCACCCTCCCCGGGATGCGTTCGGGGACGTCTACAAGAGGGATCCTATGTTGTACAATCTCAAGGTCAATTCCTGGCATGTCTTCGTTGGACCATGCAAAAATATCTTTGAATTCTTTTAATAAAGCAACTAATTGTTCACGTTCCTCTAAACACAATGTAGAACCAATTTGGATCAAGTGAGGATCTTTTTCAGTACCCACATTTACAGAAACAATTTCATCCACTAATGGTTTAGCACGCCTTTGTTCCTCCCAGTCGATTAAATTTTTCAAAGCCTGAGGAATTTCTTTCTCTTCGTTTTTATTAAGATCTTGAAAATTTTGGTCAATGTTATGAACTATGGGCACAGAAAAGTAAACAGAAATCATATCTTCATTCAAAGCCTCAAGCTCACAAGCTGCAACAAACTCGAAAGAGAAAGAAAAAGAAAACTCAGACATTTTAGACAGACTTAAATCTGCCTCCAACCCCATATGCCCACCGGACTCAGACTTAACAGCCAATTCAAAACTCTCAATATAACTCTTTTCAAAATGCCAATTTATTTATGAGCCATTCACTGCATCCATGATGAAGCTTGAGCAGTCAGCAGGTACCTTTTCCCCGATCACTACAATGGTCATATCCCCCAAATTCATCGGTTTAGCGCTAGTATGCGATTTTGTCAGTAAATCAGCTAGTGTTAAACCTAGGACTTCCTCTATGCTGCTTTCCGAGCTGACTTCTCTGTCTTGTCCAGTGTCGATACTAGGATCTACCCACTCCTCATCACTATCAGAGAGCTAATGATCAAAGAATATCCCAAACCCAGGGTATCTCTTCCTCTCCACTTGATCAATCCAGGGCTTAGGGAAACCACAGAAAGGGAAGTCTTCTCTTTGGTAGACAAAGCCTCCGTTCAAGGTCCCATGGATTGGCCTATAAACCAACTTATACATTTTTCCTGTCTTCTTTGCATTGATTCTCTCTCTCATTTCCTTCCTTTTCTTCTCCCAGTCTTCTACTGTTGGTTCATATCCCAACCCAAATGCATGTGGGTTGTGGGTTACCTTAGTTATCTCTATGGTGCCTTGTCGGCCACTTCTTCCCAATCCAGATCCTGGGATGTATCCTAGTTTGTTCATCATATAGACTGACTGAGCACTCAGATGTGTACCCTCCTCTTTTGCCATGATTGTTTGCACTAGCCGTGCTTCTGCCAAGGTAAAACCCGAGAGAAAAACATCTTCACTCCCATATTGTACTTCCAGTACTGGCGTTGTGACTTCTAGAGGAGGGTGGATTGTAGAATTGCCAAAAACTGTGGCAATCCTCCATTGTGCGGGTACTTCACCAATTGGTGTGCGATTGAAGACACCGCTCTCATCTTATGCAACCAAGGCCTACCCAAAAATAGGTTGAAAGTTGCCTAGACATCCATGACATGGAATTTTGCCTCATGCTCAGAGGGAGCAACTAATATCTGGACCTTGAAAGTCCCCATAATATTCCTACAGGTGTTGTCATATGCCCGAATAACTTGGCTTGTTGTCGTGAAGTCAGCCAGCTTTAACCCAATCGCATAAGCAGTCCTTGTTGGGCACACATTAATGGTTGAATTGGTATCAACCAAAACTACTGGAATCCACTTCTTTCTACACTCCAAGGCCACATACAAAGGCTTGTTGTGGTCAACCCCTCAGGTGGTAACTCTTTGTCTATAAATGATAACATAGGGGTCGTGTCTCTAGGTATGATGAAAGATACTAACTAATCTAACATTGTCTTAATGGATAGCTTGGCCTTGTTTAAGGCTGACAACATTGTTTGTTGGTGTTCTCAGGAAGGCATGAGAAGTCCCCAGATGGAGATATTTGCTTGGATCTTTTTTAGCTGTTTTAAAACCAGGTCTTCTTCTACTTCTTTCTCTTTCTCTTTCTCTTTCTCTTTCTCTTTATCAATGTCTGTATCTTTGCCCGATGACTCGCCTTGGTCTAGTTGTGGAGGTTTAAAGTAATGCCCACTCTTAGTCAGGTGATCAATTTCTGCGGAATACCAAGTCTCATTAGGCAAAGTACTACCCCATTCATCATCGGTGTGAGCAAGCTGCAGATCACTATCATCCCACCATTCACCTTCGTTAATCGAAAGACAATTGTCAGGCTCTACATGAATCATTTCCACATTATACTCCGGCAAACTTTCTGATTCTTCTTCTCTCTTGGAACCCCTTTTGTTGCCACTGTTTTCAAACTTTCCGGTGTCAATTTTTGGTTCATCCTTTTTTCCCTTAGTTTCCCCATTAGAGCCTTCATTATCGCTTTCCTAACCGTGAGTAGCATTGGAACTTTTTGGATCCCACCAGCCGATCTGCACATTACCCAAATCCAATTCCTCAAAGAATTTGAGATTATCCAAGTCTTCTTCTAGATTGGCCAAGTCATCTAATCCTTGTTCAAGCGTATCTTCTCTAACGACATTGATGGTACATGAGTCAGGTACGATAACATCTAGTTTCAACTAGCCAACAGGTACTATGTATTTGTTGGGATCATATCCTTCTTCCGGCAGTTTTCCAGTCTCAATCACTGGTACTTCGGTTATGTCTTCTTTGGATCATTCTCTTGATACGGTCTTTTTTTCCTCAGTTTGCAATACCATCACCACTATGGTTTGTTTTGGCTTTGGCTGGGTTAGAGGTGCATCCATCATACATAACTCAATGCTCTCTAGAATGCATACCTTGGGTTTGGGTAGATGAACAGGTGTGATGTATATACTAGGGTTAAAGGTGGGTGGGAGTGTATGGATATGGTTGAGGCAAGAAGGTAGTCGATTTTTGTCATAGGGTGGCAATGGGTTGGTAGTGACGTTGGGTTTTAGTGGTTGTAGGGGAGCTATGATTTTATTATCAATGAGGTCTTGGATCTCATAGCGAAGGTGAAAACAGTGGTCAGTGTCATCTCCAGGTTGTTGATGAAAGACACAGTATTTGGTAAGGTCGTGTTTGGCTGGGAGAGGATTGGGAAGAGGTTAGGAGTCCAAAGGCTTGAGATACCCTCTTTCTATCAAGATTTTCATAGCTTTGGCCGGGGACATGTAGAGAGGGTTAAAGGTTCTGGCCATGGTTCGGGTTAAGTTGGTTGTTTGTGGACTGGCATTAGCAAATGGGTCGGCTATTTTGGCGGTGGTGGTAGTGACTGAATTGACCTCAGAAGGTCTTACAACTGTACAACCCTCAGATCTTCTGGTGCATTAAGTTTAGGAAACTCATCAGCTGGTGGAGGTGGAGGTGGAAAGGGAGGGGAACTAGATGAGTCATCGGAGGTGGTTGAGTAGTGCACGCCCCAAATGGGCGTTACAGCTCAGCAAGAGTATTGCCTTGAGCGACAAGAGTAGTGCCTTGGGCAACAACCGTAGTGGCAATGGAATCCATACTCGTTGAATGGCCAATAGTATGTCTGCTAAATTTTCTAGAATCTGAGCCATCACTGATTCTGGTGAGTTGAGTGGTGATGATCTAGCAGGTGAAGAAGGGGTATTTTGGACAGTTGATGAAGCTTTTGTTTTTCTTCGTGTAACCGATGGCAAAAAAACTAACATTGGCTGACCCTGAACCAAATCTGCACTTTTGCAAAGTCTACCAATGCGAGTCTATAGAACTTGGGGGATATCAGACCTTTCAGAAGCTATAGTGCTCGACTACCTTGAAAAAACGGAACCTTTAATCAAATTTTGATAGCATGCTAGCTCAATTAATCATACTAAAAAAACAAAACTGAACTCAAACCCACAAACTGAAATGCCTGAACCACTGATACTAAGAAGCCCTGTATGGATCTCATCGATTACACATAACACATAGCAGGAAAGAAAACAAACACCCTTATGGGGGCTAGGGTTACCTTGTCCTAGCTTTGAGATGATCTAGGGTTTTGTAGACACCCCATTTTTGATCGCCCTTAAGACTTGGGCGCCGTTGATTGCTTACTTAGTGATGCAGGCTATGCTATGCAAAGGTTCGATTTCTTTGGCAAGGAGAACTCCAAATCCAAACCTCACACCCCATTGTTGGACCAAAAATATTTTAGATTTTAAAACCCTCTCTTTCAAAATATTTTGAAAAAGGTTTCTGCGATGCTCCGAGGCTTACATTTCCTTAAATGTTGTTTTTTCGGTAAACTGAGCAAGGACAAAGTAGAAATGAATGAAATAAAGGTGAACTCTTTGAAAAATCTTTAAAACATCTTGTTTAGGGGTTTGGAGTTGAAGAAAAGAAGAGGAGAGGGAAGAAACCAAGTTGGGGGAAAAGATGGGCATGAATCGTTGAGAGAGAGTCAAGTAGCCCTCGCTAAATCGAGCCTATCCATCTATACACTTGGATTTAAGCTATGAGGCCACCACCATTCGAAAGAAGACTTCCGGGGCTTCATTTTTCACTCAAGAATCTCCTAAAGCCGAGTCCGGATGAGGGAGATATAGTTGTTGGAAGTTGGGCATCAATCCGTTATGATCAAAACTGAGCAGTCTTCACTAAAAGAGGCATAACTTTTTTCACAGTTGGAATTTTGATGTGAGGTTTCCACCATTGGAAATCTTACTTCCGGGGCTTCAATTTGGACACAAGAATGACTTGAACAAGAGTCTAGGTGAAGGCGATATGCCCATTTGAAGTTGGACCTGCAAAGCAGAATTTGCAGTCGGCCATCATTAGTATCAGGTCGGCCAAAAAGATGGCCGGTCGGCCAGAAATGTCCAGAAAACTCAGAATTTGAAGATCTTTTCCCTCCAGCTATTCCACACAACCTCCAGCTGTCCCATATTCAGATATTTTCGACTTGAAGCTTTCCTTTTGCTATATATGGATGCCATATCTATTGTTTTGGAGGGTTAGAACATATTGAAGAGTTAGAAAATTTGGGAGCTTCTCACTCTAGAATCCTCTCTCTCTAAAAGATTTGTGAGCAAATTCTCCCCTCTCTAAAATTCTCTCTTTCTCCTCTTGTTTTAGGCTTAGAAGTGAGAATTTCCTACACTTTTGAAAAGAGACCCTTAACCAAAGTTTATCATCTTTGGGCTGAGGTAGCTTGGGACTTTGTTTGAGCTCCAAAAGGCTGATTTTGGCTGGTTTTGCTGCTGTGCTTCAAGGTGCTTCAAGGGTAAGCACTTCTTCCTTTCAAGCTTGTTTTTGCACATTTGCTTTACCCTTCTTTTTCCATTGTTTTGGACTATTTTGAGGCTGGTTTTGAACCATAAAAAACTCTGATTTTGAGGTTCTAAAATGGTGGTTTAAGTCTTGTTTGGCTAGGGGGTGTTTGCTCCCTTTTGCTCCTTGGCTTGTAAGGCCTTTTGAGCTAACTTTCAAGCTTTTCAAACAACTTCTTTTTGGCCTTAAAACTACTGAATTGTAGAGGAATTTCAGTGGTAGAAAACTTATTTTGAGGTCTCAAATAGAAGGGGGTGGCCTCCCCTCCTTGTCTCTCCATGCCATGCCTTGTTAGGATTGCAAAGTAACATGTTTTTGTAACTTGTCTTAGCTTAGTTTGAGCATGTTTTTGGCTATATTTTAACATATTTAAACTCTGTTTTTGGCTGGTTTGGCCACTCATTGCATGCTTCATACACTTGTAGTGTAATCCTACTTGTTGGCCTAACATGCATCATGCTTTATGCCTCTCATTCTAGCATGTGTATGCTCTACTCCAGCATGTTTTTTGCTCTAATTTAGCATGCTTTAGGTCTGATTTGAGTGGTCTTGGTCATGTGGCTCATGCTTTGTATAGCTATGGCATAGTTGGCTTTGCTAGTCTTGAGTTTTGATACCCTTAGCATGCTATATTTGTGATGTTTGTGTGATATGACACCATTTGGTGTGTAATTTCAAAGCACATATCATTGCCTCACTCTCGCATATATCATTCTTTCATTGTGTTTGAGAGTTGAATCTTCATGCCTTGTTTGCGAGCCATCAAATGAGCATGTTTTCCTTATGGTATATTCCCTGATCTTAGCATATTTCAGCCACTGTTTTGGCATATTTAACCTGTGTCCGGGGTTGGTTTAGTCATTTAGGCTTAGTATTGTATGCCTATAGTGCTATGCTCTTTGCTAGTTTCAATGCTTTCGACTCCGAGCATGTCTTGCATGCATCATTTTCATGCTTTAATGTCATTTAGCATCTTATTTCAGTGCTGAAGTGTATATCATTGCATGCCATCTTTCATTTGTTGTATCACTTTGAAAGAGGTCTTAAGCCCCTTGTTGGCTTGAGCATGGAATTGAGGCTCTCATGCCTAATGGTTTTAGCCTTCTCTTGAGGGTTTCTACTAACCAAAAGCATGAGGCTTCTTCCATGCTCAAGGTGCTGTAGACATGCCTGAACGTCCCGGCTCTGCGCGCGAATGGCGCGAAATCCGTTTGTTCATTAAGCTACTACAGTTTGGACTCAATGTCACAGTTCTGAATCTAATCTCGCAAAGTGCAATGCAAGGTCGATAAATCACCAAAGAGTCCAAATCCGGCAAATCGTTTTAGAAAACCGATTTTTATAAAGAAGTGTCAAACATGGACTGTTTTGCCAGATACAGAGTCACCACCTAAATGTTTTATTTGGGGTAATTTAGGAAATCCTGACTCGTGCCTAAGGCCACATGTCCGTCATCACCAAAGTTGCCTCGGCTCGAGAACTTGGGTACGAGAGGGGAAGGTCATGCAATGAGCACCCCCGCTAACATGATATTTTGTTTTTGAAAACACATGTGTTCTTATTCCGGTTTATTAATCTATCATTACTACGTGATGCGCACAGCATACAAGTATAGACAAGATCACCTAAGTTGGAACAAAACATCTCATGTTTGTTTGAAAATGGTTTGAAGGTGCTACTCGCAAGTAGGCTAAGACGTGGATTTGCCACCCTCAAGTGGGCTTAGAAAACATGATTTTGTCACTCTCAAGTGGGCTTAAAACACACAGTTTGATGAATTGTCCCAATTCAAGTAATCCAACCTTCACCCACAGGCATTCAAGCAGTTAATCACTTAAGCAGTTAGCCACATGGCAAGCATGCTATCATGGCAACACTTACACACATGCAAGGATGCTAAAGCGTAAACACTCACAATGTACTCCGAGCCAAAACAAAGAACTAGTTAGAAATCAATGTATGATCCTAGCTATGTTAAGATGCCTAATGCAACACATGCAAAAATGCAACTAAAATAGGCTCGGCTATTCTAAGATGGCATATGAAATGCAACTTGATAACATGTTGTTGAACACGTATTCAAGTAAATACAATGCGGTTTGTATGATGCGCCGAGCCCGGTGCATGCAAGACAGATGAATGAATGAAAACATGTAAGTATAAGGATGCTAATCAAAACATGAACTAAAACTAACCATCGTAAGCGGTTAAGTAAAATGGAGAAAGACGTGGGGTTGAAAGACATTCACACACTCATGCACACTTATTACAAAATTTGCCCTCTCGACGGAGGGTCCGAATGAATAATACAAGCTAGCTACGCTAAGCTATTCTAACTAATCTAATAATCTAATTAGACTAATTATTACATAGTCAAATTGAATATTAGCTAAGCTAAGCTAATTAAGAATTTACAACAATGAATTAAATTAGCTTACATATTAATTAATTAATTACAAATTAACTAACTATACAAAGCAGTTAAAACGGCCTCGAGAAGAGGGGCATATGCATGCTCGGTCGACTTCGCTCGGAAATCCATTGCCATGCCTCATATTGCCTCTGTTTGCACTGTTCTGCACCTCTGAAAATTATGCCAACTTCTGTGATGCTTCTGACCTACCTCATGGACATTCTGAGAGGTCATCGGCCAAGAGGGGTGGCCATCGGCCAGTGGATAATGGTCATCGACCAATTTTGAGACTATCGGCCATATATTTGTAGCCGATCGGCACACTAGATAGCCGATCGGCCATCTCTTCCTGCAAACTCCTCCTTTTGCTGTAGCAGAGTACAAACAGAGGCATGGCAATACATTTGCAACAAAATGTTTGTACAACCACACTCCTTATCATGTTTAAAGCTCAAAGGAGTGTAGTGCTCGACTCTCGAGCCATCAATCACGCATTTCGATGCATGATGACCCAAGAGGCCGAGTTGCACAAATCAATATGGATGAAATGCACAAAAACACATAAATGCCTTAACCTCTATCATGCATGATCAAGAGGGTCGGCGACCGAGAATTGAGGCACGTTTCATCACTTCAAGTATGAAACGTCCCTCGTTCCTCGTGTTTGGCTTGACATCCAAACCAAACACAATGCAATGCAAGCACAACTTAACAAAGCTAATGGCATGCAAACAATGCAATGCAACCTAAACATGTAAACAACATGGCAAGCAACAAGTATGCAACAATGTTATGTAATGCAACTAGCATGCAACAACATGCAATGTACCAAGCATGCCACTACATGCCACATGGACTTAAACTAAAATGGACAGATCTCAATCATGCCCAAATCAGTGGCCAAAACACCAAAACTAAGGCACCAAAAGGCAAAACATGCATGCACACATATTGGTCCACAAGCTAGGCAATAAGAACACAACCCTTAGAGGCACTCAAAGGGTGACAAAAGTGGAAGTGTAACAACACTATAAGCTCTGAAATTAAGTATGGAATGATACCAAATCAACCAAGCAAGACAAATATGGCATGCAAGAAAGCTCAAAGCTTGAAACTAGCATAGGAACTTGTACCAAAACCACATGAATCAAACCCCAAAGGGCCAAGGACAACCAAAACAGTCCTAGATCATGCCAAAATGAGTCTAAAACATGCATGCGCCAAAGCTAAAACAAGCCAACATGAAGGGCATAAGGCATGATGCATGCAAGGCCAATAAAGAGGGTTACACTACACCTACCAAGACCAAGTATGGCATGACTTAACCAATAAAAATCAGAGTTATGGCATGTCAAAATAAGCTCAAAAACCCACTGAGATGGCATCCCAAAAGCTTAAGCAATATGACATGCGTAATGGCTCATGTTTAAGGCTTAAAACACAAACCTCCCAATGCATGGAAAAGGTGACAAATGTGAGTGCATGACCACACTATATGGACTGAAATCACATATGAAATGATGCCAAATCATGAAAATGGTCTAAGCAATGCATGCTAGTGACTTGGACACTCAAAGCTAACAAGCTAGAATGCACTATGGCTATACAAAGCAATGCATGCATGACTAAAACAACATCAAATAGAGCTCAAGCATGGTAAAACATGAGGGAAAGCTTCTTTGAGTTGAGCCAAAACATGCAAGAATGATGATCCAAACACAAGATGCATGTTAAGGCAATAGAGAGGATTGCACTACAAGTGCATGGTGCATGCAAGAGGCTATCAAACCAACCTTAGACAGAGGTATATCATGCTGAAATAAGGTCTAATACATGTTAAGATGGAGCCAAAACAAGCTTAACAAACATGTTACTTTTATAAGCCATCAATACAAGCATATGAGACATAAGGAGAGGGGATGACCCTCTCCTATTTGGGACTTCAAAACACCATTTCCACCACTGAAAATCCTTTGGATTTCAGTGGTGAGAAGGCCAAAACAAGGTGGTCCCAATAGCTTAAAAGGAAGGCACAAGAACAAGACCAAGTAAGGCCTAAGAGGGGGTAGACAACCCCCAACACAAAAGTGACCTTAAACAAACATTACAAGCATGAAAAATCAGAACTTTTTACAGTAGAAAGTTAAGCTTAAATCAGCATGCAAATAGGTCCAAAAGCTTAAACCAAAACAAAGGTTTAAAGGCTAGTTGACTCACCCTTGAAGAACACCTTCAAGAACACAACTCCAGCTCTTTTCTGACCAAAACCAGTCCAAAAACACTAACACCAGCTCCTAAGTACCTCAGCAGCAAAAGGATGGTGTTCTAGTAGGTGCTTTAGTGCAATAATGTGAAGAAATTACACTTTTGAGCACAAACTAGGGTAAATATGGAGAGAGAGGTAAAATATAGAGAGAGAGAGAGTGATATATGTTTTGTATCTCAATTTTTCAGAACCTCTGGAAAGGGAGAGGGGTCTCCCTTCTTATAGAAATTCAATTCTTAAGCTTGTTGAACAAGCTTGAGTCTTGATTCAATCCCTTCATACACGTGTATGGAGGATGAGAATTGTGCTTACCAGCTGTCACAGCTGGCACAAAAATATCTGTAAAAGCAGGTGGAAAGGTCTCGGCCAAGATATATGGCCGATCAACCAAAAAGAGTGCCGATCGGCCACCACTTATGTCCAATGGCAAGAAAACAAGGCCAATGGCACAAGGCCCTAGCCGATGGGTTGTAGGGATAGCCAACAAGCCACCCTCTTCCCTCATAAGCAAAAACCACAAGTCCTTGGTCCATAACCAAGCACAAAACAAACAAGTTGAGAGATCCTAAGGCAAGGCACGTAACCGAGACCTTCGGGAACTCAAAACGAACACGAGCATGGATGATCATCGAGTGTTCAAACGATGACGTCCAAGTCTTGAGGACGGTGAAAAATAGGGTGTCTACAGTTGCCCCTCTTTGACAGAACTCGAAAGTAATAAGATGACGAGAGTGAATGTTAAAGCCCAGAGACGACCTATTTCCGACAAGGCCGAAGACTTAGATAAACATACAAGATAACAAAGATATGCGTCCACAGGCAGGGGCAAGATGCAAATGACATGCACAATGCCGAACATAACTTATGATCATGCAAAGAGAGCTGTAATGAAGCATTTATGCAAAATAAATACAACAGTTTAAGCAAACGAATAAGAAAGAATAGTCCTACACATTCCAACAGAAAGGATGTAAGAAAATTATGCAATTCTCACTGCGTCTCACGCGGAGAAGATTAAAAGCAACTACCGAGGACACCCGGAGTCTCAAACACAACATCTTTTAGCGTATCACACGCAGGAGAGGAAAGGACTATGCAAGAAAGCACAGTCATCCAAACGCGTGTCAACGCGAGAGGAGAGAGATACGTCCAAACGCATGCCAAATGCGAGTGGAGAAGGGTTGCACAAGAAAGCGCGATGCACATAACAGTGCGAGAACGTCCAAACGCGGCATGCGAGTGGAGAAAGGTTGTGGTGAAACTGAGCCGAGACTTCTCTTGAATGAACCGCACATACAATATCGTCTGGTTTCACCAACTTCAAATGAACCGTACATACAATATCGTGCCTACAAAAGAAAGAAATTCAACAGTTACAATATAGTAGAAACACATGTTCAACATTAGATCAAGAAATCAATTCAATATGAGATAAACACATGCATATACAATGCGAGTGAGAAGGTGCATAGCAATGCAAGTAAAACATGCGCGACGACGCAAGTGAGGGGTGCATAACAATGCAACTGAAATAAGCATGATAATGCAAATAAAACATGTGTGACAACGCAAGTAAGGGGATGCATGACAATGCAACATAAGTGTGCATGACAACGTGGATAAAAAGGTGCATAACAATGCGAGAAAGGCATAAACACATGTAAGTAAAGCATGCATGACAACGCAAGCCATGGGGTGCACAAACACATGTAAGTAAAGCATGCGTGACAACGCAAGCAATATGTATTACAATGCGAGAGAGGCATGCGCAACAACGCAAGCAATGTGTATAACAATACGAGAGAGGCATGCGCGACAACGCAAGCCATGGGGTGCATAAACACATGTAAGTAAAGCATGTGCGACAATGCAAGCAATGTGTATAACAATGCGAGAGAGGCATGCGCGACAAAGCAAGCCATGGGGTGCATAAACACATGTAAGTAAAGCATGCGCGACAACGCAAGCAATGTGTATAACAATGCGAGAACGGGTGCATAAACACATGTAACTAAAGCATGCGCGACAACGCAAGCAATGTGTATAACAATGCGACAACAAAGAGAGGCACATATTCAACGTAAGCATGGTAAAGGCAAGTTATTCGCGATGTTGAGATGCAACTTCAAAACAAGACGAGGCATGCTCAATGCAAGAGCGAAAAGACGTATAACAAGCGCGCTTATTACAAACATGACAAAACATTGTAATGCAACATATTTAAAGTAATTTTCAAATCTCGCAATATACAAAAGGATACAAAAAAGGACACACCTCGCACATATCGAGTGCCGCACATGGAAGACACGGTTCGGGGCCACCACGAAGGCCGCTTAAGCTTCAAAAGTGTATTTTCTTGCACTTTCTTGAAAAATGAGAGTACCAAATCAACAGAATTGACCCAAACAAGGGCATTGGAGGTGCATCGACCACAAGGGGAAGCCATCGGCCATCAAAAGAGCTTATCGGCTAACAATTTAGCCGATCGGTTAACAATTTGGCCGATCGGCCAAAAGTGGCAGATTCAGGGCAATTTTGTCCATTTGCTTCGGGTCTTTAAATATAGGGTTCCAAACCCTATTTCCTCACTTCCTCTTAGTCGAAAATCATTTCCCTCTCTCTCTAGGTCATTTTCCTCCCTTTAATCTGTGCTTTTCTCCCATTTTCAAGCCTCCCGTAACTTCCAATTCGCGAAACCCTCTTCGTTTCAAACACTTTGAACAGAACGAAACGCGATTTCGATGTTCCTTTCTTGATTTCCACCACTTGGGGTTTGTTTCCCCTGAGTTAGCCTTGGTTTCCGTGCTTTTTTCTGCACTTTGACCTTTTCTTCCGTTTTTCACCCCTCGGGATTGACTTTCGGTTGACTTTTTGCATTTTTGCCCACTTTTCATACCTTCGGCCATTTTTGCACTCTTCTCGAGATGGCGGACGATATTCCACGGGGTGGGACTCCCCTAGAGATGGATACATATCCTGAGGTCGAGCTCTTGTCGCTCAGTGTCCGACCGTTTGACCCAGCAACATACCGGCCCGCGATACATGTACTGCCTCCCGATAGCATCCGCCAGTTCAGGAGCTACGTGTGAGGTGCGCCATTGGAGCTCCTGCTACGCGAGCCGGAGTCGCACCTTTCTTACGGCGCTGCTGAGGTATACTCTTCCCCTCTTTTATTTTCTGCAATGTAAATCAGATATCTTGAATAGCCAATTCTGTTCTTTAACTGAATAACCCAAACACATTGATACATCACATGCTTAGTTCACCCTGAGCACAATCATACACGATATCTGTGTAAACTCGAACACATGCACAAACACTGCATTTTTATCAATTCTGAGCATATTCAAACACTATATTTTTGACACTGCTTCGCATCTGTTTGTCTCAAACACAGGGAGATTCCCATGCCTTCCGAGGGTATGGGAACACCATTGCCCGAGGTTGGTACATGGAGCTGCCCGACGAGGTTCACCAAATTGTTGATGAGGCCGGCTTCGGCATTTTCTGCATGGGACTCTCGCACCTCACTTCGAGTAGGACCCTTCTTGGCGCGCTGGTGGAGAGGTGGTGGGACACCACCGATTCCTTCTACCTTTCCGCAACGGGGGAGATGACGATGACTCCCTTCGACTTCTCCATGCTCACTGGCATTGGAGTAGGGGGTGATCTGATTCCCTTCGACACCGACATGGGCGAGTGGGACGCTGCCCATATCTTCTTGCTTAGCGCTCAGCCACCTCTCTCCTGGCCAGGGTTCGTGAGGTCTTCTTGGTTTGAGGACCAGTTTCGGATACAGATGCCGACGACCCGCGAGGAGGTGGAGTGGCGCAGGCTTGGCCACGCTATACGGATACATGAGCTCTTCATCCCGCCACAGCGGACATCTGCTCAGAGGCTACTCGCAAGCCTGGGAGGTACACCTTCCCTTTCTGTTTTACAGTTTTGCTTTACACTATCTATACACCACACACACTGCATACACACAATCTGCTTTACACTGGCTGTACACTGCATACACTGCACAGTACACTGCACACCATTCTCTGGTTTCTACTTTATCTGCATACTGCCTTACTGATAAGCATACTCATTCTTACCCGGTTACACTCTGTAGTTGTGGGTGTATGCCTACTTTCCAAGGCTTGCTCCAAAGCCGGAGGTGGAGATGCCCCTCGCTGTCCCATACTCTCATCGATACGATATGAGGTGCGAGCGGAGGCCGCGGGAGTCTTTCCTGTTCTTCCACAGATACTTTGACACCATTACTGCAGCAGAGGTATTTCAAACATTACAGTTTACTTAAGCTTCGCTTTACATTGTACCTTCAACAACAGATAACAAACTGTATATCCTATCATTTGTAGATCACCTGGCAGCCCTAGGCCGCGTTGCTGAATGCAGTGAGAGACCAGTACATGGGTGCTCGAGAGACTGCCCAGTTTCGGATTTTGTTGGACGGTCCGGTCTGCCGGGCATGGTATTTTGGAGAGCGCTTCCTGCGTCAGACCCTTGGTTTGCCTGAGCAGATAGTCCTGCGGCCGCCTCCCACCCATACGAGGGCCACCGAGAGGTACACCCTGCAAGAGATGATGGATTTCACGATAGGCTGGGATGCTGACTTTTTCAGAGACGAGGGTGACTACACCGAGTTCATCCAGACTGATCTCATGCGGCCTCTGACCGGTGTTCGCCGAGTTAAGAGGGAGAGGCCTACAGCGCCAGTAGGAGGAGCAAGAGTACCGAGGGCGACTCAGGCCCGCGACAGGAGTGGGTCCCAGAGGGGACGGAGAGCCGAGTGGCCAGAGCTGCCCACCACCATGACATGCCGAGGACAGGGTGGGGAGACTTATCAGATACCCATCGCTCCTCCTCCGGCTGATCATGAGCTTGTCGGAGTTTGCGGCTCGACCTCGGTACGTGCTATACTCTTCATTCTGTACAATCATTTCATTTTAGTTGATATCTCGTAGAATACTAATCACTTCAATACTTTTGCAGGCTTCGATAGAGTACACTGGATAGTCTCTGGAGCTGACGGCCTCGGTGATGGGGATGCTACAGAGGAGCATAGACCTGCTAAGCATTTACGGTATCCCGATAAATTCCTTCAACTTCAGTCCCAAAACTTTGCATAATCTGTTCTATTCATAATCTGTTCCATACATGATCTAATACATCACATTATCAACACGACACTTGATACACTGCACTCACACACCACTCACGGCACTGACACACCGTGTCTCATATACTGCTCACAGCGTTCATACACTGTAATCATACACTGTATTTGATACCATACTCAGCTTCGCATAGCATGACTGATGCATTTGCCAAATTGTTCTTTTCAAGTCCCATTCTAGATACCGGCCACAGGGGGTGCCTCAACAGGACCATCAGTACCTCCCAGAGCAGCAGGGGGAGCGGGACGGGAGATGATGATACACAGCCGAGGCAGACATAGGCGCACTCATACCGAGAGCAGTTCACGGGAGCCTACCCCAGATGATGATGAGTCTGACGAAGAGGCAGAGTTGTCTCAGGATGAGGCTGCAGATGGCTCAGATAGCGGAGGTGATGGCGGCGATCCTAGACCTTCGTCCAGGAAGAGGATAAGGACGGACTCCCGCGCTTGAGGCGACTGGCACCGATCCAGATGCTGTTCTTCTTTTTTGCTTTACTTTTCTTTTTACTAGTAGTTTTGCACATTGTACTACGTCACGCATATTTTATTTTCTTTAAAACTTTGTACTTTTGCAAAAGAAAATATAATGGAATGAAACAACTTTTTTTGTTGAAAAAGTGCTACATTTGTATATTCTAAACATCGCATCGCATCGCATTGCATTGCATTACATAACAATGTAAATGAGATTGAACTTTGTTTTGAAAACTAAACACTCGAATTGCATTAATCAGGTAGTGAACCGACTGACAACAAAACAACTCGATAGCAAAACAAAGAACTTGCCATGCTAACCAAATGTAAATACAACTCGATAAGCAAGACAAGGACTAAAGAACACGAAATACAACTCGATAAACAAAAGTACAACAACTCGATAAACAAATTGAAGTAACACAGGCGTGACTTCGCAAAATCATCACCGAAAGGCATTTAAAGTGGAATCAGTCACAAGTTCTCAACATCTCCAAGACATAGACAGCTTAGAGAACAAAAGGAAAGGCCATCGGCCAGAAGAAATGACTATCGGCCATAATTACTAGCCGATCGGCCAAAAAGATGGTCGGTCGGCACTCTTTTTGGCCGACCGGCCAAAAATGGCAAGAACCTCCAGAATGCTGCCACCTGTCTTCCACTCAACACCTCATCTTCTACAAAAGCCCAGCTTCGTAGTTTCTCCATTTCAGCTCAGTTTTTGCACCAAATGAAGGCATTTCTTGTCTAAAATCTCACAAATTAGATTGCCAATTTAGATGGCTCGAAAAAGCTAAATTTTCGGAGCTTCAGAATAAATGCACTATTCACGTTGGGTCACACCCCGCTGCGTTTTCCGTTCCTTCATGCCGCGGTAAAGTTTTGGAATCCGGTGACACATGTCTTTAGCTTTGGCAGACAAGAGATGTGCCCCACTTTTGAAGACTTCCAAGCTTTAATGGAATCCGAGCGTGATGAAGAAATCTTGCCTCAATTCCGCTTTGGCTACGTCCAAGCCTTAGGACGGATGTGCGGCCTTACTTTGCATGATGCTCGGTCATTGATTCACGACAGAGAGCTAGACATTCCAAGCTTGATTCGTCATTTTTCTGATGCTGGTGACCGCGGCGATCATCATTGGTAGGGTTATCGGCGACATGCGCTTTGCTTGTGCATGTTGTCCCATTTTTTGCTTGCCCCAGGGTCCGGTGGGTTTAGCACCCGTTTGATTGAAGTCGCCGAGGGCTTAAAAGAGGGCAAGAGCTGCATCGCCATGACACTAGCTGAGACATTGATGGGTTTGGACGCTTTTCATCGCCGGGAGACGACCAGATTCGCGGGGAGTCCACTACTGCTGCAGGTAATGTTTCCCACCCTATTTCAGTTATATTTCTCACATCACTCGGTCCTCAGGCTCGGTTTTTCTCTCAAAACCCTTTTCTCACTTTTTCTCTCAACGTACACCTCTCTATTCTTTAATCTCTCATTTTTCATCCCTTTCCAGATATGGTTGATGGATAAATTGAAGGTTGTGGACTCGTGCCCAGCATATTCAGCTCGCAGCTATTTCTTCTGGCGACGCCTAGTCGATGCCCCTGATGAGGGATGGTGGTGCGACTAGATGTGCAGTTTGTCAGT
Source organism: Camellia granthamiana (assembly GCA_036172215.1). Taxonomy (NCBI): domain Eukaryota; kingdom Viridiplantae; phylum Streptophyta; class Magnoliopsida; order Ericales; family Theaceae; genus Camellia; species Camellia granthamiana. The sequence continues at coordinate 45,629,914 of CM069917.1, read as the reverse complement.
TACCAGTATTGCTTGGCACTGCCCCTGGCTTAATCTACCGGCGATGAGCTACAGCATGACCCGCCAGCCCGGGATTCAGTTGGTCGGCTTGACACACTGTGTCTTTTACTTCCCTTTCCGATTCCGACGCCAGTTCAGACATGATCAGACTTGCCCGGAAGAGGGGATAGAGTACCCTGCTGCATTTCCGGTCCGAGGCGCACAGTTAGCTCGGTATGCCACAGCATGGAGGACGAGAGAGCTTCTGGCCCCCGTTCCCACTTCCAGTTACATCCTCTGATGAGTGCACAGCTTGGCTTGATGAAGAGGCACAGATTGGGCCTACTTTGGCATCAGAGGTTTCCACAAGCTCTGGGAGGGGGCGCAGGAACACCAGACTTGACTATGCCTTGAATTTATTGCCTTATTAGTACTTTCAAGTTTTCTTTATGAATGTAATAAATAGCAACTTCAATTTGTATTCAAGAGTAGGAGAACTCTGTACTGAAATCAATGTAATTGAAGGTTGTGGGTACTGAAAATTTTCCGTTTGGTCCAAAAATGGTCTAAGTCGTGAAAAGATTAATTTGAGAAAAATCAACTTTTACTAAAACTTTTCAAAACCATTTTCGATATGGATTACAACTGGACACGCCCGAGATGTATCACTGAGATGCACAACCCCGAATCCCATCAACTGGAAAGTTGCCCCTAGTTTGAATAGCACTGCACCGGAGATCACAACCGAGCTCTTGAATGCAGAAAATACGAAGATGACCAAGATGATCACATGGACAAAATTGATCGAGGAAGTGTTTATGGCTGGACTTCAGAATGAAGTTGCCTACGTATCCCAGAGATGGGAATCAAGCGTTACGTAGTTCGGCTCAGGTTCACTCGTGTATTAACCCTCACCTTTTACGCTCTAACTTTTGCCAAGGCCGCCCTTTCTGGGTTTTCAACCTTGCGAGCTCAGTTTTTATCATTTCAAATTTTCTGGGCTCTAACTTTTGCCTAGGTCGCCCTTTCGGGTTTTTGGCCTAGCGAGCCACTCAGGGAAAGTATTTCTTCAACTTGTCCATGTTGATCGGTTGGGAGAACTCTAGGCCATCTAGGTCCATCAGAATGACAGCTCCACCCGACCAGATAGACTTGATGATGTAAGGACCAGTCCAATTAGGTCTAAACTTGCCCCTAGGGTCGTGGATGGGAGCTCGGTTGTCTTTGAGCACTAGATCCCCCTCTTTCAAATTCCTGAACTTAACCTTCTTGTTGAAAGCCCTGGCGATTCTTTGTTGATAACCCTGAACATGATACAATGCTTTCAGCCTTCTTTCATCAAAGAACATGAGTTCTTCGAACCTACTTTGCTGCCAATCTGCCTCAGCTATCTGACACTCAGCCAGTACCCGTAATGACGGAACCTCAACTTCGATAGACAAAACAGCCTCCATCCCATAAACCAAGAAATACGGAGTTGCCACAGTAGAAGTTCGAATTGAAGTCCGGTAGCCCCACAGAGCAAATGGCAGCTTATTTGGCCAGTCCCGGTAGGTTTCCACTATCTTCTGCAGAATGTGCTTGATGTTCTTATTGGTGGCCTCAACTGCTCCATTGGTCTACGGCCGATATGTAGATGACTTATGAAAAGCCACGTTGTATTTCTCCAACAAGTCGACCACCTCTTTCTTGAAGTGGGAACCATTATCTGAAATAATCTCATTCGGGACCCCATAGCGATAGATGATGTTGTTCCTGATGAACTTTGCAACGTGCAATGCCTTCAACACCGCATAAGATTGGGCCTCAACCCACTTCGTGAAATAGTCTATCGCGACTAGAATGAACTCATGCCCATTGGACCCCTTCGGAGTGACAGCCTCGATCACATCAATCCCCCAGACTGAAAATGGCCATGGCGAAGTCATGTTGTACAACTTCGGCGGCGAAATGTTCATGCGGTTTGCATGGATCTGACATTTGTGGCATCGCCGGACAAAGCCAATACAATCCTCCTCCATGGTTGACTAGTAATAACCCTGTCTAAGGATCTTCCGGGCTAGCATCACCCTATTCATGTACGCTCCGCACTCTCCTCCATGGATGGCCTCCATCAGGCGCTTGGACTCTTCAGCATCAACACACAGTTTATGCATCCCGAGATGACCTCTCTTGTACAGTTTACCCCCGTAGACGATGAACTGAGTAGCCATTCTTCGAATTTCCCTCTTATCTTTGGCATTTGCCCCTGGTGGATACGCTTCCTTTTCCAAGAAGTTCCAGATATCGTAATACCAGGGATTCTCATCTTGAAACTCATCTATGGCAGCAAGCAGCTCGTAGGCCAGCACAAATTTCTGTTCGATGATGATCAGACGCATCCGAACTCCGAGAAGAATGTCTATCATAGAAGATAGAGTTGCTAATGAATCAGCGAACCTATTGTTCTCTTTTAACAGATGAGCGAAATTCAGTTTCTCAAACCGACGAATCAGCACATCCAAGGTCTGGTGGTAGATTCTCATCTTTTCTTCTTTAACTTTCCAATCTCCTTTAGCTTGAGATATAACAAGGTTCGAGTCCCCGATGACATCCAACCGTTTTGCCCCTAGTTCTAGAGCGGCTTTTAGTCCAGTAATACATGCCTCATACTCTGCCTCATTGTTCAACACTTTGAACCGGAGTTTGAATGCTAAAGGTATGAGGGAATTGTCGGGTGTTATCAGCAACACCCCTATCCCATACCCGTATTGGTTTGACGCTCCGTAAAAGTACATCGTCCAGGTCTTTTCTTCGACATGCAGAATGGCCTCGTCTGGGAACAGATACTCGACTGCTTCATCCCCTTTCACTAGGTGATCGGCTTTGAACTCACTACTGCTCTCCCTTTCACTGACTTGCACGTCATATACTTTAGATCGAATTCGGAAAGCAGAAGCAACCAACGAGCTAGCCTACTTGTAAGTGCTGGTTTCTCGAAGAGATATTTGATGGGATCTAATCTCGAAACCAGTATTACAAAGTGAGCTAACAGGTAGTGCCGCAGCTTCCTAGTAGCCCATACCATGGCCAAACAAGCCTTCTCCAGAGGAGTGTAGCGGGTCTCGTAATCCAGTATTTTCCTACTGAGGTAGTAGATAGCTCTCTAAAAACTTTGCTGATATAAGGGAGTAAGTGAGTGACTTAAATATGATCCCAGGATCGTCCCTATAATGTTACCGGGATGCTCCCCCCCCCACGCCACGTGTCGTCCCCTGATTGGTGCTCCCTTCCGTATTTGGTGCCGTGTTGTCGGTTAGGGGCTCCGCTCCGCTCCCAGATCTGCGGCCAGGATTAAAAGATTTAAAAAGGTAAGCGCAAGCGAGAAACTATTTAATCCAAAATAATTGGGGATTTTGAATTATTTTGCAATGGATCTCGGAGATCTAGGTCAATTTAGGCGGTTGATTTTAAAATACGAGCCGAATCTTTTGTTGTTACACTGGTCCTTATTTGTTGTCGGCAAAAAGAACGCCAAAAATTTAATCCGGCTCATCAACGCCTTACAGCAGCAAGAAGATGCTCTTTTCACCGGTCTGAAAGTGGTTTCCGAATTAGAAACCCAGGCGATGGCTCCATCCATGCAGACAATGGAGCGATGTGCAGACACACATCCTGCCGCTGATATCTGTTGCGTTACTGTGGATGAAGAAGATCCCGCTGGGCGTTCTGGTTTTGGACTTTTGGATAATAAAAAAATTGTGTAAAATGATTATTTTGTATCATAATTTGTGTTGCTTTGCAATACGGAATAAAATTATTTTATTTACTCTAGTGGATTACTGGGCCGTGATGTGTATGAAATCCGTTACGTGTATTGGGCCCTATCTCTAGTGTGCACTTCTTTCATAGTTTTGATGGGCCTATGTCTAATGGGCCTCTATTTCGATATATCCATTTTATGGGCTGATGTGTATTTTATTTTCAGCCTGTATTAAATAGGCCTTATATCTGGGCCATACGAGAATTGTGTGTCTTCCAATTCGGAATATAGTGACTATTGAAATTTAGAAAAACCAACACATAATTTCAATGTACGTGAACACCATTTAATAGTAAAAATTTATATAAATATTTCCCCACCACCAATCTTTTACATAATACGAAATCTCATCGAATACAATGGTCAATGCGAGACAATAATTTACAGGGCTAATAATTCCAAAGCTGGACAATGTCTTCGTCATCCTACGTGCAATAAGCTGGGTAAATACATTCTGCGTCAGGCTTTTGAGACCACTGTATGTCAGCCATGTATACATTGTCACGGTGAATGTCCTGACTCCCAATACTTTCCGGAGGTTGTAGTTGAACAGGCATTCTAACTTGTATACTCCCTCGTTCCCCGGCATGGACATGTCTACTGCTTTGAACCACATCGGGTTCTTCAAAGTGTCGTAGAAGACCCCTGATAGCATCCTCTCTCTCCAGTGGATGTTGTTCGATACACCCGTTCGTGTGGAATATAGAACAGCCGCATTAGAAGTGGAATATCTTCCTGCGTTGGGCCTTCTTCTTCTCATTGCGATGCCTCTTCTTGATTGGTTCTGGCGAAGAGGGGCTGACTGACTGTGTAGAACTCTACATTTCTGATCGTCCACGCTTGGAGCCCGGCGTGTTCATGTTTTTCCAAATATTCTTTGTAACTAGAATCGACTCCGGGGTTGCATAATATAATACTTGGAATCCCGCCTTTTATTTTCTTTGAGCGGGCATATTTACAATTTGAAAAAAATTCCTGTTGCGCTCCAATAGATTCTCGCCAATGTTTCAAATATTGTGGGGCCACAACATCGATTATGTTGTAAAAAGCGTCGTCATTGTGGTCCACCAAATCGATGTAGCCGAAATAATAATTATGCGGCCCTAAAGACTGGGCCCAACATGTTTTCCCAATTCTAGATGGGCCTTCAATTATAATGCTCTTGGGCCTGTGTGGTCTTTGGGCTTCGTCCGTTATATTTTCTGCAACCCATTGTTGTATGCCTGTTGGAACGATCCACACTGTATCTGTAAATTGACGAACATACGGCAATGGTGGAGTAAATGAAATTTTGTCGTAATTGGATGACAACTTGTCGTAATTCAACCAGAAACATTTTGGTCCAAAAATGGTCTCTAAGTCGTAAAAAGATTAATTTGAGCAAAATCAACTTTTATTAAAACTTTTCAAAACCGTTTTCGATATGGATCATAATTAGACACGCCCGAGATGTATCACTGAGATGCACAACTCTGGATCCCATCAACTAGAAAGTTGCCCCTAGTCTGAATAGCACTGCACCGGAGATCACAGCCGAGCTCTTGAATGCAGAAAAGACGAAGATGACCAAGATGATCACATGGACAAAGTTGATCGGGGAAGTGTTTATGGATGGCCTTCAGAATGAAGTTGCCTACATATCCCAGAGATGGAAATCAAGCCTTACGTAGTTCGGCTCAGGTTCACTCGTGTATTAACCCTCACCTTTTACGCTCTAACTTTTGCCAAGGCCGCCCTTTCTGGGTTTTCAACCTTGCGAGCTCAGTTTTTATCATTTCAAATTTTCTGTGCTCTAACTTTTGCCTAGGTCACCCTTTCGGATTTTCAGCCTAACGAGCCACTTAGGGAAAGTATTTCTTCAACTTGTCCATGTTGATCGGTTGGGAGAACTCTAGGCCATCTAGGTCCATCAGAACGACAGCTCCACCCGACCAGATAGACTTGATGATGTAAGGACCAGTCCAATTAGGTCGGAACTTGCCCCTAGGGTCGTGGATGGAAGCTCGGTTGTCTTTGAGCACTAGATCCCCCACTTTCAAATTCATGGACTTAACCTTCTTGTTGAAAGCCTTGGTGATTCTTCATTGATAACCCTGAACATGATATAGTGCTTTCAGCCTTCTTTCATCAAAGAGCATGAGTTCTTCGAACCTACTTTGCTACCAAACTGCCTCAACTATCTGACACTGAGCCAGTACCCTTAATGACGAAACCTCAACTTCGATAGGCAGAACAGCCTCCATCCCATAAACCAAGGAATACGGAGTTGCCCCAGTAGAAGTTCGAATTGAAGTTTGGTAACCCCACTGTCACGACCCGAAACCCGCCCCTAAAAGTTCGGGCATGACCTATGCAGACGTAAGCGTTAAACCTGATATACATAATATAGGGGGCCTGAACGGAAGCATTTAATAATAAAGAACAACATTGAAACATATCCATTGAGCTACTATTGACATGCCAGGATCACAAAATCACATCAAGTAAATAATATACAGAAAACTGACACACATGTACCTTGACTTAGCCCACACTTGGGCATAGAATAAAACATCTTAAGGAAAAACAATCAAGCATAAACTCCAAAAAATATAACAACACTTTACAAAATACACGGGCTTCAGTTAGTGCCTGGACACACCGAGGTTGACAAGAGGGAGACGAATCTTAAGGGTTTGGACTGGTCCCTCAGTTGATGACCTACAGAAACAGACAAAATACAGAATGAGTGAAACTCAGTGAATAATAGTACATAAATAAGGTAAAATACCACTGACATAATAAATACCACTGACATAATAAAGTACATAACTGCAAAGCATATGATTAACTATACCCTGTATTTATATTTCAACAGACATGAGTCCAGAAACATATACAGAGCGGCCCTCGGCCCAAAATGATACAGAATGTCACAGAACGTCACAAAATGGCCCTCGGCCCAGAATGTTACACAGAATGTTACTGAATGTCACAAAATGGCCCTCGGCCCAGAATGTTACACAGAATGGCCCTCGGGCCAGAATGTTACACAGAATAGCCCTCGGCCCAGAATGTTACACAGAATGTTACTGAATGTCACAAAATGGCCCTCGGCCCAGAATGTTACACAGAATGTTACTGAATGTCACAAAATGGCCCTCGGCCCAGAATGTTACACAGAATGGCCCTCGGCCCAATAATAACAGAAATTATATACATTCTTCCCATTATTCACATGGATTAACGTAATTGGTATAAGCTTAACAGAATCTTACTGATAAGTGTTAACAAAAGGTGAACACATGTCATGGATTGAACGCCTTCAGAACTACATAGTTACCATAGTTCCATATCATAAATCAATAGATCTCGGGACAATCCACAAAGCAGATTAATTCCAGATATTATCAGAACTGATTAGTCCCATAGCTAGACAGAGGCATATAGAGTCTTGATTCATCATTATTCCATTAAATTGCCGTCTGTGTGTTCTTTATATAACTTTTCAGATAATAAAACATTACTAATGCCCTTTCATCTCTTGAGGCAGATGTCTATGTCACAAACATATATATGAGAGCAGCCAGAAGTTATTATCAAGTTCCCGGTAAACAGGGTTTACTTCCACGAGTACAAATAGGAAATTTATAAGTTATGGCACATTACTAATAAACGATAACCATAGTTGGAATGCAGAATGATTTTAGAGTCATGTTGTGTGCTAATTCTTTCAATACTCACTTCGATTCCCAACCAACACACATGTCAACATAATCGTTCAGGGAGAAGAAAAATGTCAATAACAATAATGATTAACAGTAAATAACGCACGTTTAAGATACTATTACTCACAGTGTTGGTGTAATGACCCCAATATGCGTAGATTCAACTATATCTATTGAAATTGAAGCTAGGTGTAATGGAAAGTTGTTAAAGGTTTGGTGAATGTTTATGGAGGATCTCATGTTTTATTTTTGGACTTGGGGATTTGGTTTGAGGTGGTAAAATGATGGTTAAGTAAGGTTGAACCAAAGAATTTAATTCGGATGGTTATTTTACGAACAGCTGCCACTCTTTTGCCCTTTTCTTTTTCCACACTTTGAATTTGGATGTGAGGTTAGAACCATTGGAAAGCTTATTTCCGGGGTTTCAATTTGGACACAAGAACGACCTAAAACGGAGTCCGGATGGGAGAGTTACACCTGTTTGAAGTTTTGGAATCTGTGCTATGAGTAGGTCCGCTCGAGCGGGAATATGTCCGCTCGAGCGGGGTTTTCGGGACAGCAGCTTTAAAATCATGATTTTGGATCATTTCTTGATATTTTCTTTTCCCCTCTTCTTTCCTCTTCTTCCTAGTTCGAAACCCTAGCCCCAAACCCTTGAATTCCTTTACTTTGATCATGATCCACCATGGTTTTTGGCATCAAGGAGGGAGAATAAGGGAGGATCAATGTTTTTACCCGATTAGAACTTGGATTTGTGAAGGCTCCTTCTCAAGCTCACCCTTTTGCTTGATTATTGAGGTAAGGGTTTAATACTCATCAATGTTTACATCCATAGACAGATTTGAGTTATTTCCATTGTTTAATTGTGCAAATTTTATATATTTGAAGTGCATAGAAGGAATTAAGAAATTTTGGGAATTTCGGATTTGAACAATGGGGATTTTGGAAGGTTATGGTTGTTTTAAGTATGAAATTGATGATTGAAATGTTGAAGGAATGTATATTACATGTAGATTTGTTTTGATTAAGTTGTTTTGCAAAAGTAAGATTGAAGGTTGGAATGTAAAGTTGGAACTCAAATTGGAAATTCAGATTTTTCAGAAATTTGCCTGGTACGCTCGAGCGGCGGAAGTCCCGCTCGAGCGGGAAAAACGACCTCCCAGCAGTTTTGTATTTTGTGCAGTCCGCTCGAGCGACCAAAGTGGCGCTCGAGCGGGGAACCCATTTTCAGGCAAAATTATTGTATGTTCAGTTTTGAATGCTCAGTCCTCTGGTATTTTTAGAATAACTTTCTGATGACTTTAAGATGATTATAAATTCATACGAATGTAATGGCTCAGGAAAGAATTTCTTAATGATTAAGAGGGAAAGAGAGTTAATTTGTAAGTTATGATTGTGTGCAGAACGCACTCCGGGAGGACAAGCGCTCCATTGTAACTCTGTGAGTAATAGTACTACATATGTACATCAATTACCGTTGATAATTATTGTTATTATTCACATTCTGTTTTTCCATGGCAATTATGCTAACATGGTTGTATTTGAGAATTGGTGTGAATATAGAAGGATTTGGCACCCATTGAGATGACTCTGAAACTATTCTGTATTCTGCCCACGATTAATGGTTATCGGTAATGTGCTATAAGCTATATAGTATTGTGTTTAAGTTACCGTTAAAGAACATTATTAACATTCTGTTATCCGTAGATTAACCTTAATAATACATGGTGAACAAATGGAACAATGATGCTTATGTATCCCGAGATTTATTGATTTAAGGTATAGAACTATGGTACCTACGTATTTCTGAAAGTGTTCAATCTGTGAAATATGTTTACCATTTGCTAATAAACATCAGTAACCTGGACGCACAGGCCAACTTAATTCAATGGAGTCCATCCCCTTTCTCTTCCCAAACATCATACATATACAATGTATTAAACGCAGTCATATCCCATTTCTCTTCCCAAACATCATACATATATAATGTATTAAACACAGTTATATTCAATGACAATCAATAAGAGATTGTTTCAATTTACCTAATCCTTATGCAATTTCTACAACAATTATAGCTATCCTCCACCGATAGCCCAAAACAGATATTTCTAAACAGATATACAATCTTCTCAACAGATAAATTATTCAAATTTCCATAGGTAGGAGGTGATACATATCCAGCTTCACCATTTATATAACCATTCATATAATTTCATATTCCCATTTCCAATTTTATTATTTATGCAAAATAATTACTTGAACATTTTAGGGCTAAACTCTCATTTTTTCCCAATCTCACCCAAATCACCAAAAATCAACCATTTATAGCATAACCCAAGGTCGTATCCATTCCCATGACCATTTCTAAGACATTCATTATAAAACCCCTCTTTGAAATTGAAACCCCAAACCCTAGGTTTGTTAAAATTACTTCACAACCCAATGTTTCTCACACATCAAGAAGATAACCAAGTTAAAACTCATAGAGAGTATAGAGAGCCCCTACCTCAAAGAGAGAAGACAAGCAAAGCAAAGGAGGAACTCCAAGGATGCCAAAACCAAAGTCTATTTGGATTAAAAAAACGATGCCCTTGAGGTGCTCTACGTTTTTAACAAAGGCACACGAATAGAGAAATCACTAGATCTAGGTGAAAATGTAGAGAGAATGTGAATTTTAGAGAGAGAGTCCCGATCTAGGGTTTTGGTAGAAAAAGATGTGAAAAAGTGATGTAAAAAGGTGCTGCTGCGAACTGATATACGCACAGTCCACTCGAGCACAAGAGTTGATGCTCGAGCGTTAGACACAATAAGTTGTTCCGCTCGAGCGCAGAATACACACATCCAATAATTTTGCAGACAGAAGAACATCGCTCGAGCGCAAGAATGGCCGCTTGAGCGCATACCCACTCGAGTATAGGAAACGCCGCTCAAGCGTAGAATACACTCTCCTAGTAGTTTTGCAGACCTGCAAAAGTACTGAGAGTTTGCAAAGCCCGCTTGAGTGCAAGAAGTGCCGCTTGAGCAGAGGAGCAAAAATCTAGGCAACAAAGGTTTGAAAATCAAGCAACCGACATGTTCCAAACACAACAACTACATTCCAACAATCAAGTTTAAGGATGAATAAGGAGAAAGAGACACGAACAACCATACAAGGTTATGAATCCCGAGTCCAAAATACAAAATGGATAGTGTCTAAACCAGAAACACTATGGTTTAAAAGTATATATATATATATATTTTAATTAGTGAGAGAGTTTGAAGCTAAATCCTTAGAAAGTAGGGTAAAATTCACTTTATCCTCATGTGGTTTTGTCTTGGAGTACTTTACCTCCCTATAGTTTAAATACATGCAGAGAACGCTGTTATTGTTTTGGACTAAATTGCAAACTTAACTTTATTAACGACAAGTTAAAAATTACCTAAATATGCTTATGTCATATTCTCTCTCTCTCTCTCACATCTAATACATGGGTCATCCTACTATGCACACCCATTTTTTGGGTATGTAGCATATGCAACTTATGAAATTTGTAGTGTTGTAGGTCATAACCAAACACCACTTGAAGCATAAATAAAGATATCTCTGATCATAACCAAAACAAAAATCATAGGAGGTCATAACAAAGTCATATATAACGAAATAATGAGTCATAACCAACAATACAATGAGTCATAACCAAAAATTACATATATCATAATGGGCATATGATATACACCCCTATAGAATTTTCCCTAATACATATAATTTTTTGTTTATCTTAATCACATATTTAACAAATTAAACTATATATTAACCTAAATACCCTAATTTGATACCATAAAATTACCTTAATATAAATTTTAAATTTTAACCCAATTTCTTTATTTAATAACATTTTAATTAAATATATTTTAATAAATTAAATTAAAAATTACAATAAACACCCTTACTTATTACCATAAAATTAAACCATAAATTTACCTTAATCTATTTTTAACCCAATTTTTTATTTGATAACATTTTATATAAAACATATAAAATATATATGTGTGTGCATATATATATATGAGGGTGTCCATGCGCACTTTGGATGGGGATTGCTTTTATTTGGCTGACTGATGTGATAGTTTCATTCCCTCATTGTATGACTTCAAAGGTCGAGGAGAGTTCAATCTGGATATGCATTACCAAGAATAGTTTGTGAGTATTTTGTTGTTTTTTTAGAAGACCTTTTCGAGTTGCCACCACATCGAGAATTTGAATTCTCCATTGGTCTAGTGCTATGCATTGCACCATCTCCATGAGACAACATAGATTTGTATCATGAAATTACGCGAGTTGACCGTACAATTACAAGAATTATTAGATAAAGGCTTCATTCACCATAATACCTCAAATTGTGCTTTAAAATGTTTGTTGCATATGACAAATGCAGTCGTGATCCCTATCAATGTGACCTAAGTTGTTTTCTTTTCTTTGCTTGAGGACTATCAAAGTGTAAGATGGATGGTGTGATTTGGCAATGTTACATATTGAGGCCCATCAACTTATGTTTTTAGTCCTTTAGCTTTCAATACTTGATGTAATGAAGTATTTTTCCTTGTCATGTAAGCTGATATAGTATTGAAGCTAAAAAGTATGCCAAATGAGTGAAAAAGAGCCAAAAATGAACCAAGAGCAATTCACACATGCTGATCATATGTGCCCCGCGAACGGCTCAATTTTAACAAGAACTGACCTTGACTTGATCTGCTCGTTCAAACCATCCGGGCAGCACGAGCAAATTTACCTTGCTTTGCTTGCTCGTGGCAAATTGAGTGGAATATATTAGAGGTTATAAAAGGAGGCTGAAAACTCGTTTCTAAGGATCCAAAAACCTAGAAAAGATGGCTTGAAGCTAGAGAGGTGCATCCAATCATCATCCATGGTTTCTTCAACTTTTGCATATTACACTCTATTCTCTCCATAAGCAGCTAAATCTTATCTTAGGATCGAAATGAAGCCATAGTCAATTATCATGCTATTTTGTATTTTGATTTGATTTCTTCAGGATTGGATAAGCGTTGTATGATTATTAAAAATCTTTTATTCAATTAATGTGTTCAATTTGTGTGATTGAGAATGCATGTTCATACAATTATTTTACCTATTTGTATATACAAACTATGAGACAAGTCAAGCCTAAGGAAGACGAATTGTGTCGCAACCCTAATTTATTGTAAATGATCCGTGCCGATCGAGTATGATTTGTGATTGCAGTTTGAATATAATTATCTTCTTAATGATGATATCAAAACTTATAGCCATGATACATTATTATTATTCAAACCATTGAATTTCTAGAATCAAATACATAAAATACATGATATTCGATTAACGATGGATTCAAAGTCCTAAGAGTCTTTCTATATTTGGAACAAATCAAATTTACTTGTTTAATTAATTTAGTCTTTGTTATTTCACTTAGTAGTTTAATTCAATCCACAACATTTAATCGATTTAATTTAAGAATTATCATTTGAATCAACACAACTCAGCACATTAATCCTTGTGGTACGATAACTGGACGAGTCACTGTTCTACAGAATGTGTCTCGTACAATGATTTATTTTTTATTGAAAAATGACTAATCAACCACATCCATAATTATTTTCAGTAAGGATGAAACCATATTCAACACAATAGTCTTCATCTATATTCACCACAATAGTCATGGAAGAAAGAGTATACAAAATTGAGATCAGGTAGCCAAAGTGGTGGGTTCACAACCATCATGAACACAGGCCAAGACATCCCTGTAGTCCCTTGAGATGGTGAAGGTATCATAGACCTTTCCATCACTGCTCTTCTTGTACTCAAACAGAAGTGAAGAGTGATTAAATGCAGTCAATTTCACAAATCCAAAGTCATAATCTCGGTAAAGACTCCATTTAGTCTGCAGTGAGCTGAACTCTGACAGGTGGCTTCCTCCACCGCCTACCACCACATGGATTGTTCCATTCACAGTGCCTGAGTAATGAGATTTTTCCGTGTTCACACATTGATTCTGCACCACACAAAATAACAAACAACGACCAAGCTTCAGGATATATAGTTCAAATTATGTGCATTTATTTACTTTGAATAATAAATGTTTTTATTTTTGTAATTAAATTAATGGTTTGGTGATGTTTGTTGGTTGGGCTTAATCTGTAGTACCATTCCCTTTAAAAAAATAAAAATAAAAATCATTTGAGGTAATTATCCATGTTCCACCCTATGTCAAGTACTTTTGAGACATGTTGGACACACATTCAAACATAATTTATTATTATTATTTTTTTAAAAATTAGACTTGAACATGTTTTAGACACAATGGGTGCACACATATTCATTGCTCAGACATTCATAAAACACATTGTAAGTTTAAATTAACTCAGTACATGATTAATAAAGAAAAATAATGTACATTTATAGTTATTAATTCTAACTTTAGAAATTCATGTCATGTTGTGTTCTCCACGTGTTGTACCCTTCATTTTTTAAAAATTCCCGTGTTACCATGTTCATGTCCAATGGCAGACCTATGGTGGGAAAATTACATTACTACCTCTATATTCATGAGTATTTGTAAAATGTACAATAGGATTCTCTTGGTTTTTTTTTTTTTTTTTTTTTATAAAAAAAAACATTTTACTGACTATATTTCATTCTAGCAAAAAAAAAAAAAAAAAAACACCCTCTATTTCATTAATTTTTCACAATGTATAATGAGATGATATCCAACTATTTCACATGGTGTACTCAATAGCATCAAATATGATCTACTCAATTTTATTTACAGAATAACTGTTCGTCACTTCTTTTTGTTTTTGTGTTATTTTAAAAATAATTGTTGACCAACAAAATGACTTCATTAATAGCATACGACTTTAGAAAAGAATTTTTTTTTTTTTAAAATATCGTAGATTTATTTGTTTTTGTTTTTTTTTTTGCACAATCCTTATATAAGAAATTGTTTTCTATTAGTAATTTATCAAAATTTTTAGGATAAACTACCAATAAGTTCTAATAGTTAGATTTAATTCCCATCAAGTTCAATTGAAAATAAGTCTTAATAAAATCGTCACTAAAAATATTTTTTTGTGACGCTTTTTTTGCATGTCGCTAAAAATTAACAATTAGTAACTATTTTTAGTCATGATTTTTATAAATTGTTGTTAAAACTTATAATTAGTAATATTTTTCTGTGACGAATTTTTCAAACCATTGCTGAAAATTCAAAATTGACTTTTTTGTAACGATTTTTTTTAACTGTCGCTAAAACTTATAATTAATGACATTTTTTGTTACAAATTTTAAACTGTCGCTAAAAATTAATAATTAGTGACTTTTTTAATAGTGTTTGATGAAAAACACCATTACTTATCATAGGACCTATTAGATAATAAATCTACCTATTAAAACCTACATGTAAATCCCCATATTTTTATTTTTATGCAACTACCTTGCCCCCTTAGACATAATTTCTCATTCCACCCCTATTTAGCATGCATGTCGAACAGTGGAAGTCAGTTAAAACATGTACACTATAGTCATCTGCACATGCATTTTCCTTTCAAGAAATTTTGTATCCGTTCAAGTGTTCAAAGAATATCATAGACGGTTAAAAATACCAAGATTATCTTTAATGATTTTTTTTTTTTTTTTTTGGTACCTGGTAAATGGGGCATATCCTCTCATAGTTGTGAACATGGCCAAAAAATGCAATGTCGACCTTGTATTTCTGCCAAAGCTTCTGCAAGCTTTCCCTTCCCATGGGCTCTTCGAATGAGCCCTCCAAGGCATAATATTTTTCAGAAGAATACCCAAGAACACGGTGAGCAGCAAAGATCAACCACGGCTGTTTTTGCCTGTCTGCTGATGCAAGGCAATGCTCAATGAACTTGTACTGCTCAGTACCCTCTCTCCAATCATGTTCAGTGTCAGCTATACAGAAGTGGAACATGCCATAATCTGTTGAATACCTGAAAAAAAAGGATAATAATCAAAAACACTTTTAGAGGGAGTTAGGAAATGCCAGCATGGTACTAAAAAAAACACTTAATAAAGGTGAAAGTCAATATATTACAATTTGGCTGGACAGACCAAAAATTAACGTTAACAATAACACCTCCAATAGGTGTGGTTTGAAGTACACCGGTGGTTCTTTCTCTTGAATGTCTAATCCTTCTATGAACTTTGAAGAGTTTGAAATTTGCTACTAAAAACTCATCTAATCCATTCAACATTGCCAGCAGCTATCATAAATGTTGTGTCATCTCCATTACGCTACGGAATTTTGAAGTCCTAATAATCATGTCACTATTGGGAGCAACAGCAACTAGCTCTCATTTTCGGGTGGATTTTCATCCAGCAAGATTTAAATGCCTATTGTTGGCCTGGAATACTCACCTTGACTTTACCAAAATTGCAGTGTAAGGCTTCAAACCAAACACAAGATAAAGTACCCAAGCTATTTTTCTTCTTTTAAAAATGTGATTTCTTGTTCTTTCATTTCCACTGAGATTTTCAAAACAGTATAAAATCCTGTCCCAACAGGGGGAAAAAAAAAATAAAATGAAAAGAAATAGAAGCGAAAAAAGAAGAACCTGCAACAGGCAATTTACTGATTTGATCATTGACATGTCTTTCTTATAATGTCCAGGACATTGAAATTTTGTTTTGCAAATACCCTCACTTTAAATCCTGTTTTGCAAAACCTTTGATAATCCCCAGGACATTGAACTCGCTATCTTAAGGACCAGTACCTGATATTTCCTTTCCTCTATCTAGAAGTCTTATATGATAAATTCATATCATTTATCCAACTTACCAGAACTTAGCTCTGTTCTCAGCAGGAACATAAAACATGGTCTCAGCTAGCACACCACATTCACCACCCGAATCATTAGTGTCATAGAAGGACCCTGTCCCTGGTGTGTCACGTTCATGATTTCCACTGGAAGAGAAATAAAACACATAAACTATATAGTGGGCATGGTAAACTTATCAATATATAGAGAAAACAAAATATGCATGGCAACAAAGCACATAACAAGATGCAAACCTCGCAATCATATATGGCACAGTTGATGCAATCGGCTCCACCATTGATGTGAACTGATCCCATTGTGAGATATATCCATTAGCATATGAGAGATCTCCTATATGGAAGACTAGGTCGATGTTATCCAAGTCCTTGATTAGCTGATCTGTTGTGTTAAGTGAACCAGGTTGATAGTTACTGTATTCATTTGAACCATCACGTTCTGCCTGAAATATGTGGAAGAAACATAAAAACATTTATGAGTATGGTATGTCATAGAATAGGAATTTATATCTACCTCACTAATACATCAACTACCCAACTTTTTCTCCAAAATTGTTACTTATTTGATAATGGTGAGCAATAGAACAAATAGTTTGGGAGTAAAGAAGAATAAATGCTTAACTAATCCTTCAAAATATCATTTGCAACAAAAAGTTACTTTTGTTTAATTAATTAAATATTAAAACATAGAAAAATCCTCTGGTGTTCTCCTTACTTAATTCCACTATAGGAGTCAAAACCAAAGCATAATTATCACTTGGCTACCAGAGTTCTCACTTCTTCATATTCCAAGATTCCACAATCAAAAAAATCAGAAAGATTACAAAATTAAGGTTGAGTTTGGATCTTAGATTTGTTGAGAAAAAAGATAAGGGAAAAAAAACACATCCTAAGAATCTGAAAAGTACAATAGATTTTAAAGATGTTTTGAATGAAAGCACGGGAGCAGCCTAATTGTTGAAGAAGAAATTAAAACTAAAGAGAAAAGTAAAATTGGTAACAGAAAACCATGATAGTGCTTAGATCTATCTACTTTGATGATATTACCTTTCCCAAGTCGCCAAATACTATAACACGTTGAAGTGAGTCCTGCCCCGGATATGGTGAAGACTTGAAAGAGTAGACCTTGCTCCAAATATAGGAACCATTAAACAACCTATGAACGAGCCTGTAAGTGTACCTGCACAAATGACAGCCCTAAGAACAATAGTCATGCTTCTTAGCAACAAGATAATATGAAATTGATTCTTGTGATGCATACACTGAGTTTGGCCACAATTCTTTTAAGAAACTTGTGTGAATGAAACCAGGATCACGCCAGCCCACTGTACGTGCTGGTGAACCTGCATGTTGATAAGACAACTTTGTCATGTAGTTTCCGTTTTTTAGATAATTGTCAGATAGTTTCTAGTTCACATGTTTTTTGGGTGATAGTTACTTTTATTTGTTTATTTGCTTTTGTCCAAGTTTAAATAATTTTGCACAAATGTTCCCAGTTTCAAATTGCAAGCCCTACACAATTCCAGTCAAATTCTATCTCACATTCCTAAATGTATCCAAGTTTCTAAAGGTTTGGTTAAATTGTCAACAAAACTGATTCTCTAAAATGGAATGTAAAAATTGTCCTATTTCCAAGTTATTTTCCTGAAACACCTTTTATCCTAGATTTTTGGAGGAAAAAATGCTGATGCTGTCCAACCTATTCCAATTTTTTGGGCTCATCCACACAAACTGTGTGTTATGCCTGTCACCCCTGAATCATCTGATTTTATTTCATGGTATCAAAGCCAACAAGACTACTTTTCAAAAGGTTGATGAGACATACTACAATACATGGCATGATATTATTAATGAGGCCAACCTGATGATATTGCCCTTCTCAAGCATGAACCCTTTGATGATAAAATATCAGACTGGCATAATTAGAGGAGGAGATTGATCATACCACACATGCTGTTTCGATGAAATGTCAACGTTCCAGCTGGTGACTGAGTTTGATGTTCTCCCTTAAAACCCCACTCAACAAAAGGAACAGCTTCATCAATGTTATAGCCGCTTGTCCAGGTTACTGTCATCTGCAAAAAACCAATACAATGTCTTATATGAATTCTGTTGCATAAATTACATTGATATTGCTAATTTGGTGATTGAACAAAACAGAACAATCATTTTGTAACTAAAAAGCCCCACAGTGACCAGCAAGAAATAGAGTCACTACAGATGCAGGATGAATATTATCCCCATTCAAACCATTGATATTATCCAAGTTACATTCAGAAGTAAGATGAAATTCATGACTCCGAAAGTAACATGAAAATCTTGGAATTTCTTATGCCCAGATGAAATACAGCATTGAACTTTATTTCACACATTAAAGAATGGACAATGTCATACCCATGAATACATAATGATGTTAGCTCAGGCTTCAATACTAAGAAGTTCTAAAAAAATGGAAAAAGATACTCACTTCATTCCAAGACTTCCCTTGAGCAAGGCGCGGATAAAGGGGTGCCTTAGGATTTGAAAAAGTTATAACATTTGAAACAGCCACCAATTTTGGCTACAACATACAGATAGGCGGTTAGTGTTCAGACTGTTAAAAAATAAAAGATCAAAAATAAAAGTAACTGCATCAGGCAAGGCCAAATAAACAGCTACCAATCTATGATGAGAAATCATGTAACTACAAATACAAACAGACTTTTTCTTTGTTCTTTAAGGAATATATCAGATGTTGACAGAGCGAAAGAATAAAAAAGACATAGAACAGAGATGGACACACATTTGATAACCCGCCTGTAAATAATCCAAATGAGAAGTCTGCTCGCTGATTGATTAATATGAATTTCAATGATGCATTGCCTGTTTTTGTATAATCAGAACTGGACTCATTGGCATACTTGTACTGAAAAAAACATCCAATACAGCATTGGTTAGGGAAGAAAATAGTTGAAACAATCACCATTGATTTTTGAATCCCATTAAGTTACAACACAAACCTTTATTGGAGCTGAGCATATGTATGGAGCTTGTTGTCTTGAGTTGTCTGGCGGACAGGTTGACGAGCTGTCATAATAAGATAATTATTTTAGTCTCTAAGCTATAGGATATGATCATATCATATCACATAGGTATGTATCAAAATGAATGTGAATGGTTTGGCCTTTTGAACTACAACTTCCAAAGTTTTTAGGGCAAGAAATTATATCTTGCATGTGTGCATGTGAATATTAAGCACCTACTGTAGTCATTTTCTACAAGAAGGGCATGCGAGAGACAACCTTAATTTCGACTTGGAACCCTAATGAAGAACCCTGATATAGCCCATGTGTGAAACACCTCATTTTCCCTCCAAATAAGAGTTTGAGAGGCCAGGTCAGCTGGCAAGTAACGACAGGGTTCAAAAATTGCTCCTAATTCAAATAGTTCAAGTGTAAAATTAGTCTGATTAAAAGGACAAGGGTCTAATTAATTTTTGAGGAATAGTTTGGGGGTTAAAATAAAATTTCCTCTATTAAGCCGCCGCCGCCCCCCGCCCCCCCCCCCCCCCGGGCGGGTAAAATTGTTATATTCTACAAGCAATAGGCTGGCAAAGCATTTAAAAGAGGGGGGTTTGAGGCGGACTAACTTAAAATTTGCAGGAGAAAAGACTCCAACCCAATCATCTTCAGAAGGATTAGGGCACTTTAGCTTCACAGTTATCAATTGAGAATCTTCACCCTACATATAAATTAGAACACACACAATCATATTGATATTCCCTAACAACATTTTTGCATAAAAAGGGAAAAAAGAGAGAAGAAGAAATAACAAATTCTAGGAAATTGAGTTACACCAGATGATTAGAACATGGATTTCATAACCATGTAATGAACAAACATCCAACAAAAAAGAACCATGAATTGGTAAAAATTATTTTGCAATAAGTATTTGATTTGTTCTGTAAATTGTACATGTAACCGAGTCCATGTTTGAATCCGAGAGCATCTGAAACCAGAGTCCAGAAACAAATGTTGAATTATTAATCATTAACAATTTAAATTAACAAGTTCAATACAACTAAAATTGGATTAACATAGACACAAATGGATATCAAAGCTTGGGTATCCTATTCTGAAGGAGAGAGATGTAAATTGTAATTGATCAAACAAGCTCTTAATCTGGGTCACAGTGTGTCTGCTATTACTTAGAAGATGGCCAAACAAGCTGTTGGTTGACAAAGAAGCCATAAAAGTTGAAAATTTGTTTTCTTTCTTTTGCCCCAGCTCATCCATGATCTGAACAAGTCACGCATACACTCGATGAAATGGCAGATCTATTCAGTCTATATCAATAACCGAGCCGGATTTGGTATATCATAAGGAGGGAAAGGGAACAGGACAGTGAAATATGAATAAAATATATTTATATTTCACTTAGTTTCACACTCATTTTTCCTTTTCCTTTCCAAGTCTCTTCCCAAATCCATGAATGGGTTTGATTTGAGGATTCAACGAGGGAAATGGAAAGTGAAAGGGAAATAGAAAGAAAATGAGAAAGAATTGATAAGATTGGAATTTCAAGTTATATTTAGTTGGGTTGGAAAATGGAGAAAGAAAGGAGCGTCACGTTATGTTTGGTTTGGATATTTGAGGACCGATTTGGAAATGAAAATAAAAAAGATGTGTAAAATTAAATCATATATATGGGTATATTTTATTCACAATTTACTTACTTTTTATTTTTCTTTTTCAAATCTCTCCTCAAATTTCTCAACATGTACACAGCCTAAAGTAAAATTTTGCCTTTTGTCTCTATTGATTCTATGTTAAATAAAGATCGATGGTGTCATAATCATGCGTTTTGACTTTAATGAAGCCATTGTGCTTGATAAAATGCAACAGTGAATAAATCCGAAAAACAAGGAATCCAAGAATATTCAAATATAGTTGGAGGTATGAATAAAACGTTGAAATAGAGCATCTAGTGAAGAGTAATGAAGTAAGTAAAAAAGTAATAAGAATTGAGATTTGTATATATACATGTTTGCCGAGAAGGAAGGGGGAGGCAGTGATTGAGGCGGAGCTATGAATGGCAAAAATGGCGTTGTGGATTGCAATCTTGGAAAGTGGCTGCTCGCCGAAGCCGCCACGGAGATGAGTCGCTGAAAAAATCGAATTGGAGTTGACGCAGCAGAAGAAGAAGAAGAAGAAGAAGAAGAAGGAATAGGAATAGGAGATGAAGATGGTCAGAATGAATCTCTGAGAGGTGAAGTGACCCATTCTCTCTCTCTCTCTCTCTCTCTCTCTCTCTCTCTCTTCAAATGGAAATTTTAATTCAACAACCGCCCCAAGCCCATCCCTGTGCAAACCCAATTATACTTTGGGCAAATTTCATATACTCTCATCACATTTGAAAAATTATAAATTTTTCTTAAATTTTATATTTACATAATAAATTAAGGGATAATTTGTTATAAAATTTAAATTTCAGAGAGTAAATTATTATGAAAATATAAACTTTAAAGAACGGAATGTAATTTTCAAAACTTCAGAAATATCTGTAATTTAATCAAATCTCAAAGGAGGTATATGTAATTTATCTAATTACTTTTATATCCTTCAACACACACAAAGCCAAGTTTAATATCCAGAATAATGTCACGTGGCTTGACTTGCCGGGCAATGCCCCCCTCTGTCTCCCTCTCTCTTACTTTCTGTCTCTCTCTGAAATGTCGGTCTTATCGAGGCACGACCTGATTGGTCCGAAAGTGTGTACACTTGGAGAAGTAATTAATCAGCCTTGCGGCACCTCCACTTGTTAAAAAGTAAAAAAAATAAAAACAAAATAATTGTATGATAAATAAATTAGCAGTTGATAAAAAATTATTTTGATCATATAATTATTAATATTTAATCAATATGATTTTTTATAGGCATATAATATTCGACGAGTTCTACACATTTAATAATTCGAATCATTAAAACGAAATTCTTAATAAATCTCCACGAATCCAACAATACCATCTAGTATGAACTCGAACACAAGCTGAACCCTTATAAATTTATATGGACTGGTAAGAAATAGTAGTGAATTGTGATGGGTGGGGACATCTTACCCTCACTAATAATATTTTGTATACTTGGGATAGGTTTTTTAAAAAATTTTATTTTCACACACTTAATTAATTTAGAAAACACGCTTAATGAATTTTTAATTTAATAATAATTCTCTCTTAAATTAAAATGATCACAATAGATATTTAGTAACATTCATAATATTATATGTAAGAATTCTTTGTACACACATCTTCATTCTTTTAGATTCTTTATTACTTCAATGCTTTTTTGGGCAATGTGATAGTGACGATTCTTTTCCACCATACAAGAGTGTTGGTGAGCATCTGGGTCAAATCTTGGAGCTATAAACAACTAGAATCTTCACCGTAGGATAGTGAACACTTGACAGGCTCTAACCATTGTGATGAAATTTCTGCTTTATTTTTCTGGTTACATTCTGTTGAAAATATGGAATCATTTCGGAACTACAAAATCAAAGAAATTCATCAACTTCGGAAACTAACAATCGAGATTTTATTTTTCATTCGGAAGTAATTTGTTGAAAAAATACAATTCATTCAGAAGTTATGTTCCGAATTCATTCTATTGTTTCGAAAACCCCGTGTCGAAAGCCCTAAACCATTACTCACAAGACTGAAATAGAAGGTTTTATGCCAATGGAGTGCACATAAATCCGAAAATGATAAATGCAATAACGAAATGATAAATATAATAAGAAAATGAAAAGATTTCTTACCTCAATACTATTTTGAATGATTTACAATGGTCTTCAATGGAGGTTTAATGGAGGTCTTCTATGCAAGTATTCAATTGAGAAAATTTCACTTTAGACCAAAGTCTTCAAGGGCGTGGGTGGGTCAATGTAAAAGTAGAGTAAATCAAAAGTGTGTGTGGAAAGAGGGTCAGTAATGTGTGTACAATGGTTATGAGTGAATGGCGTAATTGTAACTTTAAGTGTATAAATTGAGAAAATTAATTGATAATAAAATTATTAAGTGTGTGTATTGAAAAAAGATGTGCCCTAAGCTAATTAGGTGTGTGGAAATAGAATTTCCCAAGTTTCTTTTTAGACCAATATGATCTTTTAATTAAATTAATAACAATTTTAATTCAAATAAGTAATATTAGAGATCTCAAAAGTTTTATTAAAATTTTTATCAAATATTTTATATGGGTGAGGGACTCATATTATATGGGCCCTATGTGGATCTCATACCCATGTGAGACATTTGATAAAAAATTTAATAGAACTTTTGGAATTTCTACTATTTTGGAATTCAAATATAAGGTGAATTATACTTGGCTGGATATTTTAAGTTTTTTTAATTTACTTTTTAAATGAATTTATATTTAAAATTATATAGAAAATAACACATTGACAATTACGTAATGTAAAAATATTTTATTATATATAATTCACATCTATGACATAAACTTAAACTCTTCAATATAATATATGTTTTTATATTATGTGACAGTTATTATGACATTTTTTTGTCTAATTTTGAACAGAAATTAGTTTTAAATATAACAACCTAGATTTTTAATTATTCTGTAGAATTTATACTAATATTATTTAAATCACAATTAGGGAAAATATATAATTTATTATATATTATTATATGTAATTTTATAAAATAATATAAATTAAGGGTCAAAATATAAATAAATAATTAAGTTAAGTTTGGATATGCTTGAATTAATGGAGATTAATAAGAAAGTGACACGTGGCAGTTAGCTTGGGGCTCACGAATTGAATTTGTATAAATGGGGAAGAAGTTGACTCAGTAAGAAGGAAAGGAAAGAAAAGGAAAAAGAAGAGAAAGGAGAGAAAGAGAGGAAGAAAATAAAGGAAAAATAATGGAAGCTGAAAGGGTCTTTGGTGGCGGAAAGAAATAGTGGGGTATTAAAGTTAAGGTGAGTTATATTATACCTTGAGTCTCCAAAATGTATTTTATGTATATTTTAACTTACCAAAATCTATTTTATAAAAGTTATATTTTATTAGTATATTAATAAAAGTTATATTTTATAAACATTTCAGTTACGTGGTTTATTTTTCGAACCCTATTTGTTTAAAAGGAAACCCATGGATATGTTTGTTTTACTTTTAAAGAATATTTGGCTATGACCTTATATGAAAATATGTTTTGTGAGTACCACCACGGGAGTCCCATGCCTTGGGGGATTTAAATAACCATTGGCTAGTGTTTGACCACTTTGTGATCCAGTGTTTGTCGTGGATCCATTGACCAGTGTAGTGCTTAGCACTTAGTGATGTACCGTGGTTATGGTTGTATAGTGATTTCCGTATTACATGTTAAATGATCTGAACTATACGTCAAATGATTTCCGTATGTTATGTATCAAGCTCTTTTTGGCCCAACTAATTATCCATGGTGAATTTTATGCCTTATACTCTTAGTATAATATTTCTCACTCTGCCATGTGCTTATAGTTTTTTACCACTTTCAGGTGACATGTCAAGACCAGCGTGTGCGGTAGGCACAAAGCACTTTTATTATATTTGTAAATATCGGCCTTTTTTATCAATATATTTAGTGATAAAAATAGAAACTCCAATGATTATTTTAGTACCCTTATTTAAATATTTCTTCCGCTTGCATTTATTAATTTGTTTAAAGATTTGGCCGGAGGTAACCTCGGTTACTGGCCATCACGATACTTAACCCTTGGGTACGGGCAGCGGGTCGTGACAAATGGTATCAGAGCAATGGTTTATAAAAAAAAAAAAAGAAAACATTATTGAAGCATAGGACATATGCACATTTAAGAAGGGAGATAGCGGGTAATTAGTACCTAAATATTATATTTAGTTCGTCGATTTAATTATATTATAATTTTCTATGATTTTATATATATATATTTTTTTTGTGCATAATTTGTAAAGGATATTAGATATAATTTACGAATGAAAAGAAAACAAAAGATGTCAAACACCCACAAAAAAAAATTATAATATAATTAAATATACATAAATTCTAATTTAGTATTCAAAAAAAAATTTTGACTTTTTAAAAGTGGGTTCAAATTTTAAAAAATACTAATTTTGAAATTATTTTCAATCAATGAAAAGTTCATCTCAAATTTTTTTCAACTCTCACATATGATTCTGTCATTGTGGTCTCATTTTATTTCCATTTATTTATTTTTATCGTAAACAATACGAGTGAAAAGTTTTTAAAGTCACTCATTATTTCTCATTTTGGCCCAAACTAATTTTTGACAATTAGACAGTGAGTGGTTTTTGGTAAAGTTTTTTTTGAGGTACTATTTCTATCAGATTAATCATCTAATACATATTTATCAGAGTGCGCAACGGATAGTTTGCACATATAACAAATTTCGAGGATGAAATCTTAAAAGGAGGGAAGATTGTAACAATCTAGATTTTTAATTATTCTGTAGAATTTATACTAATATTAATTAAATCACAATTCGGGAAAATATATAATTTATTATATATTATATGTAATTTTATAAAATAATATAAACTAAGGGTCAAAATATAAATAAATAATTAAGTTAAGTTTGGATATGCTTGAATTAATGGAGATTAATAAGAAAGTGACACGTGGCAGTTGGCTTGGGGCTCACGAATTGAATTTGTATAAATGGGGAAGAAGTTGACTCAGTAAGAAGGAAAGGAAAGAAAAGGAAAAAGAAGAGAAAGGAGAGAAAGAGAGAAAGAAAATAGAGGAAAAATAATGGAAGCTGAAAGGGTCTTTGGTGGCGGAAAGAAATAGTGGGGTATTAAAGTTAAGGTGAGTTATATTATACCTTGAGTCTCCAAAATGTATTTTATGTATATTTTGACATACCAAAATCTATTTTATAAAAGTTATATTTTATTAGTATATTAATAAAAGTTATATTTTATAAACATTTCAGTTACGTGGTTTATTTTCTGAACCCTATTTGTTTAAAAAGAAACCCATGGATATGTTTGTTTTACTTTTAAAGAATATTTGGCTATGACTTTATATGAAAATATGTTTTGTGAGTACCACCACGGGAGTCCCATGCCTTGGGGGATTTAAATAACCATTGGCTAGTGTTTGACCACTTTGTGATCCAGTGTTTGTCGTGGATCCATTGACCAGTGTAGTGCTTAGCACTTAGTGATGTACCGTGGTTATGGTTGTATAGTGATTTCCGTATTACATGTTAAATGATCTGAACTATACGTCAAATGATTTCCGTATGTTATGTATCAAGCTCTTTTTGGCCCAACTAATTATCCATGGTGAATTTTATGCCTTATACTCTTAGTATAATATTTCTCACTCTGCCATGTGCTTATAGTTTTTTACCACTTTCAGGTGACATGTCAAGACCAGCGTGTGCGGTAGGCACAAAGCACTTTTATTATATTTGTAAATATCGGCCTTTTTGATCAATATATTTTGTGATAAAAATAGAAACTCCAATGATTATTTTAGTACCCTTATTTAAATATTTCTTCCGCTTGCATTTATTAATTTGTTTAAAGATTTGGCCGGAGGTAACCTCGGTTACTGGCCATCACGATACTTAACCCTTGGGTACGGGCAGCGGGTCGTGACAAATGGTATCAGAGCAATGGTTTATAAAAAAAAAAAAAAAAAAAACATTATTGAAGCATAGGACATATGCACATTTAAGAAGGGAGATAGCGGGTAATTAATACCTAAATATTATATTTAGTTCGTTGATTTAATTATATTATAATTTTCTATGATTATATATATATATTAATTTTTTTTTTTTGTGCATAATTTGTAAAGGATATTAGATATAATTTACGAATGAAAAGAAAACAAAAGATGTCAAACACCCACAAAAAAAAATTATAATATAATTAAATATACATAAATTCTAATTTAGTATTCAAAAAAAAATTTTGACTTTTTAAAAGTGGGTTCAAATTTTAAAAAATACTAATTTTGAAATTATTTCCAATCAATGAAAAGTTCATCTCATATATTTTTCAACTCTCACATATGATTCTGTCATTGTGGTCTCATTTTATTTCCATTTATTTATTTTTATCGTAAACAATACGAGTGAAAAGTTTTTAAAGTCACCCATTATTTCTCATTTTGGGCCAAACTAATTTTTAACAATTAGACAGTGAGTGTTTTTGGTAAAGTTTTTTTTGAGGTACTATTTCTATCAGATTAATCATCTAATATATATTTATCAGAGTGCGCAGCGGATAGTTTACACATATAACAAATTTCGAGGACGAAATCTTAAAAGGAGGGAAGATTGCAACAACCTAGATTTTTAATTATTCTGTAGAATTTATAATAATATTATTTAAATCACAATTAGGGAAAATATATAATTTATTATATATTATTATATGTAATTTTATAAAATAATATAAACTAAGGGTCAAAATATAAATAAATAATTAAGTTAAGTTTGGATATGCTTGAATTAATGGAGATTAATAAGAAAGTGACACGTGACAAGCTCACGAATTGAATTTGTATAAATGGGGGAGAAGTTGACTCAGTAAGAAGGAAAGGAAAGGAAAAAGAAGAGAAAGGAGAGAAAGAGAGGAAGAAAATAGAGGAAAAATAATGGAAGCTGAAAGGGTCTTTGGTGGTGGACAGAAATAGTGGGGTATTAAAGTTAAGGTGAGTTATATTATACCTTGAGTCTCCAAAATGCATTTTATGTATATTTTAACTTACCAAAATCTATTTTATAAAAGTTATATTTTATTAGTATATTAATAAAAGTTATATTTTATAAACATTTCAGTTACGTGGTTTATTTTCTGAACCCTATTTGTTTAAAAGGAAACCCATGGATATATTTGTTTTACTTTTAAAGAATATTTGACTATGACCTTATATGAAAATATGTTTTGTGAGTACCACCACGAGAGTCCCATGCCTTGGGGGATTTAAATAACCATTGGCTAGTGTTTGACCACTTGTGGTCCAATGTTTGTCATGGATCCATTGACCAGTGTAGTGCTTGGCACTTAGTGATGTACCGTGATTATGGTTGTATAGTGATTTCCGTATTACATGTTAAATGATATGAACTATACGTCAAATGATTTCCGTATGTTATGTATCAAGTTCTTTTTGGCCCAACTAATTATCCATGGTGAATTTTATGCCTTATACTCTTAGTATAATATTTCTCACTCTGCCATGTGCTTATAGTTTTTTACCACTTTCAGGTGACATGTCAAGACCAGCGTGTGGAGTAGGCACAAAACACTTTTATTATATTTGTAAATATCGACCTTTTTGATCAATATATTTTGTAATAAAAATAGAAACTCCAATGATTATTTTAGTACCCTTATTTAAATATTTCTTCCGCTTGCGTTTATTAATTTGTTTAAAGATTTGGCCGGAGGTAACCTCGGTTACTGGCCATCACGATGCTTAACCTTTGGGTACGGGGAGCGGGTCGTGACATTGAGAGTAACTTGAAAAAAGTTTAAAATATAAAGGACCAAAAAAAAAAAACCTTTAAGGACCAAAGTGAAAAATTAGTCAACCATAAAGGCGACGTAGTGTAATTTACCCTATTTTATATTTGATTAAGATAATTTGGATTTTTTTTTGACTAAAATATAAAGTAAAATAAATAAATAAATTTAGGGTTTGAATCTTATAACAAAATAAACCTTAATATTTTATTTTTATCAATTTAAACTCTAATTTTTTAATTTATTTTCAATCTAAACGATTTGTGTATTTTTGTTAAGTAAAAATGACAGAAAAATAGTATTTTAGATATTAAAGTTAATGAAAATTTGTATTTTGGACATTTTTTATACACTTACATTGAGTATAATTCCTAAAATATAATTTTCCCATCATTTTTATTTAACAAAAATAGACAAATGATTTAGATTGAAAACAAATATAAAGATTAGACTTTAAATTGACAAAATTAAAATTTGAGAGTTTATTTTGTTATAAAGGTCAAACCTTAGGATTTTTATTTTTATTTTTTTGTAATTTTCTCAAAGAATTATTTTAAAGAATTTCAAGATTTAACTATTGTAACAAAATAAATTTTGAATTTTGAATTTTATCATTTTGAACACTAATATTTTCATTTGTTTCAATATAAATCATTCACCTATTTTTGTTAAGTAAAATTGACGGAAAAAATATACTTTAGTCATTAAACTCAATGTTAGTGTACATAACATGCCTAAAATATACTTTTTCCGTTGGATTTTTTTTTTCCAACTAAAATATAAAGTGAAAAAAATTACAAATAAAAAAATAAAAAAAAATTCAGGGTTTGAATCTTATAACAAAATAAACCTTAATATTTTATTTTTATCAATTTAAACTCTAATTTTTTAATTTATTTTCAATCTAAACGATTTGTGTATTTTTGTAAAGTAAAATTGACAGAAAAATAGTATTTTAGATATTAAAGTTAATGAAAAATTGTATTTTAGACATTTTTTATACACTTACAATGAGTATAATTCCTAAAATATAATTTTCCCATCATTTTTATTTAACAAAAATAGACAAATGATTTAAATTGAAAACAAATATAAAGATTAGACTTTAAATTGACAAAATTAAAATTTGAGAGTTTATTTTGTTATAAAGGTCAAACCTTAGGATTTTTATTTTTATTTTTTTGTAATTTTCTCAAAGAATTATTTTAAAAAATTTCAAGATTTAACTATTATAACAAAATAAATTTTGAATTTTGAATTTTATCATTTTAAACCCTAATATTTTCATTTGTTTCAATATAAATCATTCGCCTATTTTTGTTAAGTAAAATTGACGGAAAAAATATACTTTAGTCATTAAACTCAATATTAGTGTACATAACATGCCTAAAATATACTTTTTCCATTGAGCTTAATAACTATTTTTTTTTCCCATCAGTTTTACTTAATGAAAATAAACATATAATTTAAATTGAAAATAAATCAAAATATTAAGATTTAAATTGAACAAATTAAAAATTTAGTATTTACTTTTTTTACAATGATCCAACCCTGAAAAAGAAAATTATAATTTTTTCATAAAATGAATATGTTTGGGAAGGAATTTTTTATTTTTTATTTAAAAAACATGCAAAAAGTAGATTGAATAAGAAAGAATCTTTAACTTTTATGTATGAGTTGATTTTTTTTTTTTTTTTGGCACACTTTTAATTAATAATATTTTAATTTTTTTTATTAAAATTTTGTTTTTCCCAAACAGACCCTAATACTCTATTGAAACTTTATATATGGGGATTATCATCCCGCGAGCAAGTGGAATACAAAATGGAGACTAGAGAGGTTTGGAGTAATTAATTAAATTACAATATTCATAAAATTTTGCCAATTTCTTTTTATATTTTTAAGTCAATCTACATATAAAATAAGATACACAATTTAAATTGATTGATAACCTTAAAATTGTTAATTTCATCTAGTCCAGTTTGATACATGATATTATTGTTTGGACAAATTCATTTTCAGCTTGATTTTTTTTATTTACATTTTCAGCATAGGTCAGTCGTGTTGTACTAGTTTTATTGGTGAAAATTCCAACAAGTTTGTTTTTAAGATAGGGAATATTCCAACAAGTTCAATCTACAAACCAAACACTAATAAATGTGGTTTGTTAGAGCTTCTAGGTGATTATGCCTTATTTTAATTTAAAAATTTGTACTAAACTGTTTGATGTAATTTTTGTATATTGCTTATTAGGCAACAATAGCTTAAATAAACCAAACAAGGCCATGGCTAGATCTGTTTGGATCTTTAATCTTAGAGTGCTACTATTGTGATGCAGGGAAACATATTTGAAAGAAGAGCAAACAATAAGATGAAACCACGAACGAATCCAAACTAGAGATACTCTCTCTAAGAATGAATAATTTTGAAAAAACTCTCAATTTTTATTAATGTAATATCAACTTAAACTCCAATATCCTTGAGGCTTACCACTTTATTTATAATATTACCTATTTCTTGGAGAACAAGAAACTAATGAAATAAGAAATAAAAATCAAAGCTAATAAAATAGAAAAAATTGCGTTAAATCAAATTAAGAAGCTAAATAAATCTATACTATTGTATACTAAATTAAATATGCCTAACTAAATATTAATTCTAAAATATAAAATAAAAATATATAATATTTTTAAATCTCAATCTGCATCATCCTCCTCCGCTTGAAAAATTTCGTCATCGAGTTTCTATTGCTTGAAATAATTTGTTACGCCAACACTTATTTACATCTACCTTGTATTTAAAACTAATTTACTCAAACCTAAATTTTACAGAACGACCTTCCAAAATTAAAGGAAAATTTTCCTTTAATAAAATTGACCCACTACAACAAAAGTTGTCTATAACCACGTTTGTTAGGCGACGTTTATTGGAAAACACTGTAGAAGACATAAAGTGAAATTGAAAGACACGTGTTATCCTCTCTTATACACACGCATTCCACTTTATAACGGTGCTTCGTCTCCCTCAGTCTCCATTTTGTTTGCTCTTTTCATTTCTCTCTCTTCTCGTTTTCTCTCACTATCCAAGATCTAGGTTTTTTTTTTTTTTTCTCTCTTCATTCTCCTCAAGCTAAATTGCCTCAATAGAGTACTTGTTCAGATCTAATTCTAAATCCATCGATTCTTGAATCGATTTGGTTAAAATTTCTTAACGGTTTTTTTATTTTTCTTGATTTTCATTTTGATAATTTTGTAGAGGAAGATAGACCAACTGAGTGAAGAAGGATCCAGATCATCGGGATTGAGACAGGGACAGGGACTGAGATCGGTCAAGTTGGAGCAAGAGGAGGAGATGAGATAGGTTGATTCATGGGAGTAATAGAGAAGATGATAATGAGGATAGTTCAGATGAGAGCGTGAATGATGAGGACGACGATGACGATGGAGTTGTCGCCGCATTGCCGATCTAGGGTTTGATTGGAGCTCTAAGGTTTTAGAGCCCCTCGAGACTCGTCATGGCTACTCCATTTCACTTGCCCGTCACTGCTGCTCAGGTTCTCTCTCTCTCTCTCTCTCTAAAAAGATGGGTCTTTGGATTTCAGGTTGGGACGTACTTTGTTGGGCAGTATTACCAGGTACTTCAGTAGCAACCAGATTTTGTTCACCAGTTTTACAGTGAAGCCATCACTATGCTTCGTATTGATGGGAACTCAAGAGAGACAGCCACGGCAATGCTGGTATTGTCTTTTTAGATTCTCTCTGTATGTTTGTGAGTGTGTGTATGTACTTGAATTTATGTATTTGAATTATAATTGAGGGTAGATTTTCAACAATCAAATGATGAGAATTGCACTTTTGAAGCAGGGAATGGGTTTTTGTTGTCTGTCATGCAATTCTAGTATAAAATTTATTGATGCTTTGCTGCATTATACACAAATTTGTGGAAATGTCCAACAATCAAATGATGAGAAATTCACCAATTTTTTATTTTTTATTATATTGAATTTTATTCACAACAGCTATAGAATTGAACCTCTCATTCAATTTCTTTAGAAGCATGTTTAATTTTATGACCCCAATGGTATAATAGTAACATGATGGATTGCATTGTAGCTGTTAATCATATTGTTTAATTTTGATGATATCTAAAATATTATTTGCCAAAATTTGGATTTTTTAATATACATATTATTTGACACAAAATATTATATGTTTAAAATATATATTGTATGATACATTTGTTGAATATTATTTAAATAAAAATATTTTTTACTATTCACTTTTTGAAAAATTAGGCTGATCACTATTCATCTTTTGACAAATTTGATATTGATTGATTATATTATTTTGATAAATTTGATATTGATGAGTTGTCTTCTTTTGAAAAAGTGATATATCTACATGGAGTGGTAGGTTATGTTTAGTTTAAAATCTCTACAAAAATTTAAAAATGGTGTATATGTTTAGATCTATTATAAATATTATTTAAAGAGATTTTACTATATATGCAAATATTTGATTAGAATATTATATATAATGCATATAATATAAATAGAATATATCACGTGAGCAATTAGATTTTTTACACTACGTTGATTATATCATGTCACACACACAATATATATATATATTATAATAAAACAAGAAGAAAAAGATGGAGTAAATCATTTGCCTGTTTGAAAGTTATGAATTTTGTATCAAATTGTCTACAAAACAGTGGCTCCATGTTTGAATTTTGTATCATGTCTCACACACACACACACACACACATATGTATATTATAATAAAACAAGAAGAAAAAAAGATGGAGAAATCATTTGCTTGTTTGAAAGTTGTGATTTTTGTATCAAATTGTTTGCAAAAGCGGTGGCTCCATGTTTGACAAAACAAAAAAGGAAAAGAAAATTATCATTTGCTATCTATTTGAATCAAGGAGCGTGCCCATGTAATCCATGACGTTAGCAAGGAGCGTCCTACTTCCAATGGGTGTATTTTTGTGTATGAATAGAAGTGTTGTGTGTGGAGAAAAATCAAAAACTTGAAGAGAAAAATTTCTGTGTGTTCCAAAATTTTGAGTATATTGTATTCTGCTCTTTCACTTTCACATCTAAACGTAGTCTTTTGATCTTACACTTTCATATCTACTCTTTGTGAGAGAATTATTGTAAAAGAGGGTTTAAGTACTACTTATTTTTAATCATTATTTTTGTGAGAGATTTTGTAAGGGTGAAGCATTTATTGTTGAGTGAGGCTCAATAGATAAGAGTAAGTCCTGTGCAAAATCCACAAGCTTGGTGAAGACTTGGTGATGTATTAATTCATTTTGATAGTAAAGAAATTTTCAAGGAGGTTGCTTGGGGAATGGACGTATGCCTAGCGTGTCGAACCACCTTAAATCTTAGTGTTTGATTTTCTCTCCCTATCTTTTTTATTTTTTATATTGATAATTATTATTCTATTTTTTATTTGTTAAAATTCTGAATATTGTGTTTATAAAATTTAATATTGTAATTTTTTTTTAAATAACCCAATTCACCCCCTCTTGGGTTGTCTACCTGGGATAACAGTAGCATATATGAGTTAACCATTGGGGAAGAATGTTTTGTTTTTGTTTTCTTTGAGGGTCGTTTTCATGTCCTCCAAGAAAATTAAGAAATGAATAATAATCTTTTTCAGTTACTAAATTTCCTTACACATTTGTGTATCTTTCTTCTGAAGGTCTGGTATAGGAAACTGGAAGCTCATCTTAAATTCATTTCGTGACATATTTGAAGAGAGAACCAAGGTGAGAAGTGTTATGATCATTTGTCTTTGTTTGGTTTGGCATTCTTTTTCTTTGTGCTAAATATCTGAGGTTATTTTGTTTAGGTTGATTTGAAGGACAAGTGGAGAAATATGATACGATATTGACTTTTCTAATAGGATTCTGCAATTGTTTGTATTATAGTTGTGGTATGCCCTTTTATCTTGCTTTTCTCCTTGCATACCCCTGAGTTTATTTAAGTGAGGTTCTTAAAACATAAAGGGTTGGCAATAAATTCTAATTTATTTGAAGTATCATTTCAGAGACTTCTATAGACTGTATATGATATTTGTACATCATGTTCTATAATAGCCTAACATGCTAATATTCAAAGAATGGCTGGGAGGATAGTTCTTGAAGGTTAATTTTGTCTTCATTACTTAAATCTAGTAACTTTCCACCAACAATATCTCTGCACTACTCAGGTTGGAGATTGCTATGCATCTTATATATGTTAAAAAAAAATCGTTTCTTATGTTCTACTAGTTGTTGCTTGTATGTACAAATATATATATATATATTAAAGACTCAAAAATTACTAGAATAAAGCTCCCTTGCCCCTTCTTTGTTTGTGAATGCATGAATGTGCTATGCATTTTTTTTATCAGCTTGAATGTGTTATGCATAATAAAGCTTTCCAAGCATAGGTGGGTTTTGGGTTCAACTTTTTTGGTTCTGCAGAATTTGGAGAAGCTCTAGTATGGCTTGAGATGGAACTGAGCCAAAGAACCTTTTTCCACCATCACTTAGCATACTTGTCAACGGCATAGTGACTTGGCTTTATAATTTCGTATATTAAGATATATTATGCTTCTCTAATTTTATGCTCTGTTTTTTTATTCTGATGAATATATTCTTTAGACTTTGAGACCCAAAAAAAAAAAAAAAAAGTGTTGGAATCATGCTATTCTTCTAATATCAAAATTGTTGCAGACACTAGTGGAAAATGATTTAAAAGAATATAGATATTGGATCATTCATCATAACTTCAAAAACTTTTTGTCAGTTCAAAAAAGATGATGCCAAAATTCGTCATTAACTTGAACACTTTTGCAATGTCTTTGAATTTTTTGGAGATTAGTATTTTGGAAGAGAAATGTTAGGGATCATGAAAATTTTTTCATGAAAATAATCATGTAAAATTTATGACCCTTAGATTACCTTAATTAGTGTGTGGTGCTTTATTGTAAGTATAATCTAAAGGTCACAAATCTTTCATGACCATTTTCATGAAAGACTTTTCATGATACCTAGCAATGCTGATTTTGGAACTCTGACTTGTTAATACCTTGCTCCAACCAACTCCTACTTCTGCTCCTAGCTTATTAGGTATTAGCATTCTCTATTTAATGTTGTTTAATAAATATTATGCAAATGAGGAAGATAGAGGATGGACCCTTCCATCATTTAATCTATTTGTTGGCATATGAAATTCTTATATTAGATGTCACTGTATCACTATAGTGATATTATACTCTTTTCATGGTTGCTAGGATGTTCTGCTAGTTTCGGATATATATATATATCCTTTTAGTTTTGGATATATATATATGTATATATATATCATGATGCTTTTCCTTTCTTTGCAATATGCTCTTTTTTACGTGTACTACATGCAGTAAACTTGACTTCACATGTTATTTTACAGATTGCAATTGTATGACTTAGTTGAGCTCAAGGTTCAAGGTGATGGTAATTGTCAGGTTAGTTGTTCTTCTTTCTCCCCTTCTAAATAGTAAGTTGAGTATACATACATATAAATATATATTGTTTACCCCAAATTGCAACTATTTAAAGCAAAATTAAAATTTTCTTCTTGTGTGCGCTAGTGGTGGGGAAATGGTTGGTAGCAACGTTTGTTACATTTGACATAATGTCAAAAGATATGGGTCTAACAAGTAATAGAAACATTATCATGTGTCTTCATAAAGGGTTGGAGGGTGGTCATACAGTCATTGAGAGGGGAACTGAAATTTACCCACTGCTTTATACAATTTCAATAGTTCGTTTAGAGCAAGGGACTGGACTCATTTAAACCATGTCTTTTTTTTTTTTTACCTTCTCATTTTGATGTATTGTATGAGTTTTGTATGTCATTAGGTCCTCAGTATGTCAGCATGTCCTCATAATTTCTCTACTTGAATAACTACAGGGAAATCTAATGCCTTCTTGTCATGTAACCTGCGTTTTAATGCATATGCCATTTGTTTCATGTTTAAAATTATACTCCTATTTCAATTATAAATGGTGTAATGTAATTGTCACTATGACAAAAATGAAATTTTAAGGTGGCTAAAAACACCTCAACAAGTACTCTGTTGAGGCAGTTTAGCTTTTGAGATAGCTTCATAAAATGGCACATGTATTGATGGCTGCCTTTTCCATGTTGATTTTGGTTTTATTTTGGGTCGTGATCCAAAGCCATTTCCACCACCAATGAAGCTTTGCAAAGAAAATGGTCCGAGGCCATAGGCAGAGCAGAAAGATAATTTCAACTCTTTTGGAAGTGGTTATATAACACTTTGGTGCTTTAATTTGTATACCCTGTCAGACATTAAAAAAATAATTTTAAAAAATAAAAAAATCTGTTAGATCTATTACGTTTTTTTACAATTTTACATCTCTCTCATTTAGCCAATACTATACCAGGCTCAAGTACTACTATTGTGAAGCATACAACATTCTCCGAAAATACAGTAACTTAATATTGAACCTATTTCATCTTATGAATATTCTCGAAATAGCTTATGATCTTGAAAAGGGCATTACTTGTTTATTTAAAGAATATAATTGTTTATTTTGTATGACCATGTTTGTGATTATATCCTTGTAGCTTCAAGAGAAGTTTCGGTTGGATTTGGACGATGAGGAGTGCATACATTTTTTCCAGGATCTTATCAATGAGAGTGTCAAGGCTTTGTTCCCTCAAATACATCGACGGGCCCAGTACCGGCGTTGACCCCCACGAAATAAGGAGTTATTCATGTCTAAGTTAGCTTATTATAATTTTGAAGTTGTTTGTGTTTTTGTTGGCTAGCAAACGATCAATCTGTTCAGGTACTAATTGGAACAAACTTAAATTATGTTAAAATTAGATTTTTATCAATTTTGCTGAAAACTGGTTTTGGACTTCAGTTGGCTGTCTCTATGCCATATCCGCTTCCCTCTCTTGACATCTATGGATTCATGCATGCTTTACAGGTTTCATTTAACACCATTTCACAATAAACACAAATTGTATTTCATTTTCTGTGTTATAACAAACTTTTTCCATAGGTATTATTGGGTATCACACTTCTTGAATTATATATTTTGCTCATATATACATTTATCATTGTTTCAAGACTAAGAATTAAAAGTATAGAATAATTTAGTGGATTGAAAATTTTAATGTTCTATTGTTCTTTGAATTTTATTACCATGCAGGATAAAAATCCCAAACCCATTACAATGGGGCGCACCTACTTTTAATGCAGGTCATGCTTTTGGGATGATGAATCTCCATGATTGAGGTAATTGTTTACACACAAAAAAATCAATCCAATATATTTTTATCAGTGATTAACACAAATATTCATATTGACAGTCAACTGGAGCATTTAAGGCTGCATCTCATCTAGCAAGTGCCATGCCACTTCCTGCTCATGTTTTTAGCCATGGTATTGGTTGGCAGGTCTGCAAACTACACAAATTTTGAAATTTGGTGAAATAAAAAATAAAAAATAATTTGGTAAAAAGAAAAATAATTAACTCGTAACCCATGTTGCAATATATTGACACGGAACTTCATCATACATGGAATTGGGATTCTTTTCAATGGACTTTTTGGGACGGTTATCGGATCTACAGTTTTTGTGTAAGTACTAACAGAGACTCTTCTATTTAATCCTTTGCTCTTGAACACTGTTCTGGTTGGAAATGGATGCTAACAACTTTATTTTGAAAAACCAGAGAAAATATAGATCTTCTTGGAACGACTCGTGTTGGAAGCCGCAGGGTCGTACAAATTTCTTTTTTCCATTTAGCTTCTACTTCATTTCTCTTTTCTGTTTCCTTATTTTTGTCCATTTCACTTTGTTTTTTGCAGAGGTAGTTCAAATATTCATGAAAACTGATTGCACATCTGGGTATTTACTTTTCCATGTTTTCATTAAAAAAAGAAGAAGAAGAAGGAACGCCAGTTTAGTTGAAGAAGACATTAAATCACATAACTGGCAGAAAAACATCTCAGTTGTTCGAGTAAAGGCATATAGTTTCTTTATGTTTCAAACTGAAATTGTATATTTTAATTTTGTTACTTAATTTTAATTGTAATTGTAGGAAACAAATAAGAAGAATGGAGTTCCAGCAATCCATGGATGGGCAACAAGACACTGAAATTGCAATAGGATGTCATTGTGGTATGAGCATACTGGAGGAAGAGCTGAAGAACCGTTCCAAGAGCCTCATACCTTGTTATTTTCTTTGATTTCTTGGTTCTTTTAATTTTTGGTGAGAGCAACTTCAAGAGTGGTTTGAGGTTGAATTTGTAGTTATTATTTTTTTTTTTGCCAAATCACAGATTGTACATACTATTGCTCTTGTATACAGGTAGTTAAATTCTCAAGCTTTTTTCTTAGTTAAATTCTTTGGCCCTGTATTATGTTATATTTTGGTTAAATTTTTTGGGTGTGTTATGCTATATTTTAGTTAAATTATTTGGTGTATTTTAGTTAAATTGTTTAGCTGTGTTATGCTAGATTTTAGAATACCACCAAAAAAAAAAGGTGGCTTTTTGAAAAAAAATGCCACTAAATGATGTCATGTGACGGAAAGATAGCTGGCGTCAAAGTTTTCGCGACGTTTTTTAAAACGCTGCCTAATGTTTTTAGTGACGTTTTTAAAACGCTGTAAAGCTATTGTGGCGGCTATATCGGCGACGAAAATATTAAATGTCGCTTTAACTTATGACGGCATTTTTTAGGCTTAAAAACTTCATTAAAAATCAATTTTCCTGCAGTGACCAACTTTAAAAAATGATATCACAATCGATACACCTTCATTCAATGTGTTTGCCAGCATGAGTTTCACTTCATTAGCAACATCAGCCACCGGGTAATCAAGTATTAAATCAGCAACACGTTTTACCACGGGATCCAAATGCTTTAGATGACTTTGATTCATTGGTAATTGTGAAAAATCAAAAAAAATTGTGACAAAATCAGCTTTTGGTAAATTTGTCACCACTAATAAGATTGTTCCCATACTACTAGTAACAACGAGGTCATTTGCATGCGAAAGATAAACAAATGAAACTGTTGGTTCCTGATCTATCAAGAAACTTGTGTTACTATGATGTATCGTCTCATACTGTAACTCAATTAAAGGGTTCATTTTCTTTTTAGCTTTCGCACTTTCTTCAGCCTTTTCGTCAGCGTTAATTAAGACAACATGTTCTTTAATATCATCCTCCTCCAAATGCTCATCATATATTAGAGGTAAATCCCAATCAATGTGTGACTGTAACGAAGTAGATTTTGTATTTGAAAATATTTCATTGGATTCTTCTTCTACAACAGCAACATAATCCAGAATTCGTGAATTTGGATAATGGTTGTGAGGGCGATTTCTTCTTATATCGGATTCTTCTTACGCACTAATCGAGTTTGTGTCTTCATCCTCTACATCATTCCCATCATCCTCCTCTAAAAACTGTGAATTTGGATAATGGTTGAGGGTGATTTCTAACGTTCATGACTTCAAAACTGTC
This sequence comes from Camellia granthamiana, assembly GCA_036172215.1. Lineage (NCBI taxonomy): Eukaryota > Viridiplantae > Streptophyta > Magnoliopsida > Ericales > Theaceae > Camellia > Camellia granthamiana. The sequence continues at coordinate 45,589,522 of CM069917.1, read as the reverse complement.
ACGACCCTAACCTGCCCCTAGAGATTAAAAAGGTGATCGGCCAGTAATCATAGATTACCTATGGCCTAATCCAACAAATGACAAAATATATAATATAATGAGACCTGAAGCAGAAGCAAACAAAAAATAATCTAGTCCATTGAGCAGTACGTATATGATACAAAATAAACAAACAATCCTTTATATTACATGGAACTTATATAATTTACATCAAAATACAATGTATAAATATTCATACACTAAGTACAAAAGTGCAAAAGTAAAGACCCTACAAAAACTTCAACAAAAAGGGCAAAGCAAAAATAGAAGGCTTGACTTGGAGTGGCATCTTTGGTGGCTTCTCAAAAGGGAGTACACTTCAATGCAAACTCTATGATTGATCCTCAAGTTGCTCACCTACATATATATAGGGGAAGGGGGTGAGCCAAAACCCAATGAGTAACATCAATGTAAAGAGGTTCATGAATGAGTTTCAAATATTGTTAAAACAATCTCTAAATATTTTTCGCATCACATTTCGAAAATACATAGCAAATCATTATCAAAGTATTCATAGCTAAACAGAATATGTGGTGCATCCAATAGAACTAAGCAAATTGACCACTTGGGTCTAGAATAGAACTAACACCACAATGGGTTGGAAACTAACAAGAGATCTTCGAAAGCCAAGGCATATATCCACCAAGGCTATGGGACTAACTAAAGGATGCCACAATAGATGACAAAATAGAAAGCTCATTCATTCATATCAAATACAATTTCATAAAACATATCATATCATCACATTTTAGAAATTACTTTTCAAAAATATCTAATATCACAGTGGACTTGATTCTGATAAGTCTCCACAATAGTCCGACCTACATATGCACATATAAACATTGATAACACATAACATTTAATTGATTTCTATAGAGGGTAAGAAATTAAACCCCAAATTAAGTATGGGCCTAAGTGCTAAGGTCGCCCTTTTGAGGCGACTAGGAATGAAAAAGAAGCATGGGCTAAAGTCCAAGGGAAGTGGGCCAATAGTGAGCCTTAGCAGGTCCGACCTGCTAAGGGTCCACATGGACTCCACGAAGGAAAATACCTAAATCAAGTTCCAGAGGCAACACATGCAGCGGACAAGTTGCAGAGGCAACACTTGCAACGGCCAAGTTACAGAGGCACTTTGCCTCAGCACCACTGTTCACATTATTGTCGATACCACAGCCATTTGGAGTTGTTGAGGAAAGGAGAAAACCGAAACAACTAAGTTGCAGAGGTAGTACTTGCAGCGCCCAAGTTGCGGAGGTATTTTGTCTGCGCCGCCGTCTCTAATATTGTCGGTTCTACCATTTGAACTTGCCACGGGAAATGACTACCACAGCATCTACAGCCGCCACAACTAACGTACGGAGGGAACATCCTGCTGAGGTGATAGCAGCCATTGGGAGAGGCTTCCCCTCTGCAAGTTGAGGCTAATACTTAGCATTGATAGCAGGCCCCAAGGCATTGCTAGCCCAGGGCTGATAGTAGGCCCCAAAGTTCATTAACTTGGCGCTGATAGCAGGCCCCAAGACTTACTAGTTGGAGCTGATAGCAGGCCTAGAGATACCAGTTTATCATAGTGATCCTGCGAAGATGGGAACAGGGTAGCCGAGTGTAAGGGATTTGATTTCCATTACCTAGGTCATGGACCTGTCTTAATCGTAGAGGTAGGACTAAGGAAGCCCCTTTGGGCTTGGTACTAAGGCACAACATGGCTGATAGCAGGCTTGGCTATGGCCTTCACCCTAAGAAGCTGGGGAGTTTGTGGTTAGGTGGCTAAGGGTGGAGGTTTCGCTGAGGTGAACACAAACATAGCTAATAGTAGGTTGATCGAGTCTTGAGAATGCATGTACTGGCTAAATAGAACTGAGAAGGTAAGTGCAACAACAAGGTTTACCGCTGCAAGTGCACTTGCTGAGGTCCGAGCTAAGAAGGCAAGTGCAGTGGCAAACACTTCCGCCGCAACTGCACTTGTTGAGGCTCAAAAGGGAGTAGTAGTGCCAAACACTCCCGTCGCAACTATACTTGCTGAGGCCCAAAAAAGGTAGTTACGGAGGCAAACAAATAGTACATAGTACATGCAGAGGGACACGTTGCACCTTCAGCTTAGTGGCTCAAGACAGAATATTTTGTGTGATCCTTAAGGACACCTGTCTTCTTTCTATTTGGCCACTTGGTGTCTTCTTGGTACCATGGAAAAACCTGTAAATAGGACCCATTTCCTAAGGTCCAAGGAGAGGAATTTTGGGGATTTGGGGGAGATGTTTCCCATTTGTGCATTGCCATACACTTCTTCTTGAACTGCCTGCTTCACCCTCACCCAGCTGCTCACTCTCCAACTTCCCAGACAATTGCTGCTACTCATTCTCTACCCATTTCACCATTATTGGACCATTAGCATAGTTTTGCCTCTCTAATCACCTTCCTAACCTTGAACCCCTCTACATTTCTGGTGACTCCGTTGGGGAGGTTGGTTTGTTGATGGTCTATCCCCATAGTGGCTTACATACTTCACTGGAAAAGATGACAGAGGATGAAGTTAAGCAACCCTAAGGCAGCAAGGCTCTTCCAATGGCAAAGCAGCACATGCTGAGGACCATGACCACAATGTTGTGGTTGAGGCAGTCCAGTCACTTTAGGATACGTTGAGGGAGATCCTAGCATATTTACAAACCCTCACCAAGGCTATTATGGCCATGGTTTCTAGACCAACTCCAGTGCAAGCACCTCCACCTGTAGCAGTCCCAAACCTAGTGGCTAATTTGTTCCTTGGAAATTAGGTTCCGATCCAGGTGCCTCCGATGGTACCCCAGACGAATAGTACGGCTACTGGTTCAGTTATCCAGGAGCAGATAGGACCATTCAAGCCCACTCACTTTGTTACTCTAGCCAATGTACAAGTTATGCTTGAGCAAGAACGTAGCAAGAAGCAACTACCATCCCTCCCCAACCCAGATGTGAAGCTCCCATACTCTCAAGAGATATTGGTCATGTCATACCCAACAGGGTATACAGTACCTAAGTTTATCAAGTTTGATAGGAAGCAAGGCAATGCCAGAGAACATATGGTGAGGTTCATTGAAACTCTTGGTGTCCATGGTAGTGACCACTCCTTGCGCCTTCGGGAGTTCTCCAAATCACTCGCTAAAAGGGCTTACAACTGGTATGTGAACTTGGCCCCCAACTCAATCAAGAGTTAGGAGGAGATGGTGAACAAGTTCCATACAAAGTTCTTCCAAGTCCAAGAGAAAGTTACAACAGTCACACTTGGGCGAGATATCCAAAAAGAAGGTGAAGATATACTGGACTATGTCAAGCAGTTCCAGTATAAGGCTATTGACTGTCATGAACCAGTGGATGAGGCTTACTTAGTTAGCATATGTGTAGAGGGTGCCACACACGACTACAAAATTTTCTTGGTGAACCATAATCTGCCTACCTTTTCAGCCTTAATTAAGGCAGCTAGGAACCTCAGTACCACTGGTCCTTTGCATAGATCTCATGACAATCACAGCTACTCTCGCAGTAGCAGAGTTGCTGCGGTAACCTCCGTAGGAGGGAGCCACTCGCAAGGGGAGGCATCATCCTCTCGGAAGAGGAGGAGTTATGAGGATAGAAATCCATATCCCTGCAGCCTTGAGAATGTCAAGCCTTGGTTAAAGAATGGGTGGCCGATGGTGAACTCACTTTGCCGTCGGTTAATGTTCCCCCAACCAAGAAGGACAAAGAAAGCCCAGATTATTGTATCTATCGTAGAGCCACTAGACACCCTACTAGGGACTATTGGACTTTGAAAAGTATCTTCAAGAAGAAAGTTGCCACGAGTGAACTAAAGTTCAAAGATGCCGGTAACCGCAATATAAGGAAGAACCCTTATTTTAACCACATGGTGTCCTACTATGATGAGTTAGAAGAAATTGCAACTAGCCAACTCCCTGAAATAGTACTTGTGGAGGCAAAACTCGCAGAGGATACTCATGCTCAGGCCTTGCAAAACTCTGTCAAGTTTCGTACCTTCTTTGACCAGCTTGGGCTGAGCCAAGCCGCCAGGTTGGAAGCAACAAAGGCCCTCATCAACATCTCTAAAGTGCATCATCCTGAAGTTGCTGAGGTTAAGGAGTATGTGCCTCGGCACCTCCAAGAAGATTATAGGGCCATTACCTTTTCAGAGGCAGACAGAGCATACCCGTTTCCTCATAACCATCCTTTTTTTTATCACAACTTACATCAATGATGTGGAGTTCAAGTGTGCTTTCCTTGATGGCGGAGCGTCCATAAAAATCATCACTACTAACACCTTTGCGAAGGCCGGTATCCTAGAGTCCAGGATGGTTCGCCAACCCATTACTGTGACAGGTTTTGATGGTAAGAAAAAAGTTACTAAGGGCCATGTTGTAGTGGACTTAGTAGTTGGCAAGATTCACTTCGCAACTAAGTTCCATGTGATTGAAGCGGACACAAATTACCACATGATACTTGGCAGAGCTTGGATGCACTGATATGGGGCTATTCCACCGAGTTATCACCAATGCGTAAAGGCAAAGTTGGGAAAGATCTGACAAGCCATTTGGAGTAGAGGAGACACATTATTCTGATGCAGTTTTCTTTATTGAGCTATCAACGGATGAAACTCCAAGGAATGGTAAGGTTACAGGGGTAAAGTTGCCGAAGTGGAAAGACATTTGAGATGCAGAGGCTGCTCCAGAAAGTGGTGGGCACAAGAGGAGTAGCAAGTCCACAAGTCCTCTGTCCAAGATTGTTAAGGTGCGCAAGGGCGGCAAGACAGTTTACTACCTATGACGGTCTTGGGGGCCAGACTTCATATCTTGGGAGGATGGCCCTGAGACCAAGTGTGATGGCGACAAATTTCAAGAAGGGGTGGTGGAGACCCCTGAGCCTACCCCTGAATGCATTCAAGATAGACCCAAACCGCAACAGGAAGTACTTGCTGAGACAAACCTCAGCGACTTACCAGGGCAGAGCAAGCCCGTGTTTATCAGCGATACAATGGCTCCAGTAGCTAAGGCAGAATTGATAACACTACTGAAGCGGAACAGTGACATCTTCGCTTGGACATACGGCGAGATGCCTGGTCTTGACCCATCCCTTGTCATCCATCACCATGATGCTTTTCCCAACTCTAAGCCCATAAAGCAGCATGCTTGAAAATATCACCCTGACCTTGAGACGAAGATTAAGGAAGAGGTAGAAAAGTTGCAGAGGGCCAAGTTCATTAAGCCTATATAATACCCAACTTGGCTAGCAAATATTGTGCTTGTGAAGAAGAAGAACGACTAGATCAGGGTTTGCGTAGACTTTCGCGACCTGAACAAGGCCTGCTCGAAAGATGAGTTTCCATTGCCCCATGTTGACACACTTGTCGATTTTATTGCGGGCCATCAGATGTTCTCCTTCATGGACAGGTTTAGTGGTTATAACCAGATCAAAATGGCACCAGAAGATGCAGAAAAGACAACTTTCACAACGCCCTTGGGAAATTTTTTCTACACAGTGATGCCCTTCGGTTTGAAAAATGCGGGGGCAACCTATCAATGAGCTATAACTACAGTGTTCGATGATATGTTACATCATGAAGTAAAAGTGTATGTGGATGATCTGGTGGTAAAGTCTACTAAGGAAAACTGGCACCTCTGCGACTGGGAAAAAGTTTTTTAGCATTGTCGAAAATTCTGCTTAAAGATGAACCCTCACAAGTGTGCCTTCGATGTTACCGTAGGCAAGTTCCATGGCTTTCTAGTACACCAACGGGGGATTGAAGTAGATGGGGATAAGATCAAGTCAATCATGGAGATGCCACCGCCACACTCTCAAAAAGCCTTAAAGAAATTTCTAAGCAAAGTGTCATACCTTAGGAGATTCATCCCAGCCCTTGCTGAGATAACATTTTCCTTTGGGACACTACTGAAAGGGAATCACAAGTTTGAATGGTTGCAAGAACACCAACAGGCATGTGATATGGTGAAGCAATCACTTACCTCTCCATTTACAATGATTGCCCCACAACCTTAAAAGCCTTTGCTACTGTACCTTACCTTTACCCCCCGGTCTATTGGAGCTCTACTTGTCCAAGATATAGACGGTGTTGAGAAGCCATTCTATTATATCAGCCGCAAAGTCAATGGTGCCGAATCATGGTATACCCCAATTAAGAGGCATTGCTTAGCCTTAATCTTCACCATGCAGAAGTTGCGCCATTATTTTGTGGCACACCCAATCTGGGTTGTGACCAGGAGTGATCCAGTCCGCTACTTACTGAGCAAGCCCGCTTTGACCAGAAGAATGGCAAGATGGCTTTTGGCTCTAGCAGAATATGACATAACATGTGTTACTCCTAAGGCTATCAAGAGCCAAGCACTTGCAGACTTGCTAGCACAATTCCCATATGGTGAACATGAACCTGTAGAGGTACCCCTACCTGGTGAGGTCCATGTCTCAACAGCAGCGGTTGAGACTTATTGGGATTTAAAATTTGATGGAGCCTCTAGAGCTAGGAAAGGTGGAGCTGGCATAACACTCACTAGTCAAGAGGGGGAGAAGTTCCATTTGTCATATAAGCTTGACTTTGCATGTTCAAATAACGAGGCTGAATATGAGGCGTTGATACTAGGTCTGATTGTTGCCCAAAAGAAGGGCCTCTGCAAGTTGAAAATTTGGGGTGACTCCAAGTTAGTTGTCAAGCAAACAATGGGTGATTTTGCCTTAAAGGAGCCCCTGTTGGCCCCGTATCGCACCATAGTTCAAAAGTTGCTCACTCAGTTTGATGATGTACAAATCCAACACACCCCTCGCACTCACAATCATTTTCTCGATGCCTTGGCTACACTGGGGGCAAAGGTGGATATACCAGATGATAGTATAGCCATTGTTATCAAGAAAAGAACAACACCAGCAGTGTTAGCCGAAGAACATACAGACCAAGATGCTGAGGGATGGAAAACAAATATAAGCCAACAGTTGAAAACAGGCCAGGAAACAATCAGACCAGCAAAACTTGTATTATTCCTACTCCTCAAAGGAGAGTTGTATTTTCGTGGTCCTAATAACCTGCTAGCAAGGTGCGTCGGTAGACAAGAAGCAACTTACAAACTTAAGCAGATCCATGCTAAGTCTTGCGGAGATGGAGATATCAGTTTATATCGACGAATGTAGAGGCAAGGGTACTACTGGCCAGAAATGGAAAAGGAAAGTACTAAGTTACAGAGGCAATGTGCAAAATGTCAGTCCTATCCTAAAGAAGAAAAAGCCCATTTCTTAAGCAGTGAGGAATGGAGGCAGCCATATATTGACTATCTTGGAAACGGCACACTACCTGACAACAAAGTCAATCCAATTAGAGTTATGAGGCAGGCCCTCCGTTTTTTCCTTGACCAAGGCAAGTTGTACCGCAGAAGCTTTGAAGCGGAACCTTTGGCGTGTTTATCAAAAGATAAGGCAAACGAAGTGCTGAAGGAAGCCCACAAGGCAGAGCATCAAGGAGCGCATCAATTATATGGACACCTTATTCATCTCGGCTATTAGTGGCCAACAATGGAAGAAGTTGCTAAAAACTTTGTAAGGAGATGCCAATCCTGCCAGAAGTTTGGGAACTTGATACACACACTTGCGGTTGAACTGCACAACATCAAGACCCCTTACCCGTTTCATACTTGGGCATTTGACCTAGTAGGTCCTATAGCGCAGCAATCCAAAGGCCATAGATGGATACTTGCAGTGACTGAAGTTAGTACCAAGTGGGTAGAGGCTATACCGATGAGGAAGGCAGATGGGGCAGGAGTGACCAACTTCATCAAGGAAAACATAATCTGTAGGTTTGGCATACCCAATGTGATGTTGTCTAATAATGGGACCCCCTTTGTAAACCGCCATGTGGGAAGATTGTTAAACGCCTACCAGATCAAACACCACAAGTCTACTCCATACTATCCTCAAGGGAACGGACAAGCTAAGGCAACCAACAAAACCCTCATCCGAATACTGAGTAAAATGATGGATGAAACAGGGGGCACATGGTTCGAGCAACTCCTCGTAGCACTCTGGGCATATAGAACATCAAAGAGGAAGCCAACTCAGGTAAACCCCATTTTCCCTAGTATATGGGTCCAAAACTGTGTTACCAGTTGAGTTGGCAGTACCCTCAGCAAGAATGGCTATGTCAGCACACTTAGTTCCAGACAGTAGGAAGAATGACATAGAGACAGTCGAAGAAAGAAAAGATCGGGCCTCGTGGGCAATGGAAACGTATCATCAGTCCATAGCTCGTGCCTGCAATCAATCTTTTCAACACATGGAGTTCAATGAGGGGGACTTGGTATAGAAAACAATGGACGCAATCATGTGGGGGCAACCAATCCCCAAGTTCTCGCCAAGATGGGAAGGCCCCTACAAAATTGCTGAGGCAAGCAGTAGCGGATATTACAAGTTCACAATAGTAGATGATGGGTTCAGGCCTGGCCCTATCAAAGCTAAGTATGTAAAGGAGTATTTTCCCTAATTTCTTTTGTCTAGAAAAAGAGTTGTAAAGTTTCTTTGTTAATACTTCCAAATCAGAGTGTAAGAAAGTGTCATACACTTACTAAACTTGTTACTCTTGTAAACACTTAGTGTGAGGGAAGTTTTTCATACTTCGTGAAATTTTATCCTTGTAAAAACTTAGTCATGGCGAAATTTTGTTCATAGCAAGAGTTTTGCTCATTCTTAGAAGATATGAAAACACAATGAAAGAAAGGCAGTGAAGTAAGACTCAATATCTTTACTTCTCATAAACATCAATGTTTTCCATAGCATGATTACAATGTTCAAAGGGAAAAGAAGGGAAAAGAAGGAAAAAGAAAAAAAAAAGAGACAACAAAAGTACAGAGAAAAAGAGCTATAACAAATCCACAATACGTCAAATCAAACCCTTCATGAGGGAGTCCATCAGGGTCACATCCCAAGGCAACTGAGTGACATGCGCAAAGTCTTTTCCTTGAACTGAGCCAGGGTCGGTGTTGCTCCAAGGCACCCTCACACTCCTTGATAGTCTCCTCCAAGGATGCAATCATTGCCACGTTGTCTACATGCTCAAGGAAGCCATCGGCTGCCTGAAGTCGATCCCTCATCCACGATAGGTCCAGACCATTCCTCTCAAAGCCACTCAGATTGGCCTCAGCACTTTCCACGAACTTGCTGGGAGTTTTTTGGATCTTCTTAGTAGTGAGGTTGTGAATGAAACTAGCAAGTGACTCCAACAGCGCTGTCTGCACCATAGAGCCAGGAACGTTAAAAGTAGTAAAGGTGCCAGGGTACAACGTCTGGATACGGGCAAGAGTGGGAGCAGCTTCGAAGGAGACCCAATAACTTAGAAAAGAAACTCTCGCTGAGGACTGAGGGAACTCTCTCACATCACTGCTAACTTGAATCACAGGAGGGAGATTGGCAAAGCATCCAAAGATCTAAGGGCGACGCACCTCCCTTGAAGATGACTATCCAGCAACATTGAAATGAGTAGATGTTAGGTGGCGACCGAGCGAACTGACCTTGCGAGAAAGGCCAAAGCTACCAGCACCATCATGTCGCTCCGAAAAGAGGTCCTCCATATGGTAGTCCTTAACATTCAGATCTGGCACAACAGTGGTATCCATGCCCACATAAAAATCCTGTGATACCCTAAGATTAGCTGGCACCTCGGGAAAGTGAGTGGGGTACAGGTCAGCGAGCTGCTCAGAAGTTGTCGAGGCAACTGGGTTTGAAGTACCAGCAGCGGCAATAGTGGCGTGAGTGGCTAAACTGACAGCTACCTCTACAAGCTGGGCTAAATTTAGGGGGTCCACAGCAGGAACAATTGCTACATCTGCACCTCCCCCAGCAACTTGGACATTGGAAAGTAGGGTCTGTTGAACTAGTGGAGACTTAGTAAACTAGAAAAAAACTTCCAGATACAGCTTCCAAAGGGGGTGGTACACTTTCCAGTGGTCCTCTTACGCCACGCTCTTCTCTCGGAGTATCAGGAACACAATCATCCCCGCCGACAAAGGAACGATCAGAATGAGCAAAATTAGTAGGGTTTGGAGGCTCTGCACCCTCAGCAACTACACCACCCGCTGCAACTTCCACAGTAAGGGGGACTTGCTCATTTTTAGCAAGGGGGGTATCATGACGTCCTTCCATGTCTACAGCCTCGACAACTGGCTCAACCTCGGCAACTGGCTCAACCTTAGTAGCTGGTTTGGCCTTAGCACTTGGTTCTTCTTCAACGTCTGGAAGTACCATTCTACGAGTTTTGAGTCTAGTGACCCTTGAAGCAATGGAAAGGTCTTCGTTGTCAGCTGAATCTGAGGAAATTCCGATGACAGTTGAAGGACCCCTAGGGCATGAAGGTGGTATAGCCGATGGGCCCTGAAAAGGAAAAATATCATGTGATTACTAAAGTAAAGATAAAAAGCCCAAAGAAGTATGGAAGAATGTAGAATATTTTCTAAGTATGAGTACATTCCAAAGTCTCTTCCTACTTGGTAAGGCACGAGCCTCAACAACTGATGTTGCTGCCTCCTAGACTGTCCTTAGGCCGGAGCGGGTCATGCGCACTATTGTACTGATTGGGGAGAGAGCAACTTGCAGAGGCTAGATGGATATTGCCCCTGACAGATGAGGTTCCTCTATCACAAGCAAGGACAAAAGCTTAAAATGGCAAAATACATTGGTTTGTTTTTCGCGACCAGAGGGGAAACGAAGGGATAAATCAGGTTGCGGAATGGGTTCCATTACAGGGACGACTGGGTCATTGTTGCAAAAATTGAAAAAGGAGTTCAGGTTGCGATGCCAAAATAGCCTGTTGCTAGGGGTGAAGGTGCCTTCCCTTTCAAGCGAGGGTAGTTCCATGAGGCCTAAACCCTTCACAAGTAAAGTAGTGTAATCACAAGCAAACTGCTGGAAGCTCTGATGGAAATCTGTTTGAGGCGGAGGGGCATGTGGGACACCCTGTTCTATGCTAAACTGTCTAAGGACCTTGCCCGGTCGATAGACAATGCTGGATATGCCCTCCTCATTCCATACATGCAGAAACCTAGGGCGTATCATAGCAGCAACAAGAAGGGAGTTGGCCTGGACGTTGTCAAGAGAAAAATCAACTTGACGAGCCTCAGAAAAATAGAACAAAACAACAGAGATGCCTAGAAGAAGCTGGATAAAAGGGTAGAACACGCACTCTTTCATGCGGTCAATATAGTCCATGAAAGGTCTGTTGGTGCCAACACCAGACCACCTGGAGATGCGAGGGAGCGAATAACGCCCTTGTCTTGTGACAGGCCATCCCTCCACATCTAGGATAGGATGACCCTCTGCATCAAGGACTTCGTCGGTAAAAATTGGCTCATGCTGTTTGGAGGTGGGGCCCATAACGGGGAACCTCTCGTAGAAGAAGGCGGTCAGGAACTGAGTATGTACAAAGCTCCATACATCATAGTGGCCCATAGATCTCTCCATGTCCGAATGAATGAGGTCTAGACGGAAGTATAAATTCCCCAAGAGGAGTGGAGCCAAAGGGATCTGACTGCCGCTGCAAAGTTTGACAGCAAGAGGGAACACCAAGGGATTAATGCTCTTGGTAGGATTGTTAAGGAGAACAAAAACAGAGATGAATTAACTGACAAAGGCGGCCAGGTACAAGTTGCCGTGGTAGCCCGGCCCAACTATGGAGTTACGACTGTCTTCGGTGATGTCACCCACAATTGGTTGCATGTCCTTGAAAAACTGTTTCAGCCAGGAGAGGTAAGTGGTGTTGTCTCTTTTGGGCCTTTCTTGAAGTATTTCCCTAGTCCTGAGATCGTACTAAAAACCATACTTTCGTGCCTCCCGAAAGGCACCTTGGAGAGCAGTGACAACAGTTTGTTCCGTAGCAGTCAGGGACGCGGGATCAAAAGGGTAGTCCCCATAGGTGCTTAGGCGGAGGAGAACAGTAACACCTTCAAGGGTTGGAGTTATCTCCTCCCAAGCTAGAATGAAGGTATAAGTGTCATGGCTCCAGTAGGAAACAACTATGTCAGTATTGGTCTGAACCTTGCGCACGGACAACTCCCTTGAAATCAAAATGGCGTTGAAGAGATGGACATCCCTCAAGCGTTGCTAGAAACCATCATCTGCAATAATATCATCAACCCAAAGGGACTAGTCTGCTAAAGGGCCCTAGTGAGTGCGGTAATAGATGTATGAATGGAGAAAATCACCGCGCTCCACTCAAAACCGCAATACAGAGACTGGGTTCACCATGTTAGTGTCATCTAAAGAGGCCTCACCAAAAGGGAGTAGAGGCTCTTCTAGAGGAGGGGCGTCCGGAACAAAGGAATCAACGGCCTTCCAGAATGGGTTAGGAAGCCCCCCAAAGTTTGGGGCCCTCCTCTACTCAGTACTAGGTGGGATAGCCCTGTCGGGTAGAAACCTGGTAGTAGCCATGAAGAAGAATAAAGAAAGAGAAAAAAACTTTGGAAGGTAGGGGCCAGAGAGAGAAGAAGTCAAGGAGACAAGAAAGTGTGTTGTGGCGGAAGTGGGGGACTAGTGGACCCAAGAGGCACTATTTATAGAGAAAGAAGCAAAAAAGGCGCCAACACACTTCCCTAGGCTCGTTATGACTGTCAGTCTAAAGGCACATTTTCAAAGCCATCATGACTCTGCAGAAAACCAACGCAACTCCTGGCTTAACTGACGTAACTTCTGACCCAATCGACGCAACCCCTAGGTTACTTGCTGATGTCATGCACGCGCAGAAAACAAGGAGCGTGTCCCCCACATGCGTAGGAGGCAAATGTAGAGGGTCAAAAATTAAACTCCAAATTAAGTATAGGCCTAAGTGCTGAGGTCGCCCTTTTGAGGCGACTAGGAATGAAAAAGGAGCATAGGCTAAAGCCCAAGGAAAATGGGGCAACAGTGAGCCGAAGCAGGTCCAACCCACCAAGGGTCCAAACGGGCTCCACGAAGGAAAATGCCTAAGTCAAGTTGCAGAGGCAACACGTGCAATGGATAAGTTGCACAGGCAACACTTGTGACGGCCAAGTTACAGAGGCACTTTGCCTCAATGCCGCCATTCACAATATTGTCGGTTCACCACCCTCTAAAGTTGCTAAGGGAAAGAGAAAGCCGAAGCAACTAAGTTGTGGAGGCAGCACTTGCGACGGCCAAGTTGTAGAGGCACTTTATCTCAGCGCCGCCATTTCAAGTATTGTTAGTACCGCAGCCATCTGGAGTTCCTGAGGGAAGGAGAAAACTGAAGCAACTAAGTTGTAGAGGTAGTACTTGCAGCGCCCAAGTTGTGGAGGTATTTTGTTTGCGCCGCCATCTCTAATATTGTCAGTTCTGCCATTTGAACTTGCCACGGGAAATGACTACCGCAGCAACTACAGCCGTCGTAACTAACATGCGGAGGGAACATTCTGCTGAGGTGATAGCAGCCTTTAGGAGAGGCTTCCCCTCTGCAAGTTGAGGCTAATACTTGGCGCTGACAGTAGGCCCCAAGGCATTACTAGCCCAAGGCTGATAGCAGGCCCTAAAGTTTATTAACTTGGCACTGATAGTAGGCCCCAAGACTTACTGGCTGGAGCTGTTAGTAGGCCCAGAGGTACTAGTTTACCGCGGCGATCTCGCGAAGATGGAAGCAGGATAGCCCGAGTGTAAGGGACTCCCTTCCCATTACCCAGGTCATGGACCTACCCTAGTCACATAGGCAGGACTAAAGAAGCCCCCTTGGGCTTGGTACTAAGGCACATAATGGCTGACGGTAGGCTTGGCTGTGGCCTTCGCTTTGGGAAGCTGGGGAGTTTGTGGTTAGGTGGCTAAGGGTGGAGGTTTCGCTGAGGTGAACACGAACATAGCCAATAGCAGGCTGATGGAGTCCTGAGAATGCATGTATTGGCTAAATATAACTGAGAAGGCAAGTGCAACAGCAAGGTTTACTGCTGCAAGTGCACTTGCTGAGGTCCGAGCTGAGAAGGCAAGTGCAGCGGCAAATACTCCTGCCGCAACTGCACTTGCTGAGGCTCAAAAGGGAGTTGCAACGCCAAACAATCCCATCGCAACTACACTTGCTGAGGTCTAAAAAAGGTAGTTGCGGAGGCAAACAGATAGTACATAGTACATGTAGAGGGACATGTGGCACCTTCAGCCTGGTGGCTCAAGGCAGAATATTTTGTGTGATCCTTAGGGACACCTGTCTTCTCTCCATTTGGCCATTTGGTGTCCTCGTGGTACCATCAAAAAGCCTATAAATAGGGCCCATTACCCAAGGTCTTTGGGAAGTTGGGGGAGATGCTGCCCATTTGTGCACTGCCATACACTTCTTCTTGAGCTGCTTGTTTCACCCTCGCCTAGCTGCTCACTCTCCAACTTCCTAGACAGTTACTGCTGCTCATTCTCCAGCCATTCCACCATTGTTGGACCATTAGCATAGCTTTGCCTCTCTAATCACCTTCCTAACCTTGAACCCCCCCTACAATTTTTTACTTTTCTTTTCTAATTAATTAAATTATATTGATTTCTAACCTGATTATCTCTTAATTAGACTTAATTCATGGCTAAAGATGTTTGGACATATAAAATGGAAGAGAATATGAACGGAAAGGTATATTTCAAAATTAGCTGAAATAGGACAGTGCGCTACAAAATTGGCTCGAGCAGTGAACACAGATTCTCAGAAGTTTGATCTACAAAACAAAGTACTATGTTGCAAACATCTTCGCTCTAGCGGTGGATAGACTGTTCGAACGGTCTGCAACTACTTTGCTTTGAAAATTTTGTAGAATCAGTTTCCAAAACTCAATTTCATTAACTTAGGTTCATGCATGGCCTAACTCAAAACATGTAATTTCATTAATAAACATGAAAACATGACCAATTAACAAATCATTTGCCTTAAAACCTTTTTGATTACCAAGATTAAAGTCAAAACTTTATAAACTTAATGTTTTCAAACCTTCTTTCCATTTTCTTTCCAAAAGGACTTTGAGATATCAAAACTCTTTTAATTCAATGATGTATGTAAAAATGGAGTTCAAATTCATAAAGAATAACAAACATGAAACTCGAAATGAAAAAAATTCCAAATTAATATCAAATTCTTTATTGGTTTCATTATTACATCCTAATTACATGCAATTGATCCTAGTTTCTTCTTGATTGCAAGTGTTAGGTGGATTATCTACAAGAATTAAGTTAGAGATTCTTACTTAGAGTTGTTCAAAGATAAGAGTTTGATGAATTCTAGAGTTCCTTTCTTCTCTTCTTCACTTTTCCTTACCTTCCTCTGAGTTCTCTTCAAATTCTCTCCAGTACAATGAACTCTCTTTCTTTCTCAAAAGTCTAGAGTGATCTCTGTTCTTCTCATCTTATACTTATTGAATAGAATTAGTGATTAAGGCTGAATTGTACAACATTGAGGCTGTTAATTAGGATCTCTTAACTTTACTTGCTTGTCAAACTATACATTTTATGCATGTTTAATGTTAATTAGGTTTAGACATAGTGGGAGCATAAAATGAGCAAAAATGCAGAGAAAATTCCTTCCTATACATGCAGCCTTTACCTCGCAGCCAAACAGGGCCCAAGCTTCCCGCATATGCAATGACCATTCCCGCGCATGTGACGACCCCTCTATGTATAATCTTTTACATTTAATTAATTCTTATTCTAATTTAATTGTGGAATTCCCAATAAGGTGAAATTGACGAATTGAATTATTTTAATTTCGAGTATCGGACCATATGAGAGTTTAATTAAATATCTGATTCAGTTTAGTAAATTTGAAATTTTATTAATTAGGTCTGAATTGGAGTTGATTAAGTTATAAAAAGAAAACAAAATAAATAAATAAATAAATAATAGAATTCTTTATTATATCAAAAAAAGTGCATAGTTTAGAATGTTGGGAGTTAAAAGATTAAATTGTTAAGGAAAGTGATTGTGAGACACCACACTTTTAGAGTATTAAATATTTTAGTGAGCGGTAAGTGATGTTTTGTAGTTAGGTGATGAGGTTTTTTGATGTGAACCTAACTTATATTCATACGTAATTTTAGGAGTTATTGTGGATTACCAAAGAAGGTAATAACTTTTGGAACGGTAAAAAGGCCAAGAGTCAAGGGCCCACTGACTCTTGGGAAATTTGTGAGTCAAGGGTCAACAACGGTGGAAGGTTCTACATGCTTGGGTTTCACGTCTTGATTGGTATAAATAGTGAGCAATTGAAGGAGTTTCGGGGCAGCGTGCTAGTAACGGGGAGTTTGTAGTAGGAAAGTAAAGGCTAAGGCTTAATATTAAGGTGAGTTATGCTATAGCTTGTGTCACCATAATATATTTTACGTATGTTTTGAGTTAGCATAATTTATTTTACTCAATTTGTGTTATATAAATTATATTAGTATTTCAATTACGTTAATTATTTTCTGAACGTTATTTGCTTAAACTGAAACCCATAGATATGTTTGTTTAAATTTTAGAAGTTATTTGACAATGATTTTATAAACAATTATGTTTTGTACGTACCACCACAGGAGTCCCATGCCTTGGGAGACTTAAATAACCATTGGCCTTTGTTTGGTCGCTTTGTGGTTCTCTGTTTGTCATGGATCCATTGACTTCTGTTTTGATTGTCACTCTAGTGACTTATGTTTTGTTTTGTTCTGTATCGTGCTTATGATTATTTGCTTATATGATTCCCGCATTTTGCTTTTGTTATTTAAAATTAGTTATTTATTTCAGTTACCAAACTAATCACTAATCTCTGTTTAGCCAAATAATTATCCATGGTAATTTTTGTACCCTCATGCTCACTGTATAATATTTCTCACTCTGTCATGTGCTTATAGCTATTAACCACTTTCAGGTGACGTGTCAAAACCAATGCATGGGGTAGGCACAAGGCACTTTGTAGTCATAGTATAGCTCTGGTATTGTAATTGAACAGAAGCTCCAATGTACACATTTTTGTTATACTTAAATGAAGATTTAGGTACCCTTTTATTTTACTCCGCTGCACTATTAATTTGTTATGACTTCAATTATTATCTTGTCATGACACCGAACCTCCGGGTATCGGGTTTGGATCATGATAGCACGTGCGGCCATACCTCGAAAATCGTGTCATTGTTTTAAACCTGTTTGAAAGACAGCAAAGGTATAAAGGGAAGAAAAAGAGGCTGTAATAGGGTTCTGAAAAAATTCCGAGAGAGAGAAGAGGCTAGGGTTTGAAAGAAAGGATTCTTAAGCTTGCCAAGGTAATTTCCATTGAGCGTTCTTCTTCTTTTACTACTTTCTACTCCTCTATGAGTGGCTAGGCTCCTCTCTCTAGGGTTTTGATGAAAGGATTCTTAAGCTTGTCCATTTGATCATCTTGGTCATCTTTGTCTATTCAGCATTCAAGAGCTCCGGTGGTGATCTCCGGTACAGTGCTACTCAGACTAGGGGCAACTTTCTAGTTGCTGGGATCCGGGGTTGTGCATCTCAGTGACAGTGCTCAGGCGTGTCCAGTTCTGATCCATACCGAAAATGGTTTTGAAAATTTTTAATAAAAGTTGATTTTGTTCAAATTAATCTTTTTACAACTTAGACCATTTTTGGACCAAAGCGGAAAATTTTCAGTACCCACAATCTTCAATTTTATTGATTTCAATACAGAGTCTTCCTGCTCTTGCATACAAATTGAAGTTGCTTTTGGTTACATTCATAAAGAAAACTTGAAAATACTAATAAAGCAATAAATCCGGGGCACAGATAAGTCAAGTGTTTTTGCGCCCCCTCCCAGAGCTGGTCGAAGCTTTTGACGCCAAGCTGGGCCCAGTCTGTGCCTCTTCATTGAGCCAATCTATGCACTCGTCAGACAAAATGCAACTGAAAATGGGAGCTGGGGCCAGGAGCTCTCTAGTCCTCCATGCTGTGGCATACCGAGCAAGCTGCGCGCCTCGGACCGGGAATGCAGCAGGGTACTCTATCCCCTCTGGCGGGCAAGTCTGATCATGGCCGAACTGGCACTGGAACCGGAAAGGAAAGTAGAACAGATAGTGGATTAAGCCAATCAACTGAATCCCAAGCTGTCGGGACATGCTATAGCTCATTGCCGGTAGATTGAGCCAAGGACAGCGCCAAGCAATGCGGTCTGCAGACAAATTGCACATCCAGTTGAACCACCATCCCTTATCCGGGGCATCGACCAGACGTTGTTGGAAGAAATAACTGCGAGCTGAGTATGCTGGGTGAGAGTGCACAACTTGCAGCTTGTCCATCAACCACACCTGGGAAGGGATGAAAAATGAGAGAATAAAGAATAGAGAGATGTACGATGAGAGAAAAGTGAGAAAAGGGTTTTGTGAGAAAAAAAACCAAGCCTGAGAGCCGAGTGATGTAAGCAATACATATGTGAGATTGGGTGGGAAACATTGCCTACAGTAATAGTGGACTCCCCACAAATCTGGTCGTCTCCCGGCGATGAAAAGCATCCAAGCCCATCAATGTCTCGGCCAATGTCATGGCAACGCAACTTTTGACCTCCTTCAAGCCTTGGGCAACCTCGATCAACCGGACACTAGATCCTCCGGAGCTTGAGGCAAGCAAGAAATAAGATAGCATGCACAAACAGAGGGCGTGTCGCCGAAAACCCTACCAATGATGGTCGCCGCGGTCACCGGCATCAGAAAACCAGCAAATCAAACTCGGAATATCCAGCATTCCGTCACCAATCAAAGATTGAGCGTCATGCATCGTGAGCCCACACATTCACCCTAAAGCTTGGGTGTGGCCAAAGCGAAATTGGGGCAAGATTTCTTCGTTGTGCTCTGATTCTATCAAAACTTGGAAATCTTCGAAGGTAGGACATACCTCTTGCCCGCCAAAGCTGAAGACATGTGTTACCGGATTCCAAAACCTCGCCGCGACATGGAGGAACGAAAAGTGCAGCGGAGTACGACTCAGAGTGAATAGTGCGTTTATGCCGAAGCCCCGAAAATTCAGCCTTTCCGAGCCATCCAAGTTGACAATCCAAGCTATGAGATTTTGGGCAAGAAACTCTTCTATTTCGAGCAAATCAGTGTTGAATTGAGAAAAACTACGAAGTTGAGGCTTTTTGTAGGGGATAAGGTGTGAGTGGAAGACAGCTGTCAACATTCTGGTGATTCTTGCCATTTATGGCCGACCGGCCAAAGATGGTGCCGACCGACCACCACTATTGGCCGATGGGAATTTATTATGGCTGATGGCCTTTCCCTATGGCCGACGGCCTTCCCTCTTGTTCCACTAGCTGTTTAGAAGTTGAACATGTCAAGGAATTATGGTCGGAACCTTTCCCAATGTCTTCTGGTGGCGATTTTGCGAAGTCACGTCTATTTGTTTATCGAGTTGTTGTACATTTGCTTATCGAGTTATATTTCACATTTTTTAAGTTTTCGCTTTGCTTATCGAGTTGTATTTACACTTGGTTAGCTTATCGAGTTCTTTGTTTTGCTTATCGAATTGTTTGGTTGTTAGTCAGCTCACTACCTGATTATTACGAGGCAAACGCTTACTTTTCAAATAAAGATTCAAACCTCATTTACATTATTGTGTAATGCGATGTGATGCGATGCATGAAAAGTACAAGTGTAACATCTCTTTGGACCAAAATAGCTGCTTCATTTCCATCATGTCTTTTGCAAAAAAAAAAAATATATATATATATACAGTTTTGAAAAAGTAAGATCTGCCTGCGGCAGCACAATGTGCTTAAACTACCAGTAAAAAGGAAAGTAAAGCAAAAGGGGAGAAGGGCAGCAGAGGGTCTGGGTTAATACCGGTGGCCTCCCCTTGTGGTCGATGCACCTCCCGCGCCCTTGTTCGGGTCAATTATATGGTTTGGCACCTTCATTACTCGAGACAGTGCAAGAAAGTGCACTTTTGAACATTAACTGGCCTTCGTGTTGACCTTAAGCCATGTCTTCTGTGTGCGATGCTTGGTGCGCGCAAAGAGTACCCTTCCTCGTATCCTTTTATATGCCTTGCGGATTCCGCAAATCGCTCTAAACGTGTGGTATTGCATTGTTTTGTTTTGACTATAATTGTCATGCTCATTACGCATCTCGCATTACACAATGCCTCGTCTTGTTCTAAATTTGCATCTCAACATCATGAATAACATGCCTTTACCATGCGTCAGTTGAATATGCCCCCTTTTTCCTTTTATACACATTGCATGCATTGTCACGTTATGCTTTACTTATATGTGTTCAAGTTCCTATACACATTGCATGCGTTGTCACGTTATGCTTTACTTATATGTGTTCAAGTTCCTATACACATTGCATGCGTTGTCGCATTATGCTTTACTTATATGTGTTCAAGTTCTTATACACATTGCATGCATTGTCGCGTTATGTCGCGTATCGCTTTACTTATATGTGTTCAAGTTCCTCATCATACACATTGTATGTGTTGTCGTGTATACTTTACTCACATGTGTTCAAGTTCCTCATCATACACATTGTATGCATTGTCGCGTGTACTTTACTTACATGTGTTTACATCTTCACACATTGTGCACGTTGTCACGTGTTCTTTACTTACATGTGTTTGTGCCTTCATAGCATTGTTATGCTTGCCCCAAGTCGCATTGTTATGCTTCCCACTTGATTCGCTTTGTCGCGCACTTTCAATTGCATTGTTATGCATACTGCTAACAATATTGTATCTGTTAAGTTTCCTTTCTCTTACAGGCACGATATTGTATGTACGGTTCATTTGAAGCTGGAGCGACCAGACGAACCGCACAGGTATTGTATGCTCCACGTGAAACGTAGCGAGAATTACATAGTTCTCTTATATCCTTTCTGCATTGTAATGTAGTTGGATTTGTGTTTGCTAGCTTAAAACTGTTGCATGATTTGCTCCGTTATAGCTTTCTTTGCATGATCATAAGTTATGCTCGGCTTTGTGCATTGTTCTTGCATTTTGCCCCTGCCTCGGGGTGCATATCTTTATCTGTAGCTTGTATGCTTTGTCTAAGTCTTCGGCCTTGTCAAAAATGGGTCGTCTCTGGGCTTTGACATTCACTCCCGTCATTGTTATGACTTCCGAGTTCTGTCAAAGAGGGGCAACTGTAGACACCCCATTTTTGACCGTCCTCAAGACTTGGATGTCACCGTTTGAACGCTCGATGATCATCCATGTTCGTGTTTGTTTTGAGTTCTCGGAGGTCTCGGCTGCGCGCCTTGCCTCAGGATCTCTTGACTTGACTGTCTTGTGCTTGGTTGGACCAAACACTTGTTGGTTTTTTCTTCTGAGGGTAGAGAGTAGCTTGTTAGCTACCCCTGAAATCCATCGGCCTTGGCTTGAGGCCACTGGCCGTGTTCTCTTTCCACCGGCCATTGGTGGTGGCCGGTCGGCATTTTGTGTGGACGACCGGCCATTTATTTGGCTGATTGTTTCCTTTTCTGGCCGGTACCTCCTTTTCGCCTTTTTCAGGCATGGTGCATGCCAGCTGGAGTGCACGGACTTGTCCTCCATACACGTGTATGGAGGATTTGCACCCTTTGCACCCTTTTGTTCTAAACTTCTTGAAGAAGCTTGCACCATTTGCTTAAGCTTCTTGAGGAAGCTTGGACCTTTGTCTTAGCTTCCTCAAGAAGCTTGGACCTTTGACTTAGCTTCCCTTAGAAGCTTGCCCCCCTTGACCCTTTTGCCTTAGTTTCTCCAAGAAGCTTAGGCCCTTCTCTTGCTCTATAAAAGGAGACCTCTCTTCTCCTTTGAAGGGGTTCAGCAAATCAGAGTTATATATGATATATATACCACTCTCTCTCTCTATATCTCCCTCTCTCTCTACATTTGTGTGTGTTAGAGGGCCTAAAAGTGAGTTTTGTTCTTAGTTTTGCACTAAGGCACCTAGTGTTACACCATACCTTGGATATTGAGGTGTTGAGAGGTTGTTCTTAGAGCTTTTAAGCTGGTTTTGATCAAAAAAGGGGCATGAGGTTGCTGTTCTTCAAGTGTTCTTCAAGGGGTTCTGCAGGAAGAAATGACCGGCCGACCACTTTTAGTGCCGACCGACCATCAGTGTCCAGCCGGTGTTTCAATATTTGGCCGATCAGCCTATCCTCATGGCCGGTGGACTTAAATTATGGCCGGTGACATTCCACAACATTCAGGGAGTGATTCAGAAGGATTCTGTAAACTTTCATAAATTTCAAAGGAGCAAGGCAGTGTAAATAGAGGCAACAGTGGCATGGTACCGAGTTTCCGAGCGAGGCGAATCAAGCATGCTTCATCCCATCATTCCGAGGCGAGGCTGTGGCCACCTTCTTTTTGTAATTAATTTGTTAATTTATTAAGGGTTGTGTAATAATTAATTAGCTAGTCAATTAGTTAATTAGTTAAATCTGTATTATTTATTCGGACCCTCCGAGCGAGGGCAATTGTGTAATAAGTGTGTGTGCGTGTGATGTATGTCTTCCAACCCCACGTCTTTCTCCCTTTTATTTACCAGCTTATGATGGTTAGATTAGAGCATGTTTCAATTAGCATACTTATGCTCATATGTTTGCATCCATACATTTGTCTTGCATACACCGGGCTCGGCGCATCATACTAACTGCATTGTATTTCAATTTCGAGTTGAATACGTGTTAGTTGTAGCATCATCATATGCCATCTCAGAATAGCCGAGCCTATTGTAGTTGCATCTCGCGTGTGTTGCATTAGCCATCTTAACATGAACGAGGATCATGCACATGATTACTAACTAGTTTTTGTTTTGGCTTGGAGTACTCGGTAAGTGTTTATGCTTTAGCATCCTTGCATGCGTGTGAGTGACTGCCATGATAGCATGCTTACCATGAGGCTATGTGCTTATGTGACATATCTGCCTGAATGCCTGTGGGTGAAGGTTGGATTATCTGAATTGGAATAATGCATTGACTGTGTGTTTTAAGCTCACTTGAGAGTGGCAAATCATCGTGTTTTCTAAAGCCCACCTAAGGGTGGCAAATCCACATTTTAGCCTACTTGCGAGTAGCAAACCATTTTCAAAACAAACATGAAATGTTTCGTTCCAATTCAGGCGATCCAGTCTATACTTGTATGCTGTGCGCATTACATAGTAATTCTAGGCTAATAAACCAGAACAAGAGCACATATGTCTTCAAAACTCGATATCATGGTTAGTAGAGGCCGATCTTTGATCGGGCGAGCGGGGGTGCTCACGAAGTGACCTTCCCCAGTCGTACCCAAGTTCCCGAGCCGAGGCAACTTTGGTGATGACGGACACGTGGCCTTAGGCAACGAGTCAGGGTTTCCTAAATTTCCCCAAAATAAAATATTTAAGTGGCGACTCTGTATCTGGCAAAGCAATCCATGTTTGGCACTTCTTTCAAAAAAATCTGTTTTCCAAAAACAATTTGCCAGATTTGGACTCTTTGATGATTCATCGGTCTTGCATTGCACTCTGCGAGATTAGATACAGGACCGTGACATATGAGTCCTGGACTGTAGTGAGCCCAAATGAACAGAACGGGATTCCCTCCCGGGACGTTCGGGGACGTCTACATGCCCCTGCAGCATTTATGGACCTTATGAACCGAATTTTTAAGCCTTACCTCGATGAATTTGTTGTAGTTTTTATTGATGATATCTTGATATATTCAAAGAGTAGGCTTGAACATGAACACCATTTGAGAACTGTCTTGCAAACACTCCGAAACAAGAAATTATTTGCTAAACTAAAGAAATGTGAATTTTGGCTAGATGAAGTTATTTTCTTAGGGCATGTTATCAACAAGGAAGGGATTTTGGTAGACCCATAGAAAATAGAAGCAATTATAAGCTGGCCTATACCAACAAATGTAACACAAGTCCGCAGTTTCATGGGCTTAGCTGGGTACTACAGAAGGTTTGTGAAAGATTTTTAAAAAATAACCATACCACTTACCCAACTCACATGCAAAGGACAACCATTTGAATGGACTGATGAAAGGGAGATTGTTTTTCGAGAATTAAAGACAAGACTAGTCACTGCACCAGTTTTGACATTACCCTCAGGTATGGAAAACTTTGAGATATATAGTGATGCTTCTTATAAAGGTTTGGGTTATGTATTAATGTAGAACGGAAGAGTGATTGCTTATGCCTCCCGACAATTAAAACCACATGAGAAGAACTACCTAACACATGATCTGGAATTGGCCGCAGTTGTATTTGCATTGAAAATCTAGCAGCATTACTTGTATGGGGCAAAATGCGAAGTCTACATGGATCACAAAAGTTTGAAGTACTTCTTTACTCAAAAAGAGTTGAATATGCAGCAAAGAAGATGGCTTGAACTAATAAAAGATTATGACCTTCAGATTCAGTGCCACCCAGGAAAGGCTAATACAGTTGCCGACGCACTGAGCAGAAAATCAACGGGGAACCTAGCTTGCCTACTCACGGAACAGAAAGAAATCTTGCAAGATTTTGAGAAAGCCGGGATTGAAGTTGTGTTACATGAACAAGCCGGGATAATGGCTTCCATTTCTGCTGAACCAACAATAATTAATGAAATCAAGCAAAGGCAAAAAGAGGATGAGTTCCTCAAGAAAATAATCGATGATTTTGAATTAAACCCGAAACCAGAATTCAGCATTGAGAATGAATCATTGAGATTTCAAAGCCGAATGTGTGTTCTGAACATTCCTGAACTAAAGAAAAGAATCCTAGATGAAGCTCACAAGTCGGTGTTTGCTATACATCCAGGCAATAACAAAATGTATCGGGACTTGAAGCAAAGCTATTGGTGGCACAAAATGAGGAAGGAAATCACAGAGTATGTGTCCAAGTGCGCTCAATGTCAGCAAGTTAAAGCTGAACATCAGAAACTAGGCGGTCTACTTCAATCTCTCCCTATTCCGGACTGGAAATGGGAACATGTGACCATGGATTGCGTTATTGGCCTACCGCGAACTCCTAGAGGTATGGATTCTATTTGGGTCATAGTTGATAGATTGACTAAATCTACACATTTTCTATCTATGAAGACCACCTTTGATGCTTATAGGTTGGCCACTATATACGTTGATGAGATTGTTCGTTTACATGGGGTTCCAGTATCCATTGTCTCGGATAGAGATCTGAAATTTGTATCCAGATTGTAGAAAAGTTTGCAAAGAGCTATGGGAACAAAATTGAGATTCGGCACTGCATTCCATCCACAGACAAACGGGCAATCAGAACGAACCATGTAGACTTTAGAGGATATGCTCAGGATATGTGCCTTGGATTTTCAAGGGAGTTAGGAAGACTATTTGCCACTAGCAGAATTTGCATACAATAACAGCTTCCACTCCAGCATCGGTATGGCACCATATGAAGCCTTGTATGGTAGAAAGTGTAGATTGCCAATTTGTTGGACAGAAGTCGGGGATAAGGCCCTGCTTGGACTCGAAATTGTACAAGACACTTCCGAGAAGATTAAAATCATCCAACAAAGGCTCAAGATGGCACAGAGCTAGTAGAAGAATTATGCGGATGTACGAAAAAGGAATCTTGAGTATGAGGTTAGCGACCATGTATTTATTCCTGTGAATCCGATGAAAGGCCAGCTGAGGTTTGGTAAGAAAGGTAAATTGTCACCCCATTATATTGGACTATTTCAAATTTTGGAAAGACTTGGTCCGGTTGCCTATAGAGTTGCCTTGCCACTGGAATTCGAACAAATGCACAATGTGTTCCATGTATCAATGTTGAGGGGTTATCTTCGAGATCCGTTTCATGTGATAGATTACTACCGGATAGCTCTGGATGAAAAATATGGAATATGAAGAATGGCCAAAACGAATCATTGATCGGCGAGTGAAACAGCTGAGAAACAAGTCCATCCCAATGGTGAAAGTAGAATGGAAAGAACACTATGGAAGGGACACCACATGGGAAAAGGAGGATGAGATGCAATTACGCTATCCACATTTGTTCCCAGATGGAGGTAAAATAAGTTTGGAGGACCAAACTTCCTAAAGAGGGGAAGATTGTGATAACCTTGTCCTGTGTTATGTTAATTAATCTTAATTATGATTGTGGTTATGTGCTTAATATGATTTTGAGTGCCGTTTATATGATTATATGTATTTTTGAATTTGTATTTGTTCACCGTAGGAAAATTTGTTTGATTTTCTACTATAGAATTTAAATTAAACGCTGTAGTGGCGACAGAAACTGAGATTGTTTGTATTTTTGCGATTGGCGTGATTTTTAGAGCCTACGGTGAAGTTTAATTAAAAATTGATTCGGATCAAAATAATTGGATCAAACTGATTGAATTAGACTCAATTGGTTAACCTTAATTAAGATGGATTAGTCTAAACTAACCACTTAGTATATATAAGGGCCAAACACACTTAAGCTCACATTATGAGCTCAAAATTTGAAGTTACACTCTAGAGAGAGAATGAGAGATGATCCTAGAGAGAGAGTGAAGGCAAAATTTGAAGAATTGGGAAAAGAGCTTGAAGATTGAGGAAGATAACTCAAGAACTAGCTAGGAATTGGAGGATTAGAGCTCCTAGGTAAGTAATGAACTCAAATTATTGGGTTTAAACCCATAATTGCATGAGTTCTAGCATGATATGTAACCAAGAACAAGAATTGAGCTAAATATGATGAAATTGAAGTTTGTATAGACATGCATGTGAGCTTTATATACATTTGAGCTTTTGGCATGTTAAGTATATAAAATTAAGTGTCAAATTACTCATGCATGTATAGTTTTGTTGGGCCTTATGACCTTGAGCATCATTTGTATCATTTGAAGTGGAATTGGAGTAAATATTTTACATGCATATATGATTTATGAAGATTGGAGGCTTAGTTGCACGAGTTTTGAAATTACAAAAGAGTTTGTGATGATTTGAAATATGGATCATGATTTTTGGACAATTGGTTTCAAGTTATCCATGTTTACAAGCTAGGCAATGTTTTTCCATATTTTGGTACAAGAATTACAAGCTTTGGGCCTTTGGGAGTGTGATTTGAGCTTCAAATAGAGTTCTGAAAAATCCACAATTCGACTTGTCCGCTCGAGCAAGGAAAGTGTCGCTCGAGCGTGAAAGTCGAGCTCCCAGAAGTTTTGCAAAAATTGCACAGCAGCTTGAACGGCCAAAGCTGTGCTCGACCGTACCCTGTTTCGCAAGACTCCTCACTCGAGTGTCAAAAGTCTCGCTCGAGTGTAAAATGCATGCAAGTAGTACTTTCTCAGAGTTTTGCAGTCCGCTCAAGCGACCAATCCTGCGCTTGAGCGAAGAGCCCTGTTTCAGAAATTTTGAAAAGTTGTTTTACGCTCCTTTTTCCATTCTCTTTCATTTCTAAGCACTCTTAGGCATGCATGAAACATTGTAAATTAGTTAAAGGGATAAGAAAGAGGCCTAAGAGAAATAAACAATTTGAGAATGGATTGAATCGCTTGTGACCCGATATGTTGTAAATTGTGTAGGGCCAAGCGCAAGGGCAAATCCATTAGCAGAACACTGTGAGCAATATCTTAATAAGAATATATCGAAGTATGCTACTTTCCAAATGCTCACTTATGTATGAGTTCTATAGAGTTGTTAAATTGAATTGGATATTCGTCATGTCAATGATTGAATAAAGCCGTTGGAATATGATTATGATTATGACATGCTTATGATCTCAAGTATGAAATGCACATAACATGAATAATTGGGCCAAAGGCCGTTTGATATGAATAATTGGGCCAAAGGCTGTTTAACGGGAACGTTGGACCAAAGGCCGTTTGATATGAATGATTGGGCCAAAGGCCGTTTGACATAAATGATTGGGTCAAAGGCCGTCTGACATAAATGATTGGGCCAAAGGCCGTTTGACATGAATGATTGGGCCAAAGGCCATTGGACATAAATGAATGGGCCAAAGGCTATTTGACATGGATGAATTGGGCCCGAGGCCGTTTGGTAAGAATGAATTGGGCCCGAGGCCGTTTGATATGTTTGGGCCTAAGGCCGTTTGATGTACTAGATAGAAACATGAATGGGCCTAAGGCCGTTGGATATATCCGTTATGAATTTCATTCATGTAATTTCTTTATTTTGATATTATTCACTGGGCTTTCGCTCACTCTCATTTATGTGCATGTAGGTGGGCAAAGAGAGGTCCAAACCTAACCTCAGTAAAGAATGTGAGAGGAAGTCAGTTTGAAGAGTTAGCCCGAATGTCTCCGTAGACACCGCATTTTTGACCGACCTTAAGACTCAGACGTCATCGATTGAGCGCTCGGTGATTGCGTATGTTGTGCTCGTTCTGAGGTTCCGGAGTTTCGGCTGAGGTCCTTACCCCCGGACCTCGGGACCCTTTTGTGCTTTGCCTCAGTTTGCGAACCAGGTCTTGTTTTCTCTTCCTGGAGGGAGGGAGAGGTCTTGTAGACCATCTCTCAGTGGCCGTAGGCTATTTTTCGTGGTCGCAGGCCACTATTCCCGTTTGGACACCAGTTTTCGACTTTTCGGGGTCGTCGGCCGTGCGCCTCGGCTCGGGACCGCTTAACATTCTCCGTTTGCCCCGGTTTTTGGCACACGCCTTGCTTCCTCTCTCTGGAGGGACACTGTGGCCCGGGAGACCACCTTCGTGGTCGCACGCCACTTTCGATGCTTAACGGCCTGTTTTCGGGGGCACTCGGCTGCGCGTTTTGACCCCCGAACCCTTGTTTTGCATCTGTCCTAGTTCATTTTTGGCATGGACCTTGTTTTCATTGTTTGGGAGGTGGCACAAGGGTTGGAGACCACCTTTTCTCTTGGAGACCACCTTTTCTTCTGTCGGCCGATTTTCTTGTCAGGAAGCTGGTCTCCTTGGTCTTTGAGCCACATTTGCAGGTCTCTCACCATGCCACAAGCTTGCATTCAATGTGGAGACCATCAATTGGGGCTACCGACCACCTTTCTTGAGGTTGACCCTTTTGAACTGGTCGGCCGACCAAGGAAAGTGGCCGGCCGACCACCTGAACTGGTCGGCCTGCCTCCCCCCAGTTTTGTCTCTGTGAATTGTTGCCAGCTATGCCAGCTGGAAGGCACAGACTGGATCCTCCATACACGTGTATGGAGGATCTTCAACCTTGGTTTTTAGCTTCTTTGAGAAGCTTTGGCCTTGGATCTCTATAAGAGAGGCCCTCATCTTCCTTGGTGAGGGTTCAGAAATTTGTCTAAGGCGTGTGCATACACTTCCCTCTATATCTCTTTGTTTTGGGTTCAAAAGGGTCTTGTTCTTGACCTATTACACCACACCTCATAGCCACACACCTCGACCATTGCTCTAAGGTTCTTGGAGGGTCTTGAGAGGTCTCAAAGAGTTGGTTTTGGGCTGGAGAAGTTGCTGTCTTGCTGAGCTTCAAGGGTAACACACTTTTTCCCTCTTTTAAGCTTTATTTTGATCCATCTCTTAGCCTTATTTGCATGCATATTTGAGCCTTGTTTTCAACTGAAAAAAGTCTTGTTTTGAGGTCCTTTTGATGTTTGTTTAAGGTCATTTTGTTGTTGGGGGTCATCTACCCCCTTGCATGCTTCATTTTGCCTTGTTTGGGGCCATGCCGTAAAGCCTTTGATTTAATCTTTGCTTGGCCTTCTTACCACTGAAATCCAGTGGATTCTCAGTAGTGAGCATGTGGTTTTGAGGGCCTAAATCAGAGAGGGGTGACCCTCTCTCTTGTTGTCTTGTTTACTAGCATTTTTGGCCTTACAAAGGAGCCTTCATTTGCACACCTCCAGGCCTTGTTTCAGGCCCTTTTCAGTGACTTTCAGGGCCTTCCTAGGCTCTGTCCAGAGTTGGTTTTGTCACCTTGGGTGTGTCTCTTGCATGTGTAGAATAACCCCTCTTATAGCCTATCAAAGGAGCATGTCATTCTTGCATGCATTGATCATGTTTCAGTGGGTTTTTGGGCTTTATTTGGCATGTCATGTCTCTGACTTTTGCTAGTTTAGTGGCTCTTGAATGCTTTATATGCTTGTAGTGTAATCCATGTTCACTAGCTCACATTGCATGTTGTTTTGGCCCTTGATTCTAGCATATTTTGGCCGTGTTCTAAACTGATGTTATTCATGATTTGGGCTGCCTTTGCTCTATTTTGAGGTCCCATGGTCGAATGATGCTTGCCATGCATGCTTGTAGTGTAATACCCTTGCCTAGCTTCGAGTTTTGAAGCCTCTTGCATGCTTAACCTGAGTTGTTTTCATGTTTCGGCATCATTGAACATGTCATTTCAGAGCTTATACCTGTGCCATATTCCCATGTTTTCCACTCTTTGAATGCGTTTGAGAGTTGTGCTTGTATGCCTCATTTTTGGGCTATTGCATGAGCTTCATTTTTGTGCATTGCAAGCTATCATTTTAGTCCATTTTGCCACTGTTTTGGGTTTGCATAGGGACTCTTTAGGGTTGGTTTGGTCATTTGGGCATTGCTTTGCATACCTCTAGTGTAATGCACTTCACTAGTTTCGGTAATTGTGCCATCCAACATGCATCGGGTGATTTGTTTGCATGATTCGGGATCATTTTGCATGTTATTCGAGAGCTGAAATATATGCCATTGTGTTCCATGTTTCATCCCTGCCATGCTCTTGGAGAGTTGTATCTTGTGCTCTTGGCTTAGAGCCTTTGCATTGTGCATGCTTGTGTGTGTCTTGTTGCTTTGATTTCATCATCCATTGGCCACTGATTTGGGTGTGGCCGAAGCCCATCCACTTTGGTTTAAGTCCATCTTGCATTGCGTATGCCATCTAGTCCATGTTATCGCATGTTTGATCATTGCATTGCGTATGCCTCGTTCATAACATTGTGTATGTTAGTGCATCGTGTATGCATGCCATGTAATCCATGTGCATTGAGTATGCCATTGATTAGTTCATAGCATTGTGTATGCCATTTGCATGCTTGCATGTCATTCCGTGCATCTTCGCATCACTTAGTTGCATTACATTTAGATCGCATGCTAGAGTTGCATTTGTGCATACATTGTTTGTTGCATTGTGTTTGGAGTAAGGTTTAGTCCAAACACGGGAAACGAGGGACGTTTCGTACTCAAAGTGACGAAACGTGCCTCGATTCTTGGTCACCGACACTCTTGACTATCCATGATAGAGTTGTTGGCTTTAGGTGTTTATATGTGCATTCATTTCACATTGAGTCGTGCAATTCGACTCCTCGGCCATCATGCATCGGGATGCGTGATTGATGGCACGAGGATCGAGGACTACACTCCCTAGAGCTTATGCAATGACGGGAAGAGTGGTCGGGCACACATATGTTGAAAATACTTTGCCTTCTCTCTCTCTTGCCTTTGTTGTAGAAAATGCAGAAACCAGGAGAAGAAACTGGCCGGCCGACCAGGTTTTTTGGCAAGCCAACCACCATTTCTGGTTTTCACCACCAAGGGTGGTTGGTACGTGGTCTCCAACGCCTATAGCTAGTCGGCAGCCTTCCCTTAGATTCCCGAGGTGGAGTTTCATCTCCTTGGAGCTTTGTGCAAGTTTCTGAGTTCAATTGCAAACAAAGGCGAGTTAAGACATCGCGATGGATTTCCCAACAAGGCGACTCGAGCATGCATGCATCCTTTATCATTCGGAATAGAGCTGAGGCAGTCCATTTCATGTAGCTTGCATGCTAATTTATTTACTTCCTTAGTTTAATTTGTTAATTAGCTAGTGTTGTGTAATAATTAGTATTCGATTCTGTATTATTTATTCGGACCCTCCAAGAGAGGGCAATGTTGTAATAAGTGTGCGTGTGTGTGATGTATGTCTTCCAACCCCACGTCTTTCTCCCTTTTATTTACCAGCTTATGATGGTTAGTTTTAGGGCATGTTTCAATTAGCATCTTTATGCTTCGCATGTTTGCATTCATTCATCTGTCTTGCATGCACCGGGCTCGGCGCATCATACTAACTGCATTGTATTTCAATTCCGAGTTGAATACATTATCTGTAACATCTCATATGCCATCTTAGAATAGCCGAGCCTATCTTAGTTGCATTTTGCATGTGTTGCATTAACCATTTTAACATGAACTAGGATCATGCATTGATTACTAATTAGTTTTTGTTTTGGCTTGGTGTACTCGGTGAGTGTTTATACTTTAACATCCTTGCATGTGTGTGAGTGACTGCCATCATAGCATGCTTGCCATGAGGCTAACTGCTTATGTGATATACTTGCCTGAATGCCTGTGGGTGAAGGTTGGATTATTTAAATCGGAACAATTCGTCAAATGCGAGTTTTTTTAAGCCCACTTGAGGTGGAAAAATCATCTTGTTTTCTAAGCCCACTCGAGGGTGGCAAATCCACGTCTTAGCCTACTTGCGGGTAGCACCTTCAAACCATTTTCAAACAAACATGAGATGTTTTGCTCCGACTTAGGCGATCTAGTCTATACTTGTGTGTTGTGCGCATCACATAGTAATCCTAGGCTAATAAATCGAAATAAGAACACATGTGTTTTCAAAAACTCGATATCATGTTTAGTAGTGGCTGATATTTGATCGGGCGAGCGGGGGTGCTCATTGCATGACCTTCCCCAATCGTACCTAAGTTCCCGAGCCGAGGCAATTTTGGTGATGACGGACACGTGGCCTTAGGCACGAGTCAGGGTTTCCTAAATTCCCCCAAAATAAAATATTTAGGTGGCGACTCTGTATCTGGCAAAGCAGTCCATGTTTGGCACTTCTTTCTAAAAATCAGTTTTTCAAAACGATTTGCCGGATTTGGACTCTTTGGTGATTTATCGGCCTCGCATTGCACTTTGCAGGATTAGATTCAGAACCGTGACATTTGAGTCCGAACTGTAGTAAGCCCAATGAACAAAACAGGATTTGCCTGGGACGTTTGGGGACGTCTACAGTTTCTAGCGACTCTGCTGGGGAGTTAGAGAACTTGACTCGAACTCATGATATCTTGTTTTGATTACACTTATGTGTTTCTTTGCATTGCATTTGCATTGGTGCGCCTAGGACACTGTGTTTGCCATCTGTTATTCCTGAACGGTTTGTCGGAGGCTCGTTTTGAGAAGCGTGCCATAAGGCTGATCGGTTACGGGCTCTGCCACGATGGGAACACAAACCCCGGTTGTTACCGGGGCACCTCTTTTGACCATTCGACCTAGTACATATTCGGAATCTGTAGTGACCATTCCAAACTAGGACAGGTTGCTTACCCGATTGTAGGTTGTTTGAAACCACTGCGTGCATAGTGAAACCCTAGCTCCTGACAAAATAGGACAGGGAAACCCTACCCCTTCATAGGGGTGTTTTGGCTCTCACTTGTTTGCTATGTGCTTTTAGAGTGTGTCTCTACAGGAATGCATGTATCAGTTTGCAAGTTTGGGCATCAGGCCTGCGGGCACCAGTGTTTTGAGAATCAGTGTATCCGCGGCTATCAGATTCAGATTTGGGGCAGTGATTTGGGAAACAATGGCCAGTATTTTAGAACAGTATATTCAGCTTACACGTGCCAACTGTGTGTTGTCATGCCGACTGTATGTTGTGTTTATTTAAGCCGTTATGCTGTCTGTTTTCTGGTTGTTTATTTCCTTATTATGCTTTATTTATCTTTTTGCTAAGTAGTTTAGCACAATTGCTTCCGACCAAGCAGATATTCCCCAAGCACTCTGGACTAGAGGTCGCAGACTCCATCGATCTGAGGATCTGGTAGACAGACAACCAGTGTTTCATTCTTTACCCTCGGTTACTAGACGGAGGGCAGTTAGGCAGAGGATATCAGTTCAGCAGTCAGTTCAGAGGGCTTTGTCTACCCCACCTGAGTATAGTAGGGATCAGAGTTCTGTTTCTCCTGCAGAGAGGGAACATATACCGGTAGTACAGCTAGATCAGGGCAGTATGGCAGGAATCGAAGAAATGATGCGTCAGCTTCAGGAGAGCATGAGAACCATGCAGGAGGATGCTGCTCGTCAAGCAGAATTTGCCAAACAGCAGGCCATCATCATGGCCTAACAGGCAGAGCTAATTACCCGGCTACAGCAGCAAGCCGGAGCATCAGTTTCACACCAAGCTCCTCCCCCACCAAGAGTTCCAATACCCGGGGAGACGGCGAATGTCCAGAATGTCCAGGAGGATATAGACATCCCAACGGGGCCGGCTCCGTCCCCGATTCTACCTCAACTATTCAAGGCACCCACTCCTATCAATCAACTGGATTCTCCCTTTGAATTCGAGGTGGACCCCACGGCATTAAAAGTGAGCAAGCTTGAAAAGCTGTTCAAGAAATCTCAGGGTGTGAAGTCCATCCCGGATATCGAGGATGGGTATACCGACGCAACCGTGACGCTGCTGGACAGATTTAAGATGCCACATATTGACCGTTTCGACGGGTCCGGGGATCCCATGGTGCACTTACGGCTGTTTTCAGACATATTAAGGCCGATGGGCCTCACCAGACTACAGAAGCTTTCTTTGTTCGGCCGAACCCTATCAGGTGTGGCGGCCATCTGGTACACAAAACTGGAAGACGATGTTAAGAGGAATTGGGATAAGATGGCTGAGGCTTTTGTCGCTCAGTACTCCTATAATACACAGATCGAGATCACAACCCGTGATCTCGAGACGACTAGGCAGGAGCCTAAAGAGAGTTTTTCTGACTTCGTAACCCGATGGAGGGCCAAGGCCTCAATGATGACCACTAAGCCCACTGACAAAGATCAGATTCAGATGATTGTACGCAATCTCCAACCCAAGCTTATGTAGAAAATGATTGTTCTCCCCTTCCCCACCTTTTCAAATTTACATGAGATGGGGGTACAAATTGAGGATGCTATGAAACAGGGTCTGATTGACCAAGACAGAGAGCAACCCAGGAGAACCTTCAACCGCAACACCAATACAGGCACAAGCAATACTGCAGCTACTAGAGCTTCAGAGGTGAGCATGGTCACCACCAATCCCCCAAGAACCATTGCAGCTATGCCATTCATCGGTGCGTCCGGTAGTAGTTCGCAAACAGCCAGATACCCACCCAAAAACCAAAGAACTTTCACCCCACTATACATGTCCTTGTCCAAGGCTTTAGGAGTTTTGATCAGGAAAGGGCATTTGAAGCCCCTAGAGCCGCGATCGTTACCAGAAAAACTTCCCCCCAAACATAATCCAGCCAAATATTGCGCCTTTCACCAATAGCACGGTCATGGCACCGACCAATGCTTCCGATTACGTCATGAGATTCAAGATCTCGTTGATAATAGCGTGATTGTGCCTCCAGAGAAACCCAATGTCACAACCAACCCTCTCCCACCACATAACCAAGCTCCACCTCCCAAACGCATCAACTTTATCCAGACCAGGGTCATGTCATACGACCCCAGCATATATATCACCCCATCTCACCTACCCAAGCCGGAGGTGTTCCTTCCTGACAGCACTGACTTGTGCATGTTGGACATCTCCCGGACCCAACCCGAACCAATGGTGGTGGCTGTCGAAGACAGAATAGGGATGATTTTGGAGGAAAGTGGTACAGTGGATTCAGGGACTGAGCAATTGGGGAGCTTTGCTGAGGAGGTGTACAATCCAAGTGGCTACATTGGGTCAGCGGGTCAGAATAGGCCAAATGTGGAATTGCCGGTGGGGGCAGAAATTTGTGTACTACGGGGGGATGGACTTGATCAGAGGATAGATGATTTAGCAGTTCTGGAAGGGGACATTGCTGACCTTCAGATTTTCAACGAACAAGATCCGGGGGACATGACAGTCAACTGGTTCGATTTTGAGGAGTCAGCAGAGGTCACAGAGTGGCTTGACGGCCAACCAGATATTGTTGAAGAATCTCAGCTGGAAAAGGGACCGTCAGGGGCAAGGACATCAATTGTGGCCGGAAGGGCCGGGGATCAGAATACATCGCCGGGGAGTGCCGGTGCCAAGAATTTCACTCGGGATTTGTGCATTTTGAATACAAGAGATGTTGAACAGCAAACTGTACTGACACAGTTGGAACAAGAAGGAATCGAAGACTCTGAGAGAGCCAAAAAAGCCAAGGCCCCTGTGGGGACTGAAAGTGCTGCGTGCACAAGAACAGAGGGTGTTGCGAGCACATGGA
Source organism: Camellia granthamiana (assembly GCA_036172215.1). Classification (NCBI taxonomy): domain Eukaryota; kingdom Viridiplantae; phylum Streptophyta; class Magnoliopsida; order Ericales; family Theaceae; genus Camellia; species Camellia granthamiana. The sequence goes on along the minus strand of CM069917.1, from coordinate 45,553,433 downwards.
CAGAAGGTACCGTGAGTACAAGGACAATGGTAATGGAGCCGGACAGGTGTCTGTCAGCTGCCGATGGAATGTGGTGAGAGGACGATGACCTTTGTCTTGCCCACACAGATGAGGACTGGGGAAGCAATCAACCGGTTGATACCTGTTACATTGGTGAAGTTGACCATATGACTAGAAGTGGGCGGTATTTCAAGCCCCTACACCTAGATCAGCCAGAGGCGTCCGAGAAGGACAAGGAGGTGGAGAAACAGAAAGAGAAGCAACTGGAAGAAGAGGCCGTGCTGAAACAGTTGAAAAAGATACAAGCAGACATCTCCATCTGGGAGCTACTTATGGCTTCACGTGTTCACAGACAGGCTGTTCTATCGGCCATGGACAAGGCCAAGCTCTCAATAGACACCACGCCTGAACAACTGGTGGGATTGGTCTTTCCGGGAGGAGGTTCCCCGACGTTGACCTTTTCTGACAAAGAACTACCGCCTGAGGGCGCGAATTGTAACAAACCGCTCTACATCTCTGTGGAATGTAGAAGCAAATGGATACCGGTGGTTCTTGTTGACACAGGATCCGCTATTAATGTGTGCTCGTCAAGAACGGCATATGCAATCGGGTTGAAACCCGCGGACTTCGTACGCACAGCCCAGGTGATAAGGGCGTATGATAACATAAGCAGAGAGGTGATGGGGATTGTGAAAATTCAGACCCAGGTTGGTCCGGGACAACACGAGATTGACTTTTATGTTCTGGATGTTCCCGCAACCTTCAATCTACTTTTGGGGCGGCCGTGGCTACACCAGGTAAATGTAGTCTCTTCCACCTTGCACCAGATGTTGAAATACCCCCACGGGAAGGGGGTGGCTATTGTTTTTGGGAATTCGTCAATCCATCTGCCGCCATAAGTGTCTACACCAATTTTGGAAATCGAGCACGGCACGGAGGATGTGTTCCTATCAGGGTTTACTCTGGCTGAGGCCCGGGTCGTATAGAACATCTTAGCTGTTGATGAGGGGTTATATGTCAGCACACAATCAGTGTACCTCATGAACAAGCTCCAACACATCCCCAGGATGGGATTGGGGAAGAGTGGCCAGAAAGGCATTGTAGTATCGGCCGAAGTGCCGCACAACCCACATACCTTTGGCTTGGGTTATCTGCCCACCAAAGAGGATTGGGTGAGGAAAGGTAAGGAGATGGCTGGGAGGGCCAGAGCGAAGCGGGCGGGGAAGCCTTTTGAGTTGATGCACCGACCCATCCAGGGTACCCTAAACGGACGCTTTTTCCGGGAGGGGGAGGACTTTCCATTTTGTGGCTTCCCAGAGCCATGGCTAAATGCCGAGAGGAGGTGCCTGCCAGGGTTTGAGATCTTCTTTGACCTGCAGTTATCCGGTGATGAGGTTGCCGAGGAGCAGACAGACTCATCAGCTGAGGTTGAGCAGAATAAGAAAGTGGATTCTGAGAGCACCAAAATTGAAATGGGGGTAGCGCTGGCTTGTCTGCTTTCAGATCCTCTGATCGTACAGAAGTGCTTGGGGGATAACTTCTCGGTGTCCATGATTGGGAATGAAACGGCTGCGAGCCCACCGTCAAGCATTTTTGATGCATCCATCGCACCCTCTCTCATCTGGCAGTACGAGGAGGGATTTTTGTCAAGCAACACCGGGTCAGGTAGTGAGCCGGAATCTGATTCCACCGAGTCTGTAGAGTCGGAATCAGGTTTCAGCTCATCTGAGTCTGAGTCCGGTAATCCTGGGTGTGATAACCCGGATACGACAGTCCTGTCTAGGTCGTCTTTTTCTTTCTCTTTTGAGTCTGTTGTAACAGAGGAATTGGACGATTTGGATGTGCTTAATGAGAATGGAATGGCTGTGGTTTCTGAGTACTTTTCTGTGCCTTTGATTTATTATATTAATCAGGACTTTCAAAATTTTGATGAAAACGAAAAGAAAGAAATTCCTCCGATTTTACAACGTCTAATTGATCAAGAGCATGAGAGATTTGTTAAACCCTTGGTTGATGAAATCACTACAGTTAATGTGGGTACTGAGGAGGACCCGCGGCTGGTCCAGATCGGGTCCACGTTGTCTTCGGAGGAACGCGAGCGCTTAGTCGCTTTGTTAAAAGATTTCAAAGATGTTTTCGAAGAGATACCTGGGATCGATCCTGAGATTGTACAGCACTGGATCCCTCTTGACCCCGAAGCCCGACCCGTTAAACAAAAACTCAGAAGGATCCGCCCGGACTGGGCTCTCAAGATTAAAGAAGAGGTCACCAAGCAAATTAACGCAGGGTTCCTACTGGTATTTGAGTACCAAACTTGGTTGGCCAACATCGTTCCGGTGCTGAAGAAGGATGGTAGGATCCGGGTATGCGTGGATTTCAGGGATTTGAATAGAGCCAGTCCAAAGGACGACTTTCCTTTGCCGGATATCGATGAGTTAGTAGACTTCACAGCGGGGCATGCTTTGCTTTCGTTCATGGATGGATTCTCAGGCTACAATCAGATAGTGATGGCACCTGAAGACCGGGAGAAGGCTGCTTTCACCACCCCGTGGGGGACATATTGCTATAGGGTGATGCCATTTGGGTTGAAGAACGCTGGAGCTACATATCAACAGGTCGAACCACGATATTACATGACATGATCCACAAAGAGGTTGAGGTGTACGTGGACGACATGATTGTCAAGTCCAAAGAAAGAGAGGGCCACTACACCGCCTTGCAAAAGTTTTTTCAAAGGATCAGAGAATTTCTGTTGCGGCTGAATCCTCAGAAGCGTACGTTTTGTGTCACAGCAGGGAAAATGCTGGGGTTCTTGATTACACAGAGAGGTATCGAGGTCGACCCTTCCAAAATCAAGGCCATCTTAGAAATGCCACCACCAAGGACTGAAAAGGAGGTGAGAGGCTTTCTGGGTAAAGTGCAATTCATAAGACGGTTTATCTCAAAATTAAGCTTGACTTGTGAACCACTTTTTGGTCTCCTGAAGAAAGGAAAGAAGTTCCAATGGGACGGCCGATGCCAAGCTACTTTTGAACAGATCAAGGAATATTTACAGAACCCACCCGTGTTGTCACCACCTGAGTCGGGAAAACCGTTGATTTTGTACCTTTCAGTGACTGAAACTATGATGGGCTGCATGCTTGCGCAGGAATCAGAGGATAAAGTGGAGAAGGCTATTTACTATCTGAGCAAGAAGATGTTGGATTGTGAGACCCGCTACACGCCACTCGAAAAGGCTTGTTTTGCCTTGGTATGGGCTACTAGGAAGCTGCGACACTACCTGTTAGCTCACTCCATAATGTTGGTTTTAAGATTAGATCCCATCAAATATCTCTTCGAGAAACCGGCACTTACGAGTAGGCTAGCTCGTTGGTTGCTTCTGCTGTCCGAATTCGATCTGAAGTATGTGACTCGCAAGTCAGTAAAGGGGAGAGCAGTAGCGGAGTTCCTACACGATCACCCCATTGAAGGGGATGAAGCAGTTGAATACTTATTCCCAGATAAGGCTATTTTACATATCGACGATGAGTTTTGGACGATGTATTTTGACGGAGCGTCAAACCAGTACGGGTATGGGATAGGGGTGTTGCTGATAGCACCCGACAAGTCTCGTATCCCTCTAGCATTTAAACTCCAGTTCAAAGTCTTGAACAACGAAGCAGAGTATGAAGCAAGCATTGCTGGTTTAGAAGCCGCCCTAGAACTAGGGGCAAAATGGTTGGACGTCATTGGGGACTCGAACCTTGTTGTATCCCAAGCTAAGGGAGATTGGAAAGTCAAAGAAGAAAAGATGAGAATGTACCACCAGACCTTGGACCTGCTGATTCCTCGGTTTGAGAAACTGAACTTCGCTCATCTGTTAAGAGAGAACAACAGGTTCGCAGATGCGCTAGCAACTCTATCTTCCATGATAGACATCCCTTTTGGAGTCTGGATGTGTCCGATCATCATTGACCAGAAGTTTACGCCGGCCTACGAGTCGATTGCTGCCATAGAAGAGGTTCAAGATAAGAACCCCTGGTATTACGATGTTTGGAACTTCTTGGAGAAAGAAGCGTATCCACCAGGGGCAAATGCCAAGGATAAAAGGGCAATCAGAAGAATGGCTACTCAGTTCATCATCTGCGGGGGTAAACTGTACAAGAGAGGTCATCTGGGAATGCATAAACTATGTGTCGACGCCGAAGAATCGAAGAGCCTGATGGAGGCCATCCATGGACGAGAGTGTGGAGTGCACATGAGTGGGGTGATGCTAGCTCGGAAGATTCTCAGACAAGGTTATTACTGATCCACCATGGAGGAGGATTGTATCGACTTTGTTCGGCGATGCCACAAATGTCAGATCCATGCAAACCGCATGAACATCCTGCCATCGAAGCTGTACAATATGACTTCGCCATGGTCATTTTCAGTTTGGGGAATCGATGTGATTGGGGCTGTCACTCCGAAGGGGTCTAATGGATATGAGTTCATTCTGGTCGCGATAGACTATTTCACAAAGTGGGTTGAGGCCCAATCTTAAGCGGTGTTGAAGGCTTCACATGTTGCGAAGTTCATCAGAAACAACATCATCTGTCGCTACGGGGTCCCGAACGAGATCATTTCAGATAACGGTTCCCACTTCAAGAAGGAAGTGATTGACTTGTTGGAAAAATACAACGTGGCTTTTCATAAGTCATCCACATATCGGCCACAGACCAACAGAGCAGTTGAGGCCGCCAACAAGAATATCAAACACATACTGCAGAAGATAGTGGAAACCTACCAGGACTGACCAGATAAGTTGCCATTTGCTCTGTGGGGCTACCGGACTTCAATTAGAACTTCTACTGGGGCGACTCCGTATTCATTAGTTTATGGGATGG